>BDMV01000009.1:28295353-29020235 GCA_008326285.1 Oryza officinalis | reverse complement strand
GGGGGGAGGTGATGGTGGTGGTGGTGGTGGTACATGTAAAGATAATTCATTCTATGCCGTTAACAAGAAAAGATTCTATAATATGTCACAGACGAAGCTTGGTTCTATAATATACCATCGAATCCATTCTATGTCATTGACAAAACATGGATTTTATAATATGCCACTGAAAACTCAATTTCTATAATACACCATCGAACAACTTTTTTTTTATATGCCATTGCTGCTAGTCAACCATCAGTCAAACTCCATTAAAAACAAGGAAATGCCATTTTTACCCCTAGAGTATCATGCGTACTCATGGATTTCATTAGTAATGATCCACTATTTTTTTTATTATTGATGAAAACTAGAAATTCCTTTTTTTTAATCATCCAAGATTATTTACTACGACATGGCAGAGTGCAAAATCTCAATTTTAGCCTAAGGGTAAAATGGTCATTTTTTCTTCCTTATTGGCGTTTGTCTAACCGTTAGTGGTAAAATGGTATATTATAGAAGAAAAAGTCCAAATACCCCCCTAAACTTTAGATGAAAGTATATCCAACATCCTAAACTTTGAAATCAGACATTCAACCCTCTAAACTTTACAATACGGTGTATATAACCTTCTAAGGTGGTTTTGCATGGTGATTTTTTAATCTAATTTGTATATAAGTTGGATGAGTTTAATTATATGACATAGACTTTGGACATATATATATATATATATATATATATATATATATATATATATATATATATATATATATATATATATATATCTTCATTTAAATTTTGCCTATGACCCGTTATTAATTCTTACTTACAAACAATTACCAACATAATAATAGTATGGTACCACTGTATATGGATAAATTGATGACTTACAACTAATGATATGCAAATATGTTATATTAGTCATTCGAAGTTGTTCATTTAAGCTTTCAAAATATACAAAACCACTATCCAAAACCATCTTAGAAGGTAATATGGATGGTATTGTAAAGTTCAAGGGGTTAGATGTTTGGTTTTAAAGTTCAGGATGCGAGGCGGACTTCTATCCAAAGTTTAGGACAGTATTTGGACTTTTTCCTATTATAGAACTGAGCTTTGTTAATTGCATATTATAGAACCCGCGCTTTTTCGATGACATTGAATGGATTGACTCATACATCTATGTTGATGGTAGCAAGAGTAAAAATACGACCTATAATGCAACTTCAACGGGTGTAGTAAGATAAATATTGTATAAAGAAAAGGGGAATAGGCCAAGAAAGACAGGAAGAGAGGAGAGCGAGGGACATTGTCGGAGAACGAGTTGATCCTCGACGGGGCATCGATGGAATCTCCCCCTCCCCCATCCTCCCCTTCCCTTTGTGAGTTCGGCCCAAGGAGCGGTAGTGCAAAACAGGAGTAAATGAGGTGAGAACGGTTAATACAAGTTCGGGGCGCACTGAGCGTAATACCCTACTCTTGTGGTACTCTTTCCTTGCTCGACGGGGTGTTGCAAATGCTATGAAAAGGTTCTAAGGTCGGATCCCCTTTCTGTTGGCCTTGACTCCCCCCTTATAGTTAGCGAGGAAATACCACAGTGACTGAACTATGACATGTTGGTCCCAACGTACAAGGATTATGTATGCGAAGTCTTGTCGCTTACTGACGAGTGGGCCCAGTCATCGGACCCTAGGCCCCTCATGGGTCTACCTCTAGATTTTTTGGAAGTTCAAAAATTAACAATATAGTAGTTTTAAACCGGACACTACAAATTTATTTCTCAATTTCCGAACCATTCAATTTACATCATCCATCATCGAACATTGGGTGGGTAGGGCAATAGGAGAGCTCGGAGAGGTTGGTGATCAAAGATTAGGAATGGGAGGAAATGCTAGGCCAATTGAGAAAGAGTGTGTAGACCCAAGGAGCTCGGGGAATTGGGAGTGTTGGACTTATACCGTTTCGCTAAATCACTGAGATTGTGGTGGCTTTGGTTCGAATGGGTGGAACCGAATAAGCCTTGGGCAGGCATGCTAGTGCCTTGCAATCAGCTTGACAGAGACCTTTTTTTGGCCACAATATGAGAATTAACCTAGGGGATGGAACCATGGCAAGTTTCTAGCACTCCCATTGGTTAGAGAACCAAACTCCGAAACTCATAGCACCTGACATCTTTGTGGCCTCAAAACAGAAGAACAGGACTGTGTCGAATGCACTACACCAAAACACTTGGGTCAAGGATTTGAACACACAAGATAACCACGGTGAACCATATGCGACAATTCATCGATCTTTGGATGAAAATTCAGCACATAGACCCTTGTCATCCGGGAGCAATAGTAAGAGCGGAGCTCTAGAATCTTTCGACACATTGCCATGACCCCAACCTCCGTGATTGCATAATCAAAGAGGAGGCTAGGGCTTGGGTCAAAGTAGGAGTGTCCAAGCTCCAAGAGTTCCCCATTTGAAGAGAGATTACTTAGACCTTTTTTGTTGGGCAAGGACTTCCACACGCCCATGTACATGCTTTAATTTTGTTTACTCCATCACTATTAATATATCCAAGGCAAAATCTTTTCCTTCTTAAAAGAACAGATTAGGAAGAAGGTTGAAGAGATGAGGAAACTAATGAAGTCACATGTCGGACTCAGATTCATCTTTTATTTTTTTTAAAAGATCCTCCTTTTATAATGATTGGAGTCAAGTAGGCCAAAATTAGGCCGGTTCAAGCAGAGGGATATAACTTAAAACAGTTTGAAAAGTTAAAAGGCACAATATATGATTTGCATGTTTATGATTGATGTTAGTGTTCCATGGTATTTTAGGGTGCCATTTTAAAGTTGATTTTTGTCATTTAGCTTATTTTGTTCCTACTAAATATTTTGTACCTGCGAGCTGTGTATAGGCAACTGGTTAGGTTTCTTCAAGTGAAACCTATAAAATATGGTTCTAAGTCTTAGATTTGGCATGGATAGCCGCATTTACTGCTAATTATTTTTCATATATAGGTAATGTACATGTCGATAGCAAGGCGTTCGTGATGACTTCATCAATCTCAAGGTACGTATCAATTGTGAAACGTTTGTAGCGACTTCATAAGTCTTAACGTACATGTGGATAGCGAATCACCGATGATGACTTTATCAACCTCAAGATAGATCGGTTGTTCATAAAGAAAGAGTGTATATGTATACGTTCACGGTGGTGACTGTGTGTGTTTGTTTATAGGCGTTTGTGTCTGTAGTGTGTTTAAATAAAATATAAAATAGTCAGCTCTATATTTTTTTTAAAAAAAGAAAGATGTTTTTGTTTGTTGAAGGAAAATTACTGGGCGCAGGAGGGCCGGCCTGGTCAGCCAGCCGCGCCAGCGGTAGCGGTAGGTTGTACTTTGGGGCACCGGCATATCCAACTTTTCAGGACAAAGACTGAAGCTGCCGGTGTTGATTAGACTTTGCATAGCAGGGCAATAATTTCCATATCTCCCAGTTTCTCCCCACGAATTATTCAGGCAGCTACCGATACCCATTTTGGCAGGGCGCGAAAAAGACACCATGTACTTCAGTACTTGCAGGCAAGCTCAGCGATCTGTGGCCAGTGGCCAGTGGCCAGCGTGTGTGCATGCGCAAGAGAGCGTCGCATTGATGGTGTGTTTCTGCGTGGCAGATGAGAGAAGGGGACAGAGATATAAGGTGAGCTACAAGGGGTGGAGTCCGGGTCACGTTGCTGGTCCGGCCGGTCCGGCCGGTCTCCCACCTGCAAATCTCTCGAGATAATATCTCACACACGCGTGGCCGCGGCCAATGGACGGGGGGGATCATCGTGCCGTGCCCGCGGTTGAGGCGACCCGTCGTCCAGCAGCTACCGCGCGCCGCGCCGATCGACTATTAGCCTGCAGCTGCCTGCTATCCCCATCTCGTCTCGTCCTGCTTTTGCACGCCGGATCAAACGCAAGCTAAGCTGCCCATGGTATTCGGTTGTTTCGCCCCAAAAGCTAAATTGCCGTTGCGCGTGGTGTGTTTTGTTTGCTCTGAAACTGCATTTGAATCACATGAGTTTGTGTTAACGAGGGCCGGGTAAGATTGACAAAAAGGAGGGCAGTTCTGCACACTGGAGTAATACACAAACAATTTTTCTGTACGAAAACCATATAAGTTATAGGTGGACCGTAATTAATCGTGTCTGAAAAATCGATTTTCATTTTCACATACGGCTCTTTAAGATACTCACATGTAAAATTTTATTTTCCCAGACAGGCCACATGCAAAAATGAGCATATTTTTCTGTATGGTCCTCTTAAGGAGCCGCATACAAAAATAGATTTTTGCATACGGCTCCTTAAGAGACCCGCATGCAAAAATCTATTTTCGCAGATGGGTCACTTAAGGAGACACATGCAAAAATAAACGGGTATTTTAAGTGGTCCGCATACGAAAATACTCCTCTTCTCCGCATATATTTTCTCCACTTCTCTCTCTTTTTCCTCTCACCACTTCAAATTTTTTCACTACCTTTCCCCCCTCTCTTCCTCTCCTCTCCTCTCTCTCCTATCCTCTCTCTCTCCTCTCTTTCTCTCCTCACCGAGCGGGAGCAAGTGGCGCCGACGAGGCTGTCGGGAGCGAGCGGCGCTGCCACTGACGCGGACGAGGCGACCGGGAGCAGGCGCTGCCACCACTACCGAGGAGGCGGTCGGGAGCAGCACCGCTCCATGTGGATCCGGTGCCGAGGGCCCTCCCTTGCGTGGATCCGGCACCAGCGACGACGACAGGCGATGGGGGCGGCGGATCCGATGGCGATGATGACAACAGGCTCGGGCAACGGATCCGGCGCCGGCAGGCAATGGGGCCAGCGGATCCGACGACGACGATGACGATGGCGGGCAGCAGATCCGGCGCGGAGGACGGCGGGCTCGAGCGGCGGCAGTGGCTCCGCCCCGTGCGGATCTGGCCGACGACAGCGGTGAGCTAGGTTCGGTCTATTTGGGTTTTTTTTTTTAGTTTTTTCGCCAAAATTATTTTCGCATGCGGCCTATATAGCTGACCGCATATTTTCGCATGCGGTTACGCTGGCCACATGCAAAAATCATTTTTGGTCACATGTAAAAACAATTTTTGTAGTAGTGACAATGCAGTGCTCATAAAGTGCACGTTACACCAAACCTCCTTCAAACTGTCCTCTAGATGAAAGCTAAGGCCCTGTTTTGGGTTGAAAATTTTGAGAAGTACATGATGATAAGGGCAAAGCCATAATTTTTATGAGAGGGGCAATCTCGAAGAGGGCCTAACACCCTACTATTCAGATTATAATTACCTAATTAATTAAATGATTCTATATATAAAAAGAAATTATTTGAGGGAGCTTCTCCACCAGCCGTTCCCCCCCTCTGTCTCCGCCACGCCTGGGGAGTCGTCAGCTAGTTGGAATCTGTAAAAACTAGATTTCCCAGCTTTTTGCTGCTAGCGGGGTTCATTCTGAATCCCATAGCTATTAATTCTCAGAATGTTGGGATTTATGGAAATCAGGAATCCATTTTCAGCATTTGATTGGCTTAGGAATCAATAGGATGATGGGAGTCACGGAAATCAGTGCAGGAGTCCTTATAATATTATGATATAAAATTTGAATCATAAAAATACTTACTCTCTTCGTTTCAAAATAAATCAATTTTTATACGAGAATATAAACATATGCTATGTCCAGATTAATTTATAAAAGTTGATATTTTGTAGGACAAAGGGATTATATTTTAAATTGGAGGGAGTATTTAGAAAAGCTGATGATACTGTAAGAAGCTAAAACCGTCCAAAGCTATAACTAAATACCCGATCGTTAACTAAGATGAGATTTTTTTACGACATGAAAATGAGAATCATTAACGAGTGATTAATTGACTATTAACTACATAAACTTAAAAAATAAATTTATTTTATTTTTAAAATTTTTTTACATATAAAGTTTTTTTTATGAAACATACCGTTAAAGTTAAAATAGTTTGAAAATTGTATCCACAAATAAGGAGGGAGTTGCTTACCCGTGTTGCTTAAACGAACGGAGCCTAATGGCAGCACAACTCGTAAGATAGGCAATCACATACCGTGTCGTCCCGGCCTGCCTTATGGCAGAAGAGCAACTTCCTCTATGCCTGACTAGCTGCAATAATAATATTCCAGGTCCCCCCATTGATTCCCTCTCATGCATCTTTCCCTTCCTATCCAAGAGATGCAAGAGAAAAGCTCATCATTTGACATGAACATCTCATGGTATGTGTGCGTGCAGCAGGTGCAGCAGCAGCAGGTAGCAAGCATGTACATCTGATGTTCCATCCATCCATCAACCTTGCCTAGACATACTTTTGTCGGCCATTCCGTGAGCCTTCAAGTGCGCCCAAAAAGTTGATCTCCATCTACATATCTCCTCTCCTCGTGAAAAGAAGATCCCCAAGCTTTTGTTCTCTCTCACTTGCACACAGTGACACACACATCTCTGTGCTTTTGTTTCTCTCTCTCTTGTTTCTTTTACGGTACATGCAATGCACATGTAGGTCAAAGCTCCATTCAATTGTAGGAGAGGAGTATAAGTTTGTTTGCGTGAGTTGAAAACTTATTTCTTTCACACGAAAAATAAAACGACTCATTAGCATATAATTAATTAAGTATTTATTATTTTTTTAAAAATAAATTAATATAATTTTTTAAAGCAACTTTCGTATAGAAACTTTTTAAAAATAAACTACATCGTTTAACAGTTTAAAATACGTGCGTGTGAAATATGAGAAAGAGAAATTGAAAAAACACCCAGCCTAACATACCCTAAATGTTTGAGCTAGCAAACATCTTTGTTTTTGGAAGTATCTCCAGCTACAATACCCCTTGCTCCTTTTTTTCCCTTTTCTAGGGCAAACAAACAACTGGACATGTCTCTCACAGCTTTTCTGCAGGGAGGTTCGGATGCTTGCACAGGACAGAACACACAGCAATAGTAGAAGCTTGACCGGTACAGGGTTGGGGGGTTATTGTTTTCCAGATGTAGACGGAAGGCTGCGTTCGGCGGCTTAACACCATCTCTTTCTGTACACACGCTTTCCAAACTGCTAAACAGTTTTTTTATAAAAAATTTTTATAAAAAAGTTGCTTTAAAAATCATATTAATTTATTTTTTAAAAAAATAGTTAATACTTAATTAATTATACATTAATGAGTTGTTCTGTTTGTCGTGCGTAAGAGATTAGCTTCCAACTGAAGCTGCTGAACGCAGCCGAAGAGATGATGATAAAATTGGGCCCAGCCCATCCCAAACGCGTAGCGTGAGCTATAGCAACCTGGCGTTGTTTGAACCGACATGTTCAGATGAAATTAAAAAAGAGAGCTATGTCAAAATTATCCACTTCTAGCTAGAATTTGCTGCTACGAGTTACTCTCTTCATGCAAAAAAAACCAATCTAGTATTGAATGAGACATTTTTAGTACAACAAATTTGGATAGAATTCTGTTTAGATTCATTGTACTAGCAAAAGTCCCATCCAATACTAGGTTAGTTTTTTGTGGGATAGAGGAAGTAAATACTAATACTAGCCGGTACCTAAAATCTCAAAAATCTTGGGGAGGGTCCATTACTAATTAACTGTTTTCCTAGTAACCCTTTTAGGACTCATTTGCAATGTAAACATTTTATAGGATTTTGATATATAGGATGATGTTAGCTCAATTCCTCTAGCACAAATCCATCAGCATTCCTTCATTTTCAAAAGAAGGCCATGGTTTTTTAATTAATGGGGGAAGAAGTAAATACTAGTACTAGCTGGTACCTAAAATCTCAAAAATCTTGGGGAGGGTCCATTACTAATTAACTGTTTTCCTAGTAACCCCTTTAGGACTCATTTGCAATGTAAACATTTTATAGGATTTTGATATATAGGATGTTAGCTCAATTCCTCTAGTACAAATCCATCAGTATTCCTTCATTTTCAAAAGAAGGCCATGGTTTTTTAATTAATGGGGGAAGATTACAAAATTCCAAATCTTACAACACAACGCTAAATTTGAAACAAACAATAAAATTTCCAGAGAGGACCTAGCAGCAAAAAAAAAAAACCCCATCCATTGCCGCAATTTCTTTCCCTCCACTCGCCCGAATCCTTATTTTCCCTTCTCTCCCTTCGCTTGCCATGTCTCACCTTGTGATCCTTCACCATTGTTGCCTCCAATTAATTGACATCCTCCCTTATGGTGTACCATATCTTCTATTTGAGTGGTGTCATTTGCCACTTCTCGGCTCCTCTTATGACTTTTCCTCCTCTACCCTTTTACGTACCTACTCTAGTTTGATACCTCTGATGGTTTGTGTGCTTCCGACCTATGTTATCTACCATTCATTAGTTTCCATGTCAAGCACATCATCAAGAGCCACTTTCCATGCATGTCCAGGTGATGGTACATTCTTGGTGGTTGCTTTTGTCTAGAACATGAAATGCCAATGGGAACATTGTTTTGGCAAACACATGGAACCCACATAAACACACATGCCACATGTATACACACTAGCTAGTGACATGAGCCATGCCCCCTTAAGACTTTAATTAACACCCTCAAGGTCTCAACACACAATGTCCATGAACAAATCCTAATCTCATAAAATTCCTCAATTGTACTATATCACATATTTATAAACGTGCACCCAGATTTAAACCCGACGGGTTGAGTTATACACAACCACGACTCGACCGTATAAACCAAATACGTGTTTCGCCTATGGTAGTATGGAAAACAACATGCAAATGAAAAGCAGTACGTACAACCTTCAGGCAAACTCTGTACAAACATTTCATCTGAATGTGTATAGTATGATAGACAGATAAGAACAAAAAAAACATTATTTTCCATGCGTTCTGAAAACGAAATACTAGTAAGCAAATTGAGTGACGCACACATCGCGTCCTTGTAACGCAGTATCTCATATTCTAGATGAACGAAGTACGTACGACTGTACGAGGTGATCGAAACAAATCGATCGAGAATATCAGACGCTGGCGAATACGTACACACATTGCATTCACAGGCAATATATGCAGCTTACAGACCACTCCACGCTACAGCACCCAACCAATTAAACAAGAAAGATGATGATAACAAAACAAAAAAAAAAATCTAGACACGATCGATCGATCGATTCCTTGATCGCGACAAAGCTATAGGCGCGATCAATTTGAGATCGCCCTAGCAAAGTTAGCTTCTACCAGATCACGGAGTCGCACTAATAATCAGCAAGAGAACAAGGCGTGTACGTCCCACCAGATGGCGACACCACCACCATCAACAGTGGTACGCCGTCCTACGTACCAGTACCACGAAGAAGAAGACAATCACCAACAGCGAGCGAAACCGATGAGCAACTCGTATACAATGGCAATGCACGGTAGTAGTAGACTAGTACATAGTAGTTACAGTTAAGGTGATTGATTGATTAGAGGGATCGGGCGGCGGGGGCGGTGGTGGAGTCGTGGTCGAGGTCGGAGACGGCTCCGTCGTCGTCGTCGTCGAGGGCGGCGGCGCCGCCGAGGGCGCCGTGGCCGTGGCCGAAGGCGCGGGCGTGGTCCTTGAGGGAGCGCTTGTGCTTGAACTCGGAGCCGCAGAGGCAGTACCAGAGCTTGCCGCAGTTCTTCTCGTGGGTGCGCCAGTCGCCCTTGACGGCGAACGCCTTGCCGCACTTTCGGCACAGGAACGGCTTCAGCCCGTGCTTCCGCTTGTAGTGCGTCTGCAGCGTCCTGAAGTCCTTGAGCGGCTTCGCCCGCGGGTGGTCGATGTTGTTCCGGCAACCCGCCGCGCAGCAGTAGCACGGCAGCCGCAGCATCGCCGTCGGCTGTATCCCCCGCAGCGACTCCGGCCCCTTCCTGTACTGCGACCCATGCCCCCACATGTGCATCTGCATACATTATATTGTACTCACCATATTACTGTATTATATATTGTATCAAATCACAAAATTTCAACTTTTGCCCATATATGTATCTGAACATAGCCTATATCCAAATGGGTAGCCAAAAGTTGTTTTTATTGGACACAGAGAGAGAGAGAGAGTATGCCTTAATTAAGCTAGACAAGCACAACACACAACTCCTGAAAACTACATTGCATACGTACGTACACGCTAGTAATTAACTCAGACGAACATGTCAGGTTGTTGTCTGTATGATCGTATGCTGGATTGCAGGTTGTTGTCTGTATGGCCGGCGTTCAGGCAATGGCGGTTTCCATGTGAGCATGCAGAGGTGGAGTTATAAGTACTTGTACTGCTACTTCATTTCAGTGGTACTAGGAAACCGTATACTGGCTTTCTTTTTAATGCGTTTGCTTATTATCTTGAGATATATGCAGACATCTACGGATGATCAGAAGGGAGTCTGGCTGGACCTGGACTCATATATGCATCAGTCTCCTTGCTCTTTCTCACACAGACTTTCCGGCTTTCCCCATGCATGCAGCTGACTCAGTCTGTGATAAACCGGAGAAGCCGCATGAGTGCAGAAGAAACGCCGGCCTTTTGAAAGTGAGGGCTATATATAGCTCTTCAGATCAGACAAGGCTATGGGCTAGCTAGTAGTAGGAGTAGACCATTGCTTGTGTGTTTGTGTGACTGACTTTGTACATGTTGCTTGAGATGAGAGAGTGTGTGTGGCGTGCTTGTGCCTGAGGAGCACAGTGAGTGTGTCAGGGACAGTGGAGCTAAGCTACAGCAAGAACACTGCACATCTCTTGCAGTTCTTGGGAGATGTAAACGGCTGCTGTAGCAAAATCCCCAATCCATGGTACCACACTAGCTTGACAAGTGAGAAACGAAGGAAGAAAAGGTTAATGTGGCCTGATCAAACATCCAACCTAAGCTAGCTTGGAAAAAAAGCTTCATCACAGAAAGCTCGAGAGATCAGTGTCATAGTGGACTGCATGCTGGCTGCTGTGAGATACTACCACACTTCACACCATTGGAGTAGAAGAAAGTACCTAGCACCTGGCACACCTGGCCCCTGCCTGCCTGTGCATGCAACTGAGCTGAGCAAAGCTAGCTTTTTCATCAGAGATATCATCAGACACACACTATAGCTAGCTGCATGCATGCATGCTAATGAGATCTCTTTCCATCCATCAATAGATACACCAGGACTCATCTAATCTACTTACATATCTATTCATGCAGATCATGCAAAGGTGAAGTCTGGAGAAGAGATCTTCACTGGGATCTCTGCTAGCTCTGACGAACCACCACACTCGTATAATGCGCGCATTCCTAAAGAGAGAGCCCTGGAAAAGCAAGAGCCCCCCAGAAAAGCATAAAAGTCGCATGCATGCATGACTGCATTTGCATTTGCATGGCATGGCAGCCCCGGCCTGGCCATATCTGTCTTGTTCAATCACACGAAAAGGCGGCCACTGTGCGTGCAACTGCAACCTCTCCTCCTCATCTCGTCTCAGCTCAGCTCAGCTCAATCTCCGGTGATCTCAGAGACCAGACCAGACACCAGCACGTGTATGCATGTATCCACTACTTCTCTATCTTAGCTTGCTTGCTAGTAGTTGCTAGTATTCGTCGTCTTTCACACGAGAAGCTAAACAAAAAGGTACGAGCTAGCAGCCATGGAATCGAAGGAGAACTGCTCGCTAGCTTTGTGCTCCCTCCGTTTTAAAATATAGCTGGTAGTTCAAATTAAACTACATGGCTTTGAAAATAGGTTGTTCGTCTCAAAATATAGCTATCACTGTAGTTCAAATTAATTATATGGCTTTGGAAATAGGAGCTTCATGCTTCATGGTTCATCGGTCTAACAGATCGAGCAAAGGAAAAAATTAATGTTCAGAGAAGGAAAAGACGGGATTCATGTTCTTAATAAGCTAGCTAGCCCGGCCACTTGATCGATGATCGAGATTCACTAGTGTACGATAACTCCAAGATCAGCTGCATGTTGTGCGACGTTTTTTGTCAAGAATTTCTCAGATAATATATGTGTTTAGCAGCTAGTAGAGTACCTATATTGCAAAGAGGAGAATCTGGATATTTACATAGATACATATATATCACTTAATTTATCACTGTAAACAGGCAACTCTTAGGTGATTAATTAGGTTCAGGTTTTCTCTTCTTATCAATCCTAATAAAATTTGGTCGGCCTAATTCTTTCGGCGGACCCGCAAAATAAGTTCAGGTTATTGTTTTTCAATAAAGGTAGTCGATATTTTTGTTCGCATACCGATCGAGATTCGAGGCCGAGTAACTAGCTAAGTATAAGAAGCATACGTTAATGGAATCGAGAGGTATATATAGAGAACGAGTGAGACGCATTGTCAAACATTATTCCGACAAAAGAACTAGCAAGTAATTACACCCAGCTAGATATGCAGCGTTCGTTCATGAGCCATAAAGCTTTCCTGAACTAGTACTGTAGAAGTTTTCATAGCCAGATCTTAGAAAGAAAAGGCAAAAATTGCGTTGCCTACTGTCGGTATCATTTATTTGTTAGGTGATTGCAATTAGGATATGCTCGAAAGAAAAAAAATCAGTTCTAGCTAGATCGGATTTATTCTGGCCTAAGAAAAGGGATTTATCTATCTACATGAAGAAGACATATGCTTGTCATGCTGTGACGACAAAAACGGGGAAGACGAAGAAGAGGACCACTTGTCGTACAGTTTGGGGATCATGCATGGTATGTCTAATTCTCTAAACAATAACCCACAAAGAATCGAGAAAAATAAAATTGAAGATGATCTAGAGCAAGCAAGAACAGTAGCAGCAGTAGAATTAAGCTATGAATTGAAATGAAGAATTACGTGGTGTGGTGGCTGACCTGCATGTTGTTGTATCGGTTGAAGGTTTTGAAGCAGACGGGGCAGGAGAACTGCGTGGGGCCGATCAGGATCTGCGACGGCGTCGGGATCCAGTACTGCCCCTTGTTCAGCCGCCCGATCGGCGTCGACGCGAACCCTAGCGGCGCCGCGGCATCGGCGCCCTCGCCGCCGTCGCCGTCGTCCCTGCTCGCGCCGCCGGCTTCCTCCTCCTGATCTTCCTCGTCACGATGCGCGGAGGACCTCCCGGGCGCTGACGAGAGCCCAGAAATGAGGTCGGCGGCGGCGCCGGCGGTCGGGCTCGGCAGGCCGATGTGCAGCGCGACCGTGACGTCCGCGTCGTCCCCCGCGGCGGCGTCGGCGTCGTCGGCGCAGCAGCCGGAGCCAGAGCCCTCCACGTCCATCGGGTCTCCGGCCTTGGTGTTCAGGTCAGCGAAGAGCCGCCCCGCGCGGCGACGGCTCTGATGGTGTCTATCGCCGCCGCCGCTGGCCGTCGACCCAGGCACATCCTCCTCTTCTCCCTCCTCCTCCGCGCCGTCGTCGTCGGTGTCCTCCCCCCGCTGCGGCGCACGTTCTTGCGCCGTCGTGCCGCGCGAGGCGGGCGTGAGGGACAGTAGCGGCAAGGCCTCCCGGAGCGGTGGCGACGGCGGGGCAGCCGGCGTCGCGGCCGTCGTCGACGTCACCCCCGCTGTCGGAAAGAAAGGGAAGGAGGAGGAGTAAGCGCCCGCCGCCGGCAACGGCGACGGCGACGGCGCGGTGGAGAAGCAGTAACGGCGATGGTGATTCTTGAGGAAGCTTGCGTAGTAGGGGTTCTCCATGGCTGGCAAGCAAGCAAGCAACGGCGGCAAGGTAGCTTGCGCCTCTTGCTATGGCTAGCTAGCGAGCGTATGCGTGTGTGTGGTGGCGTAGCGTGGTAGTTGGCGAGGGGTTATTATAGGGCGTGTGAGTGTGAGTGTGAGAGGGAAGGTTGGAAGGGGATTGGAAAAGGGTATTTACAATTTACTGTGGGGGTTAATTAGCTAATGTGCTGGTAGGACGTGGTACGTACGATGTACCAGGAGAGAACTACCTTAACTCTTGTTTTTTTTAATACTAGTTGGGTGTTTTAATACTAGTTGGCTGTCCGTGCGTTGTAGCGGAAAATGCTATATAACAATTTTAAATTATATCAAGTAAAAAGATGTCAAATAATTATTGAGTGAAAATTTATTGAACACAAAAAAATCTGGCAATCCAAAAAGACTACAAATTAAAATTGCTCTGTAGATTAATTCCAAAGCATACAAAAGCATAATGCAAGCTTTCTAGCGCATAAAACAATCTCATGATGTTTATAAGATTATAAAATGGCAACATAGATAGAAGACTGCTATGAAAATTTGATGATGCCACACAAATTAAAGCACAAACAAAAAATCTAGAACATCAAGTATATCCAGATATGGTATTTCTCATGGATGATCATCTCAAAAATCGAACTCTGCTATAGATATCCTGAGAAGATAGAGAGTTATTCTATTAATTTGTTACAGACATAACCAAGTACAAAAATAAAGAATTTGATACAATATAGAATATACCCTGTAGATAAATAACTATTCTAATATTGTGCATTCGCGATACACTTAAGAAAATCTCGTGCGCCGCTAGGGATATTGCTTTCACACTCATTTTGTTGGTACATCAGTAGATTTAGCAAAAAATTTTGCCTTAGCTCGTTACCATCCTACACATGCATTTCTTTATAAGATAAATATATGTAATATATAATATAATATTTGAAATGATCCATGCTAGTCAGGACTGACATTAAAAGCCGACAAATGTAGTTCTTTATTTTCCCGCGTACACATGAAGAGATGAACAATAAAACCCGATAAATTCCTAAGGAAATTGAATAGTTAGCTACCCTTGCGTTACACAAATAAATTTATTAGTTTGGACGAGTTTTTAGAAGAGAACTTACATGTCAAGAACCGAATTATTGACGGTTATTTGTCTCCACAAGTTGATGTCCTCATTCCACCTAGAGCCAGGGCATGCCTTCTGCATGGCTTTGCTAAAGTAATCAGTAATAGTTAACAGTTGTTTCATGTATCTCATGTTTGGTTTATTTTCATATGCTGAATTAAGTGGATTAGGGTCTAGTATATAGAGTGTTTTGCTTTCTTGGTTCAGTATGAGCAGGATAAAGCTTTGAGTGTGGCGTACTGGTATAAGAATATGCAAAAGGTCAATCCCCGTCAAGATAATATAAAAAAACACGGGCATATAGGAGCAAAGGTTAGCGATCTTACCGATTTGCATTGTGAAATTTTAAAGTGAATTTCTGACCAACTACCGACAGACTTTGCAAGATCTATGTTCTCACGAAAGATCGGGGATACACCAAAATCAATAGTAGTCTATATGATATAAAATAATGGTTTAAAATATGAGCAATAGAAGTCAAATAGGGCAAATTATAAAAACTTACCCAAAACTAGCTGTTTGAGCTTCAAGCTAATGGAGTATGGCCTTGAACTTTGTTCACATACCTTCCTGTCAATCAATAAGAAAATGAGTTAATGCATGTTTGAACTACGTGTGCATATACAATATACAATAGTGGCTTACTCTAGGGTTTTGGCACAATTAATCCGTTGGATGTAGTGTAAAAGACCGCCTATCAACTCTTGTTTACTCATCCTAGAAATCACATAGAGTAGTGAACTATATTTTTTGTCATGGGTTCCCGACTATACTTCTTTAGTTTCCTTGATGTCCCTTTTAGAGTTTAATTTTCGTTGACGACTACCCAATATCACAACATCGTCTGCACTGTCTTTGGTATCTTCGCTTTGTACAGCACCGGTAGTCACGACCATCTTGTTTGTTTTCCAACATAATAATATGCCAGATAGTTTGAACCTAAAAAGGCTAATATCTATTTGTACAGTAAAAAGTAACTTCGTTCATTAAAAAATAGATAATATATATGATCAACTATTTTGTTTTGTTCTGTCAAGAAATATGCATGTGTAATAGGACAAAAGGGTGCATCTCCTGTCCAATTCTTCATAAATTTAAGCATGAATAGTCCACATAAAGATCTGCATTGTTGTAAAACATGAGTACAACAATTAAAAATTAAACAAGAGTACACCAATTACAATATATCATTAATCTTATTTTAATATTCCAAGAGAATATGATTTGTAGTATACCTATCTCCTTGCATTTCTGCAGAGTGTGGCTTCACAATCTCGACGAATTTCGATCGGATTTCGTGAATTTGGATAATCTCAAGTTATCGTGTTTGGAGTTTATTGGAATTCATTCAAAATTAATGTGTCAATTTAAGATTGGCGAAAAATCGATATCTTGTCGGGCTCGAATTTCACTTGCTAATCGAATTTAATTGAAAGGTATACCCTATGTATTTAAATACCTTGTGACTTTATCACTTAAATTTTTTTGTTAAATTTTCATTAAAAGGTCTATGAATGCACTCAAAATATAGAAAAGAAATATAGGCCCTCTTTAGGGTGCTTCTAGCAGCCATATATACTCCGAGAATCTTGGCCATCTCCCCCAAACAGTCTAAATATATGCTCAAGATTGTGAAACTCCAGTACCTGTAAAAATCCAGGAATTAATTAGTGCTAAAAGCTAGGGAATTATATATAGCTTCTCTATATATATTCTCACCGGCTCCCTAGATATATTCTAAGGAATGTCCTTTTTCTGGGAAAAAGGATTTGTAATCAAATTTCCATTGATCGATTAATTCATTGTTCCATGCACCAAAAAAAGTAGGAGTAGGGGATCTGGTAGTATCACAAGTCAACCAAAAAAAATACGCACATTTTAGACTGGAGGATGTCCTTATTTGAAACGAAAAACCATTTATTGTGTGTGCCCATAGTTACAAGCTAGTGATGGTACATGTACTATTATTATGTGTTTGGTTTTTAAAATTTTGATGGAGAAATCTTGTCCGGATGGGTTTTCTTCCTTTCGGCCTGGTACTGTTGATCCATATATATACACATTATTTGCAATTTTGTTAAAGGTCAATTTGTTTTGTCCGGGGCCACAATTCATGGATTATTGATGCTGCTATTTAAAGATGAACATCACCAGTCTTACCAAACTACAAGCGTGAAACATCACCAGTCTTATATTTCAGAAATAGTGTAATGGAAAAAAGAAGTATTTTGAATCAGCTTTGATTGGGGTTCGAAAAAGGCAAAACAAATTAACTAAATTCAGGAAGGTACAAAACACCTAGAGGATGAATATAGGACCCAAGAGGACGAATCCGAGGATGATATGGAAGCTTAGAAAACAAATATATATAAGACCCAAAAAGATAGATATGACACTTAAGAAAAAAAAACTCGATGATTATGGGACTTCAGAGGAAGGCTAAGAGGACGAATACAGGAATCCAATGAAAGATTCCAGGGGCAATCTAGCTGAATGTGGCTTCAAAATAACACGGATATTCTTACTTTGTTTGCGATGTGCATCTTTGGATCATAACTTGTGTTACATACATTTGTTCATATAAATTGAATATAGAGTAAAATTATAATCTATAAAATATTTTTGGAGAGGGAGTTGCATATACCGTTCTTGTATGACTAATCTAACACATTTAAAAGATCCCATAGTAAAAATGCCACCACGATCACATTTTCTGTACACTAGCGCTATGTTTTAATGTGGAATTTGCATTGGTCGTTCCCCAAAAATAGTCTACTTTTTTGCCACAAATTTGCCCTTTCCCAAAGTAGTTAGGGAAGGTGTGGATTCCAGTCCATGGATTCAGCTAGTCTCTTTTTAGTGCCAACATATTCAATTCTGCTTGCTTGAAATTATGAAATGTTGTATAGCATATAATTATATTTACTGCTTCAAGTATACCAAATGTTCAGAGAGGCTGATTTAAATATTCTTTTCGAATTTCAAAACTTTTGATATTACAATGAGAAACTACCTTATATAAACACATATATTGTAAGAAAATGAAAAGGGTGTAAAATGTGACATCAATGTTATATGTATTCTTTTTTGGAGAAGTCATTTTGCTATTGTTAATTAGAGTCTAGACGTATAAGACTCAGAAAAAAAAACTATATATAGATCAACCGTTGCTAGGGAGAAGATTTTACTCGTTTTTCACGCATACATTTCTCGAATTACTAAACGGTCCATCTTTTACAAAAATTTTTTATAGAAAAGTTGTTTTGAAAAACATATTGATTCATTTTCCAAATATGAAATAATTAATATTAAATTAATCATATATTAAGGGCTAACCTTGTTTTATGTATCTTCTCAATTTTCTTCTTTCCCATCCTCTCAAACACAGATGGCATTTTCCAAGTTTAGTTCATTTACTATATAAATGGTACTCAAGAAATTAACTTGAGCCATGTGAAAGCCAAAATGGAAAGTAGCATGCATGGATAAAAATTGTTGATGTAGTGAGAGCATACTTTAATTTGCCCAATACATTTAATTACTATTAGTTACTAGTATTTCTGTTCTTAAAAGGAAGATTTTGGTTGGACATTGACACAGTCTCCAATGCATTTTATCATTACTTTATCAAACTACATAATTATAAAATTTATAAATTATAAAACCCTTTTTCATGACAAAATCTATCAATATTTTTCATATTTAAATCCTGATACCTTTGAATTAATCTATTAACAACTTAAGATTTCGAGACATAACTGCACACATTTTAGCCTTTTAGGACGTTTTTAAGAACAGAACATATATAATTAGGAGTAGTAAATGAGGAAAAAAAATACACGTAATGTAAATTCTCCTTTTGTTTTTAACATGGTGGTGCGAGATGCCTGCAAATTGAGGAAACTGAGAGTGGCCTGATCCTGCTTATGAAAAGAGCTAGACTAGAAACAAATTAACAACTGTTAGCATGTTTAACCGGCAGAGCTAAAAACATTATTCTCGATGGAAATTTACCTTTGGCTACGGTAGAGATGTAGAGAGAACGTACATGTAGCAAGCTTTTTAGCTAGATAGGAGTAGAACGAATCAGCAAGGGACCAACACTGAATTAATGTGGTTTTCGTCTGTTCGCCATCTGAAAGCAAACGGCGTGGTTCTTATACCGGGACCATTTGTGAATTGTGATCGTAGTAAATATATGGTCGAGGCGAATGTTTCGCACTTTCGCTAGCTACACCACAGAAATCATTGGATCATAAGGCACATGAGGGATAGTGTTCTTTTGCTTACAAATCGAGAAATTTTATGCAGATCTGGCTATGCATGCATACACACTAGTAATTAAGATGGAAAAAAATATATGACAATTCCAACTTGAGTAGACCCTCCTGGTACCTAAATAGGAGTAAGATATAGATAAGGATATTTTTTAAAAAAAAACTATCATTTTTTAAAAAAAAACTATCTTCCCTAGCTAGGATTACACAATCTACTCTTCCAACATGTATTGATGGCAGGTCATTATTCCATATTTTTTAAGATAATGAAAATGGGCTATAATGCTATGACATTTTACTACATATAGCTGGTTTAAATAAATTATAGACTTACCATTCGCATATTAAAGTTATTCGGTGGTGGTCTCTATTAACAAGTTTCCTTTCTCTCATCCTTAGCTTGGAGAGGTATATCCTTCCTCATATTTGTGATATACCTCTTTATGAAATAGGTATCAGAATTAATCTTATAGGTTGGAGTTGGAATAAGATTAAAAACTCATCTTTATATACTCCATCCGTTCCAAAATGAAGCTATTTCAACCATTCAATCCTTAATAAAGCTATTTCTCCATCTATTCTCATATATCAACCAATCATAACCATTTTCCATTTAATTTCTTCATCTGCTTCTTTTCTTAATCAATCATAATCTTCTCTAAATTATTTTCATTTATTTTTTAATATCCGTATCCAACTTAAGAATGCTTATTTTTTTAGACAGAAGTAGTATGTTTTTAATGTTTTCTTCTGTTTTTGAGAGTTACAAGTATTTGTGTTATTCAGGACATATATATACATAAAGGTATATACTATACTGACTAACACTATAAGGTTTATCTACCTCTTTATACTATACTGACTAAGACTATAAGGTCTCGTCATTGTCAATCGTAGACTTATCTAATAATTAGTTCAGCCGATTCATTGTATTTTTTTTACCTCTTAAACAATAAGAAGGTATATATATACCTCTTGAATGATTGGAAATAAGACGATGCACAGCGGTGGCAGAGATGGTTGCACCGTTGCATTATAGATCGATCTCATTTATATATATAGCCTATTTTCCTCTGCCCAATTGGCTGTAAGATCCAGAATCATATATGATTGGCCTTTTCTGGCCACAACTATGCATACATTTAACACCTGAAAAGAAGAATAAATTTAAAGGCCATTATTAATTACACGTGGAGTAGGATATATTCAAACTAGCATTCAAGGAGCGAACAGTATTACTATAGATATAAGCGGCCTTACCAGCAAGTTACTGTTCAATTAGCTAGTGGCCCGTGCAATTCCTGTAGATGATCGATCTGAGATTGCGAGTGAGAGCTAATCCCAAGCCAGGCAATAAATCGGGGAGCATGGACCGATCCAGTACCATTCATGTTCAATAATTATACATGCATTGATTAGAATTAGAGGAATTAATCTTAATTATTGTTCAGGCTAACCTGAACTTAAATAATTAGCATAGCTAACTATTGAGCAGTAGTACAATACTAACGAAAGATGCTCGTTTGGAAACGGGCCAGTATATAGAACAAATACAAACCTACAAGCTCGCTTGACTCAAACTTGTAGAACTAATAGTTAATGAAATATTTTCAAATTAATTGGGAAAATCATTAGCTCAAGAGTCAAAACCTAGTTGTTGCCGAGGACCACCACTGATTATATTGACTAGTCAACCCATCTCGTGTTAGTGTTCCTGTAGAAATAGCTCCATTAATATATTAAACTTGCTACAATGTTATTAATTATTGTTACATTTCAAATATACAAATATATATTCCTTTTATCCCAAAATATAAAGCGCAACCATCACTAACACATGAACCAAAAAAATAATTATTATCACCTTCTTACTTGGACCACTCATAGATACAATTCATGTATCTAGAGATCAAGTATGGATGATTTAAAAAAACAAAATAAAAGAAGATGAGAGATGTGCTAGTTAATTGTATGCATGCATATGCACTTTGTATTATGAAACATCGAAAAAAATTGATTACGCCTTATATTTTAGGTTTGAGGGAGTAATGTGTTAGAGTAAATGGCTATTACATTCGTCCCAAAGTAATTATATTTCTAAAAAATTCTAGACATATTACTAGTACATGTAAATGACCACAATAACCATACATGCATAGAATTAAAGGAAGATTGAGGCAGATCATGAGGATTGAAAGATGGGAGGGCAGGCATGATATCTCTCTGTCTAACTAACTGGATGGGTTTCATCTTATTACAAATATTTTTAAAACAATACTGAAATGGTAAAAATATAATTACTCTGGGACGTGGAACTGATGTAGTAGTTAATTATAGATGTACTGTATTAGGATAGACCTAATTACGCCTTGTGTGACTCGTCCAGTTAATTCGGCTAGCTGTATAAACAGCTCACAAGACTAAATACATTGTCCACGATTAACTATCTGTCATATACGCTTCTCCTATTCTGCCATAATGAAGTAACTTATTGCATGCATGTACTTTATAGCCACCCTGCTTGAACATTTGATCGAGATCAGCAAATAATTGGTTAAGAGATTATTATTGCATTGGGCTATATAATTAAGAAGCTATAGACAGATCGAATTGTCGGGGGCGGAGCATTGAAACGCAGTGCCCACACACAGTGTGCATAGGTGGCCTAGCTCGACGGCTAGCCGTCTACTGTTCCAATTAATTAGGCAGCTGGTGCGATCTCTGTACATAGCCGGTGGGGATTTAAGAGGTAATTGATCCATGCAGCTAGCCTGAGGAAACACATGCGTCTTAATACATTTGTGTGCTGGGTCCACTGGACCAAAACGAGATGCCGCCGTGTGTTATCAATTGGGTTGGGCATTCATTCATACTCTATGCACACATTGCACCACCTGCGACTGCGACCTCTTCGAATTTTGCCGGTATATATGTTTTTTCTTCAAATTTTGAGAAGGAAAAGGCCAGGAGAAGGTTATATTGCTCAGAGTAATTTGCTTGAGCTTTTATCAACATAAAATTGTACTGCTCTCTCTAGCCACATATATTTATTATGGCGCGAACTAAATTCTATTCTCCCAACGTTAAATAAATTAGCCCGAAAGTAGTACTACTGTATGACCAACAAGATAAGTTTTAGTACTTAGGGGTCACCTATGGTCTGTATCGCGGTTATCTAAAATGATGTGAAGCCATTAAATTTTTAACTGACAACGTGTATGTATAGGAGGAATTGTTGATTGATAGGTCACCAAAAAAAATTATAGTGACATACAGTTTGCTGGTACAATAGATCTTTCCCGACCAATCTTTTATTGTAATTTTTGGTCATGGTGTAGTGTTTGATCTCTGTATTTGTAGGTCTTGTACAATTTGTTTTAGCCATAAGGTTATATCACTTTTCTTATTTGGTATATTATATGTACGTCCTATTCCACAAACATAATAATTATTAGCTACCCTCTTCTTCAAAAAGTTGAAATGAGACAGTCTGCCATTAGTATATATATTTATTTTGATTTAAGCCTGGCATCCAATGGATATGCTCCATGCATGCATTAGGTTTGAGGTAGAAGATCCCAGCAGACAGAGTGGGTTCAAGGTATAAGCAATAAAGGACCCAACAGTGGTGGCATTGAATGGGAAATAGTGGCCAGAGAACAAGGGGTGCGGTGGTGTGATGCGTACAATAGTGATGTGGTTGCACGGTAGGGCAAATGGGTGTGTGCATTTAATCAAAGGACATGGAAAAGGAGAGGGAGACCATCGATCACAATCTTCCTCCCCGGCCGTCGCGATCCAGGCAAATTTCTTCTTCGTTTCTCTCCGGCCTTTTCTTCCTATTTTTCTGCCTGCTAGCTACCAGTATACCTGCCTTCAAATCGGTTTCTCATGTGAATTGAATCAATTGGGTCTGATCAAGTAGGCAGCTGGAGTATATATTATCGGTTGCCCTGGCCTTGAGGGTTATCTAGAGGTATTTGTGCTTGCACTAGCCAGGCATGCCAATACAAATCTCGTCGGTGTCAAGATAGCTCCATATATGAGCTAATTGTAGAATTCGCTGGCATGCATGGAGATGATATTTTTGGGTTAATTTGGTGACTGCTGACTGGATAGAAATCGATGTATTTGACGTGACGGATAGTCTAAGGCTTTATTCTTCATAGGTAAGGTTTGGTTGAGATTTTTGATGATACGTAAAATGAGAAATAACACTACTATATGATTAATTATGTGTTCACTATTATAAACTTGAAAATATATATTTTTTATTTTTTAAAAAAGTTTTTATATAGAAAGTTTTTTACACAATATATTATTTAATAGCTTAGGAATTAACGCACTCATAATAAACGAGAAAGTAATCCAGCCAAGAAGTTTACAACCCGGCCTTAGCTAGCTAGAATGAACATACCATGAACTGTTGAGTTTAGGGGCAAAACGCCACATCAAGCACGTAACATGATTCTTTGGAACATTCCAAGAGGAAAAACAAACTCGTTTAACTGCACATGTGCCAGAATTGAAGGATGAAAATTTGACCCCTTTTAAGCTAGTAGCCGCCATGATCTATTCATGGTTTTTACTTTCTTCCAGGATCATTCAATTCCCTTTCTATGTTTGCTGGAGGTCGTTGATATCTGCATTTTTAAGGTGAGGGGCAGTTAATTTACAGATGGCTCTGACTATGTAGAGATATATGCATTTGACAATATGTGACTGACGAGTAGATGAGTTTGCGGGCAAAAGGGCACATCAAGCTAAGGAACATGCTCTCCCGGAGCATTCCGGGAAGAGAGAGGATTGTTACTGTACTGTGACAAAAGTATAAATAGTTCAGTGCTTTAATAGTTAGCCGCCACCATCTATTCACGGCTTTCCCCTTGTTCCAGGAGCATTTCCTTCGAAGTGTTTAGTAGTTAGAGCATCATATTCATCGTGAAGTGTGCATACAGATGCAGAACTATGTATTCTTTCAGTATTAGAAGATATCAACCCGAACTTGCTAACCAATGATAATCAAAGCATGGTCCTCGCTTTGATGGAATCCAATTTGATTGTAAATGCTCCTCTTTGTCCCCTTGGCATGTTAAATTAATCTTTTTACTCTGAAACTCTATTTTTACATGACTAAATATATAAATTATATTCATCAATAGTAACTTCCGATCAAATAGAAAAAATAATAGTAGTGTACCCTTTTAAAGCACTACTACAAAAAGGATTTTTCCGTGCGGTTCTAGAGGGGTTTTCGCGTGCGGTAGAGCTAACCGCACGTGCGAAAACGTCTGCAAAAATCCGATTTTCGTGTGTGGATGGCGCAACCGCACGCAAAAATCCGATTTTCACGTGCGGGCGCTTAAGCCGTCCGCACGCGAAAATAAAAAATCACAAAAAAAATAATTTCCAAAATCAAAACCCTAACCCTAGCCGGCGAATCCGCACCTCCGATCATCGCCGGTGACGGATCCGTGTCGCCGCCGTCGTTCGCGTCCACCACCGTCGTGCACCCCGCTCGCTGCCTCCCGCTCGAGCCCCTTGCTTGATCCGCTCGGGGGAGAGTGGGGGAGAGCTGCCGGCGGCCTTCCACTCGAGCCCGCCGCCAGATCCGGGCGGGGGAGAGCCGCTGCCGGCCTCCCGCTAGAGGCCATCGTTGGATCTGCGCGGGGGCCGGAGGGCCGAGGGGAGCCGAAGGGGGAGGGGAGCTGAGGGAGGCCACCATCGTCGCCTACGCCCGCCGCCGCCGACGCTCCTCCCCTCCGTTGGATCTGGGAGGGGAGCTAGAGGGGGAGGTGAGCCGAGCGAGGAAGGCCGCCGCCGTCACCTATGCCCGCCGCCGGATATGGGAGGGGAGCTGGAGGGGAAGGGGAGCCGAGGGAGGCCGCCGCCGCCGCTCCTCTCCTCCGTTGGATCTGGGAAGGGAGCTGGAGAGGGAGGGGAGCCGAGCGTGGAAGGCCGCCGCCGTCACCTACGCCCGTCGTCGGATATGGGAGGGGAGCCGGAGGGAAAGGGGAGTCGAGGGAGGCCGCCGTCGTCGCCCGCCGCCGCCGACGCCCCTCCCCTCCGCCGGATCTGGGAGGGGAGGGAATGGGGAGGGGAGCGGAGGGAGAGGGAGGGAAGGGGAGGGGACCGATCGAGAAAGAGGCGTAGGGGAGAGAGAGGAGAGGCGCGTGCGGGTGGGGGGCCGGGGGAGAGGTGTGCCATTTTTTAATATGGAGGGAGATGGGGTGGACTTTTCGCAATCCATTTTCCCGTACGGTCCCTTAAGTGGGCCGCACGGGATAGTGTAGCATTTTCCCGTGCGGTCCACTTAAGGGACCGCACGGAAAAATCGATTTTTTCATGCGGTCGCTTAAGTGGACCGCACGGGAAAATGTCGCATCGGCTTTTCCAGGCGCGGCCACTTATGACCTGTCTGGAAACTATTGGGGGCCTCGTCCAGGAAAATCGAAATTGTACTAGTGAAGGTGGATTTTGTTTACTAAAGGATTACGCGATATGTTCTATGTTACTTAAAAGCGTAGTCGTCTGTCCTTTCCTCCCCCTCTATCCTCTCTCGTGGAGCTCACACTCTCACATAACAAAAGAGAACTCCCATATAAAAAACAACTGTCTACTTAAAAGTGTAGAGTTGTCTATCCTTTCCTTTCCTCTCATGTGTAGCATGTACTCTTGCATAATAAAAGAAAATTCCTAGATAAAAACCGGTTGGTTAAAAATAGTGCTTTAGGCTAGATCCACACCTAGCTTATTCCTAATATAATGACATAGGTTGGTTGCAATATACGGACATATTACTTATATATGTAAAAATATACATCGCTCTTTAACCTTTTTTTTTTTGCTTATGATGATTCTCTAGTTTTTTCGAGCACTTGTTTTTATAATTAAATACTATCAATTACTAGCTAACTCAAGATACATAAGATTAAAAAATATCAAATAAATTTGACATCTAGAGTTAGAACAGCTGCTCTACATCTAAAATTACAACATTAAGAGTGGTATTATTTTTTCAACAGAAATGATGAAAAAAAATAAATAATCTATGTATTATATGCTACTTTTATGTATATATGCTATTTAATTATATATATCGATGTTTTATATGGTTTAACTTGTGATATTTTCATTATAAAATTTCATCGTGTTTGTAATTGATCATGAATAACTGCGACTAGATTTGGTAGTGTACCATTCATAAACACAACGAAAAAAAAGTACAAGTCCGTACGAGATCTATCCAAACGGCTAGTATGTGCTAGGGCGTTTGCAATAATACATCTTCCCGTACGGTCAATCTAACTGGACCGCACGGGATAATAATTATCCCGTGCGGTCGAGTTAAGTGGACCGCACGGGATAAACTATTATCCCGTGCGGATGAGTTAAGTGGACCGCACGGGAAGATATATTTTTCCGTACGGTTGGACCGTCCGCACGTAAAAATGTTTATTTTCCCATATCTCTGAGTGTAGACGGCCAATACCTTCGCACGAAAAAACGTGTTTTGACCGCATGGAAAAATAGAATTAGCAATGACATGTGTAGTCAGGGATCATGTCTCTTTCCTCTTTTTACTTCTAAGTAAAAAAGTGTATTCATGCATGCATGGCACGATGCACAGTCACTCTATCCGGACGCAGCGAACAGTAGGAGGAGCACAATCCGATCAAAATGAACAAACATACCCCCTCGATAAACAACAATCCTATTCCATTATTGCCATGCCATTGCCCATAACGGCTTCCATCCAGCAGCTAGCACGGCATGTGCTGCATGCCTGCATATGCTCCTCTCTGCTCTATGCCTCCTCTATCACATCCATTATCTTATCTGTCAGTTACTCGTAAGCGATCATAGTCTGCATCACCAAACGTATACTGAAAGCTGCACTGATCTGCTCTGCTGCTGCATGCTTCTACTCGTCTTCTACTCCTGACCATCCTCCTCTCTGTCTCAGAAAACGGGTACGTAACTCGTTCATCCTCCGTTGTAAAATAAATCAACTTTTACATATGAATCGATCAGTACGGTACGGTGAAAACTACTTCGACCAATATAGTACTACAATACCTGAAACACCTTAGCACGTCGAGGAAATTAATCAAGCGTGCACCGGTACGTGTACAGATCTACCGATATCCGATGGATGGATCGGTGAGGAAATCAAGCATGCATATATGCAGGCAGCGGCAGCAGCATCTGCTGACTGAAATGGCCATGGCGATGGCCCTGCATGCATGTGTCCGCCTGTGCCCTACAACACCCTGCATCTGCATGCTAGCTGCACGCGCGTCGTTGTGTGCACACGCTATGAAATGAATATTGCGTTGGTGCATGGCGTGCTAATTTATCCGGAGTCCCCGCAGACAGACACATCAATTATATGGGATCTACAGTATCGATCAGCAGACAAAAGGAACAAATTAAGTACGCGGGGGAGAGAGTAGGTGGCTAGAGAGGGGCTTCGCATGTATACGTACACACATACCGTCTCGCCTCAATTATGACCCGTGTACGTGCGTACTCTGCTGTTTGCTGTGGACTCTGTACGTGCAAGGCCCACAGACAAGCTCCGCAACCAATTAACGTTTTTTTTTTTAGAACTGAGTACCAATTAACGTTTTCATGTACGTATCTACGGTTGATCAGTCCGGTCGCCAGGTCTCCATGTCGATCTGGAAGATATATAATTAGTTGAGTAGTTTGCATAGGTGTTCAGCGACGAAGACACAATTATCTGAACGGCATCCGATCCTCCAGCGGCACCTACACTGTAAAATCAGCTACATTATCTCAACTGCTTCCAATTCAAAGTTACACAAACGTTAACCTTCGCACTATCATCTAAGGTTATATGGCTAGCAGTACAAAATAGGCTATGGACGGTTTACCGACTACAACAGAGAGAATGGTCAAATCAGAGGACCTACCCGCTCTTGATTGTATTTAGGATTTTCGATATGAGTGATCTAGCTTATATTTTTTTTAAAACAATATCACAAATATAATGAGGCACGATATATAGAAATTATCTAAGATATATATTAATCACAAAGTTTTCTTTTCAAGAGTTCTTTTCACACACACACACACATTTTCACACACACACACATATATATATATATGCCCTGGGATAGGTATTTTGGGGTGGCCCTGGAACCATGCACTTCTTAGAGCATTCACAATGTATAATATCTCATGGGTATTAAGATGAGGTATATCTGTAATATACAAGATAATAGAAAGATCTACATAATGTTTATGACACATCTAACTCTATAATAAGATCCACACCCATGAATATTAAGGTGTATTTCTGTCATATTTGTAAAAAAAATAATTTTTTATTTAAAATGCTTAGTCTCAAGGAAAAAGCCCATTTGCTATGCTTGATACTTGAGACTTGTGTTTGTAATGTATAGAGCCTTTGGTACAGCGAAATTATTTTTTAATACACTTCCTAATTTCTACACTACAGATGCTATTAGATATGCCAATGCCACTCTACCGGTTATGTGACAAGACTGTATTAACACACTACCAAGGATAACATGGATACGGTATAGACATGATGGACGGCTGTCGCGCAGACACCTGAATTCCAAAGAATCCGCTCCGCTCGCTGATCCTACTAGTAAACTGGGAAACATGGGAAGAGTTAAATGCCGAGTCTTTTAACATATTGGTACAACGCCCATTGTGATAGTAGCAAATATAAAGAAAGGCAGAGTTTGGTGCTTACTCAGGGCAAAAAAAACTTAAAGACCATATATCGCCACGGGAATATAGGCTTAAGTGTTGTAATCCCACTACTCGCATTGTAGATAAACATTGTACATCCTTCTTTATCTCTACTACCATAAAAGTGAAAGTCGTTTTCTTTCCCTCCCGTCCTTCTGCTCTGCATGAGTAATCACTAGATCTAATATTTTATCCTCAGTCATCCTTCTAATTATTCTCTAATTATATGAAACTAGCCCAACGTACGGTAATTTGGTAGTCAGTAGAAAGAGCTAGTCCTCCTGCTCTCTTACTGGAGAAAAGAAAAGGTAATTTCCATAGGCGCGCGTTTGGACTCGCAGGCATGCAGGCATCAGCCGGTCGTCCGTCGTCTCGGCGAGAAGAGCGGATCGCTGCTGCATGCCGTTGCGTTCTCATGATCTGCTCGATCACCAGAGGGCAGAGGCACGGCGGCATGCATGCATGATACTGTGCAACACCTGCTAGCTTAATTAGTTTAGCTGTCGCATGCAGCATTGCCGCCCCAAGAAACACGGAAACACATAGCCAGATCAAACCAGACCACCAAAAACGTTCGTGACATGCTTGTCCGCGGCGGTGCACGGCGTATGCAGCCGGGGCGCGCATGGGGCATGGGGCCGGGCCGGCCTCCTCGCTCCGAACCATCCGCGCCGCGCGGGCAATTACTCCGTTCGTTTTTGGCACGATCCGCGCGCGCAAGCGGCAACACGGCAACGCCCACCATGTCAAGTGGCGGCTTGATGATGAGCTGCGCGCACGTACGGCCGCTCGCCCGCTTGAGCTCACGGATGCTTCGGCGCAGCATGTCCATGTGGCATGTACCCGTCGTCTCTGCTTCCCGATCGTTACGGCGTCTTGCAGCGGCAGCGGCCTCTCGGTCGAGTCCATGCCGTAGATATGTATTTTTCGTAGCACGGTGGTATCCAAGGAAAGAGGAGGCATGACGTACTTGGGTGGTCAGATTGCTTTGACGTGCTTTGGGCCTTTCGGCTTCCCGGTGTGACCTGGGCTGAAAAGCAGGCCTAGGTAAATTGAGATGGACCATCATGCCCGCGTTTTTGAAGTCTTCGAGTGTTCTTAGGCTTCGACTGAGTGGACGCGGGATGCACGTGGGCTGGCGCGTGTGGGGGGTGACCTACATGGGCTGATTTTGCGTGCCTCCAGCCCACGCAGACGCGTGCCCATTAGAGTTAGGAGTAAGTTCATTTTAGGTCTCTCATTTTGATGTCGAATTTGAATCGCGTTCCCTCTCTCCACCATCTCTCTCCAGGCCTCTAGGGTGGCACCAATTTGCGCTGAGAGCCTGTGAGACGAGATGCTCGTTCGATCCTTCTATCACGCCAACGGTGGCAATGGCGGCGGCGGCACTGCGTGAAAGGCGTGGAGGACGAGCACTTGCGGTCCTCCCATTCGCTGATCTCGTATGATAGCCCCTTCTTCGTGAGCCGCCTCTCCACCTTTCTGGCATCGAAGTCGAGCGGTGCAAGGAGGGACGGGTCTGCTGTGTCAACAGAGCGACAGCTGACGTGGTTGATGGTGCTGTGGACAAGCGGCAGCGGGTGTGATGCTGACAAGTTGAACCGACGCTCATGCTACCCAGCAATTGCCTTCTTGCCGTCATCATTGTCTCGTCTCCTCTCTCCCCCCGCATGAACTTTCATTTTGAATTGGAAAAAACTTTCAAATCAAAATCAAAAAGGACTTTTTGATTGAAGATATAAAACTTTCAACTAAAAATTCAAAAACTTAACATCCAAATCCTTAAACTTTTGAACGTAAATCCTCCTATTTAAATTTAACCCAAACCCTCAAAGCTTTTCATTGATGAGATCAAACTTTTAACTCAAAATCACAAAACTTTCTACTTGAAACTCCAAAACTTTCAACTAAATCTAAGCTAATTATGCTAGCTGTTGTTCGTCTTGTTTCCATCCGTGAGGATGAGCCTCGGGACTCGTCGGCAAGGAGGGAAGAATAGACCATGGGTCACCAAAACCTCAACGGGAACCCCAACTCCCAAGCAACCCCCGACTCGTGGGTATCATGCTGGGATAAGGGCAATGGAAGCACAACATGAGGAGGAAGGAGAGCTCGGAACTAACCATATCTTATCGGAGAGGAGGAAGATGAGGTAGGCCTTGCGGAGGCTCACTAGCTGAGGAGGGGAAATATGGCAAGCATGTCACACCTTGAAGTTTTTCTTTTTTCTAGCTTTAAATTATTCAATAAATCGTCTTAAGAAATTGTTTAATTATCTTGGAGCTAAACCCTAATTAATAAATGCATTTAATAATTGAAGTTGGCATGTTAAAATACACTAACATGATTTTTAGTGAAATTTTTAGAGCTTGAAAGTAATTTTAAACTAATTAAATAAATTCTCAACAATAAATAAAACCATGAAAGTCCCTTTTTCTTTTTCTTTTTCCCCTCCTTTTTCCTTTGGTTGTCGGCCCATCCTCCCAGCTGTCGCGCCTCTCCCGCTAGGCCGGCCTGAGGCCGTGGCCCAGCTGCCTCGTGCCCCTCTCTCCTCGCTTCCGCTGGGCTGGCCCAAGGCCGCGGCCCAGTCAGCGCCCGCCTCCTCTCTCCTCCGAGTCACCGACAGGTGGGCCTCACCTGTCGGGCCCATCTCCAACCTTCAGCTGGCGGAGCCCCAGTTTCAACCACCACCACCACCTTCTTCGCTCCACCCGTGCCCCACATCGTCCGCAACCGCCGCCCTCCTCCTCTGCCTTCCCCGCACACGCCACGCCCGTGAAAGGGCCGGGATTCGGTTTTTGAATCCCGGCCATCTCTCTCTCTCCCGCAACGGCTGCCGGCCGTTCCGCCTTCTCCGGCCACGCCCGGTCTCTCTCATGCCTATAAAAACCACGCGGTGGTTGAAACATTTGTGCAATCGACCTCGCCACCATCCCGCGAGGAGGAGGAACAGGACAGGGAGTGTTGGCAACAACCCTTCCGCTTTGAGTCTGAGAACGACTAGTGGGGTGGAATCGAGAAGCTGAGCCCAACCGTACCATTGAGTGGACGAGATGAAAGGGTAAGGTTGTTCAAGGTCATGGGCTGGCGTGGGCCAAGTTTTCCCTAGCGTGTCATGGGGGCGTAGCATGCGCGACTTAGCTAGTCGGCACAGCTGCGCCAACTTGCAACCCCCAGAAACCACATACGTGCAGGTAGTGCTTTCCTTTTGTTCAAACCACCAGAATTAAAACCATTTGATGACTTGACTAGTTATCTAAACGAGCAAAAAATTGGAGCTCAACTTGGTAAGTAGCTCGAGCAAGCTCATTTTGGTTCATGAGCTGGACCATTGTAATAGAGGACACATAATGGCACAAGCCATGGATGGGGAAGTAAGGGGCATGCATGCGTCGCTTATTGGAGAAGGGTGATGGCAAGGAGCCCACGCCGGACATCTTCTAAGCCTACCTTTGCCCTTCAGCATTGTCGGCCGGTGTTGTGGTCAACGTGCCTCTCGCAGTTGACCTCCTCCAGCTGTGATGCCACTTACGGAGGCGTTTCCACCTTGCGGCACTTGATGTAGACGAAGAAGAGAGAGGGCCTGACGATGCCTACCAACAATGGACGCCTCACTTGCCATGACTCCGACCTCAGACTCACAAGATCCCTGATCAGGAATGGGATGAGAGATAAAGGGGATTGGGCGGTGACTTGAGTAATGAGAGCAATGAGTTTTCTTCTTTTTTTTTAATATAGGGAGTGTGGGACAGTCGTGGCCGTCTAGGTGTACCCTCTTCGTCCAATAAAAAACAAACATAGTACGAATGTGACACATTTTAGTACTATGAATCTGAACAGTCTCTTGTATAGATTCGTCATAATAAGATGAACGTATCACATCCTGTATTAGGTTTATTTTTTATGAGACGGAGAGAGTAGGTTAGAGTTGTTGTGGGCGATGGGCTGATTGGACCAAGTCTTGAGGCCGTTGGGGCACAAGGGTTCACGGCTGCTGTTGCTTGCTTGTTGGGCTGGCTCATTAGCTTGCGGGCTAGCCTGAGTTGGCTCATTATCTTGATGAGCTAAGATGCTATCAAGATTGAAACGAGCCGAGCTGAACCGAGCAAGCTAACCAAACACAATTTTTTGTCCGGCCATATGTGCAGGTCATATTTTATCCAGGCACTAGCATTGTCTAGATCCTCTTGGAGATTCTGCAACTAGGAGATGAAGGTTCATCTCCACTACGACACAATGACACATAATTTATGACTCTGAAGTCTGGAGTATGATTATTGTGGGAGATGATAAATCCCTTATTCATGCGTTCAAAATGGCATCCTCAACAGCGTGATGACAGAGAAGTACTTTTTTTCTTTATAATGGGCAGGGAAGTACTTGATCCTAGAAAGGCGAAAGCATATGTAAGGTGGAGTAAAGTACAAATATTTAATAATCGAGAATTTGTAAGTAGGCTCTAATATACTGTCCTACTTGGAATAGGGTACAGAGAGAACATCACAATTTTTTTTATAGGAGTAGCTAGCTGGATGATAAGGTCCATTGCATCATTCCAATTGTGGCAATGTTGAGATGACCAGGCAACGTGTCAATTATAAAGGGATATTTAGGACTTTCTGCAACTTGCCCCTCATTATGCAGTTGTTTATAGAGTGAGCAATTATACTGTCTGCTAATCTCTATACCAATTTCCCTGTTCTGCTTTCCTGTTTTTGTAACCGAAACCTTCTTTGCTTTGTTGTTTAAGCTATTCTGCGGAAGTGGATTCTAATTCATTGAGGATATCTTTTCGTGTATCTTTTTCTTCTAAATTTAATACAAATAGTTATAAAAAATTCTAAAAAAATAAAAATATAGAGTATAGTGATACTACATGTCCATCGAAAATCAAGTTCAAATTCAGCCTACACATTAAGAAAAAAAAGAGAAATTCAAATGTGAACGGTACGCTACTAAATTTGTCTTTTTTTATATTTTGACGTGTGAGTTAAGTTTGGATCTAAGATTTTGTAAAGTTGTATAAAAATGCTATTTGTATGGTTTTTAAGCAAATGATGACACATTCCTCGAGGGACCAAAATAGTTTCTCCGACTCACGTGTAGATTAAGATGTCAGCATGGAGCTACGAAATCGAAAGATATATTAACATCGAACAACTCGATACAAATACAAATCTCTACATTGACTCGTGTATGGAGCAAAGAATATGACCCCATGTTTTTCATGAGGCAATGCAATGGGATTGACTACACGCTGTACAACAATACAACCTGTGCAACTTAACTACATTATCCACGTGATAATCTACAGCCTACAAATTGAAACCTTCAAAACATCCAATTGAACTTTGACTAAAGTTTCTATAGCTTCTGATCCATTCCAAAAACGACAGATCCTGCATGACATCAAGAAAACAAATTAGTAAGTTACAAGAATGATACGGCAAGTTTTTTTTTAGTAGAACGGCAGGAGCTCTGCCTTGATTATATAAGGCAAGTTTTTTCACTGTCTGAATTCTTGGTTGTGTAGAGAGTTGTCACTTGTCAGTTAATTTACCTAACGTTGGCAGTAGGATTGTGAGAGCTGCAACCCCGACAATTTTCAGGGGCGTTCCGGCGATCACCATATCCTTGATGCTGACATAGCCCGTGCTGAAGCCGACAACGTTGCCCGGCGAACCGGTGGGCAGCAGGTAGGACAGCTGCGCGCCGACGGCGCCGGGGACCATGAGCAGGAGCGGGTGCACGCCGATGGACTTGCCCAGCTCGGCGAGCAGCGGCAGCACCAGCGTGGTGGTCGCGTCGTCGGAGGTGAACTCGGTGATGGCGCCGCTGAAGACGCACGCCACGGGCGCGATGGCCAGCGCCGGCGCGCCGCGGAGGAAGCCGAGCCCCTCAGAGAGGATGTCGGTCAGGCCGCTCGCCCTGAAGCCGTCGGCGATGGCGAAGCCGGCGCCGAGGAGGAGGATGATGTTCCACTGCAGCCTCCGGCACTTGCTCCAGTCCATGAGCTTCTCGCCGTCGTTCTTGCCGCTCGGGATTATGAACAGCAGAGTCGCCATCATGATCTGGCATTGCCACCAAGTTGTTGTCCCCGTTAGATCATGTAACAAATCATCTCTTATAAAACTAATCAGAATTTGTGTGATCCTTGGCGCGCTTACGGTGACAGTTCCATCCCCAACTTCGCCGTGGAAGAGTGATCCCCACCCAGGAATATCATCTGTCAGGCTCCTCGTCATCCATAGGACAATCAAACCCTGCAAGAATCAATTATCGATACATTAAAATTTTGTCACACTAATCAAACACAGGTTGAGATAAAAACTGGCATAACCCCAGAAATGGAAACGGAACTTACCCCGAAAACGGCTAGAACCATCTTCTCTGCAAAAGCCATAGGACCTGTCACAAATCAAGATGGACAACCGCATCAGAATCCATTATGGCAATAATTATCATGGTAATGATGTTTCAATGAGTGCCGCTGTGATGGAGAAAGGACCAAAACGAGGTCCATTTCAGAGTTACCCAGGCTTCAGGAAATATTGGCCGAGAAGCTGTCAGAGTTTCAGAGATAACCCCAGAAAAAACATTGACCATGCCATTGATGAGCACTGGCCATTGCCGTGAAGTAACAAACAAACAGATCAAGAACGAGAACCTACCAAGCAAGCTGAGCTCCCTCCTGAGATGGCTCCTGTCCAGGTAAGCTGAGAGCGCCCTCCCGGTGTTCTTGGAGCAGTAAAGGAGGCAGAGCGTGGCCCAGAGCGCCACGAAGAGGACGAGCGCCATGGGGAGCCCGAAGGACATCCACGAGCTGAAGGTGATGGGCGGCTGCTCCGGGAAGTAGGTGGACCACATCCCCACCAGGATGATGTTCACGCCCGTGCCCGTCAGCGTCGCCATCCCGCCGATCGCCGACGCGTACACGACGCCGAGCACCACCGCCTTGGAGAAACGCTGCACCTCCCGCGCGTCCGCGGCGCTGCTTGTCGAGGAAGACTCCCCGTCGCGCGGGAAACGCTGCAGGATCCCCGTCGCCACCGGCATCATCATGACTGTGCACGGCGTGTTGTGGATCCACATGCTGATGAACATGGTGGTGCCGCAGATTCCCAGCAGCAGCAGCGGCGGCTTCACCGGGTCACCGCAGAACAGCGACGTGATCTGCAACAAAGTTCGCGTTTTCCTTGGATTATTAGTTGCGCGGTTCGGACGAACGGGTTTGTAAAGACGGGCTCGCCGTGCGGACACGTACGTTGAGAGCGAGGCGGCGGTGGATGTTGTAGTGCTCGATGGCGAGCGCGAGGATGAAGCTACCGAGGACGAGGGAGATGACGTCGTCCATGTAGGCCTTGGCAACGGCGTCGGAGGAGGAGATGCCGAACACGGGGAAGAGGAACAGCGGCGCCATGGACGCGACGGCGAGCGGCACGGCTTCGGTGATCCACCACAGGAACACCCAAGAAAGCACCCCGAGCATGTTGCGCGCGGCGCGGTGGCCGCCGAGGTCGACGAGGCCGCAGATCAGCGCGCACGCCACGGGGCCCGACGCGACGGCCAGGTATTTGTTGGCAAGCAGCGACCTCAGCGCGGCGCAGGAGCGCCGGCCCGCCGCGCCGTCGTCGTCGTCGCCGTGCAGCGGGAGCAGCGGCCTCGTCACGTCCTCCGACGAGCTCTCCCATTGGCTGCGCCTCGGATCCATGGCCGGACAAGTTACAAAATCGTTACGCGATTCGCCTCTTCCGCCCGCCGCGTTCGACGACTGATTGATTTGCTTCTCGTCTTCTCCAGCTGCAGCGTCCCAAAAAGCTTGGCGCTTTTATAGCCGGCGCGGGAACAGAAACAGAGAAACTGTTTGTAAAACTGAAAAGTACTTGTTGCGGTTGTCAGGTTGTGATCGAATGATCATCGATCGTGGCGCGTCGAATCAAGGCACCACGTCGGATATTATTTAACCAGGAAAAGCCAAATTAACATTGCAATTTTTCATGGCTATCCAACGACCAGTGGGAGAATAATGACCTTTTAACAAGTCAGCATCCAGATAAGCACGGTCGCCAGTAGACACCCGCGGATAAGACTTCGGCCGTACGTTTACGCTGACGTGTCACCCGTTGGCCTCCGCCATGCTCGTGCCCCTTTTGAACCAGCCCTTGAGTGGACGAAGAGCTGGCCGACCGGCGACCACGGTTGGTCGGACGGACGGGGCGACCCGCCGACGCACGCACGGCCGCGCTCACCGTTGCCACGCCGTCGAGCAGCTGCACTTGTTGGCCCAGCGCGATCTTATCCGGACATGCCGACACGGACGCTTCCATGCACTCACTCCCGCGGAATCATCTCTCTAGATGCTATCCACGCACGTCGTGACGTGCCGTACGTGCGTTGGATTTTCCGGTGGCGTCGTTGGGGCACACGGCCGTCGGCCGGCCCACGCCACGGTGGCGCACGGCCGATCTGCATCGGCGGCGCGATTGAGTGGAGCACGATTGTACGAGGCGAACAACGGAACAACGTTGGTTGGTTGGCATGCAGCGCCGCAGCGGCATGCATGTGCACGCGTCGCGGTCGCGGGGGGTGGCGCCTCCCTGAGATGCAACCGCGCGGGCGCGAGCTAGCGCGGCGGCGAGTTTAATCGTTTTGTGCTTCTCGTGCGCGCGTGGCGGTTACCAATAATTTCCACGATTCGGGCTCGAAAGCGATCGATGTCCATCTCCTCCGAGCTACTACGACCGGGCACGATCGATCGAGCATTATTTTTTGCCCGGCTGGTAGATGCATTCGCGGCAAGATGCACCTGCACATGAGAGTGTACCTCAATTTCCCGATCGGGGCAGGCTGTCTCGCTATAATTTTTTTTGGGTCCATTGCTTCGTTCCTTACTTCCCCTGGTCGTAGTAGATGGATCATGTCATCAGGTATGTACGTGTCTGCCAACGAACAACTTAGGCTGGCTGGGATGGGATGCGGATCCTGTTGTTGCGTGAGGGATCACGAGTTACACTCCTGCAAGCGAGAGGCAAATGGTCACTGCTTACTGGCTGAAGCAGTTTAAGCCAAAAAAAAAAACCCTACTGGCTGAGGGGGAGAGAACCGGGAATATTGACTCGTCCTGATTCATCATATCGAGCTCGAGTCATGTAGCTAGCCGTACACGTCATAAGCTTGACTTGTTCAGTAGCAGTATATACACACACATGTCTTCAGGTACATGCACACGGCTCACATTCTTCGGTCGCATTCCTATCTGCTTCCGTCGCGCATGACGTCAAACCTAAGCAGCCGGGTCCGGTGCCGTCCGTTGCTTCTCTATATATTCGCAATTTCGCAGGCGATTCGATCCAAAAGTTGTTTCCAACCGAGTCGAAACAGGGACAGAAGGTACCAAATCCTCTTCTTTACCTCACGACCTGTCTGCTAAATGAATATTCGGCCTCAATGATTGTCTGCCTCTGGCTTGCAATCGTGTCGAAAGTAACACATCGAAAACAACGTTTCGTGGCCGCGTAGCCGCTATCTAGCTTGGGATCGATGCATGACGACACAGAAGAACACGCGAAGATTTACACGAAAGGCGCGCCTCGCATGACACGTAAGTAGACGGGACGCCACGCAGACACAATCACCGTTAGTCCGTTGCGCGAGGAGACGAGACACGAGTACGTATATACGACGTACGTACGTCTCGATCGATCGGTCGGCGACAATCATCCGGGGCAGCCGCGATCGGTGGACGACGAGTCCGAATCGCATTTCTGTGCATGCGCACGCGCGCCGGATGCGGCCTGCCCGGGTGGCGCCGCGCGCGCGCACCGTTTGATGAACGAGGCGATCGCGGCGCGCAATCGAGCAGGAGATGAGCAGGTTTGCTACGGGAGCTGAGATAGCTAGCTTCCACCAAGTTTCGGGCGCATGCAATCGGCTGCCACGTGAGTACGTACGTGACTAGGTGAGGTTTGCGACAGGATGAGCACGATCGATGAGGCCATCGACCGTTTCACGGTAACGGGTTTAACTGGTGACTAGTCTTTTCTCGTACGTGTGTGGTGACTGTGGTCTTCGGATTCCATGTAACAAATCACATATGTTGCTTATGTTTGGTGACGGTCTGACTGACCAATGATCGCAACCACACGTTTTTTATTTCTGTATTTTCAATTCAATGTCTGTCATGATCAACCCCTTTCGTGTGGAAAATTCTTTGTCTTGTACTCTTGGGCTGAGTTCGTTAGTTAGCTTTCCCAACGCCAAACAAACCGTACGCACGGAAAACGGAGCGTCCATTAGCGTGTGATTAATTAAGTATTAGCTAATTTTTTTTTCGAAAATGGATTAATTTGATTTTTAAGCAACTTTTGTATAGAAACATTTTGCAAAAAAATACACCGTGTAGTAGTTTGAAAAGCGTGCCCCAGAAAAAAACACTGTGCGGCGTTCCCAGCGCACGTACCGAACTCAGCCTTGTTTGTTCTGAAAAAACAAGAAATTGTGTGAGCTAGAACGGAAAAAAAGAAAGAAGAATATCAGACCATCTTATCGGAGCGTTTTCATTTCATTGGATTCGTTACGAATATTATCTTCATAGGGAGATAAAATTCTAACTTGTGGACCAATCCGAATCGGTTTTAGAGATAAAACTGTTCTTCTCTCTAAGACTCTCTCTCTATCTATAAATAGAGGGGCAGGGGTGTCTATCATTGTATACATAATTATTGATAATAAAGAGATAGCTACACCCCTATATCCTGTGTTCATTGTCTCCTGTGGTGTGATTGCTCTGGAAGGGATACGGGCTTCTACATCTTCTCGGTGCCTCATCTTCTGCGGGAGGAAAGGAAACAGATCTGGGCGATCCGTTGACGTAGCTGTTTTACAACACGTTATCAGCAGCTCTACCGTTGGGCTGACGTTGATGGGGTACTACAACTAGATCTGCTTCCTCGTCACCGCAATTGACTCGCCACTACTTCGAGTCCTACTGCGCCGATCAATCTACGAACAAGCGTAGTACGATCCAATGAAGCCTGAGACGTGCTTGGTTGATAGTGCCGCAATGCACACGATACTACAGGAGATTAAGTACTTCATGACATTGCGTAAGAGGGATAAGAACATCCTCACCATTGCTGGGAACAACGATTGCATAGTTGGCTCAGGGCAAGCCACAGTCGTCCTCCCTAGGGGTACAAGGATCTTCACTGAAGAAGCGTTCCTATACCCAAGTATTGAACGCATACTCCTTACCTTTAAGGACATTTGTCGCTGCGGTTAACACCTCTCAACAACCCGTGAAGGAGGAGAAGAATTTCTCTTCATGACATTGTCTGAGGGCAATAAGACCATGGTAGTTGAGAAAATGCCAGGGAGCTCCGATGGACTATACTACACTAAGATAAAAACCCCCAAATGAATATGTTGCGATGCAGACCATCTATAAGAACCCAGAGTCTTTCAGAATCTAGCATGAGAGATTAGGTCATCCTGGATTGACAATGATGCGGAAAGTAGTCACAAGCTCACTAGGTCATGGCATAGACACTAAAAACTTCCCTAAGGAGTTTGTGTGTCCCGCTTGTGCAACGGAAAAACTAATCATTCGACCATCCTTCAAGAAGTTGAAGGTCGAACCCCTCGGGTTCCTGGATAGAATCCAAGGGGATATCTATGGGCCTATTAACCCTTGGTCTAGGCCATTCAGATATTTCATGGTGTTGATAGATGTTTCTACAAGGTGGAGCCACGTATGCTTGTTGTCTATGAGGAACCAAGCTTTTGCTAAATTCATCGCACAGATCACCCGTTTGCATGTAGAGTTCCCCGAGAACCACATCAAAACGATTCGGATGGATAATGCGGGTGAATTCACATCAAAGGCATTCAATGACTATTGTATGGCCTTGGGCATTAATGTAGAGCATTCAGTTCCCTATGTTCACACTCAGAATGGACTTGCTAAGTCACTGATTAAAAGGATCAAGTTAGCTGCTAGACCGTTGCTACAGGGTAGCAATTTGCACACTACGTGTTGGGGCCATGCAGTATAGCACGCTGCAAAGCTAATCCAGTATATATCATATGCATATCACTCTGCTTCATCCCATCACCTGGCGCGTGGTTAAGAGCCAGTGGTTTCCCATCTGCGAAAGTTCGGCCACAAGATTGTGTTAGACCAAATCACTAAAGGCCCAATCCGCCACAAGGTTGGATTTGTTAGGTTTTTCATACCTGAAGCAGAAAAAGGCCGATTAGACTTAGTTCCAAACTTCCAATGACATATTACCGATCCAACCCAAACAATGAGTCCCGTCAAACATCCTTTCCATGGACCAAACTACACAACCCATGTAAGTTCCATATTAGATATCGATGATGTATTTCGTTTCTTAGGCCCAACAAAGGCAGTCTCGGACGTCATAATATTTTTCCAAACGAACCACATAGGGCAGTCTTGGACATCATAATGTTTTTCTAAACGAACTACATATGATAGGATAGTATGAGTTTTTATATTGATAGAGCAGGAGAAAATTACAAAACCATAGCCCAAGCGAACTACAATCATAAAAAAACAAACCACTCCACGCGCCTACAATGCAAGCTATCGGAAACTCCTCTAGTAAGAAGGCTAGACACCCTCCATTGAGATTTTGGCCAGGGTGCAGGTACCCGAGCTCATGTTCGGGTCATGCGAGAGTTTGTGGACAAATGATTTATATAGGTTTGGGCCGCTCAAAAGCATAATACTCTATTCCTGTGTTCTTGGACTATATGATGGAGTTTACAATGAGTTCTTGGTGTTGTTCCAAGTGGGAGGGGATGAACCCTTTTTCACTGTAATGTGGCTAGCATCTAACTTAGTCAGGATCAATCAAACTGATCGAACCGGAATAAAAAAACTCTTTTCTCAATGGCATGGATCCTCATTTTATACGTCAAAGGGATTTCACAGCGCCCATGCATACATACAAAAGCTAGGCCCAAACCGCAGGAGATGGTAAGCTTAGTCTTATCGCTGCTCCTCTAAGCGGGTCGGCTGGATGTGACGGGTTTACCTATCGCCTAATGCGTGGAGCAAGGTAACTGAAATCGTCGTCCCAACTACCAATGGGCCCATCCGTCAGCCACTGAGGCTGATAAAAGGGGGGCCCATCGAGTGAGCACAGAGCATGCGCCACGTCGCCCGCCTTTTCTTTAGGGCGACGTGGGCAAGCGAGGGGACGCATGTACTGCCACGTCCCCCACGTCGCTCATGATCTGTCCACAGGAACTGTATCACATCGTAATTAATGCAGAATGACAGGGTAAGGATGCACACATGACCGAGTCAAATCTCCTTGATGATGTAGATTCATCCGGAGAGACCTCGGGCCCCGATGTCAACCTCGGGTTCCTGTCCTACTTGCAGTGATTGTCGTGGCCTCGAGTTGAAGCTAGCTTGACCCCAAGCTGATGGTGATGTCAGGTCATCTTCTTTGTCTTAGAGCAGCACTTGGGTCCCTGCATCAGTCCTTGCCTTGTCATCTTGTGATGGCAAGGGCGCCGTGTATTGCCCATTTCATCGTGGCATTAGTGGGAAAACCTAGTTCTAAAAACCCTAATTGCCAAAACTAGTTCTTTGGTTGTGGTCTCGTGGTGTGTGCCATGGTTTCAGTTCCCTACTCTGAGCTTAGCTCAAATCTCGGAGAAAATCCCAAATCCGAATTCAAATTCCACTCCAAATCCTCCCAAAATCAAAATTTTCTGTGAAAGTCTAATTTGCATCCCTCCTTCGTGGGCCGCTTCTCTCGACAGGCCCACCCTCCCTCTCTCCCTTTCTTTCCCTTCCCTCCTGGGCGGGCCTACTTGGCCAACCCTTCACGACCGATCTCCCCAGCCATGGCCTACCCCGGTCACATGCCAAGGCAGGGGTTGCCTCCTCACTCTCTCTCTCTCACTCATTATCGTCGGCGCCCACCAATTCTCGTCGCCGCCATTGCTTCCCGCGCGTGCATCCATCATGGCCAACTAGAAGGACACCGCCGTCATCCTCTCTCTGGTCACCGCCTGCGTTGGTGATCGGTTTGAGTAACTCCCGTATTTTTAATTTAAAAATCCCACTCTAAAATTTAATTAAAGCGCCGTCCTTTTTTCAACCAAGGTCTTCAAAAATTTCGAGAATTAGTTTTAATTTTCGTTCGTAAATTTTTCCGGCCTTATCAAATCACTTCTGTTCTGATCTTTTTTTATTTTCATTTTTGAATTCCTACCAACCGACGATTATCTGTCCCTTTCATTTTAAATGGATTCGTGTCACTGAGCCAACCATACTCTAACTTTCTTAAACGTTCGACAGCCATGCCTGCACACACACTTAATCCCTCCTTGCTATAAAACCGCAACACGACGTTTGCCAAATTAGGCACCGCCCTATCAGCCGAAAACATCTCTGCTCTGAATTCCCATTTACTCAAGTTAGGCATCCACCTGAGCAACGTAGAGAGCAGCAGAGGAAACCGTAGGAGACACTCGCACAGACGCAAAAATGGCGGCTTTCATCGACGGATTCATCACTGAAGATAAAGAAAAGTATAAATACCCCACAATCATGCCTATGATCCCTCCCACTACACCCCATAATTTTTACACTGCATATTTGCATTGTTGGAGGGTGCCGTCGAAGCCGCGGAGTTGTCGCAAGTAGTCGGCGTCGCCTTCCTCTCCCTTCCTGCTCCCGGCCTAGTCGCCGCCATCCCGGGCACCACGACCGGCCGAGCCCACGCCGAAGACGGGCGCCCGGCCATTGGCCAGCCAAGCCGACCATGGCCACTGCCCACCTCCTCTTCCCGGTCTCGGCCGCCCGCCTGCACCAAGCTAGCTCGCGTCGGCTCCTCGGCGTCGCCCAGCACCGGCGCTGCCTCGTGCCGAGCCGCGGCCCCCGCGCTGCACCTCCTTCCCGCCGACGCGCCACGCCGCACCATCGCCCAGCCGCCACCTTCCTCTCCTCTCGGCAGGAGCAGAACGAGAGGAAGGAAAGAATGAGAGAAGAGAAGGGATAAGGAAGAGAGAGAGGATTAAGAAAAAGGAAGAAAAGGAGTGGGACCCGCGGGTCCTACATTTATCCCTCCCCTTTGACCTTTGACCCCCTATTGACCGGCTGACAGCCGGGCCCCATTGGAATATTCCAGGAATATTCCATCTCGGTTTATCCATCCGTGAAAATCCTCTGAAACTTCAAAAATTCATGTCTTTTCATTCCGAACTCCGTTTGACTCCGTTCAAGTTCCAAAATCTTTCTAAAATTTCCCTCTATTTATGGAACTGTCTTTTTCATACTTTTGTTTTGCTTTAGTAGTGGTTTTATGTATCTTTGTTTTCCTGTGTGTAGAGTCTGGGACCGACACGGAGTTCGCTCAGGAGGCCGACGCTCCGGTTTTCGCAGAGGATCAAGGCAAGCCTCCTTGACCACTTTTTGCACCCATATTTTGAACTAATTATTTTGTTTGCCAAGTTGCATATTTTTAGGGTGCACTATTTGGCTACGAATGCGACTCATCGGACCTTCCTAGTAATTGCACTTTTATTATGTAGGATTTGTAAAACCCCATTTTCTTTGAAACACCACCATATTTTCGTCGGTATTCACCTATGCCGAAGTAGACTGCCTGTAGGTAACGTTTGTACTGCCATATGGAAAACTTTTGGATATTTAACATCATTGTTGTTTAGAAACCCGGTGAGATGTGGTTTGGTTTTAAGATGGAAAAAAGCATTTAAAAACTTAATGGTGCGGGAGTCAGTACCTGGGTGGTTTGGCTACGCATCATCCATAAGGACTGATTCCTTTGGGAAATTCATCCAAGCATAAGACAGTACGACCACACGGGTAGAATGGGATGCCCCTGACCGAGTAAGTAGCTAAAATATAGGTGTCTAGCATGTTGACAGGTGAGGAGCACCGGTATGGCGGAGTTTACGGCAATCTCCTGCATTGGGGATGTGTCGGGGGTCCATACGGTGGGACCTGAATAGATGAGGGCCTGATCCTGGCCTAATGCTTGGTGGAGAGATTCCACCCATCTGTGTGACACGGAACATTTATGGGTTGGTGTTGGCGCAGAATTTCGACCCGTCCAGCAATCAAACGGGTTCCGCGTTACCACGGCGGCCTGGGAGATTTGTTTAACTCCAGCGCAGGTCCAAATTGGCTTGCCTAGTCGTGCGCAGAGCGTGCCAGTTGATTTGATCTGCAATCAACAAGAAACAAGTAAACCATATCAGAAAAACAATGATCGATCGGCCGATAGACCGATGTCACATTGTTATAGCCCAGCCGATAGGGCAAAGCTGTATCGGCTTACTTGATATAATAAGCAAATTGAAGAGATCTAATCTCATCGGCCCATGCTAAAAGCATGTGACAGATTAATGGAATTAGCCGATGAGGGTTTCATGAGGATAACTACACTAGCTATTACTCTAGTGTAAACTTATACAAGTCAATCGGCTAACATAAATACACCAACCACAAAGAAGTCTTTAAAAACACTCTGTGACCGATATGTTTATATTCGTCGATCCACACGTATAAGTGGCAAACACATGCAAAAACATAAATAATCACATGCATTAGATAAGACCGGCTGAAACCCCGGCGCTATCCTTAATTACAATCGAAAACAGGCTTCGTGTTAGATCTCGAAACAGGACTAAGGTCGATAGCAACTCAAAGTGTGAATCGAGACTTAACACAAAGAAAATCAAGCCGTCGATTGCTTTTGGGGATGGTAAATGCCTTAGATAATCTAAACGAGCAAACTGATTCAACCATCATCGGCAACAAACCCTAAAACGAGTTAACTGCTGACGAGACAGAATCAGAAGACCGCGTCAAGATTAGCTAACACACGATAAACGACGATCACATCATCAGGGCTTAACGTGCCTAAAGCGACACGCTAGCCCCGACGATGCAAATCGTCGGGTACGAGTTCTTACCTTGCTCTTGGGAAGCAAGAACTCGTCAGAAGTCAACCTCTTGCGAGGGTTGGCGATGCGCCGAAAGTAGATTAGTTTGATTGTATGATTGATTGAGAGAGAGTTTCTATGTACAAACTATCGGGATATTTATACCCGAGGTTACAACAGAACCCTTGTAGGGTACGATCTTATCTACAACTAACAAACAAGTCCTTGCAGCAGACTTAAGCCACAGATTAGACCTAAACTACTTAATTTACAAGATACAACTGCCTAAAACTGAGCTTTATCTCTATTTGGCAACTCCCTTGAAGCTTATTCCGAGCCCAGATCAAGCCCACGCTGACTCTGTCAACTTACAACCCGTATCGGCCAACAATCATACCGAATCCGTATCGGCCGATACACTCTTCCTGGCAACACCTCCCCAGTCCGATACGGTTACCGGGTCCGATACGAAGCCTGGTCCGACTCCAACTCAATCCTTCCTCTCTGCTTCGGTTTCCTCTTTTCTTTCCAAGTCGATTACCAAAATCCGTCGTTAACAGTTGGTTACATAAAAGCCTTTGTTAACACCAGAATTTGGTAAGCCCCGAAGTCCTCATCGGCCCAGGATCTATATCGGCTCAAAGCTAGTATCGGCTTAGAGTTCTACATCGGCCGATGGGGGTTATCTCAAACCAACCACCAATAGCAGTCGGATTCTTGTTAGATTCGGGAAGATCTTATCCAGAGAAGACCGAGTTTGAGGAGGATGCGGCTTGTATCTCTTAATTAGGAAGAGTTTGTTAGTTTTCTGTTTTATCTTTAGGAAAGTGTGTTAGTGTCCGGCAAGGACTTTATCTTTTTCCTTTTATCTTTAGGAAAGTTTGAGTTCTATTCTGTTAGGATTTTTGTTAGCCTATGGGTATAAATATGTAAGCCCGTAGTTCATGTAATTTTTATCACACGATCAATACAACTTCGGCGCATCGCCAACCTTTACTTTTCGTCTTCTTCGGCGAGTTCATGCCCTTCTCACGAGGGGTAAGTCTCGTTATGGCTGCCTGCGTTGTCGGGGCTAGGGCTTCGTTGTTCTGATCTTAACAACGTAAGCACCTATTATCATATATCTTAGTCAATCTGGTTCGGCTTCTCGATTTAGTCTTATCGGCCGAGATTCGTTTTAGGGTTTATGCCGATATTGACTAAATTGCCTTGCTAAATTAGATTGGCTAAGGTATCCACCACCCTGAAAATCAGTCAAGGGCTTGATTGTCTAGGTCTTGCGTTTCTTCTCATACTTAGTGCTGCATCAGTTCGGTTTGACCTACTAAGTCGTGATTAGAACCGTAATCTCTAGCCTGCTTATTGACTGCCAATAAGGGTTTCATCGGGGTTTCAGCCGGTGAGTTATCTGGACGTTGCATCGGCCCAAGAGTTTTACATATAGATTGGATCTGGCCGATGACAACAGAGTATTTATTGTTTATCTGCTTGTTGAGAGTTTATGCCATCGGACTTCTGGCCGATGTGTGCTTTAATCTTCATATCAATGTTTATCTTATATTTATCTAGATTATGCTATATCATATTGCTACATCATCATGTTATCGTCAGCCGATCGTCTCTATATAGATATTTGTTCAGTACATCGGCTGGAATTGTGCCATCGGTTCATCGGCCGATCGGTTGTTTTGGCTATCGGCCTATCGGCTGATACGTTTTTGCCCTATCGGCCTATCGGCCGATAGACTTTCTGTTATGTTGTTTTGCATATCTTGTCAGTGGCAGGATCAAACTGACTGGCACGCTCGCGCTTCATCAATTTTAGGACCTGCACTGGAGCTAAGCAGATCTCCCAGGCCTTCGTGTGTCCGCACGCCAGATCCTCATCGGCGGTACGGATTTGGCGTCAACAGCCTTGTAGTGAGATCTCCTTTGTCGGCCATGTCTGATCCACATGTGTTCGATAATGTGAGAAGTTCACGACGTGTGGGTAAAGCGTGTAACCTCTACAGAGTTTAGTAGAACTGTTTGAACAGTCGTGCCCATGGTCATGGGCGGATGCGAGGTGTTTCTCACAGCGTAGTTTTCTTTTTAAACTTCTTTAATAAAATGGTTTCTGGGATGGGAATTGTTACTAGATTTTGTCTTTGTGACAAACGGCCAACCTTCGTGGTTAGAAACAAGCTTGTGTGACTCGGGGTGTCCTTTGACACCGAGATGTTGGTTTGGCTGAGATGGCCGTGTTGGTTTTGGGCTAAGATGGCCGTGTTGGTTTTGGCTGAGACGGCCGTGTTGGTTATGTGCTGAGATGGCACAGTGTTGAGTTTGGAATTGGGGCTTATGATATTTGTGACAGGTTGTTGCAAAGCAACCTGGGAAGTGGGATGAGATGTGGGCCTCGTTCCGAACTAAAATTTGAATCTCTAGTGTTTTGAAACCAAACTAATTAAAAACCTTGTTTTTCAAAAGTAACCCTACTCCTCCTTGTTTATAGCTTTGCATGTCATATTTTCCCCGGCTTGCTAAGTACACTGAGTACTTACCCTTACTTATTTGTATTTATAGAGTTAGAAGAAGGATACCTCGACCCTTCTACTGAGGCGTATTTCCATGAGCAGGTTGAGTACGATTTCTCGGGGTTTCAGGCCTAGTTCCCAAATGTAGCCTGTGGTTCATGTTCGCTGTTTTCCTTTTTGTGTCCGTTACTCTATGCTTCCCATCGCCGTTTTCCATGCTTCCGCCACTGTCTTTTCTACCCGTTTATGTTTCTACCAGTCTAGGGTATGTCCATGACGGTAGTATGTATGAGACCTCCCTCAAGGTTGTAATAAAATTTTGTTATTTCTGATTTTCACAATTATTCTGTGAGTACCAGCTTGTGTATCTTACGACTGGTACTGTAATCATAGGTAATAATGTGACCTCCAGCCTATGTCGGTTCTTGTTCTTGGACTAGTATAGTTTGGGGCGTCACAGCTTGGTCCCGCTCGGCTCCAAACCGGCCTCCGTCTTTTGCCGTCACCGCCATCATTATCCTCCCCGGGCCAATCCGCTTCACACCGCTTGCGTCCAAAGCCGAGTCTCTCCCTCGCCTCCCTTTCTCCCAAAGCAATAAGGAACAAAACCTCTTTCATTCCCTTTCCTTTTTCTTTTCCCCTCCCCAGACCGGAGCTCCTCTGTCGCCGCTTGTCGACTTGCATAGCGGGTAGCGAACCGTTGACGCCGGCCGCTAGCTCGCCGCCCTTGCCCTTGACCGCGCTCGTGTTTTCTTCCCCTAGAAGCCACCTACTGCCTATAAAACCCTCACCTCCTCCTTCGTTCGGTTTCCTCCTCCGTCGTCCCTAGAGCTAGCGCCCAGCTGCCACGTCCGGTGCATTCGTGGACACGTGACGTGGTCTCCGGGCGCCCGCTTCATCCTCTTCCTCAACCCGAGGTTGAAACAATCACGTTTCGTGCCATCGGCCTCTCTTCACGGCATCCCTCCCCGTTGCGGTATCTCCTGGTGGTGGTATAGGATTACATGTTAATTTGGATCATCTTACACTGGTTTTCGTCAAGAGCTAGTTTGGGGCATGACATGCCACGACAAGAGGACAATCCATCTAAAGAAGAGATCGGTGGGTAATGGATCTTCAAAACGACGCCTCTAGGGAGATTGCACCGCCAGAAAACATGGGTTGTTTTTTCTAAACTTGCACTGCCCATGTTTTTTTAATTATCTTATATACTCCAGTACGTAGTAGAAAACATATATGGTATTAGTTTTGAAAGTTATGTTGTAAAATTTACAATGCAATTATAGTGTTACTGTGCATAATCTATAATGTAATAAAAATCTACAGTTTTTCTTTCTAAAAAATGTGACGGCATAAATATAGTCCCATACGGCAAACAAGCAAAATATCATGGTATGCCAACTTTCAACATGTGGAGATTATGGGTACCATATACCCACACGGATAGCCTATCCAAACTGACTATGGGGGATAGGCTATAAGTCATGATTATGTAATAGGCTTAGGACTTGAGTATTACGTTACCTTGTGTATTAAGGAACGGCTTATAGTCCTAAGTCGGGAATACTATGGAGTCTTATACAGTATGTAGTTAGGTCTCCGACTTGTGAGCCTACCCTCTAAACCTATATAAGGGGGGTAGGACGTCCCTTGAGGGATATGGAGGCAATAACAATAAGCTAAGTTTTCTTCATACACAACTCGATCAAGAGATCAATACACAACTCGGCGGATCTAATCCCCGAAACAGGAGTAGGATATTACTTCTTTATAGAAGGCCTGAACCTGTCTAAATCCCTTTGTCTACTAACCCATCGTGTTTGGCACTTGTACACTACCCCCTGTTTATTATTGCCGAAATCAGGTTTCGACAGTTGGCGCGCCAGGTAGGGGTGCGTCAAGTTTTCTTCTTCTCGCCGACTAGCGCGATGGGATCTACATCAGGCATCGATGACTTTGCCTTCCCTCCAGGGAAGGCGTTCCGCTTCGGCAGCCTCGACTTCATCACCGACAACTTCGGCAAGATTTCTCTCCTTGACTCGAACCAGTCGGGAGGGGAAAACTACTCGGCGCCGTTCGGGTTACCAAACAACGCTGAGATCTATTTCAACCTTCTATCTTTCGAGTCGAGACTGAACCACTCGGGAGAATTTTCTGCATCGTCATCATGCTGCGGTCCGAGCTCCAGGGAGATCGCCGTCATGATTCAACCCCTCGGATCGTGTTCATCTATCGAGATCGCCGACTACCTTAGCTCCTCCGACTTCGATGATCTCTACGATATCTCCACGGAGGACATCAACGACCCCGACTTCGACGACGACTACACTCCGCTATTCTTCAACGTCCTCATGGCCAAAGTAGGGGAGACTGACTCACCCGTGGCCCGCAGGGTTGCGGAAGAAGAACGAGCCAGGTTCGAAGAGGAGCGCAAGCACAAGGAGGAGGAACTCAAGCGTAAAGAAGACAACGACAAGAGAAGACGAGATCTAAGGGCGGCTGGGCGCTCCGCTCACGACGCCATACTTCAGACCCGAGTCGACAACACCAACGTCTTCCTCACGCCCCAACAAAACGCGGTCGTCGCTCTCACCCTCATCGACACCGTCATAGACGTGGCACCCCCCAACGTAACTCCAATCTTGGATAAAGTCAAGACTATGGTCATCGCTACAGCACCACTCGGCGCCCCTGCGGGCTCTACTTGGGGAGCCACCGGGTCCATCGCCGAGACACCTAACGGTAGCCGCCTACCACCGATGTGATCCAAGGATTACCGAAGACCCGAGCACAGTAAGACACCTGCCAAGTCCAATGACCCCCGTCATCACGCAATCTGGAAGCGTCGAGATCAGTCGGTCTACACTCGGGAAAGAGGTCACGGCCGACCACCCGTCCATGATCGAATTCGCTATGGCAATGGCTCAAGTTACCAGAGTGGCTCTCGAAGGCCCGCGCCGAGTGACTTGAGGGAGATACTTGACCAGCGTCATCGCAAGCGTGATAAGCCCTATCATGAAGACCGAAGGAATTTCCCCGACAACTATGATGAAGGAGTACCCGCGTTCACTCGGGACCTGCGTCGAGTGAATTGACCGAGTGGTTTCAAGCCCACTGGGATTGACAAGTATGATGGCAAAACCGACCCCGAGTCATGGTTGACCGTCTACACCCTCGCCATTCGCGCAGCAGGAGGAGACAACAAGGCCATGGCTAACTACCTGCCCGTCGCTCTCGCCGACTTAGCCAGGAATTGGCTCGCAAGTTTACCAAGAGGTTCGATTGATTCCTGGAGCGAGCTTCGAGATCACTTCATCGCCAATTTCCAGGGTACCTTTGAAAGGCCCGGGACTCACTTCGATCTCTACAACATGATCCGGAAGCCCGACGAGTCACTGAAGGACTACATTTGGCGTTTTTCGGAGAAGCGAAACAAGATCCTCGACATCACCGACGACGTCATCATAGTCGCGTTTCAAAAGGGTGTCTGCAATGAGTTGTTAATCGGCAAATTCGGGAGCAAGCCTCCAAGGACAGTTAAGAAGATGTTCGAGACAGCCAATTCCTACGCTAAGTCAGACGACGCAATTAAAGCTTCACGGCAGGACAAGCAATCCGGGAGTAGCTGGCGCCCCAAGAAGGACAATGGCAACGGCAACGGCAACAATGGCCAAAAAGATCGCAAGCGTAAGCCCGAGGATCTGGTTGCTGCAATGTCGAACTACCAACAACAGCGTCCACGAGTCACCGCCTACGACAGGATAATGAACGCCTAGTGCACTCATCACCCGAATCACAAGCACGCGGCTAAGGATTGCTTCATCTACAAACGGTTCGTCGAGCATTATGCTAGTCAGCTCCACCAGAAGCCCTCAGACGAAGCCAGCACCTCAGGAACCAAGAAGGACGATGCAAATGGTGGCTCAGAACCTTTCCAAGACCACAGGACCAAGCTAAACCATATTTTTGGAGGGCCACTAGCATATGAATCAAAGAGAAAGCAGTAGCTGACTGACAGGGAAATCAACGCAATTCAGCCTGAAGTCCCACGTTACCTACGATGGTCAGAGGTGGCTATCACGTTCAACCGCTCGGATCATCCTGACCGAGTGGTTCACCCGGGGCGGTATCCCTTGGTATTAGACCCGGTAGTTCGCAACGTCAAGCTCAAGTGTGTCCTCATCGATGGCGGTAGCGCCCTTAACATCCTCTTCGCCAAAACACTGGATGAGATGCAAATCCCGAGATCTGAATTGAAGCCGAGTTCAGTCCCTTTTCATGGAGTCATCCTAGGGCTGTCATCTACACCACTCGGGCAAATGACTCTTCCAGTTACCTTCGGCACTCGGAAAAACTTCCGGACAGAGAACGTCAGCTTTGAAGTTGCCGACTTTGAAGCCGCTTATCATGCAATCCTTCGAAGACCTGCGCTTGACAAGTTTATGGCGATCCCACACTACACCTACCTCATGATGAAGATGCCCGGTCCCAATGGAGTCATCTCCTTGCGCAGCGATGTCAAGCAAGCCTTCACCTGCAATGAGGAAAGCTGCGACATGGCCCAAACTCGCGAGAGATTACTCGGCCAACAGGAGGTCCGACTGGCTGCATCAACATCAGGAGAAGGCGAGATCCTAGCAAAGAAGATGGCCAAGTCGGGAGAAGGCGACGCCAAGACAAAGAAAATTTCACTTGATCCCTCTAATCCCTCCAAAACTGCTGTAATAGGTGCCGAGTTAGACCCTAAATAGGAAAGCACGCTCATCACCTTTCTACAAAATAATAAAGATATATTTGCTTGGAAACCATCTGATATACCTAGTATTCCTAAAGAGTTGATTGAGCACTCATTAAATGTTAAAGAGGATGCGAAACCTATTAAACAACGACTTCGCCGCTTTGCGCAAGATCGAAGAGATGCTATCAAGGAGGAACTCGCCAAGCTTTTGGCGGCCGAATTCATCAAAGAAGTTTACCACCCCGACTGGTTGGCCAACCCGGTTCTGGTTCAGAAGAAGACAGGACAATGGCGCATGTGTGTTGACTACACCGACCTCAACAAGTCTTGTCGCAAGGATCCCTTTGGCTTGCCCCGCACAAAAGCTCGCAGCCGGCGGTCGAGTCGACAAGTCGCGGCATTGAAGCTAATCCAGAGAAGATCAATGTCATTCGGAACATGAAGCCACCGAGTACCCAGAAAGATGTCTAGAAGCTTACTGGTTACATGGCAGCGCTAAGCCGGTTCGTTTCTAAACTTGGTGAACGAGGCATGCCCTTTTTCAAGTTGCTCAAGAAGACAGACGAGTTCCAGTGGACCTCGGAGGACCAGAAAGCCTTTGAAGACTTCAAGGACTTCCTCACAACGCCACCCGTGTTAGCTTCACCTTATCCTCAAGAGCCTTTGCTACTCTACGTTTCCGTAACCTTTCAGGTGGTCAGCATGGTTTTGGTCATTGAACGAGAATAGGAAGGACGAGCTCAGAAAGTTCAAAGGCCAATCTACTTCGTTAGCGAGGTGTTGGCCGGATCCAAAACACGTTACCCCCAGGTACAAAAATTACTATATGGAGTTTTAATTACCTACAGGAAGTTAGCTCATTATTTTCAAAGTTATTCGGTTACTGTGGTTACATCTTTTCCACTTGGCGATGTCATCCATAATCGGGAGGTTACCGGGCGTATCGCAAAGTGAGCTTTGGAATTGATGCCATTGGATATTACCATCAAGGCCAGAACATCTATAAAGTCCCAAATCTTGGCCGACTTTGTGGCCGAGTGGACCGAGTGCCAAGGAGACGTACCTAGGGAGGAGCCGCAATATTGGACCATGCATTTTGATGGGTCTAAAAGAGTCACCGGTACAGGAGCTGGAGTTGTCTTGATTTTTCCGACTGGAGAGAGGCTATGGTATGTTCTTTAAATACATTTTGCTGCTTCACACAATGTGGCCAAGTATGAAGCCTTATTTCACGGACTGCGACTTGCTGTGTCTCTTGGCATACGTCGAATGATTGTACGAGAAGATTCCCAGTTGGTAGTAAATCAAGTGATGAAGGATTGGTCTTGTTTAAATGACAATATGGCTGCTTATCATCAAGAAGTCCGTAAGCTAGAAGACAAGTTTGATGGATTGGAGTTATCTCACGTTTTGAGGCATAACAATGAGGCGGCAGATCAATTAGCAACAGGATTATTATTGACAATTGGACTCAGTTCACTGGAGGCGTTTTTAAATAATTTTGTGAAGATTTTGGGATCAAGATTTGTTATGCATCAGTGGCACATCATAGAAGCAATGGACAGGTTGAACGTGCCAATGGTATGGTTCTTCAAGGCATTAAGGCTCGAGCCTTCGATAGATTGAGTCCCTATGTTGACAGATGGGTTCAAGAGTTGCCTTCAGTTTTATGGTCATTGTGGACTACGCCCAGTCGGGCTATGGGTCAGTCACCTTTCTTTTTAGTTTATGGGGCTGAAGCTATGTTGCCGAGTGAGATAGAGTTTGAATCTCTTCGTTTTCGCAATTTCATTAATGAGCGTTATGATCAAGACTGAGTCGATGATTTGATCCGATTGGAAGAGGCTCGAGAAACTGCATTGGTTCAGTCAACAAGGTATCTTCAAGGACTACGGCATTATCATAATCGTAATGTTCGATCCTGAGCGTTTATTGTTGGTGATATGGTTCTGCGAAAGATTCAGACAACGAAGAATAAGCATAAGTTATCTCCATTATGGGAAGGACCTTATATAATTGCTGAGGTCACTCGGTCAGGAGCATATCGCCTGAAGCGTGAAGATGGACCATCGTGGAGAATTCATGTAATATTGAACACCTTCGTCGATATTATACTTAAATTTTTTTTATAATGTTCTTTTCGACTGCCGACTTCAAGTAAGTTGTCTTCTTGAGTTGTCGGTTGGGGGCTACGAATATCAATAAAGTATGAAGTCTTATATTAACAATAGCTTGTTTATATTTAGTTTATCATTGTTTTAATGAGTTAATCAAGTTTAGGCTTGGTGACAGTCGAATGAAAATTTTTAAGAAATTAAATGCGAAGACTCAAATTAGGGCATAAACATAAATAAACTGAGTATTTACAAGTTGGATCACAAGAGTTATTTACAACAAATATCTATCCCTGGAAATTCTCAGCTACATCAACAGCAATTTTCTTTGCTGACTCCTGTGCTTCATTGATCAGCTCTAAGGCTTGTTCATCAGTAGTGTTGTCTGCAAAGCCATCTCCTATAGAGTTTATATCCACTCGGGGATAGAGAGATTTTGTCATTGTTAGGGCTTGATTTGTACTCATGATAGCAGCATCAGTAATATTTTATATGTACTTTTTTGGAGCTGTTCTGAGTTTGTCGAAGATTTCCAGAGCATCTACAGCACTTGTTCCAAGGCCGTTCTCATAGATTGCTGATAATATTGGCGTAGCGGCATTGGCAATGTTGCCCCTGACTCTTTCGGCTCTCTGGACTTTCTCAGCAAAGGCTTCAAATTATGCACGGGATTTAACTTTGTTGGCTACAAGATTGATATGATTCAGATTATACTAATGACCAAGATGAGTTGAATCAAGGGGTATGGGTTTTGGGGGTTACCTTCAATCTCTGCTATGGCCTTATCTCTGTCAGACTCAAGCTTGGTGTTGTCATTTTCTGCTTTCTTCAACTGAGCCTTGAGGGATTCAATTTCGGATAAATTGGCTAAAGCATGAAGACTTAGAGTTAATAAAGCTGAACAGATTGAACAAGAATAGATGAGTTAATTTTCCTTACCTCCGATTGAGCAGCAAAGTTCAGGGTTCATATCCCGAAGCTTGTTAATTTCTTCCCGCAGGACAACTTCTCTAGCTGCAGGCTCTTCTTTGGCTTCTTTGAGGTCTTGCTGGATGTTTTCTAGAGAGTTGACATGAAGTACAAGTTTCTCTAGAGTATCTGACTTAGCCTGTGAGTGACGATATATTCTCTGCATTGTAAGATGTGAGTCAGTTGATTATAGAAGGTTATGCAATTGAGATATGAGGAATTTGATTTTATGTTCATTAGTCGAGTGGCTTCATTGAGGCTGGCAACAAGCATATCACGTTCTTCAGTTTCTTTTTGCTTGTTCAATATGATGCCTTGCTTCTTGCCTTCAGCATCGTGCCATTCGATCTTGACTAGAGGCATTGAGTCTTCTGTGGATTTCAGTTGGATAATTTCTTCATCTCCTACAGTTGTTTTTTCTAAGGATGATATGTAAGATGGAATTCAGAAGACATGTTCAAGACAAGGATGTGATGATTGTTGGGTTTACCTGTTGTCGTTTCAGGATGGCTTTCTTGAGTGGCAGCATCCTTAGTTGTTTGATCCTTGTTGAATTTCTTCAGTAGCTGGTGCTGGATCTTCAACCGGTGTTTCTTGGTTGATCGGGACTTGCTCTTCCTTATCTGGCTGGTTCTCAGATGGGGGTCCTTGAGTTGGTGCTTGATCAATAGAATCCGACTGGTTTCTAGTCGGGGGAGCTTGATTGGTAGTCGGGGGCTCTTGGCCAGGGTTAGTTTCACTTGGGAGAGGGTTCTGGGACCCTTGTTCTGTAGTTTTTGGTTTTTCCGGTTTTGCATATGAGATTGTTTCTTTTGCCTGCCCGGTGAGATCTATGTCTTGAGATTTTCTGCAGAAAAAGATAGGAAGTGATCAAAGTGGAATCAAGTAAGATTTCAACAAGAAAACAATACCGGTTCTGTGAAAGATACCTGTTGGATTTCCTGATTTTTGGAGCAGATTTGGTGGATGGCCTGGGTGAGCTTATATTGGCCTTGGGAGTTTGGACTTCTTCAGATTCTTCATCTGAGTCATCCATGACCAGTTTCCTTTGTTTGTTGGCACGTTTGCTGGTTTCTTCGACAGCAGCAGCAGCTCTTTTGCTTTTTTACTTGGGGCTTAATTTTTGGGCCGCCAATTGGTTTCTTGGTAGTCGGCTGGGTTGGTGTATCTTCGTGATACACTTTGTATGGCCGGGAGATGATTAAAGCATTTGCCTGCAAGTAATATTTTTAAGAAACATTGAAGAACATGGCAAGATGAAAAGCAATTCGAGATGCAGAGTCTACTTACTAAAGGAGGTGGTCGATGAAGATTGTAGGGGATAACTGGTAGTTTATTGCTGTAGTCTACTGCAATTCCAGAAGAGAAAATCTTGTACATACGAGTGCACAAGACTTGGAAATTCAGGGATTCTCGATCTTCCCAATTGGGATCACTCTGACCTTCATATTCAAAAGCTGGCTTAGATCTTTCTTTGATGAGCGTCAGACGGCATTTGATGAAGTGCCGAGTGAATCTGTTCTCCCTGGAGACCCTTATTCTTCTTTTCAAGAATTTTTGCCAGAAGATTGTTAGCTTATATCTAGTCTTGGTTCTCGGGCAGAGCATTCCAGTTGGCTCGTTGGATTGGCGAAAGACCAATGAAGTTGGGTAGATTGAGAGTTGGGTTCGAGATGTAGAACCAGTTTGCATGCCAGCCCTTGTTGGAAGATTTCAGAGGAAGAGAAAAGTAATATTTGCGGAAAGTACCGCGGAGTTGAAATCCGGTGCTGCCAACAACACAAGGGTTATCCTTGGTCGGGTGGGCCTTAAGAGAGAACATGCGGCGGAAAAGGTTGAAATGGGGATATATTCCGAGCAAAGCTTCACATACATGGATGAAAATGACAATGTGTAGTATGGAGTTCGGATTCAGATGGTAAATCTTGAGACCGTAGTAATCAAGAATGCCGTGGAAGAATTCGGAAGTGGGCAGACCAAATCCTCAATAGAAAAAGTGGGTGAAAACTACGAACTCACCAGTATTTGGAGTTGGGAGCTCTTCACCATAAGCCGGGCGCCAGCCGATGATCTCCTTTGCTGGAAGGACTCCATCCTTCACCATTTCCTTTAGGGTTGATTTCTTCACGTCAGAGGTAGCCCATTGGTCGAAGGGGATTTCTCTTTCTTCCGCCATGAGAGAGATTTGTGAAGGATCAAATTAGGTGTTGGAAGCAAGGATTCCTGGAGGAGATGTCAGGAGCAGGATGCGCACGGTGGATTTTGATGGAGTTTTGAATATCTGGATGAATGGATTTGGATGAGCTCATATTCTAGGTTTTCTTCGGAGGCGCTTGTGAATAGAAGCGCGAAAGGGGAAATTTTAGAAGATGAAGCGGCGGGGAAGACGACGGCGCTTCAGTGATTTTTTAGGGTATCGGTAGGTTTCCTCATATTTGGGCCAAGACCCATGAGAAGCTTACAGCCCATAATTCGAGTGTGGCCTGTCACGTGTCTTTAGGGACTTAAGCAGATTTGCCTTGGCAATATGCATGTGTTCTATTGCCTAATGCCTTTCAAATCCTTCCATACAACGGTTATTCAACTTTTTAGGGGTTAGTGCGATCCAACTTGGAAGGTGACAAACAATGAAGTTTTTCATGACTATTTTGGCAACTTTTTTATAAGTTGTTAGAGCTGTTTGGTTCTTCATACACAACTTGATTAAGAGATCAATACACAACTCGGCGGATCTAATCCCCGAAACAAGAGTAGGGTATTACTTCTTTATAGAAGGTCTGAACCTGTCTAAATCCCTTTGTCTACTAACCCATCGTGTTTGGCACTTGTACGCTACCCCCTGTTTATTATTGTCGAAATCAGGTTTCGACACAACATAAATTTCCCTGGTGTCAAGTGAATGGTTCCAAATCAAATCATATATATGCATGGTTTTAAAAATACTCCCTCTGACTCAAATTATAAGTCCTATATTTTTTATATTGTCTTCAATGACATATTTTGACTAATAATTCATTCCAAGTTACGTTCCTAACGAATACGAAATTAGTATCACATGAAAGTAGTTCAAAATATATAGATCTAATGATATAACATGCATAATACTTATCATAGATATGGTTAATATGATTATTAGTCAAAACCTATCAAATTTGATTTTCTTAAAAAGATGATGTCCTATAATTTAGGACGAAGAAAGTACTACGATATACCAACTTTCTAAAACTTTAACAGTTAATACTATAAAATAGACACATTGAAAAATTTCGTGGGACTCGGTGGGCACCGTCGTGCCCATCGCGAGGGAGGCTTCAGCCGCCCGCCTACGGCAGCCACCCACGCCGGTCTCCGTGTGCGTGGCCATGGCCTCCGCCCGCACCGGCTTCCGCCCATGCGGCCATGGTCTCCAGCATGACCCCATCTTGTGGTGCCGCCCGTAGCCGCACCCAGCCCTACCGCATGGCACTACCGCGCCGGACACCACGCGGCCTAGCCCCCATCGCTCGGCATCACCCCGCACTAGCCTGCGTCTGCGCAGCCACGGCCTTCGTCTGGCCCCGTCACGCAGCGCCTCCCACATCGGCCTGGCCTACACTCGGCCCTGTCGCACGGAGCCACTCGTGTCAGGCCCAAAGCTTAAAAAAAGAAAGAAAGGAGAGAGCGAGAGAGAAAGACAAAAGATAGTTGTTATCCATAGCAACGAATAATTTGTCTTTTCTTTTTTTTTTTCATGTCAATAATTTTTCTTAATTAGCAATGCTGAGAGATATCTATTAATAATCATTGTACATGTCATAAAGGGTTAGTTTATGACTTTCTGCCACTTGCCCCTCATCATGCAGTTTTTTATAGAGTGAGCAATTATACTGTCTGCTAATCTCTATCCAAATTTTCCTGTTCTACTCTCATGTTTTTGTAACCGAAACCTTTTTTGCTTTGTTGTTTAAGCTATTCTTCGGACGAAAGAAGTTTCAGAAGCCTCACGTGTAGATCAAAATGTCAACATGGAGCTACGAAATCGAAAGATATATTAACATGGAACAACTCGATACAAATACAAATCTCTATATATTGACCCATGCATGGAATAAAGAATATGACCCCATGTTTTTCTTGAGGCAAGACAATGGGATTGACTACACACTGTACAATAATACAACCTGTGCAACTTACTACATTATCCACGTGATAACCTACAGCCTACAAATCGAAATCTTCAAAACATGCAATTGAATTTTGACTAAAGTTTCTATAGCTTCTGATCCATGCCAAAAACCACAGATCCTGCATGACATCAAGAAAACAGATTAGTAAGTTACTAGTATGATACGGCAAGTTTTTTCACTGTCTGAATGCTCGGTTGTGTAGAGACTAGAGATTGAAAACAAATCAGTAAGCTACAAGTATGATACAGCAAGTTTTTTTCACTGTCTGAATTCTTGGTTGTGTAGAGAGTTGTCACTTGTCAGTTAATTTACCTAACGTTGGCAGTAGGATTGTGAGAGCTGCAACCCCGACAATTTTCAGGGGCGTTCCGGCGATCACCATATCCTTGATGCTGATGTAGCCCGTGCTGAAGCCGATGACGTTGCCCGGCGCGCCGGTGGGCAGCAGGTAGGCCAGCTGCGCACCGACGGCGCCGGGGACCATGAGCAGGAGCGGGTGCACGCCGATGGACTTGCCCAGCTCGGCGAACAGCGGCAGCACCAGCGTGGTGGTCGCGTCGTCGGTGGTTAACTCGGTGATGGCGCCGCTGAAGACGCACGCCACGGGCGCGATGGCCAGCGCCGGCGCGCCACGGAGGAAGCCGAGCCCCTCGGAGAGGATGTCGGTCAGGCCGCTCGCCCTGAAGCCGTCGGCGATGGCGAAGCCGGCGCCGAGGAGGAGGATGATGTCCCACTGCAGCCTCTGGCACTTGCCCCAGTCCATGAGCTTCTCGCCGTCGTTCTTGCCGCTCGGGATTATGAACAGCAGCGTCGCCATCATGATCTGCATTGCGAGCCAAGTTGTTGTCCCATGAGATCATCTGACAAATCGTCTCTGAAAAAATTAATCCGAACTAGCAGGATGTCCTGCGCAAATGCACGGCTAACACACATATAAAATTATCTAAATTTTTTAACACATAATATATTTTAAAATTATTAAATAGTTATTTCGTTGTTTTATATTTTTTAAAAATCGAACCTTTTCATCGTTGATGTCTAATTTTATAGTTTTTAAGCATCACACTAGCCGTCACCCCATACTCTTGTGTCATCCTTTTAATTGCTCGTCCGATTCACCATAACTTCTATTTATGCTCCTTTGGACTTTAAAAAATCGAACTTTATAATTTTTATAGTTTATTGTCTTGCCTCGTTCTTTTTTTATAATTTTTAGAAGTATCATCAAAATTGTCACCCTACTCTTTTATGACCTGACAATTGCCTCCCTCCTCTCTTTAATCTAATTGGGATTTTAAAAACGAACCTAATCATTGTTGGAGGTTTTTTTTTTAACTTTCTATAAGTCTTGTTAACGCACCGACACTACTCCTTTATGGACTGCCCGCTGCCCCTCCTCTTTATCGTCATTGAGATTTTAAAAATCGAACATAATCGTTATTTAGGTTATTGGGTTCTGTTTTATTGTTTTTAGATGTTCCATCAACCACCGTCAGCTTGCTCCTTTACATCATGACGACTACCCCCTCCTCCCCCCAACCCACACCCCCTCTTTGTTGTCAATTTGTAATTCCTCGGCTCACTCTCCCATAGCAACTGCCGTCTCCCTACTCTTTTGTCACCTGTCCACTTATCTGCTGACCCCGTCATTCATCATGTTTGTTATTGTCGGCACCTTATAAAATCAAACAATAGCATCATTAGGGTTCTTTTTTATAGTTTTTTAGACGCCGTTGCCGCCACTTTAGTCCGTTGTTGCTCCTCGACTCACTCTTCATGGCAACCACCGCCTTGCCTATCCACTTGTCAACCCACGCCATCTCTCTTCATTATCCTCGACACCTAACAAACTCGAAACTTATTGTCACCATGTCCATTAGAAGTCATGCTAGCTGTTATGGCCACCGCATTCTCTACCTTACTCGTTTTCTGTCCATCGAGTTGCCCTCTCGCATCTCCTAACATTTTTCACTTGAGCTGCTTGCCCTCCCGAGGCCCCTGTATGACTAATTTATAGAAGCCTTTTCTAAAGCCTGATGTGTTTTTTTTAAATGTCAATCCTATATTTTATCATTTTGGTATTGATTACATATGTACCTCTTGTCTAGATATATAAATAGAGCTATAATTCTTCTAGAACTCTTTATTTATTTATTTTATTAATCTACCATCTTATAATCTAGTTTCACCGGATGGTATAGTCTTTTTTTTCTTCAATTAATGTGATAATTTCTAGATATCTTAAGTGAACAGTGGTGCTTTCTTTTATGGCCCATATAATATCGCAACAACACGTTTTGTGTTCTTCAAATTATTTTCTTTCTAAACTTTAATTATTTCTAAATTATACTCCTACTTTATTCAAATTTCCTGATATTTTAAAGTTCATTTGGAATTAGTATTGAAAACCAATTTCAGAATTTATTTTATTTTTTATTCTGAATTTTAATTACTCTTACTTTTGGATATTTGTTGACTATAATTGGTCCATTATTGGTACATAGTACTCCCTCCATCCAAAAGTGTTAGACTTATTTTATATTTTGGTGTTTTAAAATAGGCTAATTATTTTTTCAGTGATAGACGACATACCAATCAACAGCGAGGCATCTGTGATGACTTTGTCAATCTTAAGATATGCCGGCTCAGTCTTCCGAAGATACTCATGGGGATAGGGTGTATGTTTGTGCGTCATAGGGGTGAGTGTACATGTGCTGTGAGAGTCTACGTTTGTATTATGTTTCTTAAAAAAAATAAGTTGGTCATATTTGTAGTCTTCATGTATCTAAGACTTAAATGAAAAGATAAATTAAATATGTGATCATAACCCAAGAAGACATCTTAACACTCACCGGTTGCATTCATGCATACACTTGTTGATCTTTTGTTGATCTTTGTTACATGCAAAATAAGTTAATTTCTCATTGATCTTAGTGACAAAAGTAATATGTCTAGCTCTTTTTAATGGAGGGAGTATTTACTTATTTAATTTTGTACTCTGTTTTTGTTTTGACTTTTGATGATCTTTTTAAGTTGATCTAAAATTAGTATTGAAAATCGATTAGGATTTATTTTAATTTTTATTCTAAATTTTAAGTAATGTTCTGTTGAGTTTTAGACAGATCATTCTATCAATATTTCTTAATTTTTTATTCCAAATTTTAGTTATTTATAAAATTTTATTTCCTTATGGACTAATTTTTTTCCTATTTTCCCTTCAATGTTATTTTATATGTACTATTGTTATAATTTTAGAAATCTTAATTTTGGATATTTAAATAATGTATTTTCTATGGATTCTTCATGGTATGTCATTTTTACTTATCTATTAATTACTATTACTTTATTTTGATATTCATGTTTTTAAGGTTTAGTTGAGTAGTATTGAAATCCTATTTTGGAATTTATTTTATCTTTTATTTCGAATTTTAATTAACCTGCCTTAAGGATAGATTGTATTTTGGTGTGGACTCTTCTTGGTACGTAGTCCGAACTTATTTAATTGTTTTATTATATATTTGTTTCAAGTTGTAATGATATTTTTGAATTTTATTTGGAATCGTATTGAAAATATAATTTTAGAATTATTTTATTTGTTAGTCTGAATTTTAGTTAATAATATTTTGCGTGCTAGATGTACTATTTTTTCCAATATTTCTTTTTTTATTTCGAAGTTATTCCTAAATTGTATTCCTACTTTATTCCGAATTTTATGATTTTTTTGAAATTTATTTGGAATTAATATTGAAAACCAATTTCAGAATTTATGTTATTTATTGTTTTGAATTTTAATTACTTACTTTTGGATATTTATATATTGTATTTTGCTATGGAGTATTCTTGATATGTAGTCTTTACGTTTTATTTTTTGTTGTATTTTCATTTGGAAATTTAATGATATTTTTAAGTATTTGTAATTCTTATTAAAAATTAATTTCAGTTTTTTAAAAAATAATCTAATGTTGTGGTCTAGATGGACTTTTATTTTAATACTACTGATTTTTTATTTTGAATTTCAGTTATTTTCTAAATTGGATTCTTAGTTGAACTCTCATTTTTATTTTCTTTGATTAATGTAGTAGTCTTATCTTAGAATCATATAGGAGTAGATCCCTTAGCCTCAACACTGGCATAGCCCCTCGTGCATCCCGCTTTAGGTTTAACCATCACTTATTTGCACGAAAATTGTTTCTCCACAGGCGACTGACTCTTCTACCAGCCACATGTGGATAGGTTTGAAATTTTTTTCCTGCCAATTGGTAAATGTTATCGCCAAATTCAAAATTTGAAATTAGTTACTGGCAAAATTAATAGCTAATATATATTCAACAGAAATTCAATAAATAGTTATTATCCACAAAGTACGTAATTTAATTACGACTAATATTTACAAATGGAGATATATATAGTTTATAAATTTTTGGTGATATAGTACACACGGTGAATTTAAGTATGTTCGTTTTACCCATCCTCAAAGTTTTTCATATATTTCATCTTAAGTCATAGTACTTTTATCGTCGAAAAGAGAAATGTTTTCATATGCAGCTAACATAGTGGGGCCACCTATAATAATTCTTTTATAGAGGCCATGTGTGCCTCCCACCATAGACTGAAATTATCGTAAACGGGTCTTCTCATGGCCCGCTTGTGATCGTGTATGTGGGTCGTTGATGAAAAGTGGTTTTTTAAGTAATGTAACCTACGACACAACTAAGTTGTTTCTTTTTTCTTATGGATGCGACTAAAGGGTTCAAAAAGTGCTAGGTTCACATGAAGATAGGGACTGCATTTTTCCTTCTTTTCCGAGTTCACGTGTTAATAATTATTATATATTCGGGTGCTCTATTACACCCAAAAAATATATATTTCTTCTTACACAATTAATTTATATACTGTATATGTTTTGTTATAACTTACTATAAATTAAATCAACCAATGTTAGTGGTCTTGACATTTTCAAATATGATTAATGGAGTAAATGTAACCCCTCATAATTAAATGACCAATGCATTTATGCATAATTTTTCTAGTTTCATTGTATGAACAGACTCCTCTCAAATATGTATAAAGTTGAAAATAAACAACTTTTTAGGCTACAAAATTATTTTCGGTAATCTGTCATGTACGTGTTGATAGCAAGATGGATTAATGCATGTGGTTCTAGCATGGCAGCAATATCTTCCATGAACTGTGCATCTTTTTTTTTTCCTTTTCTTTCCCTCCCCCAATCCGAAAATATCCTTGCCCAAATACAATCAGGACTCGGACATGCATGCATGCTTATGATGTACATGAAAGATAGAGTTTTGATTCGTACCAATGAAAATTTGCTATGATACATCTGCACCCTTTAATCTAGATTCATTAAAATTTAACAGTGTAGATTTTTTTATTAATGTGAGAATTTTTAGTCTTCAGAACGAATATGGTGTTTTCTTTTATGGTTGTCTTAATTATATATAACTAGCTGGATGGCCCGTGCAATTGCGTGGCTAGCACCCACAAAATTATGTATCTTTTCACATGATTTTACTTAAAATTTGTAAAATAATCATCTCGTTGTTTCATGACTTTCGAAGATCAAACCTATCTCGAGGTTTCTAATTTTATAGTATTTTAAAAGTCATATAAGTCATTACCACTTACTCCTTTATTTGTTTGCCTGACCTACCATAGTTTCTATTCTTCTTCTTTGGAACCTTCAAAAATTAGATCTTTTAGTTTCTAGAGTTTATTGTCTCGCCGGGTTTCGTTTTTATAATTTTTGAAAGTCTCGTCAAATGTCGTTGCTATACCCCTCTACAACCCGCCCGCTGTCTCCTCTCTTTATTGTCACTGGGGATTTTAAAAATAAAATATGATTATCATTAGGTTTATTTTTTACTTCTAAAAGTTCCGTCAACGGTTTGTGACTGAGCTGCTTCATGACATGCTTGCTATCCTTCTTTTTAATCGTCATTGGAATTCTAAAAATCGAATATAATCAGTTTTGGGGTTTCGTTTATAGTTCTAGATATCCCAACAACCACTGCCACCCTATTCCTTTATGGGTCCGTTGCTTCTTCTCATTTTATTTTTATTACTACCGTTGTGTTTTAAATGGATTGTTCATTCAACATTCAATATTTTTCATTCTGATTTATTTTTTTGATATTTATGAATTGTATTCCTACTTGAACTTCAATTTTTTTTCTAATTTTCAGAATTTATTTTTTTATAAATTTTACCTCGTACTGTATTCTACATGCACTGTTTCTTTTAATAATCATATTTATTTTTTTAATTTTTTCAAAATTGTATTCCTACTCGAACTTTTTTTCTTTTTATTACTTCAGATTTTTTTTAATTTTTATTGTGAATATTCATTAATCATATATTGGGTTTTATATGGACTATTCTTTCAATATTGCTTATTTTTAATTTTGTTCAGTTATTTTTAAATTGTATTTTTACTTGGACTTTCTTTTTTCTTTTTTCTAGATGGACTATTTTTTTAACTTTGCTGATTTTTTATTTCAAATTTTAGTTATTTATAAATTGTATTCCAATTGAAACTCTCTTTTTCCTTTTTCTAATTTAAAATTTTATTTTATTTTTTAATTTTGAATTTTAATTAAACTCGTGTTGTGTTAGAGATGGATTATTCTTTCAATATTCTTTTTTTATTTCGAATTTTGCTATTTTAAAATTTATTCCTTCTCGAACTCATTTTTTTTCTAATTTTAGAATTCTTTTATTTTTTTATTCCAAATTTAATTAATCACGTATTGGGTTTTTATATGGACTCTCTTTTAAATATTGCTTATTTTTAATTCCGAATTTCAGTTATTCTGTATTCCTACTTGAACTCTCTTTTTTCTTTTTCTAATTTCAGAATTTTTTTTATTTTTTATTCAGAATTTTAATTAATCACGTATTGGGTTTTTATATGAACTCTTATTTCAATATTGTTTATTTTTAATTGTAAATTTCAGTTATTTTTTAGATTATATTTCTACATAGATTTTTTTTCTTTTTCTCCGATTAATGTGAAAATTTCTAACTTTCACGATCAACGTGGTGCTTTATTTTCAAGCTTAGCTGGGTGACCCACGTAATTGCGTGGCTAACACCCATATAAAATTATTTTTTTCTATATATAAATTTACTAAAAATTTGTTAAATAACTATCTCGTTATTTTAGGGTTTTGAAAGACCAAACTTTCTCATCCCTGGGTTTTTAATTTTATAGTTTTTAAAAGTCATACCAATTGTACTTTTTTGTTACCCTTTAGTTGTTTGCTCGATCTACCATGACTTTTATTTATTCTCCTTATAACCTTTAAAAACTGGATCTTATAGTTTTTAGAGTTCATTATCTCGTTGGGTTTCGTTTTTATAATTTTTAGAAGTCCCATCAAACATCGTCACTGTACTCCTTTATAGCCCGTCCGCTGCCTCCCCTCCTTATTGTAATTGAGATTTTAAAGACCAAACATAATTATTATTGAGGTTATTTTTTTACTTTCTAGAAGTCACGTCAACCACCATGACCGTGTCACTATGCTGCTTAACGGCATGCCCGTCGTCCCTCCTCTAATCGTCATTGGGATTCTATTCGGGGTTTTATTTATAGTTTTTAGATGTCTAATCATTCGCCACCATCCTACTCTTTTACGAGCTTGCTGTCTCTCCCCTCTTTATTCTAATTTGTCATCGTCGTGTTGTAGATGGACTATTTTTTAAAAAAATCCATATATTTCATTCTTATATTTTTGTTATTTATAGACTTTGTTCCTCCTCAAACTCTTATAATTATTTTTCTATTTTTGGAATTTATTTTATTTTTTATTTCAAATACACTCAATTCGGTGTATGGGCCTAAAATTTAATTCTTAAGTCCATAATTTTAATATGTATTGGAAGTGATCAGTTTTTTCAATATTCTCTGTATCTTGGATGCTCTTAAATTTGGTTATATTTTTGCTGAGTTTTATGGAGGATTTCTTTGTAAAATAATTTGGTACCGATGTGGTGGCGGCACACTGGTTGTAGGCCGCTCATTTTGATCGATATTCATCTTGAAGCTACTCCCTCCGTCTCATAGAAAAACAGCTTAGGTGGGGATTTGACACCACTTAGTTTAGTTTTTTAGACAAAAAGAGTAGGTGATTACCAAAGGACGAATTCATTAAGTTTCATCAAAATTGCAGAACCTATCCTAAAAAAAGCAGAGCCTACATATAATATTTTTCCTGCCACCAAGCTTACCGATTGCAATGCTAAAAAGGGTGATTATTTTGTTATTGCCTAGTATTTTGTTAGGTATTACACAGTAACAATGGGAATCGGACATAACCATGGGAGTCCAATCACGATGGGAATCAGAACTATTCTGAATTTTTCGTACCTATTGTTGTTTTTTTCCTTCTGTTAGGAAAGGAAAACTAATGTACCATGACTTTTTCCAACACGAACGTGTACTTGTATCATATTTTGAATTGTATGGGTTCCAAATCAAAACTTCTCTATAGTTTTCTATTAAATCTCAACCATCATAATTTGGACCCACCACAATCTAACGGTGTAGATTTTTTTTTCGATTAATGTGAGAATTTCTAGCCTCCACAGCCAACGTGATCCCTTCTTTTCGAGCTGTCGATAGATAGATATGATCTTACAGTGACAGTTCCATCCCCAACTTCGCCGTGGAAGAGTGATCCCCACCCAGGAATATCATCTGTCAGGTTCCTCGTCATCCATATGACAATCAAACCCTGCAAGAATAAATTATTGATACATTCAAATTTTGTCACACTAACCAAACAATGTTTTCAGGTTGAGAAAAAAAAACTGAGTACAACCCCAGAAATGGGGGCAGAACTTACCCCAAAAACGGCTAGAACCATCTTCTCTGCAAAAGCCATAGGACCTGTCACAAATCAAGATGGACAACCGCATCAGAATCCATTAAGGCAATAAATATCATGGTAATGATGTTCCAATGAGCACCACTGTGACTGTGACAGGGAAAAAGACCAAAACGAGGTCCATCTCAAGACTTAATAACCAGGCTTCAGGAAATATTTGCCGAGAAGCTGTTAGAGTTTCAGAGAGAACCCCATGAGAGCTTTTACGGTATAATATAGTGATAGCATATTCTATTAGTATAAATGATCTAACGATATAGATTGGTTTGATCTTCTACTTAAATACTTTTTCTGTCTTAGAATATAACAATGTAAGACTGTCTGTTCATAGTTATAGTACTAAGATAAATCACATCTGGTCCTAGGTTCTTATATTTTAAGACGAAGAGAAAAGATCATAGTATAAAATTTATAAGGGTAATTTTGTCTTTTTTGTTATTACACGAGATCATTTTTGTTAAAAAAAAGTAGTTAATCTAAATAAAAAAATCAGTACCATCGTGTGAAGGTCGTGTGAATGTGTTGACCTAGCTAGCAGTATAATTTACTGTAAAAGCTCTCAAAAACATTGACCATATGTCATTGATGAACAATAGCCATTGGCGTGAAGTAACAAACAAACAGAGCAACAACGAGAACCTACCAAGCAAGCTGAGCTCCCTCCTGAGATGGCTCCTGTCCAGGTAAGCTGAGAGCGCCCTCCCGGTGTTCTTGGAGCAGTAGAGGAGGCAGAGCGTGGTCCAGAGCGCCACGAAGAGGACGAGCGCCATGGGAAGCCCGAACGACATCCACGAGCTGAAGGAGATGGGCGGCTGCTCCGGGAAGTCGGTCGACCACATCCCCACCAGTATGATGTTCACGCCCGTGCCCGTCAGCGTCGCCATCCCGCCGATCGCCGCCGCGTACACGACGCCGAGCACCACCGCCTTGCAGAAACGCTGCACCTCCCGCGCGTCGGTGGCGGCGCCGCTGCTCGTCGAGGCCGACGACCCGTCGCGCGGGAACCGCTGCAGGATCCCCGTCGCCACCGGCATCATCATGACCGTGCTCGGCGTGTTGTAGATCCACATGCTGATGAACATGGTGGTGCCGCAGATTCCCAGCAGCAGCAGCCGCGGCTTCACTGGGTCCCCGCAGAACAGTGACGTGATCTGCATTATAAGTTCGCGTTTTTTTCTCGGATTAGTCGGCGCGGTTCGGACGAACGGGTTTGGTAAAGGCGGGCTCGCCGCTCGCCGCGCGGGCGCGGACACGTACGTTGAGAGCGAGGCGGCTGTGGATGTTGTAGTGCTCTATGGCGAGCGCGAGGATGAAGCTGCCGAGGACGAGGGAGATGACGTCGTCCATGTAGGCCTTTGCGACGGCGTCGGAGGAGGAGATGCCGAACACGGGGAAGAGGAACAGCGGCGCCATTGACGCGACGGCGAGCGGCACGGCGTCGGTGATCCACCAAAGGAACAACCAGGCAAGCACCCCGAGCATGTTGCGCGCGGCGCGGTGGCCGCCGAGGTCGACGAGGCCACAGATCAGCACGCATGCCACAGGGCCCGACGCGACGGCCAGGTATTTGTTGGCAAGCAGCGACCTCAGCACGGAGCAGGAGCGCCGGCCCGCCGCGCCGTCGCCGTGCAGCGGGAGCAGCGGCCTCTTCACGTCCACCGACGAGCTCTCCCAGTGGCTGCGCGTCGGATCCATGGCCGGACAAATTACAAAAATCGTTACGCGATTCGACGACTGATCGATTGCTTCTTTTCTTCTCGAGAGCTGCAGCGTCCCAAAAAACTTGGCGCTTTTATAGCCGGCGCGGGAACAGAAACGGATAAACTATTAGTAAAACTGAAAAGCATTACGGTTGGTTGCCAGGTTGCGATCGCAAAAGATTGACTAGTGCGGGGAACGCCCGCGTCGTCTTCTGCTCGGGCGATTCGGGCGGTGAAACTCACCGCCGTCAGCACCCTTCTTCTGCCCCCCCCCCCCCCCCCTCCTTCCCTCTCCCTCTCTGCCTCGTCGCTGCCTGAGCAAGTGGCCGGAAAAGCCGGCGGCTTGCTACGACAGCGGCGGACACCCTACATCCGGCACGAGCAGATCCGAAGGTGGAGGGAGCGACGCTGGCATCGGGGCTGGCATGCAGATGGTGGCAGCAAGCGGAGGTGGAGGTGAGGGAGGGCTGAAGGTGGCGGTGGAATGGTAGCCGGAAGACGACAGGGCGAAGGAGGCGGCAGGTGGCGGGGTAGAGGCCCAGCGTGAAGCAGAGGTGACGACGACGGCTGGGAGGCTGTGGCCACGGTGGGCACCGTCGCATCTAAAGCCCTCTGGCCAAATCCGGTGCCCCTTTCATGGTTCGGGCCTCTCCAGCGTAGGAGGCCGGAGTTTATGGTGGTGGATTAGAGGGGGAGGAGGCACGTGGTGATGAGGCAAGTGAGGCCGGCGCAGTGCACGCCGGCGGTGGAGGGAGGCTGGTGCGGCACAGGTGGCGCCGACGGCAGCGGGAGGCCGGTGTGGGTGGCGTCGGCGGCAGCGGGAGGTCAGTGCGGGCGACGAAAGGGAGGTCAGCTTGGTGACGACAGGGAGGCCGGTGAGGCTAACCAACAGGGAGCGTCAATACAACGGTGATCACGTGTCAACGGAGGATGGCCGGTGGTGGAGCAATGGAGTGAAAACTATGAATCGACAGGGGACTGGTGGCAGGTGTAAAACCTAGCTTGGCCTTGCCGGGCTGACAACGACAACGTTTCAGGTGTTGTTTTTTCTCTTGGGGGCGTCGTCGAGCCGTCTCTCTTCCTCGGATGGTCTGCCGGGTGAAAACCTGTTTTGGTTCTTCTCGAGACCTTGACGAATGGCATCAGTGTTTATCGTCGCTTTTCTTCCTTAGACGTTATCTAGGAGACCCCCTATCAAAACTTCTCTCAGACATTTGCATGTCCTCTCTAGATGTTTGTTCTCTTACGACGACGTCATAGCCAATGCAAGCTGATCATGTTGGCGGGCCTTGTGAGGGAGAGCGGTTCCATCTTTCTCTCTCATCCTCTTCCCTTCAATCCCAAGGGTGTGGATAGGGTTGAGTGCAGTGCTCGCTATTAGATTTTGGTTTTGAACGGATTGATTGTAGCTTTTTTGTCGATCTAGCTAGCCTTCTTTTAAAGATTCTGTATATGTGTTGTTGATGCGTGGGTTTTTTTTTCTGGCTGCTATCTTTTAGGGTGCTAGCCCTGTAAATTTTTTTTGCTCAATCATCTTATGGTCTGGTGATGTTGGTCCTTCAAAAAAACGTTGCGATCGAATGATCGATCGATCATGGCACGTCTAGTCAAGGCGCCGATCGCGGCGGCGTTTAATCGTTTGTGTTTCTCGTACGCGCCGCGCGGAGGTTACGAATAATTTCCACGATTCGGGCTCGAAAGCGATAGATCAGTCGAGCATTATTATTTGTTGGCCGGGTGGTGGATGCATTCGATTATGTATCTTAATTTCCCGATCGGGGCAGGCTGTCTCGTTCTATTTTTTTCCTTTTGGGTCCATTGCTTCGTTCCTTACTTCGAGGCCGCTGCTCGATATGAATCAGCGAACAACTTGGTTACTGCCTGGGATGGGGGATCACGAGTTACACTCCTACAAGCGGGAAGCAAATGGTTACTGCTTACTGGCCGAAAGCAGTTTAAGCGAAAAGAACTACTTACTGGCTGATTCATATTGATTTGGCTGATTCGTATTGAATACGGCTGCGAGTAGCTGGATCGAGACAATCCTCGGCGCTGCGAGTAGCCCTAGCTGCTTCCGTTGTGCATTACGTCAAACCTAAACAGGCGGGTCTGGCGCCGTATGTTTTTTTTTCTTTAAAGAATCGACGATCGTTAATTTCATTGAATAGAGAAAAAAAACTGAAAACTGTACAACAACAAAAAAAAAACGTGAAAAAGTTACAGGCTTAGCCCTTAGGGCGTGCTAGCAGCTAAGGCAGCCACGTGACAAGTTTCCTAGCCTCCGCTCAGGCCCATATTATTGACTTCTCTTTAATCAAGCTGACAATGTTTGTGCAGTATGTTTTGCAGCCGATTCGATCCAAAATTAAGTTGGTTCCAACTGACTCGAAACAGGGACAGGATTGAGGTACCGATCCTCTTTATACCCCGAGCTGACCTGTCCGCTAAATGAATATTCGGCCTCAGTGATTGTTTCTCTCTGGCTTGCAATTAATCATGTCGAAAATAACGTTTCGTGGCCGGCCGCGTAGCCGCTATGATGACACAGTAAAACACGTGAAGAATTGCAACGCCTCGCATGACACGTGCGCAGGTTAGGTATACAATCACCGTTACTCTGTTACCCAAGGCTAGCCACAGCCCACAAGACGCGAGTATATACGACGTGCCGTCTCGATCGGTCGGCGACAATATCATCCGGTGCAGCCACGTACGATCGGTGGACGACGAGTCCGAATCGCATTTCTGGGCGTGCGCGCGCGCGCCCTTTGATGATCCCGGCGCTAGCTCGACCTGTCGACGCGGCGAGCAATCGAGCAGGAGATGAGCAGGTTTGCTACGGGAGCTGAGATAGCTAGCTTCCACCAAGTTTCGGGCGCATGCAATCGGCTGCCACGTGAGTACGTACGTGACTAGGTGAGGTTTGCGACAGGATGAGCACGATCGATGAGGCCATCGACCGTAGCCTTTCCTCGTGCGCGTGGTCTTCAGATTCCATGTAACAAATCACATACAGTATGTTGCTTATGTTTTGGTGACGGTCTGACTGACCAATGATCGCAACCACACGTTTTTTATTTCTATATTTTCAATGACTGTCATGATCAATTCCTTTCGTGTGGAAAAATCTGTCTTGTACTCTTTTACTTGTTCTAGAAAAAAAATGAGCTTACAATGATTCGCAAAAGGGGTAAAAAGAGAAGAAGAAGACCATAACATCTTATGGCCGGGAAGCCCAACTAATGCCTTTGTGACTTGGGAGCGTCTTCATTCTGGATTGTGTTAGGCCGAATCACTAATGGCCCAATCTGCCACCAAGTTAGATTTGTGAGGTTCTCCATAGGAATAAGTCCACTCAAGGTCCCTAATCTTTCCGTCGAGTTTAAATCGTGTCCTAAAACCACAATACCGGAAATCTTCACCCCTCCTCCCAACTTACGAAAATGGGTTAAATTTGGTCCCATGACAGTATGGGTGACTGGTTTCACAGTCGTGACATCCTAATCAACAAAAAATAAATAAAAAACTTATGAGGCCCACATGTAAGTGGTCACCCCACTTTCTTCCTCTACTTCCCCTCTCCATGCCGATGACGAGCTTAGCGTGCTGACGGTGAAACTCGGCCTCCCCTCCGACCGCTAGTGCTGCCTGGGGAAACCGTCGTCTTTGCCGCGTGGGAGATGGCCAACGGCGCCGTGATGGCAGTTGAGGGCCTCGCCTGCGCCCTCGCCTCTGACCACCTGCCCTCGCCGGTCGTCGCGGTCTGCACGTATCTCATCCGTGCGCATGCCAGCACACCGCCCTCCGTTGTTTTGTCGCTCCTCAACTATGCAATCCCCCTCCCTCGCTCGTCTCTACCTCCCTTGCACGAAGGCCAAGAGAGCTCGAGCTCAGACGGGCTCGCTGGTCGCCTCCCCTTCCCTCTCCCACTTTTGTCTTCCTCGATCACCTCCCATGGCGGCCCAACATGGCGGCAGCCCATGCCTCGATCGCCTCATCCGCGCCCGCGTTGCCGACCACCTAGCCTTGCTGGCTGCCATGGTCCATGCACACCTCGTCCACACGCACTTCGAGCTGCTCAACCATGCCTTGCCCTCCTCCAACTTCCTTGGCCACCCCCATGGTGATAGCCCACGCCTCAACCGCCTCGCCCATCTCCAAGCACCAATCCCGTCGGCCGCCTCTCCCCCATCCTCTCCTGCATCTAACTCGTTCGACCACCCCTTATGGCGGCAGCCCGCGCCTTATCTGCCTCCAAGCACCCGCCCCCGCAGGCTGCCTCTTCCCCTCCCTCTTCCACCCCTGACTTCCTTGGCCACCCTCATGGAGGCAACCTATGCCTCGACCGCCTCTCCTGCCTCTGAGCACCCACCACCGCCAATCACCTCTCCCCTTCCCTCTCCCGTCTCCGACTCCCTCGGCCATCCCCCATGGGCGCGGCCCGCGCCTCGCCTGCCTCTGAGCATTCGCTCCCCGCCTGCTCGATGCCTCCCTACATGCGCTGTCCCTCCACCTTGCACTCCTCCCTGGTCGCCTTCCCGTTGCCAGGAGAGAAGAATGAATCATGTGCTGACATGTGGGCCCCATAGGTTTGTTTATTCATTTTTTGTTTACTAGGATGCAACGTCAGCGAAACCAGCCACCTATACGGCCATGGGACCTAATTTAACCTGATTTCACAAGCAGCGGGGAAGGAGATTTCCAGTATTGTGGTTTGGGGATATGATTTAAATTCGACGAAAAGATGAGGGACCTTGAGTGGACTTATTCCTTTTCCATACCTGAAGCCGAAAAAGAACAATTAGACTCATTCTAATGGCATTACCAACCCAACCCAAATGGTGAATCTGTCAAACATCCTTTCCAGTGGACCAAACTACGTAAGTACGCAACCCATGTGAGACCCATATTAGACATCGATGATGTTCACAGCCCTAGCAAAGGGCAGTCTCGGAATTCAGAATTGTCTTCCAAATGAACTGCACATGATAGTGCGAGATTTCATATTGATAGAGAAAAAAAATTACGAGACCATAGCCCAAGCGAACTACAATCAAGAAAACAACAAAAACAAATCATTCCACGTGCCTATAATGCAAGCACACACCGTTAATGAACAGCAAACAGGAACATGAAATCCAACACACTCAACTTCATCCATGCCTTTGGGTTTAGGACGAAGAGAGTGAGAGAGAAAAATGGATCCGCAATCTCTCTCAAGGCCCGTAAAATATGGTCATCTTGTGATGACAAGGGTGCCGTGATAAGTGGGCAATCCATCTGAATAAGAGATTGGTGGGTATTTGACCTTCAAAACAACACCTCCAAGGAGTTTGCGCAGTTGGAAAACATGGTTTGTTTTTTCCTAAACTTGCACGGCCCAAGTGTTTTTTCTAATTACCTGGTATAAGTTTTGAAAGTTATGGTGTAAAATTTACGATGTAATTACAGTGCTAATGTAGATAATCTATAATGTAAAAAGGAAATGAACAACTTTTCCTTTAAAAAAAATGATGTTGTAAACATAGAAAAATGTGGCATCATAAATACGGTAAACAAGCAAAATACCATGATATGCCAACTTTCAAGATAAATTTGACAGGTGTCAAGTGAATGGTTCCAAATCAAATCATATATTTGCCTGCTTTTAAAAACACCACGATATGCTAACTTTTTGAAACTTTGACCATTAATACTAAAAAAAAATTATTAACAGTACTTCTAAAATAGACACATTTAAATATTTCGTCAACATAGCATGATAAATACTTTAATCGAAGTCCTGCATTACAGTTCTAAAAAAAGTCTTGCATTAATTAGACACACAGAAAGTAAAAAATGACTTGTTTAAACGTATTGAGTAAGGACATGATTTTTAGTCAGAGGACCGAAGATTTGAAGCACCTGCCTAATTGAAAAGCAAGTAGTAACCTTATGCCGGATATGTACACAAAGTGATCGCTATTCGTTTGGAAGAGAAAAAAAACAAATAAATAAAACAACCTCGTATCATGAGAGAAAGAACTATTCTTTTTTTTCTTTTCTTCAGAGCATGTCGTGTCGCGCCATGGTTTCACCCTACTACTCTAAGCCCAGCGCCACCAGCGCCTGGGACTTCCAGTGCTTGGCCTTCTCGAAGCCATTGATGCTGAACTCGAAGTCGTTGATGGTCATGTCGATCTCCTCTTCGGTGTTCATGACGAAGGGCCCCAGCTGCGCCACGGGCTCGCCGATGGGCTCGCCGGCGATGAGCAGAAACCGGAGCGGCTTGTCCGACTTGTTCCACACCTCGACGCCGTCGCCCTGGCCGAGCAGCAGCAGGTGGTGCGCCCCGGCCTTCTCGCCGCCGCCGCCGAACACGCCCTCCCCCTCCAGCACATACGCGAACGCGTTCCACGTCGCGCACACCGGCTGCCGCGCCGCCGCGTGGGGGCGAACCGTGAAGTCCAGGTACATGGTCGGCGTCCGCGTGCACACCGGCGACCGGACGCCCATCGACTGCCCGGCGATCACCCGCACCGTCACGCCGTCCGACGTCGTGCTCGCGATGTCCTTGCTCTGTATCTCTTGGTACCCCGGCTCGATCCTGCACGCACGCACGCACACACGCGTGTCAACCAAACCACCATGCCAATGCAGCGACATGACATCCGAGTGGAAACCAAAAACGAACGAGATGACAAGGACGGTCATCACGCACATCTTGTTGTGGGAGGAGAGGTTGACCCAGAGCTGGAGGCCCTTGGAGGTGCCGGGCCCCGCCGGCATCTCCGAGTGCACGATGCCGCGGCCGGCCGTCATCCACTGCACGTCGCCGGCCTTGATCGTGCCACGGTGGCCCTCGAAGTCCTCGTGCGTCACGGCTCCCTGAAAAAAACATCATTGACGTCAGGTCCAATAAGAACACACGGTCAATGCAAAACCAGACGAACGATCAAGGCCATCGTGCGTCTTCCTGTAGAAACTGTTTCTTTCTGGTTCATTTTACACGGCTTGGCTTGACTGATGCTGGGTTTAGGCGTAGATATATTTATTAATCGATCTGCCAATGATGAGTTCAAGGTGTGAAGCAGAGTTCGAGCGCGGAAAAGTATATGCGACGCGAGGTGGTTGATGTAGGAAGGCTACCAACCAAAGGCAGAGCAAGGCAGGGCGGGCAGGGCCCCGTTTGGATGGGTGGATTCTTCAATTTGATGGAAAGAAACGTTCTGAATTTGCTAAAAACTATCAGCCTATCAGGTTGGCGTTGTTGACAAATGAAACGCGTTTAATTCGTTTCTGCTGATCTGTGTGATGTGGTTGTCAAAAGACGCTGCTGTCTGTATGTATCAATGGGGATTAAGCAAAGGAATTTTCTCGGGTGTTGGCGGCAGAAGCTGCAAGGAATTTTCATGGCTGCTCTATGCAGTTGGATGTTCTACTACCAACGAACAAGAATGTGAACGAGCAAAGGAGTTGGAACAAGAAGTGTGCCTACCTCGAGCATGTAAGTGACGGTCTCGAAACCTCTGTGCGGATGGTCAGGGAACCCAGCCGGAGCAGACACTGCATAGGATTGGAGCAAGAAGAAGATCAAAAAATTGCAATCTCTATCACTCTAATCAGATGATCAAACCGAGCCAGAAGCAATTCACTCACCTGAGAACTCATCGAGGACGAGGAATGGATCGAAGTACCTCAGCTCAAACCTGCCGATGCTGCGGCGGACGACGGCGCCGACGCCCTCGTGCTGCGGCCGCGCCAGGAACTTCCGCACCACCTGCCGGGGCTTCTCCATCGACGTCGTCATGTATACCAAATTGAGCACCACCTTGCCGTCGCCGGCTAGCAAACGACCTGATCGGACAATTCAGAACTCCTCGACACGACCCTTTCTTCCTCCTCCGACCTCGAGCTCCCCTGCCGCGATGCCCAGCTATGGTTGTAGTAGGGTATGGCGGTTCGGGGACTATATATAGCGCCAACACCTCGATTCCGTTACGCCCCGATACGCCGCCGCCGCTGCCGCCCGCTGCCGCTGCTTCCCGGGGTCAAAAGCGACAGATGGTTTCTTGGCGTTTTTTCCTCTCTCCCTACGGGAAATATATAAAAAGCTCGCTGCATAGCTCGCGCTCTCAACAAAAGTCTTTCCTTTCGAAACGCTTGCCAGCTTCAGCTGTTGCCGGCGCCGGTCACGCTGACGCCATGCGCACGCAAGCCGCTAGCCCCGTCGCGCTCGGGGCTCTGCATACGTGTGCCTTGTGACAGCGTCGCATCAGCACGCGCGGTGGTGAGTGAATGGAGGACGGAGGACCGAATGGTGATTGGGTGATCAGCAAACTAACGCCTCGCTGTCAAAACGCCACGTTTACTGCCTTACTGCTCCATACAGTTGCCGTGATAGTTCAGCTACTTTTGATCTTATCATTTATCGGATTATTAAAACACATATAACTGAGTATTAAACATATTATTTCTTCTATGTTATAAAAAATATATTTTCTTAAAAAATATTTTCTATTATGTTATTTAGACTATTTATTTGTTTTCAGCTCTCTATATTAATTTTATTTCTTAAAGTATTTAATTTATATTTGTAACCAAATCGATAATCACAGATAATAATCCCGTCCAATAATCTAAATCGAGCGAACCTTTTATTTAACAGCAACACTACTACTTTCGTTCTAAAATATAACAACTTAGTATGTAATTAGACCTATCTACTACGAATCTAAATATAAGAGTATCTACTACGAATCTAAATATAAGAGAGCACAAATTATCATATGAAAATTAAAAAAGAGCTTTCATTCTACGTGCGTGAGGTTAGTATATTTGGGAGGAAACGGGGCAGAGAAGGCAAGATCATGGCCTGAGTTTTTTTACCTTCCAAGCGACGGCTCCATGATCATCGGTTCAGTTCATGGCTCTGACGACGCAAGTGAAGATTTTTCACTTGGCTGCAGGCTTGTGATAACATGACGTCCAGATGAGCTCACTCACTCCCCCCTCTTGACCTCTCACCTCTCTTCGCCTTCGTGGGGCTTTCGCCAAATCGCCATGTGCCTTTGATATGTTCATCCACGAGCCAAGCGTTGACCTTGTCGATACCGTCCTGATCAAATCATTAAAAAAACCATTAATGAACACCTTCTAATCGCGGTTAATTAGACCAGTTTTGTACTAATGCGCAGGCCGGTGAAATATCTCATTGAGTTGCACAGGGTCCATTACTTAATTTTTTGATAAGGCTTATGACCAAATTGAGCCTTAAAGTGGGGAACAGAAACTATAATTAGTAGCCGGTAGAACCCTTCTTTTCTGGCCACCAAACGGCCCCGCCCACAGATTAATTAGTCATGTCTACTTCCTTTACAGCATCCTGATGAACTTAATCTACGAGCAGAAAAAAAAAAGCAGCCATGAAAAGACACCGATTAGCAGATGTCTCGGCGGATTTTGATTGAAACGTGTAAAATATCACCACACCGTCAAGAGGCAAGAGCCCACAATCTTGTGCTGTACACAAAATCATTATTTTGACTGCAGATTGCCCCATTTTTTAACTCAAAAAAACCAGCTTGGAAGGTGATCGCAAATATGCCTGGATGTGACGCCATCTGCCGGACCATGACGAAATGGAGTGGACAATTGGCAAATTGGCAAAGAAACTAGCTTTCCTGAAGACGAAAATGAAATGTAATTCGGTGGGCAAAGTTGATCAGAGTATATATAGTACGTGTTCTTATCAGCTTACCAGATAGGCAAACAGTCTTGACGTATCCATGAGTCATGCCTACGTTCTCAGCTTCTTATGCTGGATGCAAGACCAAATAGAAGAAATTAAATTGGGTACTTGCATAGAAAATAATGTGAAGGAGAGGGGAGAATCGTAACCACCCAACAAGTCACTTTCATTCAGGGAGTCCCACAGACTCCTCATATCTTGTTTTGGATCAAGAAGGACCCTGCAAGTAGTTTCCTTGTGTTATCTTGTCTCCTCTGGCAATTTTATCATTTCACCTTTTTTGTCCTATCACTTTTGCCCATTTTATTTTCCAACCTGACACATGACTCCCTCTGTGTACTTGTGTAAGTGCTGGTAGCCTGGCATGGCTGGATTCCAGCCCTTACCTCTGTTGGAACAATCAGCCAAAAGCCCATGTAATAGAGAATAATTTCTACGAAAATATCAAAAGATCCATAATATGAAAGGGTTATATATGAATTTTAGTACCACGTTACTAGTTTTAGAAGAGAGTGGCATCACTTTTAAAAAAATTGTCTCTTCTTACTGCTTGAGTTATGTCTGTGAGAGAGAGAAGCACACAAACTCATTCGTTTGCCTTGCCTTCTGGGGCATAGGGCACGCGTGCAAGGGCGTGGGACCTGTATGAATGATTCGTTAAAATTGGTTCTAGTTGCTTGTAAGGATACTTTTTTTTTTTGCAATTTTATTTTACTATGTTGGAGTAGTGAAAAATATGGATCAGTCATATGTGACTTATCTGGCCTAGTTTTGAGTTATCAAGATCATGCCAAATATCTTAATTATGTGTCATGATTTCTCTTTAAATACCGAATCGTGGTCTCCATATAGTGTACGGTAAAAAAATCTATGTTTTGCCTTCATATGTACTCCCTCTGTCCCAGTATAAGTGCAGCTATAGTACACATCCCACATATCAAGAGAGAATGTAAATGACTTAAGTACCCCTAATAAAACATGCATGCTGTGATTGAGAAAAGAGAGATGGATAAAAATATTTACAGAGCATTAAATGAGCATAAGTGGTGAAAACGTGGCTCCCAGTACAACTACTGCACCAAACAAGTATGGGCGCCAAAAATTACAAATTGTGTCAACAGTAACTCCGTTCACACATCCTATAAAAGCTTTTGAGATAAACCAGATTTATTCCTACTCCACTCCAATTCCCATTAGCTTCATCTGTTTGCACATGATAAACATAAAGATCAAGAATGGCCATAGATCTCAACCTAGCACCAGAACATGGAGGGGGAGAGGATATACCTGACCTCAATGAAGCACTTTGGGATGATGATGATCAATTGCATCCTGTCCAGGAAGATGACCATACAGGTTAGCGTGGCTAAGTAGCATGATGCATCTTCATTTCTTCTCATCAACTCTTATTATGCATCAACATTTTTGCTGCTGATTGTCAAAAATCATGGAGAGGCTATTCAGCCCAACTCTCGTTAACGCATCATCAATTTTGCTGGTGAGAATGAAAAATTTTGTTGAGGCTATTCAGCTCAACTCTCATAAATGCATCATCAGCTTTTTGAAGGGAATATACAGGCAGTAAATGCTGATTTTCTTAATACTGTTGATGTAAATCAATGCAGATCCTGCTATTGGGGAAGAAAACCAAAGGCATGTCTATCTATTTGATCTCAATGTTGATGAATGGGAGGATCAAGAAGAAATTCAGCAAGGTAATGTTTCCTTAATATCTGAAGTGTTGCTTGCTTGATTTCTGAATTGATTACATAATTTTAAGAGCTTTTGATCGGAATGTATATGAAGTCCATCTTGTTTTTCTTAATATTTCTGCTGGTGTAAGTAATGCATGTTAGGAATTGAAAAGAAGCCAAGGTAAAATCTTTTTCTGAAATAGACCTCCATGCAAATCCTAGTATAGAGGAAGAACAACAAAACCATGTGCATCCATTTGATCTGAATGTTGATCGTTATGAGCAATAAGAAGAAAGTCATGCGAGTAACAGTTGTAGTCAAAATTAATTCCATCATGTAAATAAAAAGACAAAATTTAGCATGTTGTGTTACCTTGATCAGCAATGAATCAATTCAATTAAACCAACGGTTGTATTTTTTTTTAGATGATCATGCTGTCTTGGACTATGATCAGGAAGCCATGGACTTTGCTTTTTACTCTGATGGTGTGGACATTTTATTTGACGAAGAGGAGTTGGACAACTCAAGTGATCAACAAGATGAACATGCAATTGGAAATGTACATCAGTCCAAAAATCTAACAGATGGACAAAGGCAAGCAATATATGAAGATTTGCTTAAGAGGAGTAAAAATGGAATATTAGAAAAGTACAGTACAAGAATAATTGCTGAAAAGTTCCAAGTAAGTATGCATGCAGTGCAACGTGTTTGGAAGAGAGCAAAGCAGTGCCTTGCAGATGGAATAGCAGTTGATGTAGGATCAAGGAAGCGCTTGAAATGTGGCCGCAAAAAGATTGAAATAAATCTATCACAGATTGCGGTCGTCCCCATGCAAAATAGGGGCACTATACGTGGTCTAGCAGATGGCATAAGTGTGAGCAAAAGCACAGTGCATAGGCGCTTCAAGGAAGGAGTACTACGTCGCCACTCCAACTCACTAAAGCCTTATCTAAGGGAAGAAAACAAAAAAGATAGGTTGTGGTGGTGCGTCTCTATGTTAGATGGTCGTACTTTGCCAAGTGAACCAAAGTTTGTTGAAATGAAAAACATTATCCACATAGACGAGAAATGGTTCAACGCCACAAAAAAGACAAAGAATATATACCTGCATCCGGGAGAGGAGGAGCCATATTATACGGTGCAGAACAAGAATGCCATTGACAAAGTGATGTTCTTGGCAGCAGTTGCCAAGCCTAGATACAACGAAGAAGGCATTTGCACTTTTGATGGGAAAATAGGCATCTGGCCTTTTATTAGAAAGGTACCACATCCTATGTAGCAATACATCATTTCTACTAGTTTATGCTTGAATTAGTTAGATTAATTTGTGTTATCCAATAGTAATCCTAACATGTTTGATGTGCCAATAGGAACCGGCACAAAGGAGTAGTCGGAATCGAGAAAGGGGGACATTAGTCACCAAGCCCATCAAGGTTGATAGAGATACTATACGGTCATTTCTTATTACAAAAGTGCTGCCAGCTATCATAGCGCGATGGCCTCGAGAAGATGCACACATGCCTATTTGGATTCAATAAGATAATGCTAGGACTCATTTGCCAATGGATGATTATCAGTTTGCACAAGCAGTATCCCAAACAGGCCTTAACATACATCTCATGAATCAGCCTCCAAATTCCCCTGATATGAATGCCCTTGACCTTGGGTTCTTTGTCTCTCTTCAATCATTAACACAAAAAAGGATTTGTAGAAACATGAATGAGGTAATTGAGAATGTTGAAAAGGAATATGGTGACTATGATGCAGGAAATTTGAGAAGGGTGTTCATAACACTACAATCTTGCTTGATTGAAGTTATGGATGTGCGTGGTGGAAATAAATACAAGATCCCTCACATGAACAAAGGAAGGTTGGAGGCACTAGGCGTCCTTCCTAACCGCCTTAGTTGTACTCGTCTGCTCTATGAGAGGGTCATGACAACCTTGCACAACTAATTGTCATCAAGTTCAGAACTTGTGATTATTTTGCTTGAAGTTCAGAACTTGCACTCACTTGACTTCTAAAGTTCACAACATGTAATATTTGTCATTATGTTCACAATTTGTACATATTTGTCATTAAGGTCATAACTGGTGACGCTTTTGCTTGTAATTCAGAACTTCCACTCCCTTGGCTTCTAAGTTTACAACTTGTACTTCTGTTGCATTAAGTTTAGAATTTCTACTATTTAATTTGCTTTAAGTCGAGAAATTGTACTCAATATCCTTTCACATCTCAATTTGTACCCAATGTTCTTCAAGTTCTCAATTTGTACCAATATGACATACTATGCATAAGGATTATTTGAGTAGATGATAAATAGTTGGCTCATGGAGATTCATTTACCATGGAAACACACAAACATCATTGCACTAACTAAATTTCACAACCATAACCTAGTCTAATTTGGGTTCATACTTCTAATTACCTACTAGTTTGAGTTCCTAAATTAACCTAATTTGTACACATACTTCAGCAAAATAGCAATACTATAGATTATCTAACATTATCGGCAATCCACATTGTCAGACTAATTACCAACTAGGCTTAAGTATTTACGCATCATCATCATCATCTTGCGCACCAATCAGTTGTATGTATTCAGGAAGCATAATCTTCATCATGTCAAGGAAGACGGGGTGGTAGATATCTTCAACAGCGCCGTAGACCTCCTGCACGCCTGCATGCAGGTCGTCCACGGCTGCCTTGACGGGCACAGCCTCCATGAACACAGCTTGGTCCACCACCTCCCCAGTGAAGACCTCCTCGTCCATGCCCGAAGAACCGTCCTCCCTACCGGCAAGGCCTGTAGGCCCATCCTCCACCTGCACGCCCGATGCCTCTACCAGCGGTTCTACGGACATCTATGACCAAATATTAAATACTATTATATGTGAACTCACAAATTACATGTACAACCTCTACTGATATGTTTCCTCCTTCTTAGCTTAAAAGAAAGGTATAGCTAAGTTTTTTAACAGTCATTTCAGGCAAATGAATAGCAACCAAAATCATCTTAATAATTAATTTAAGATGATAAATTATCATGAGGAGCACAATAGTAAATTAAACACATAGCAAAGTGATCGCTAGACAATTCAGCGAGGTCAGGTACTTGTATTTTACGAAATACTCCTACTGTGCAGGACTTATTGCCCCTATGCTCTGCTATTTAATCCCATGTAAATTCTATTAAAACACCAAAAATTAAAATTGCCAATGTAACCTAGTGGGAGTAGTTCTTACCAATTGGATTACATGTACTCATGATTACTCATCAACGTATATTTGTCTAAAGATGAAAGGAAGGGGGCACATGCCAATCCTTTTGAGTCCTCATGGTGTGCTGACTGTTAACCAACTTATATGACTATGTTATCTGGTAATCTAGCTGGAATTTGGTTGGCAAACTATTCAGTAAAAACTGATTGTGGGAATAAACAAAATTCTCCTACTAATTGTGCATATGTTTGGTGCAGTATTGGAGGAAATAAAATGTAACAACACAACAAAAAAGAAAACAGGGTATTCAGAAAATTTAAAGGATGCATCAACATGTACCAGGGCCTCTATGACCACGCCGGAGGACAGATCGATGCCATCATGCAGATCCACCATGGCCGCATCCTGGTCCTTCACCTGCACGCACGATGCCATCTCCTCCACGCCCACAACATTGTCCTCCCCGCCATGAAAGTCTGCAGCGCCGTCCTCCCCGTCATCGAGAACCACATCCACGTCCTCCCCGCCGACAAGGCCCGCAGGACCGTTTGGATCTTGTGTCTCCGGGACGAAGAAGCCGTCATCCTGCACCCGTACGTCCTCCGAATCAGCGACATAGGGCCCGATGATGTCGGCTTCTTGCGTCTCTGACTCGGGGATGTAGTTCGCGTCCCACCCGGTACCTTCCTCCTGCGAGTCAAGGACATACAGATTGCCGTCGAAGTCCACGCGAAGGCCACCGCGACCGCTGATCCAGCCTCGCCCGACTCCCAAGCGGTGGACGCCCCCGCGGCTCCAACCGCTGCGCCTGCGAGTGACGTTGCTCCTGTGATTCCCACTGCCGCCGCTCCCACTACCACCGTCAGACATCGCCGCTGGAGTGGATAGAGGAGACGAGCAGATGAGGAGAATAGAGGGAGGTGAGAGCTGAAGGAAGACTCAATGAGGGGATGAGAGAGCTGCAGAGGACGAATGGATGAGGAAAGAGAATGGGTGGAGTCAAGTCTCTCTGTGCAGTGTAATTGACGTGGGACCCACTTTTGTTGATTTCAATACAACTGCAATCTTTACGGGACAGATGCAAAGTGCTAAAACTGCACTAATACTGGGACAGAGGGAGTACTATGCCATCCCACGTCATCTATTTCATTCTACTCACGAGAGTGCATCAATAATCGGGAGAGCAGGCCTTTGAAATCACCGCATTCGTGATCCTGCATCAGGAGAGCGCGAATAAGGTTCTTTGAAAGTGTGGGACACAATTGCTTACTGCTGTCTGCTCATCCACCACGACTTGTCTACATCATCGCAAGAGTGTGGCTCGTCGTCATCTACGTCTTGTACTACAAATTGTCATCACGGTACCTACTACGCCGGTTGCTACGAACCTCCTGAACAGAACCATCAGCACACCGCTTTGATTATATCGAGTATATTTGATTTGTTCATATGTACTATTCTATAAATCTGTACAATATACTTATACTCCCTACATATCAAAGTAAGTTTACTTTTGGGATGATTGAAAGCTATGTCCAGATTCATGTATATATGAGATAAAGGGAGTATTCTAGCTAATATATACGATGTCATCTTTTATTTATAGAACAAATTAAACCTATATATGCTTATACTGGGTCTAGATGATATGATCATGACTACTATTGATACAATTATTGCTCACATCATTGATCAACTGGAAGACATCAAGATCAAGTTGTCCAAGTGCTGGAATCCAATGCAACCACCTGCTATATTGTTGACTTCAAACGGCCGTCAAATATGTATACGAGCTCCGTTTTGAATCCATGAGTACTTGATGGGAAGCTCTCGGAGTCCTCTTTCCGACAGATCCAGTCTCATCTCCAAATTTCATCTTACTCGATCACAATCACAAAAGAAGTATGTTGCATCACCTATAATGGGCATTTGGGCTTGTAACTTCGTTTGGAACCCCAGTCCAAGTGGGGCCCATGTGGGGTGTGCTTCAATTTGGTGGAGCACGACCCTTGTGACCCTTTGGTCGTCCTCCCACCTTCTTAAATAGCCCCCTTTAAGGTTTCTAAAGTTTTGTTAGATTAAAGTTTTAGTCATTGCTATTTTACCCTATAGTTACGTATATTAGCTAGACCACCTAATTACTCATTTTCAAAACTCTAACTTATTGTGTATATTTAATTTCTATTTGCAATATCAGATTGCTTTTATCTTGTTTTTGCTTGTTTCTTCGATTTACTTGCAGGAATAAGGTTGATCTGCACCGGCAAGATCAACAACTCACGAAGAGATGTATCAATCGCTAAGGCACAACACAACAACGTTTTATACAGTTGTAGTCGGGTCGTCGGCGTTTCTCTTAAATCGTAATTATCTCAACTCACTGAAAAATCGGGCCAACCAGATCCGTGAGTGTATCAAGTAGAGCTCAGGGTTTTATCATATTTGGTTGTCGAAGCTGCTGTTGTGCCGCATCTAACCTGAACAGTCCCACAAGCATAGACACAGCAGGTTGCAGCAGCCATAGCTGCAGTCACGGCTTGCCGAATAGACCCACTATCAACGGTCTTATCCTCGAGCACCATTTGTATCAAGGCCGCATATTCACAAACTTAACTATTGGCCACCTCCACACTATGTGCTTGAGGCCCATGCGATCAAAAAATTGTCAAACCGAAATTTACCAATGCTAAACAAATTTGATTTCCACTAGTTTAATTGATGTCGAATTTTTTTGTCACATTCTATTTAGATTGGCTCTCTACTTTATTTTGTGGATAAACTTTACATGTCTGCTCTTTGACAACACGTTTCTAATTCGTTTGGTATCCATGTGTAACTATAACCCTACACCTTATTGTTGCTAGACGTGCCAACATTAATTGTTAGGTGCACCGATGCTTGCAAACATCTGATGGTGGTGTAGGATGAGTATGAAAACCACCATGGATGAACGCAGGCTTGCAAGTGTGGAAATATAGGAAAATGGAGGTGGTGGCAAGACACAAGATCCCAAGAAAACCACCAATAGGATATAATTGAACCAAATATATAGTAGAGGGATGTAGAATGAACAATATGATCTCTAGAGGTTTTTGGATTTTCTCTTATCATGAAAATGAGGAGGTGAAACATCAATATCTACTAATCATGTCTTTCTTCTGCCAAAACATGACGATATAGTGACTAATTAGCTTACTTAAAAGGGTAACGCAGTGTTATTTTTTAGAGACAAAGACATTATATATGCCACTTTTGCCACTTTATGATTTGCCACTTTATGATTGGAGTTAATCTTGATCCATAATATACACATGGTGGTTCCGGACATGGCTATTTCGAGTTGTTGTTTTCGAGTGATGCGGGACTGAAAGCGTTGGTGAGGGCATGAGCATCAGCACGTCATGCATATGTGAGATTTTAGGCAGCCAGCAAAGGTTTTTTTTGTTGTTGTTGTTATTGTCGTCAGTTGGCAGAGACCCCTACACTCTTGTGGATTTTGGACCATCCGATTATCTTAAAATTTGTGCTGCTACAGTGATTCCACCTTATCCGATCCCCCGTCTTTGTCGTTCGCTCGTTCTCCCCGATGCCTAGGCGCGCTACTATCAGGCCTCGCCAGCTGACCAGAAGGCATCGACGGTGTCAGTGAGGGCCCTTCCCAGCCAGCCTCCTCCCTCTCCCCCTCTCTTACTCCTCCTCCTCCTCTTTAGGCCAACGACACATGAGGTGCTCCCATCCCGCTGTTTTCTCCATCTCTGGCGACTCCCTGCCACCGGATTTGTTACCCCCGGCCACCACCTGCTAACTACTTCCTGTCACTTTGCCCTCGTTATGAACGTTGACCCACCACCCTCCTCCATTTCTAGGGCTCTATCACCGCCACTCGCCCGTGTCTACTTGCCCGCCGTCGGGCCGCCTCCTCCCACAACCGTCCCTCTAAGCCCAACAATCTCCCCCCTTTCCCTCTCCCTTTACCCCCCTCCCACACCCACCCAATCCAAGACCCTAAAACATAATTCGTCGGGCCATTGCTGATCATCGAAGCATTGTCGGAGAAAGATGGGAAGGGGTCATCGGAACTGAAGGAGAAGGAGCTAGGGTTGAAGGAGCATGAATCGCAAAGCAAATCCTAAGGTTAGAAGTTTTCAAGGTTTTAGCCCCAATTTTTCATCGAATGCCATTTAGCAATTCCTTTTTTTATGCCATGTCTTGGAAGTGCCCTGGACAAATTTATTACTTCACTCGTGATAAAAACTAGTACCTCTGTGTTCCCAGATATAAAACGTTGGTTAGTTTATTTTGGACTAACCAATTTTTAACTAATAAAGTTTGAACTAACAAACGTCAGACAAAAGGAAATGGAGGAAATATTTTTTAGGTTAAAGATTTATCTCACAAAGACTATATTTTTAGAGTGGGTTTATTAGACCTCTCTTTTTTCTTTGATCTTACTAGACCTCTCTAGTACTACTTTAATTTCCTTCTCGTTTTAGGCATCGAACCAATAATATCTCCTCCTCATTTTTTTTTATGTCCCCCTTTTCTCTCTTTAATAATTCAGGGCATGGTAATCTTTTAGTCCCTTGCTTAATTTGTCTTTGACAGGTAAAACAACAATCTTCATGGAGCGGAGCAAGATCAAATGAGTATAACACAGATAACAATAATAGGGTTGTTGGTCGTGTACTCCTGTTGTTAGATTAGACTGTGTCCGTTTTAAGAACCGACAAGAAGATTAAACATAATAACAGAAAAAACACTAGATAAATCGTAATTCATAAACTGAAATATGAATTAGTTAGGATAAGAGGTTTGCTCATAATTGTTATTTTGTGACTTGCATTGTGAGCCCATCCATCAATCACCCAGGAGAGAAACTAATTTCCTGCGCCTGTGACGACATGGAATGGAAGCTACAAACAGTGTGGCGTTTAGGATAAACACGCATGACGCCCAAACACCTCATGTTTAGCCGTCGGTCTTGGCTCCTTGACGCCGACGGCCGATATCTTCGTGTGGAGCCGGATCGGAGTGACGGCCAGCGTCATGCAGTCTCCAGTCTCCATCCCGTTTCAGCTCGACGAATTCATGTCGCACATCAATGCGCCGCGATGATCGATCAATTTCGTTCCATTCCTGGTTACACTTTCATCAAATCCTCTCCTTGATCGCCGGCCGGCCCTGTACGTGTCGGTCACGCTCACAGTTCACTCCGTTTCACCTCACCTCACGCCTGCGATATATTCTGCGAGGCCGTCTCCTGTCCTTGCTGCTGCAAGCTAGCCTGGCATGCTACCGCGCTGGAAAGCCCTCGGGATCGGCCGGACCACACCCGATGGGTTTCGACGACGGCGACTATTCGGCACCATATATCCGCGCAGATCGATCGATATATCGATCGACGTTGGGAATGGGCACAGCGAGGGTGATCGAAAGGTGAGACGTGCTCGAGCTCGAGTTACGCTTGGTTGGTTGGTCTCCGCCCGCACCCGCAGCGTCACGTCGCGTCGCCGTCGCCGTCGCCCGGGCAGCGGCTGTGCCGCGCCCACGCAGATGCAGCTTCGTGTACGGACGCGAGGTGCGCGCGTGCGGGCGCTACTGCCGCGATAAAACGGCCTTGGTGCCGTCTCGGTCCGCGCTGGGCGGCGGTTTGTGGTTTTGGGGCTTTGCGGGCTGCGGCCCGCGGCTCGGAGCAGAAGCCTGGGAGACGCGGGTGGGGGAGGGGAGATTTTTGTGTGGGCCGCGGGAGCCGGGAGCAGCGGGCGAACCGCGGATGGGGCGGAGAAGCGAATTTTTTGCATTTTTAATTTTATTTATTTAAAGATTTGCAAAAATAATTTTTCGTTTCAAAATATTGCAGAAATAATCTCCTCTCGCCCTCTGGGAGGGCGAGATTTAAAAATCGCCCTCCCATAGGGCGATTTTTATGACGTGGCAGACGGCCGTTGGGCGCCGTCTGCCGCGCCCTGGCTTTTTTGCATTTAAGTCCCTTGCCGCAGACGCCCTGGCTTTTTTGCATTTAAGTCCCTTGCCGCCCTCGGCAAGAGCGTTTTTTGACTGTAACACAGGGGGCCGTCTGCAAAAGGGCGGCCGCCCTGGCAATTTTGCAGGCGGCCCCCTTGCCGCCCTTACAGAGGGCGATTTTTTGCCCTCCCCTATAAAACCCTCATTTCCAACTCCGCGGCCGTCATTCGCAGCCGTCGAGACTCGAGAAAAATAGTAGAGCGAGGGGTGAGGAAGAAGAAGGAGAGCGGCGAAGCCCTGTCGGTGTGCACACTCGATCGCAGGTAAATACAATATCCCGCTATATGTTTGTGTTATTTATTTTGTGTAGAATATATAAGAAAAGAATTTTTTTTTGAATATTTGAATAGTTGTTTAGTAAGATATTGATTTATAAATTAGGGTACGATTTAATTTAAGGAGTTTGACCTAGGACGAACCGATTTAGATGAACCTACGTATAATACATTCTGATCTATGTCTATGTTATTTAAATAGTTGTGTAGCACTATAATATGGATTTAAAAATTAGGGCATGATTTATTTTAGTCAATTTGACCTAGGACAAACCGATTTAGATGAACATATGTAGGATATGTCCTTATGTATGTATACATTTCTTTGCGTAGAATTTTGTTTAATATAGAATTTAACTTAGGCACAGATTGATCTAGGCAACATATTCGTAGTATGAAGTAAATTAAGTTTGAACCTGTTTATCAGGCATAATGGCAAACAAGGTCATATTTCAGATAGTTCACGGTAAAGGCAATGTTAGATATGGTCGAGATGGTGTTGATCTGTCAGAATTTAGTATGAAATCAAAAGGCATCGATAGGCCAACCGATAAAACATTTGAGTCGGTTTATAGTTGGTTACTACGTGGATTTAAAGTGGATACATGAGTGAACACAATGTCTCTATCCGTTGTGGTCAGTCGTGCAACGGAAGGATATTATTGGGAACTAATGCCTGTAGATAACACCGAGTCCTGGAGACGTTATGTAGAGATGTCATTTGAAAGGTCCTGGCCCCTTGTTATTTTTGTGGCATTGCATGAAATTGATAGCAGTGTTACAGTGCAAACAGAGGATGGTGAAGGTGCTAGCAATGCTGTGGAGAATGTTGGACCATCGACGCGAACTGGGGGTAACGAAGCAAGGTTGGAGGAGGTAATTGGCGTGGCGGATGAGGGGGAGAGAATCGAAGCAATTGTTGAGGAAATGGAGCACCAGCACATGAGCACTGGAACACCGCTAGGCAAAGGCAATGGGTCGAAGGCATTTCCAGTTTTCGGGCGATAACTACAAGTCAACAATAAATGAAACACCCTAACCCGTTAATCTAGGATTCCTCATTTCACGCACAACGAATAACACAAAATATCACAGAAACGATTTACGTTACCTTGAGTTGGTAGCTTTTCCACGCCTTGGCATCCTACAGTTTAAAAAACAACTATCAAATATTGTAAACGCCCTTCATACGGTCAAATATAGTACTACTACAAACCAAACGTGTGCACAACAAATCTAGCCTAAAATTATTCACACTTCTAAATGCTACAGATCTACTCACAAATTTCAACATATCTACTCACAGTGCTACAGATTTACTCGGAAAAAATTTAGGGTCCACATCTAAGTGCTACAGATCTACTCACAAATTTCAAATACATGGTAATTACACTAGTATGCGACACAAAATATAACCATACGTCGGGATATTGTACTAACCTGCGATCGAATAAGCACAGCAACAACGCTTCGCGGCTCTTCTCCTTCTTCCTTAGCTTTCTCTTTTTTTCCCTTCAATTGTGACCGGTTGAAATGAGCACCTCCTCGGGCCATTGGGGCTTTATGGGATGCCGACCAAAAATTGCCCTTGCAGAGGGCAAGATTACGCCAAAAATCGCCCTCTGCAAGGGCGGCGAGGGGGCTACCTGCAAATTTGCCGCACCCCTCTATAGTTCTAGTTGCACTTTTTTCATATTCTCATCGAGAACACAAAACGGATCAGCTTTGATGTGTTTCAGTAGCAAATTACAAGGAAATTTGTTTTTTACAAAAAAAAATACTACAATTTATCTGTTACATGTTTCATATTACAAGTCGTTTCAATTTTTTTAAAAGTTTAATCAAGTTTATAAAAAAAATGGCAACATTTATATTATCAACTTAGTTTTATTATATTTAACGTTACATATATTTTGATAGTTTTTAATGTTACAAATGTTGTTATATTTGTATAACCTTACTTAAATAAAGTGAAAATTGTTTAACTTTATAAAAAAACAAAATGAAAATAGTTTAACTTTTATAAAAAATCAAAAATCTTTCTTTTTAAAGGTGGCCCCCTGCGCAGGCAAAAATCGCCCTCTGTAAGGGCGGCAAGGGAGCCGCCTGCAAAATTGTCAGGGCGACCGCGCTTTTGCAGGCGGCCCCCTGCGCTACAGTCAAAAAACGCCCTTGCCGCCCTCGGCAAGGGACTTAGATGCAAAAAAGCCAGGTTGTGGCAGACGGCGCCCAACGGCCGTCTACCACGTCATAAAAATCGCCCTCTGGGAGGGCGATTTTTAAATCTCGCCCTCCCAGAGGGCGATTGAAGATTACTTCTGTAATATTTCGAAACGAAAAATTATTTTTGCAAATCTTTAAATAAATAAAATTAAAAATGATAAAAATTCCGGAGAAGGCAATTTGCGGCCTGTGCGTACTACGTGGGGACGGTGGGAGGTGCAGCCGCTAGAAATGTGGAGATCGCGGGCCGTTAATGGGCTGGGACGATTCTCCTCACCTTGTGGGTGGGTTCCTTGTTGCGGAATGCTAAAAATTTTCAGGGAATAATTTCGTTAAAAACTTGGGCTTAGTTTGGTTTTAATTTGGTTGGAGAGTTTTCCCTTTTGGGAAATTTTATAATTAGTTACTCAATTATAGCGTTGGTCTGATTTTAGTCTCTCAACTGTGAAATTGTTTATTTTTGATCCATTAACTTTCAAAATCTTCTACATTTCATTCTTGTGTCTAAATCGGGATGGTTTTCGACGACTCGTGCTTTTTTAAAGTCCACATGGGTTAATAGCACTGACACCAATATACTGATAAATACAAAAAAGCAAAAGGAAGAAAAAAAAGAAATACTACAGTTTACATTTCAACCTTTGCCCTGTTTCCTCCTTTTCTCCCAAATTTTATTTAAAATTCATAGGATGCCCCATGGCACCACGTTAGGGAAAAAACCACACTGACAAATAGAAGTGGTTTTAAGTGTTCATTTGGAAGCTTTCCCAACTCACATTCTTTGTTTTTCACGCGCAAGCTTTATAAACTGTTAACCGGTGTATTTTTTGAAAAAAAATATATACGAAAAATGTTTTAAAATTTCATATTGATCTATTTTTTAAAAAAAATAGCTAATACTTAATTAATCACATGCTAATTGACCGCTCTGTTTAACGTGTTTGGAGGAAAGTTCCCAACTCTCAATCACAAACACAGCCTAAGAGACATCATAGTTAAGTGAAAAAAAAAATCAAGGCTATAGTCGAAGGATTAAATGTGGACTTTTCTCTCTTTATTTTTTCCTCTTATGTATTAAAATAATAACTTTATCTTTGACCTTTTGCGGCTTAAAAGTCATTGGCTTATAAAACTACGATAGCCAAAAGGCTAGCTTAAAATATTGAGTTGAAATGTCAAATTTGTAGCTCATAACATAAAGCATTTGCTCATTTATTTGTTTGTTTAATGATGTAGAGCCTTCTGACTTACTATAGATGTATAATGTAGCACTATTTTATCTAGTATCATGGTAGAAACCAGAACTCGTACAAATATATATCTTCAGCAATATTGTTTCGTCCATGTAACAAACTGTTATTGTGAAATTATCTACAATCTTGATCTAAGCACAACTTTCGGAGTAGATTAAAACAAACTTAGTAAAAACAGACAACCAAACAACATCATAATATAGGGGACCCTTTCACACTTTATAACATAGATATAGCTCTATCGCGTATGACATTAGCAGATAAGTTGAACGACTATGAGGTTAGAACCTTCACTATGGGGACTCCAATCGTTTTTTTAATGAACGAGTTTGACTGTCCTACACGAGACGAAAACCAATTCTATTCTTTAGCCGTCGATAAGGCATCACATCGAGGTACCTACCGCCGTGAACGACCAAGGGAGACCCTACCCAGATCGCACTAATATAATCCCGGTATCTTTGCCCAACCCGCGTTCTTTCACATATGAAACAATCTCTCTTTGCCGGGGCAACATTTCCGGGTAAAACATCAACGCGTAGCACCACCCTTTTCTCTCTTCTTTAACGGCGAGAAGATGGGGCACCGGAGTTTCCAATTAATGGACCCGTCCTTTCAGGAATTTGTCACTTGCTCAAATGTGGACCGTTTAGGTTGATGGCTTGAGACAAACGTACTTGATGAGCGATTAATGTAAGGCAGGCAAGCAAATAGAAGAAAAACAAAAGCTCGTTGTAATATCATATAGAAATCAACAAAAGCTCGTTGTAATATCATATAGAAATCTCCTAGGGCCGATTAGGATCAATTTAATGTCACGCTATTGATAAACTTTGAGATATATCATTTTCATCATTTCCTTGTGACATCCCATTTTGACCTGTCATGATACAAGATATCACGTCAGATTAAAGAAAGAAAAACATGATATATCATATAAAGAAAACAGAGTATTCCGTGCGGGGGTCTCTCCTGATTAGAGATGCTACTCCATTCATTTCTAATATAAACATTTCTGGTAATTTTGTATTAAAGGATCACTTTCACCACAACGATCTTTTATTTTTTATTTTGTACGGTACCATATCTCAATAATACTTTTTATTTTTTAACCGTCTGTTATTTAATATGGATATTATAGTCTTATTGACATAAAAATAGTTATATTTGGGAACAGGGAGTATATGGTATATACCAGCACAGATTAGATTAGAGAAGGATAATAATAATCTCTATGCTGTGAGGGGATTAAACCACGACGAATCCAGCGGGCGACGAGCCGATCACTGGTTCGAGCGGCGGTGAGCCGGTGACGACACACGGCGCCGCTGGACGCGACGCGCTGCGGGGCAACCGCAATGCAACCAAACCCGACGAAGCCCACGCGGCGGTAAAGCGAGCAGAAAACGCCCCAGAAAAAAAAAGGCCAGGAAAAGGCAGAAAAAAACAAAACGGCAAAGCAATCGACCCAGTGCGAGAGCTTTGGTTGTTTCACACTCCCAACCTCCTTCCCTTCCCCTCGTTTCCCCCAAATTCCGCTCCTAAACCCTCCTCTCCTCTTACTCCGCCGCGATTCTCCCACCGCCACGGCGATGGTCCCGATCTAAGCATGTCCGACGCCGACGGCTTCGGTTGCGAGCACCGCCGACCCTCCAAGCGCCGCCGCGACGGGCCCGATCATGCCCTCCTCCCGCTGTCCCGAGAGGTGCTGATGGGCCACCCCGATGACCCCGCCGCCGCCGCCGCCGCCGACGACGCCTCGGCCTCGGCCTCGTCATACCTCGGGGTTGTGGCGACCTCCGCCGCCGCGGGGGGTTTCTCCTGCGGGGCCCACTTCTTCGTGCGGGCCACCGACTCGAGGACCGTGTCGATGCACGCGGCGTGGGGGGACACCGTGGGCGCCGTGCTCGCCCACCTCGCCGACCGCGGCTACGGCCGGGACCTGCGCCTCGTCTACGCCGGGAGGCAGCTCGCGCCGGAGACCGCCCTCGCCGACCTCCGCCTCCCGCCGGACTCCACGCTGCACCTCCTCTCCCGCCTCCGCTCCACGCCCTACCCGGACGCGTGGCAGCTCGCCTCCTACATCGCCTCCACCGCCGCCGCCGCCAAGTCCGACCCCGCCCACACCAGCTCCGCCGCCAACATCAACGAGCTCGTCAAGGAGTTCATCCTCTGCGCGCACCGAGCCAACATGCGGCAGCGCCATGATCGCGACTCCCCCTTCGATGCCCACCCCACGGGGGACCACGCAGCGCAGTACCTCGAGATTTTCCGCCAAGCGGGCGCCCCCTTCGCGCTGGTTCGCCTCTACGCCGCTAATCCCTCCTCCGCCTCCCACCATCACGCGGAGAACGCCATCAAATGCTTCCTCACCACGGATCCTTCGGCCTTACCACCTGACGTGCTGCCGGTCATGGCGCCGGTGCTGCTTGAATTTTGCGGGTTGCTCTCTTTTTCTGTGGGCAAGAGCGATGAACTCTATATATCATCCCGTTCTATGCTTGCATCAGTGCTATGCTTGCCTTCTGGGCTCCCCCCTTCCATCAAGTCGCCTTCCAAGCTGATCGAGCAGGTCCTTCCGTTTGCTGAAGAAATAGTGGGAGTGGTTATGGACGAACTTGCATCACTGGAGATGACTGTGTCATCCAAAAACCTTGAAGACCTCTCAAATTTCTTTAAAGTGCTGCGCCAGCAGGCACTCCGTTGGGTTCCTAATGGAGGACCACTGCCCAAGAACCTGTATAACAGTGAGCGTGGGCATAATGACACATGGGTATGGAAGTTGCACGAAATTTCAATGAATTTGTTGAACAGGGTGGATGAGTGCTTGAAGAGGTTAGAAATGGACCTGTCGTTGTCATCGGAGAACAGAGGGGTCAATGTAAGTCAACCTCGATGGGTTGCGCGGTCACATATGCTGGTCATGCTGACACAACTAGATTTTATATCGATGATTTATGAGGACTTGGCGCATAACCTGCGGCTTGTGTTGCTGGCACACAGAGATCCTCTCAATGCCCTCGTGCGTTGTTCCAAGAGGAATGAGCATCTCCACTGGCTTGTGAAGCATAAAGACCTCCTTTGTTTTGAATCAAGAAGGAATTTAGTCTTGATGATGCTTCCTGAGGGGAAGGATGAATATGGGGAGCTTCACGAGATGTTAATCGATCGGCAACACTTATTGGACGAGTCCTTTGAGTACATTATACAGGCTAGACCCAGTGAGCTTCGCAGTGGGCTATTTATGGAGTTTAAGAACGAGGAAGCTACAGGCCCTGGAGTCCTGAGGGAATGGTTCTGCATGGTGTGTCGAGCTCTTTTCAGCCCGCAGCAAGTTCTCTTCTCGCCTTGTCCTAGTGATCGACAGAGGTTCTTCTTGAACGGAAGTAAGTTTCCTCATTGCCAGTATTAAATTGTCACTTAAAAACCCTGTTCTTATGTTATGACACTATGACCGTACATCTTGAAAGAAAAATCCTGAATTGAATAAGCTAATGACCACTTGAGGGTGAACCGCTGTCGGATCCCGTAATTGGCATGCATGGTATAATAGAAAACAAAATATCTTGGTGAGTGAAATGGGTTCATTAATTTAGTAATTTCTATAGTGTGGAGCATATGCTTTTCTCCATAAGTTTTCATATATGTAGTTGTGCATGACATACATTGTTTAATTTGCCTCTGCCAGTGGTTTTAGATTGATGTCGAACCAACTTCCTATTTTTCAATTAAGAAAGTTTGTGCTGCAAAAAGCACTTCTTTTAAGCAATATATTGAAACATTCATGTTGGATTCGCGTTGAGAGTTTTTTAGTTGTAGCAGATCCTGCAAATCATGACTGCTTAAGCAATATATTGCACAAGTAAAGTTCACTCCTTATTTTATTCTCCACCCCATGCATTAGTAATGTAGTTCTGTTGCTATGCTCTATGCCACTGATAGGACATACCAAATTGAAGTTGGGCTAGTATTTCTTTTTGAACTTAAGTTGGCCTAGTATTAGTAAAGGCTTACCTTTGCTTGTCTACTTGGTTCAGTACCTCTTTTTAGTTTTTTTTTTATAAAACTTGGTTCAATACTGCACTAATGAGATGCTGCCACATTTTTGTGCAAATTTATACTATGATGCTATGACAAACTGTTTTCCACTTGTATGTTCTGGCACTTAGTAATCTGGAATGCAATGTGTCCTTGGCACCTCACATTACACACACAAATTTCGGTGGTGGAGAAATTTTGTTTGAGCAACCATTGCTAATCTCCAGTTATATAAGTAGCCAAACCACACACCAGAGCAGTTCCTGCAGGGCATCGAGAACCACCCATTCTGTAGGTGCCCAGAGCTATGTGGAAGTTGGTACTCACCATACCTATGGAAAACTTTGTTTGGTAGATTTCCTTCCATTGTAAGTCTGTAGTGAAGTCTAACGTTCATGGAATGAGAAATAGTGAATCATTAGTTGGCCAGCTGCAATACATGCTCATTCCTCATTGAGACTTTCCAAACAGTCCAACATATCGAGGCTATGCTAACAGTTTTGTGGATATCATCCTTGCCAACTGGATCAGAAAGTTGCAATGACAACAACCTTCAAGATTAAAAGTATCACTGCAGTTGTTGGAAATTGTGTCACACTGTTAAAGGAGCTCTGGGAAATGCAGTAAGCCTGTGACTGCCCAACCATAGACTTCCCCGATGTGTCTCCTATGTGCACAAGGGACAAGTGGAATAGGTATATAGATATTAAGATGAGTTTCCATTTTATGCTGCTAACAAAAATTGCTGAATTCCAACTTTTGGTCTAGAAGCTGCTAAATAAAAGCTGGCTTATTTGATAATTCTAAGCATGGCCAGAGAGGTAATGTGACACTGTTAGGTTGAAAGTGAGGCATGCTTCATTCAAAAAGGAGGATAAGCCCTTGCTGGCACATTAGTATGTTTCTTGAAAAGTTCTGTGAGAAAGACCATAATTTTTAGCTTGGCAGTTTATTCTAGCTCTAGCTGTTTGAGCCATTTTCATTTTTCTTAATTATATTTAATCGATTCTTATATATTCATTATTCATGATACAGCTGATGTCTACAAGTATGTTCACTGAATGTCTGAATCTCTTCTAATTTTTTTTATGCTTATTGTATGTTTCAGCATCTGCTGTGGATCCACTGCACCTGAAATACTTCATATTTTCAGGACGAATAATTGGATTAGCATTGATGCATAGAGTTCAAGTAGGGATCACATTGGACCGCACATTGTTCTTGCATCTTGCTGGGAGAAGTATTAAATTGGAAGATATTTCTGCTGCAGACCCCGTCATGTATGCAAGCTGTAAAAGAATTTTAGAGATGGATGCTGCTATTGTTGATGGTCTTGAACTAACATTTTCCCGAGATGTTCATGAATTAGGGTCTCGAAGGACTATTGAGCTTTGCTCAGGAGGGAAGGATCTCCATGTAAATATCAGAAACAGAGAGCATTATATTGACCTTCTTATTAAGAGTACCTTCGTGGACTCCATATCAGTTCAGTTAACCCATTTTGTGCGAGGATTTAGTGAAATTCTAGTTGATCCAGAACTCCAGAAAGTATTTTTTGAGTTTTTGGATCTAGAAGACTTCGACGGAATGCTAGGGGGAAGCAACAAAACTATAAATCTGGAAGATTGGAAATTACATACTCAATATAACGGCTACAAAGAAAAAGATCGCCAGATTATCTGGTTCTGGAAGGTATGCCATGTAACATTGTACAAATGCATTCAACCATGATTCTTTTTCATCTGTTTTATACCATGCTATTTTTCATGTTTTTTTGTTCATCAATGAGGAGTTTGAATGTGGGCCATATCATTTTTCATGTTTTTTTGTTCACAATCTCAACAGATTCTGAAAACTTAACCTGTAGAATTTCAATCGGTGCACTTTGTCCTATAGTCTTGTTCAGGTTATATTGTGGGATTACGTGGAGTCTTATTATGGTCTTTTTTGTTCACAAATGCCATATCTTGAAATTTGAACCTGTAGGCATCAAATGGAGTAAAAAATGTTATTAGTTTCTGAAAAGTAAATGAAACTAAGGTTAAACCTTGTTTGTGTCTTTGGGGTCTTAACATTGAAGCTGTTTCAACATGATCCTTGTATTTCCCACTTTGTTTTGATGACAACTGTTTGCATTTTTTTCTTTCACTTTACTTCTCCAGTACTGTTGTATACCTACCTGTATGCTCATTGACACCATCCTTTATTACCTCTAAGCCTGACTAACACAAGCAGCAGGATACAGACTGGTCACTGATCCTAGGTCCACATAAGTTGAGGTCAATCGATGATATCCTATACTGGGTTTCCTGTCAAGTCTCAGTTAACCATAGATGTGGGTTTGTCTCTACCTTACAGCACCAATAGTATTTTATCTTCTAGGAGCTGTACAACAACCACTGTTTCCAATTTCATGGAACTTCTGTTACCTGATACAATTGTTGTTGCTCCTTTGTGTGAAATAATGAGAACAATGAAACAATTTTCTTCACTTAGTTCCACATCAATAGCATCTAGCAGGGGTTCCATAACCCAGAGCTAGTGCTGCTGCCAATATTTGCTATGGAGTAGCATATTAAATACAGTGGAATGAGTAGGTAATAAAGTAAAGTGGCAAAGATCGCACTTTGTCATTGTTTTGACACTGACATAAAATCAAATATGCTCCTTAAATCTTGAATGCATTTGTCTAGAATTTCGATAGAAACTTACTTTGTACACTTATGTAGCATAACCATACACTTATCTAGCATAACCATCGTGTGTTTCTGATTGATTTGGTGTATGCTTGATAAGAAAGCTTGTTTATTCACACTGCAGGCTGTTGAGAGCTTGTCAATCGAGCAACAGAGGCAGCTGCTGTTCTTTTGGACTTCAGTTAAATATTTACCCTCAGATGGTTTTGGTGGGCTGGCCTCAAAACTGTACATATATAAGGTATCTGAGTCAGCTGACCGTCTCCCATCATCACATACCTGCTTCTACCGGCTCTGCCTCCCTGCTTATCCATCTTTGAAAGTGACGAAAAACCAGCTGCAGAAGATTGCACAAGAGCATGTGAGCTGCAGCTTTGGCACATGGTAGATGCCGCCCTTATGGAATCCAAAATGGTAAATTCTGTACATACCCAAGTTAGTGTCGATTTACCTGCCTCAATTGAAACTAGAGATTAAAAGTAATAGGCTATCTTTGTTTGTTTTGTATATATTTAAAGTGTTCTGGGCCATTTAATCAAGTTAGGCATAATCAGAAGAGAGCAGGTTCCTTTCATTCTCCCTCTTTGGAATCAGGCTTCCATTTTTCATATACTTTCTGGAGAAGTGTGGTGGGAGCATTTGCATCGTGCTATGCTCACAAGCTCTGGAAGCCAGTTAAGGTTTAAGCCATGTCATAAAGGTTTAAGCCATGTAGTAGCTATGTGGCTTGGTGTTCCTGGTGGAGCTGAAATTCTGCATGGAGTCGAGTAGAGGTAAAGTGATCATCTGTTTGTGAATCTGGACAAAATCGGTCACTGAAACTTTGAAGGTATGCGACTCTGCTAATGTGAAGTTAAAACTCGGATATGCTTTGCTGTTTAGTACCAGCAGGCAGCAGAAATTGGCTGGGAATTAGCCAGAAACCGGTGTCTCAGCAGCTGACAAGTGATATGGACCATACTTTGCCTGAACATATGAATTCCAACAATGTCTTTGGTGTATGAATCACAATTATATGTTGACAACTACACCCGGTGGAATCGGATGCCTAGTTGATGTGTATTCGCACCTTTCCAATGTTTTGCATCTGTCAGAGAGATTCCATACCAAATCCCCGCTGAAACTCCGGCAAATTTCCACGGGATGCTTGTGCACATGCAGTTTCTCCACCTTTGGAGAGATCATTGTTGTACTCTAACCATCTACCCTCTGATTCATTTTGATCTCAAGCATCTTCCTTCCCTCTTCAACATTTTGTACACCAATTAAATGCAGTTACTTGGCAGCGCTGAAACACAAATGCTGAATAATTTTGATATGACGCGATTGCCTCATAATTCTGACACGACACTTGCATTGATCACCTTAGTTTATCACAGAGCAAGAGCTGATTGCATGGGATTGGGGTACACGATTAGGAGCAAGAGCCGAATAGTTTATCACAGAGCTAGAATTTAATTCCTTTCGGACGGAAGGAGTAGGGTTGGCCCCTTTGATTCATGAACCCGGAAATAAACTATTCTTGTGAAAACCCCGTAAAATTCACATATTTCAAATAAGGCCCCTTTTTATATGCAGAAAAATCATAGGATTTTTTTGGATTTCAATCCTATATAAAAAAAATTCGTAGGAAATCGTTTATTTCCCAATCATTCTCTATGAAATTCCTGCGATATCCTGTAAAGACTTTGGAGTAAAGTTAAAACAAGCGTGTATATTATCCGATTCATGCGTTTTTCTTGTTGCCTACTCAAACAATCATTCTTATATGTTTTGCACTTATATTCTTGTTGAAATTATGTATTTTTTTTATTTCTCCGTTTTTTCAATCTCGCGTTTGAAAAGAGACCTAAACATGAAGTGTATATGGAGCTCGATTTATCTTAAGATAAAATACGCATACGCCGCCACCATGCTGGTCGCTCTTGACATTACGGTAGGCTCACCAACGGCGAGAAATGATTGACACATGCCCATGAACGGCTGAGATCGCGCACACAACCTGGAAGGTAGAAGTGCAGTGATAATGTATTCTCAAAATGGCGAGAAATGATCAAATGATTGACACATGAACGGCTCAGATCGGGCACACAACCTGGAAGGTGGAAGCACAGTGATAATGTACTCTCAAAACGTAACACCCATACACGACGAACCGATCAAACAACAAACACAAGACGGTAGGTTCACCGACGGCGAGAAATGGTTGGCACACGGCCATGAACGGCTGAGATCGCACACACGACGGAGACTGGAAGCACAGGGACAACGTACTCTCAGAAACGCACCCATTACACGATGAAACCAATCAAACAAGCACAAAACCGACAAAGCAACGCTGCGACGACGGAGGCATTGGGGCCGGAGAGGGGCACCGTGTCACTGGCGCTGGGCCCCACCGCCCTCGATGACAAACTCTTTTATTTAGCCCCACGTCACGCGTACCCACACCTACGTGATCGAGTACTACCACCCACTCATCACTACACGCACACATACGTACAACTCCGGCGAGCCGCCGCCGCGACGAGTCGCCGGCGGCGCGCGCGGGCCATGCATGTACTCCCCGGTGTACGACGACGGCGAGCCAGCCTCCCCGGCACTCACTCGCTGGCCTTCTCGGCCTCCGGCTCCGCGGCCGCCGCCTCCTCCACCGGCGCTGCAGCCTCCTCCACCTTCACCTCCTCGGCGGCCGGCGGCGCTGCCTCCTCCTCCTTCACCTCCTCGGCCACCGGCGCCGCCGGCTCGGCCTCCTTGGTCTCCACCTCGGCGGCGGCAGGCTCGGGCACCTCCTCCTTGGCGGGCTCGGCCTCCGGTTCGGCCGCGGCGGCGGGCTCGGGCTCGGCCTCCTTGACCTCCTCCGCCGCCGGTTCGGCAGCAGCTGGCTCCGCCTCCTTGGTCTCTGCCACCTCGGCCGGCGCCGGCGTCTCCTCCTTGGGCGCCTCCACCTCGGCGGCGGCCGGCAGCGTCACCTCCACTGGCGCCTCCTCGGCCAGCACGGTGGTCGGGGTCTCAACCTACACATCGATCCGCGCGACAAGATCAGCACAACACGTAAACGTACCAACAAACTCATGATCAAACATGATCAGCTAGATCACATAATTTTCACATATTTTTCTAGCCTAATTAATCACGATGATACAAGCTACGTACACGATAATTAAGCATTTCCAATGAGGATTAACAAACAGATCAACGAGCTAATTACCTCTACGGTGGCCATTGATGTCGATGAGGAGGTGTGCTACTAATACACCAAGAAAGTATATATATGTATAGTAGAGTGGTCAGCTAGAGGAGCAAAGAGATAACTGATCAAGTGTCCAGCTCAGTTTGTGTGTGGAGCTTTGCACTGAGGTGGAGGCCTATATATAGTGCCCTCACAAGGGTCAAAATGGGAAAAACACATCATGCCCAAAAGATTAAAATAATTCAGATTAAGCTCAACTTGTAACTCCCATCCATCTCATGCAAATTCATGATCAGGAATCTTTGGTACATGTACTACATGTCATGCAAGCATGCAACCAAAAGTTGGCCATGAGTCATGGCACATGGAAAGGGTCCAAAAGGGCGTGGTGTGCAACAGTGCAGGGAGTGGTGTTTGTTTATTTATTTATTTAACTATATTTTCATTAACATTTGTGATGGATCAGAGGGATCATATCATCGCAGATCCATATACATGGCATGCATACACACACAGTCACTCGGTACAGAGTTGTCACAGATGGATCGATCAGTGTGCCCAAGAAAAGGGCCAAGCGAGAGCTGGCCAACCAGCTAGCCTGGCCACAGTGGCAGCAAGTTGGAGATATAGCTTTTGAGTTGTACCCAGGGTTTATCTTTACTATGGACGGTCGGATCCCAACTCTATGAATTTGCCAAATTTTGACCAAATTTCGCTCGAAAGTAGAATTTGACTTTTGAATTTATTAAAAACTATTCGAAATTTGCCTCAAAATATGCTTTTATCCTGCGTCGAAAGCTTAAAATTCCACGGTTTTCAGCTTGTTTCTGTCGAACCGCGAATCATTTCTGACTATATAGTTATACATAGGTAGAAATGCTTTTGTTTATGAAGGAGAGGGTACTAACTAAGCTGTTTTGTGCTCAGCGCATGCAGGGCTTTGAGGTGTACATCTCAGTGTTCCTGCACGTTCTGGTCTGCGCCCCAAATCAGTCTTGAGAGATTCGATCGAGATCTGTAAAAATTTTGATCGGGGAGACGATCGAATTGATTAGGGTTTGTTTTGTACGAGATTAATTAGTGGTGGCATGAACAGAGACGGTATTGTCGGGTTAGCGTGAGGACAATGCAATTGGAACCAGTGAATGTGCCCCTGAACAGTGCTGATGTGATTTGGGGAATTCAGCTTAGCTCTGAAGGTGGCCACCTATAGGTTGATGGACATACTTTTTTAGTGGGTTATATAAGATCTTTAATTCCGTTTGTTCTGAGATATGGTGGTTATTCTACTCAATGCCTGTTTGGGACATGCCTGATAATTTTACAAGAATCATATTGTTTCACTTTCATGTGGCATAAAGTCTTCCTTTTCTCTCTTGTTTTTACATTTTTAAGATAATGGAAATAACTTATGTGCGATGTTGAGATAAACGTTAGTAAAACAAGACAAAAAATGGCGGGAGGAGTATTAAAATTGATCCTCTATCTTTCCTTTTTTCCCCCCGAGGATTCACTATATTTCTTTTGAGTACATTCTGAAATTCCCCATTTGATCAACACTATTACAACTAGCATCCTGTGCCTGGTTAAGTGGTTGCATGTGTCATGCTTGAGAGTTCATCAGCCACAATAATTACAAATGGAGACCTCTATAAACTTTGGAGTTCGTCCTCTTTGCTTTAGACGCCTTTATTGAAAAGCTAGCATAGAAATATGCAAAGACGATTGTACAACACCTCAGGAGTAGTTGTCCGTAGATCAACTTTGTTTTGCAAAAATAAAGAGAAAGGCAAGAGGATATCATCAGCAAGACAGCGAGATCAGAGCCGTCTGCAGTAGTACCACATTTGCCGTGGGGGCACAATGCCACATCATTGTCACCGGCAAACAAGCATATCTAGTGATGCATAATGTTAGCTGCTCAAGGTGTTTCATCTACTATGCCTTTTTCTTTCTCTCAGTTGATCAGCACAGCTCCTGCCATATGTGTTCAAGATGGAAAAAAGGATGTTTCATAAAAAAAAAATGGGGGGCTAAATACCCTTTGATTTCACACAGACCGAAATCAAGATTACGATTCCGTTTAACTTATATAAGATGATGTGCGGTTCTCTTGCATATTCTCTAGAAAAAAAAAGATAAAATCTTTGTACATGGTGATTTCAAATGTTCGATAGGAACTCCTCTTCCACTGTACTAGTAAAATTTTTCAAAATGATTTGTTCAGCAGTGCTAGCTAGTGGTTGCAGAGAATACTGAAGCTGGGGGCAGCTTTCTTCTCCCTGAAAAAAAAAACTTGCTGTCTCTGTGTCGTTTTCGTTGCTTTAAACCGGCCATTTGAGATGTTGATCGAGATGATGAATGAAGTGTACAATGATGAGCAGCTTTCGGAGGTAGAGTCCACACCGATCGTCCAACATTGCCCAGTAGGATGGCCTGTTTGGTGCCAAATCACACAAGGAAAATAAAATATCGACTTGGCCGGCTGTCAGTGTGGGCCCCACGTGCCACATCCAGCCGGATCCTCCGTGGCATCGCCTCTCTTTCGGCCGCCTTTTCAGTTAGGATGAGCTAATTTGTGAGACCCTCATTGATTGCTAGACTAGACTGAGAGCGAATTTCTGCTAAAATACTATTTGTTTTAATCAAGAGAAGACTAAACTGCACTTTGCGTATTGTGTCGCGATTCTTGTTTCAGTTTGCACCATGTTTAAAAGATGCTTCCACTTTACACCAACGATCAACCTACGATGATAGAGGATATAATTTACGCTAGTCAGGAGCTCAATCCGAGGGTAATTGGTGATAGCTCTGTGACCTCCAATTCGATTCTCTTGATCAACCTTGACACTACGCTACGGATTACTACGACTTAACCGGGTTTAAGCAGCACTTCTGTTTTTTTAACGAAAACAATTAATAGTTCTGGTATGTGCTACTTTAGAGACATTAGTTGTTTGATTACCTAGAGTAAGAGTTAAATGAAAAGGTTAACAAACCACGAAGTGTAGATGAAAGATTGCATTCAAACCGTTTGATCTTTTTAAAGAACATATACTATATGACAATGCCTTTTTTTTCAACCTTTTGTTGCGGCGCCACATTGGTGGCCATGAAATTGCTGGCCACAAAGAACAATGAGGCATAATTGGAGCCCATGACCCGGAAGCAGATACTGACGTGGCGGCATAGCTAGGGTCGGTGGAGAGGGCCCCACTTCACAGTCCTCCTGAATTGATTTGCTCGGGTGTTGCACTTGTGAATGACGTGTAATGCTGCCAATATACGTGCGTCCAGGTCATCCTGCCTCTACCTGCAATTACTATAGCGGCACAACCATATTCATTTGAAATTTGTTCATCCGCAGAAGCGACGAGGAAAAAATTATGGTAGAGTTACAAACCTCACAGTATATTCACCGACGGTATCTTAATACCACTCCCTCTCCAGTAATTTTGAGGTTTTTGATAAATAAATCGGTTCCAATCGATTCCCTAATCTCATTCCAAATATTTTTAATTCCTTATCGATCCCGCGATTGTAGTCTAGGGACGCACTTCAACTACCAATCGAATGAGAGAACATGATATCGCAAGAGGAAGGGGCGATTTCTGATGGAAATTTTTTGGGAGCCTCACCTTTTAGTTTTTAGAAAACCAATTTTAGTTAATCTATTGAGAGATAAAAATTTTAGCACCTCGAGTTCTGTTTAGGATTCTCATAACTAAAATTTATGAAATTTTGGGATGCTGTTGGTTATATATATATGTGTGTGTGTATTCCTTAATTCCCATATGTAAGGTTAGAAATGATTCAGATACAAATAGAAAGATTTATGTTAGATTGGTTATTGATCCTGCCAACTGACCATTTATGTAAGACAAATTTTGCTACAGGACATCGTAACTTTGCGATTTTAGCTGTAGGACACCGCACAAAGTGACTTTTGGGAGAAGACATTCTCAAAACTTGGATATTTGATGGCGAACACACCCATTAAAATAATAATTTTCGGTTGAAAAGAAGAGAGAAATCATGTGAAATGTCATAAATACCCCTAGAACCACATGTCAGCTCTACTATCTCTCTTCTCTCTATATCACCTCCTTCCACACTGCTTGGTCGGCACCGCATCGCATCGCCACCGCGAGCCATGGCTAGTGCCATTGCTGTCGCCACGACCTCCACCGGAGAGGATGACTGCGACGACCTCTACGGCGACGTCAACCTCAGCTTCCTTCCCCTCTCACCACCATCCCCCTCCCCAATGTCTCCTCTCAAAACCCCCTCCCCTGGCCGCTCCGTTGTGTCACCATCCTCGTTGTCGCCGAACCACGTTCCGCTCCCGGAACCCCAGCCAGAGCCGGAGCCCCACCCACCAAAACCCACCCCACAGTAGCAACACCAGCCGCCGCTCCTCCCGACGACAAAACCCACCCCGCCGTGGCAACACCACCGGCACCGGCAAGTCCCGATTTTGTTGCACCGACCTCCTTCGTCCCAACGTGGCCGTGTCGGCCGCCGCTGCGCTCTACGGGCACACCTTCGACGGCCACCACTGCGTCACCTTCTTCTCTTACCCTTCCTCCCCTCTCGCATTGCTTCCCGTCGGCGGCGATGACCCCCACAGCACCGACCAAGCAATGTGGACGGAGGGGATAGAGAGAGAAAAGAGATGGGAGAGCTGACATGTGGGTCCAGGGGTATTTCTGACATTCCATGTGATTTCTCTCTCCTCTTTAATTGGAAATTATTATTTTAATGAATGTGGTGTCCACCAGCAAATATCTAACTTTTGAGAGTGTCTTCCCCCAAAAGTCACTTCATGCGATGTTCTACAGCTAAAACTGCAAAGTCATGATATCCTGTAACAAAATTTGCCTTTATGTAAACCAGCTTAGTCACTTCCCCTCTATGGTTGTGGCGGTGACACCATACCTCACTACTCCACCTCCTTGTTGTTTATTGCTAACCCGCCCTTCTAATCCTAGAATCTCATGAAAACCTTTCCACTATTCTTAACCCTTCTCATCTACTAGCAGAACTAGGAAGATAGCTCGTGCACATGCGCGGATACCTTTCGAAATTTTATTATGAATGTCCATATTTGGGTGACTTTTTATTAAAATATTATTTTACTATATCCTAAACTAAAATTGAACTTATTTGATGTGATTTGAATGTTGGTTATGGTTTTCTTTTAATTACCCTTTAGCATATAGATTTTAAACTGAAATTATATGAAACTGAACAATTTCCAATTTATGACAAAATTTTGTGTTGAAACAATAGAATAACAGATTATGTTTCTATGAGAAAATTTTGGGGTATTTCGATCCCCCGGAAAGATATCTTACCCCAAAAATTTTCCAAAAAAAGTCCAAATTTTTTGTTAGATTCTATTGAAAATTTAGATATTTTCATTCTATTAGTCTTGCTAAATTGTTGAATATTTCTATTTAGCATGGGTTTTAAACCCAACATTTTTTTAAAAAACATAGATAAAATTTTGTTCAATTTTCAATTCTTTTCATGCCCTTTTTTTTTAAAAAAATGGAGAATTTTACTATATGAAGCATCCTTGAAATGCTTTGATCTCTACAATTGAAGACAAAAATATAAGTGGGTTGAGCCTACAACCTGGCATGGGGGTTAAGACATTCATTCTAAATTATCTCTCTCTAATTCAGTAAGAAATATTAAAATAGAGGTTGTAGTGTTTTTTTAGCAAATTATTACTAAACTGGAGTCTCATGTAACAAATACACAAAATGTCAGCAAGTTACGATGTACCTTAGCAAGTTTTACCAAAAATAAATCAATGGACATGCTCTTTTAATTCCCATCTGGAATTGACTTATATACTGCTGAGACCAACTCATGGTTGTTTCACTGCTAAGATTCATAAAGATAAAAAAAACATATAAAAGGAATGGCGGAAGCCACACAGGGACGTGGAGGGAGGGATGATTGGGATTTTTTTTTCTAGAAAAATGATATATCTATCGACCTAAAATAATGTATTGGATGTTTAAGTCAAAATCGATGATTGGATGTTTTGTTTTTTCTCAAAATTTTATAGGATTTTCTCTAATTTAAGAGAGACATGTAACGGCTTAGAAAACATTTATATGATATTCAATGGACTTTAATGTCGCACAGGAACGAGAGGGAGGGAAGGATGTTTGGGCTTTTTTTAAAAAAAACAATAGATTTGATAATGACCTAAAAAAAACATCAATCGACTTAAGTGAAAATAAATGGTGGGATGTTTTTTTTCTTAGAATTTTTAGGACTTTTTTCTAATTTAAGAGTGCCAGACTTTTTTCTAATTTAAGAGTACCACATAGCGGTTTGGAAATATTTATTGGATGTTCAATGAACTTTAACACCGCATGAGGATGGAGTTGGGATGTTTTTATTTTTTTTTTAAAAAAAGACAGATCTTACCACCTAAAATTATGTCAAATGTTTTTTTTTGGATTTTCTTTAATTTAAGAGTAGCACGTAGCTCTAATACTAGAATCTCATAAAAACCTTTCCACTACTCTTGACCCTTCTCATCTACTAGCAGAATATGCTATACTTTGTTAGGGGACAAAAGATATCATATAAATTACATATTCACGTGGTGAAAATTGATATGGTTACACAATAATTTTGTACTTTAATTTTTAATAATTATTATATGATTTTTACTTATCCTAATAATCAAAAAAAGATTGAAAAATTAAATGGCAAAAAACCCTTAAATTTATAAAAAACAAACCGTATGGTTCAAATTTTGATGTAGGTTCTATAGAAACTGGATGATCATGGATGATCCTATTTGGTCAAACACCTAATGAAAAATTTATATTTTTCTTTCATTAAGGTACGAGGGCTTCTTATTCCACGAGAAAAAAACGAAAGCACCTTTTTATTCTTTCATATGTGTTGGCGCAGAATTTCGACCCGTCCAGCAACCAAACGAGTTCCGCGTTACCACGGCGGCCTGGGAGATCTGCTTAACTCCAGCGCAGGTCCAAATTGGCTTGCCTAGTCGTGCGCAGAGCGTGCCAGTTGATTTGATCTGCAATCAACAAGGAACAAGTAAACCATATCAGAAAACAATGGTCGATCGGCCGATAGGCCGATGTCACATTGTTATAGCCCAGCCGATAGGGCAAAGCTGTATCGGCTTACTTGATATAATAAGCAAATTGAAGAGATCTAATCTCATCGGCCCATGCTAAAAACGTGTGACAGATTAATGGAATTAGCCGATGAGGGTTTCATGAGGATAACTACAATAGCTATTACTCTAATGTAAACTTATACAAGTCAATCGGCTAACATAAATACACCAACCACAAAGAAGTCTTTAAAAACACTCTGTGACCGATATGTTTATATTCGTCGATCCACATGTATAAGTGGCAAACACATGCAAAAACATAAATAATCACATGCATTAGATAAGACCGGCTGAAACCCCGGCGCTATCCTTAATTACAATCGAAAACAGGCTTCGTGTTAGATCTCAAAACAGGACTAAGGTCGATAGCAACTCAAAGTGTGAATCGAGACTTAACACAAAGAAAATCAAACCGTCGATTGGTTTTGGGGATGGTAAATGCCTTAGATAATCCAAACGAGCAAACTGATTCAACCATCATCGGCAACAAACCTTAAAACGAGTTAACTGCTGACGAGACAGAATCAGGAGACCGCGTCAAGATTAGCTAACACACGATAAACGACGATCACATCATCAGGGCTTAACGTGCCTAAAGCGACACGCTAGCCCCGACGATGCAAATCGTCGGGTACGAGTTCTTACCTTGCTCTTGGGAAGCAAGAACTCGTCAGAAGTCAACCTCTTGCGAGGGTTGACAATGCGCCGAAAATAGATTAGTTTGATTGTATGATTGATTGAGAGAGAGACTCTATGTACAAACTATCGCGATATTTATACCCGAGGTTACAACAGAACCCTTGTAGGGTACGATCTTATCTACAACTAACAAACAAGTCCTTGCGGCAGACTTAAGCCACAGATTAGATCTAAACTACTTAATTTACAAGATACAACTGCCTAAAACCGAGCTTTATCTCTATTTGGCAACTTCCTTGAAGCTTATTCCGAGCCCAGACCAAGCCCACGCTGACTCTGTCAACTTACAACCCGTATCGGCCAACAATCATATCGAATCCGTATCGGCCGATACACTCTTTCTGGCAACACCTCCCCAGTCCGATACGGTTACCGGGTCCGATACGAAGCCTGGTCCGACTCCAACTCAATCCTTCCTCTCTGCTTCGGTTTTCTCTTTTCTTTCCAAGTCGATTACCAAAATCCATCGTTAACACATGCCCCTCAATTCCGCTTCATTATATAATGTGGCGGAATTAGCTTCGAGGAACCCATCGACTTCTTTGCTAGGTCTTGTCTGAAAACCGTGCAGATCCAGATTCGAATCCTTCCGCCGCCGATTCAACAAACCCTTCGCGTTTCTCAACTCCGGCGACCCCTCGGCGTTCCGTCAACATCGACCCCCTTCACAGCGACCCCTTCAACGACAACGATGGCCTCCGCCCCGTTCTATGCCTCCGAGATCCCTGCGGTAAGTCAATTCCTTCAAAATCCACATTATCGCTTTTTCCGACGATTTCTCCAAGTTAGGGTTTTTACTCCCTGCCCCCCGGGTCTTATATTTTCATCGTCATTCTCACGATCTAGGTCTTCCAAAACCAAATCTTGATCCCCACCGACGACAAATCCCATCGCTTTCTGCTAGGCCCCATGGGCGACTGCGACCCAACTTGGCTAATCAATGCTGAAACGGACAGAATCCCGTTTAGGCAAGCCAAGCCCAATGCGTCTTCATGGAAACATACTTTCAGGTCCTGGCCATCCAAGCTCAACGGATACAGAACCTGGCATAAGAGGATTGCTGCTGCCAAACAAGTCCACTGGGACGAGATTGAGATCGGCCAATGCATCACTTTATCCCTGGCCGATACCAAGAAGAATGAGCCACTCATGTCGGCCGCCAGCTACTTCTGGTCCAGTACCTTGAACGCCTTTGTGTTCAAACAAGGTCCGATGACCCCCACTCTTATAGATGTCAAGATACTGACAGGACTGGATATCGACTCTGAGATCAATCCCTTCAGCCTCCTGATAAACAACAATCACAAGTTGAAGACCAAGAAAATCGGAGGCTGGTCCGGATACATCTCTGAACACATGGAACAGGGATCGGTCTCAGAGCGAGAACATGTAGCTTTCCTGACATTGTGGTTGGAGAGATTTGTCTTTTGTGGATCGACCTATGGCCCCACCACAAACTGTCAACACTTGGCTCAGGCTTTGGTCGACAAGAAACAAATCCCCTTGGGCCGATACCTCCTGGGAGCTATCTATCGGCTGCTCCATGTCTCCACACAGGACCTGATGCTAAAACAGACTGTAGCTCATGGAGGACCATGGTGGTTCATTCAGCTCTGGCTAACCATTTACACCAATACCATGGTTGATCGGCCACCTCTATCGGACTCTCGCTTTCCATCAAAATACGCCGATCACGAAGATCCCAGGAGCAGAAGATGCATGTCCTATGGGGAAGCGGCCTCCGTTTACCCAGGTGCAGACCAATCGGCCGATGACATGGCTACATGGTTCATTCATTTCTTCACCGGCCCTCCATCAGCCAGGATGGACATGTTTGTCTATACATCGGACCGAGATTTTGAACTCCCCGACGATCTTCAGCTGAGCTTGATAAATGACGACATGGAGTCACGGGAGTTATTCATGATTGGCCTCACTCCGAGCCTGCTCCCAGTAGGCATATTTCAGGGAAGGAGCACCAGCCTGTCCTATGAGTTTTACAACCCAATGATAGCTGCTAGACAATGCGGGCTCGGGCAACTCCCCATCAGTCTGTACCTTCACAAACTCCTAGAGAGCAGAGACACAATTCCATCAACACTGGTCATGAGCAAAGCGCTGGAAATCGAGCTCCCAAACCTCGGCGACTGCGACCGGCTGCATCTGAACGCTTTCGTCCACATCATTTTCCAAACATGGTGGCAAGAGTGGGCCGGTCACATTTTCCATCAATCGGCCAGATTTTATGTGACGGAGCTCATCCAAGGTATCAGCCCTCAAGTCCCAGATGAGCCGACTCCATCTGTGAGCAACAGCGGGCAGAATATTTTTTATGCTCAAGCCGTAGCCCCATCAGGATCAACCATCCTGGAATCCATCATCGGCCTTACTGCTCCGAAGATATCATCATTACTTCAGGGGCCGATGATTAAAGAAAAACCCAAGAGAAAAGCGCCAACCAAGGGCAAATCCCAAAAATCCAGCAAGAAGGCTAAAATCGACGACCAAGCCGATCTTGAAGAGCTGGACCTCTCCATGGAAGAATTCCTTGAAGAACAAGTGATGGAGGAGGAAGTCGATGCAGCGGCTGCCGATGCATATGAAGAAGAAGACCCATCGGCCGAAACCACCAAGGAGCCATCGGCCGAAGCTACTGAGATTCCACCGGCCGATGACCAAGGCGATGCCTCCCAGCCAAAAAGGACCAGACATGCAGTTCGCAAGGTCAGTATAATCTCTTCTTCGCGTTTATATAATCCCCTTGTAATGTCATACTCTAACTTCATATCCTCTTCAGGCTGCGGAGTCGTCTATGTTGAAGGAGAGAACTCGATCGACCCCTTTACCCAGAACCAAGAAAGCCACTCTACAACGGCGCGAACGAGCCAAGGCACGATTGAGGACTCCTTCTCCTTCTCCACCACCCTCTTCGACTGTCTCGGTAAGAGTTGATTTTCACATTATCTTGCTATTTACATAACCCTATTTACCAATTTCCTGCTTTTTCAGCCTAGGGCTCCATCACCTTCACCACATCGGCCAACCCCCTCGCCTACTGCTTCAACACAGCAAAGGGAAGCCGATGCAAGCACCACCGATGCTCCAACACAGGTAACCACGATTACTCTGATCCCCTTTCTGCCGGTTCCTGTTTAACAAGGCTAACCTTGACCCATATTGATATTTGCAGAACCTAGACGATATGTTTTCTTTTGATATCGGCCAGTTTCTTGATGATGAGGACAAGGAGCCACCCACCACAGCCAGGGCATCAATTTCTGATGATCTGAAGAATCGGCTGACCGACTTCGCCAATCGGCTGGAGTCCTCGTTGGAGTACTTGGTGGAAGATTGCACCCCCATCAGGGTTAGGGTACAAGAAATTCAGGATGAACTGCCCGAAGACCTGATGAAGATTCTAACACCGGCCATCTTCTTGGAGCAATACCGATTCAAGCTTAACAAGGCAAAAGAAAAACTCGCAGAGCGACGAGAGCGTGAGCAACTGGAATCGGCCCTGTCCGCTAGCAGGGCTCAAGTTAATGCTGACAAGACCAAGTTGGACGAGCTAGCGGTGGAGCCGATTGTCTTGAAGCACAGACTTGAAGAACTCTGTCGTCTCGAAGCAGAGCTAGAATCGAAGCTGGAAGCCACGCGCCACGAAATCCAAGAAGTTGAAGCCGGGATAGCTGCATCACCCAAGGTTATCGAAGACCAGACGGCAAAGCTCAAGGCATCGGCCAAGTATCTTGCCACCCTGAGTAAGTCATTGAAGCCAATCCCAGGGTCGATGGCCGATGACGCCCAAGCTATAGAAGACATTGAACAAATTCGCCGTAGAGCCATTGCAGCTATTGCAGACTTCATAGGGTGATGTAACCTATTTTTTTCTTTTTACCGTGTAAATACAAACCTTATCAGCCACGCAGCCGAATTTGATCTGAAAATTCCAGTGTGAAAATTGTTTCTGAAATCCATCCTGCGAACAGATATCCCTTTACTAATCAATCTCATCGGCCAGAAAGCCGAATTCGATCTTACTCTGAAGAAGAAAATTCCTTGAAAAATTCCGCGCTTGTATATATATATGCCCCCCAAATTTTAGAAGATGAGGGCTCATGTTGTAAAATTTGAACTAAGGGCGATAGTATGTATCGGCCATCTAAAGACGATGCATAACACATCGGCTGTAATCATAAATCGACTGGAGGGCCGATCATGAGTCGATCCAGACGCTAGGATAATATTTCTTCAAGTACTTGCCATTAAGAGCTCGTCCATAAATCTCGCCATCCAACCCCTTGAGCAAATAAGCATTGTGAGGAACACAGCGATGAATTTGAAAATGACCTTCCCAATTAGGTGACCACTTGCCGAATTTATTATCTCTGGAACCAATCGGCATTATTAATTTCCATACAAGATCCCCTTCTTCAAACGACTTGGCGACAACTTTTTTGTTGTAATGACAAGCCACTCTATCTTTATCACGTTTGATCTTCTCCAAGGCCCGTAATCGGACATGCGCCAAATCGTCTAACTCATCTACCATAAGATTATGGTACTCATCGGCTGTCAGGTTGTCTTGCAAGGCAATCCTCCTTGAGCCGATGTTGGTTTCCCACGGCAGCACCGCTTCGTGTCCATAAACCAACTGATACGGAGGCACTTGAATTGCACCATGGCAAGTCATCCGATAAGCCCAAAGGGAATCGGCCAGCGTTGTGTGCCATTGCCTCGGCTGTTCGTCGATTTTCCTCTTGATTAACTTGATTAAAGTCTTGTTAGAAGCCTCCGCCTGTCCATTAGCTTGCGCGTAGTAAGGAGAAGAATTTAATAATTTAATGCCCATGCTATCGGCGAACTGAACGAACTCATCGGACACGAAGATTGATCCCTGATCGGTGGTTGTCGTCTGAGGTAACCCAAACCGATATACAATATATTCCGTGACAAACTGAATTGCATCTTTGGAATCAACCTTCTTAAGGGAAACGGCCTCAACCCACTTTGTGAAGTAATCTGTAGCCACCAAGATATATTTGTGTCCCTTGCTCGATGGCGGGTTAATTTGGCCGATCATATCTATTCCCCATCCATGAAATGGCCACGGCTTTATGATTGGATGCATAGCCGATGCCGGTGCTCTTTGAATTGCTCCAAACTTCTGACAATCCTGACATCCTTTATAATACTTGAAACAATCCTCTAGCATGGTTGGCCAAAAATATCCGACGCGCTTCAACAGCCATCTCATTTTATGGGCCGATTGATGGGTTCCACAAATCCCTTCATGTACTTCACTCATAACAGTTTTGGCCTCCTCGGGGCCTAGGCACTTGAGTAAGACACCATCAATCGTCCGATAATACAAGTCATTGTCCAGCAGGACATAATGTAAAACTTTATACTTCATTCTTCGTGACGCCGATTGAGAAGGATTTCTCAAATACTCGATGATATCAAACCTCCAATCATCGGCATGCACGAGAGCGATCTGAATCTGAACATCTTTAGCCATCGGCCTGTAACCTGATGCCTCCTGAGCTAAATCATTGGCCTCGAAGTTCTGCTTCCTGGGTATATGCCTCATCGTCACAATCTTAAAACCTTGCAGTAACTCCTTGCACTCCTCGTTGTAGACTCTGAGAATATCGTTCTTGCATTCATATGCCCCAGAAAGTTGAGTGATTACCAGTTGCGAATCACCAATGATTTCTACGGAATCGGCCTCGACTTCTCGTAATAACTGCAAGCCTTTAAGCACTGCTTCGTACTCTGCTTGATTGTTAGTATAATAAGGCTTGATAGTAAAAGCAAACTCAAAACTTGCCCCCCGAGGGGATATGATAACTAGGCCGATACCGCATCCATGTCTGCAGACAGACCCATCAAAATACAAGGTCTATGGCACAATATCTGAATATGCAATTGAGTCATCTCTGTGCTGAACAATAAAATCGGCTAGGGCTTGTCCCTTGATCGCTTTAGCCGATTCATACCGTAGGTCGAACTCTGTCAAGGCAAAAATCCACTTTCCAATTCTTCCTTTTAATACGGGGGCCGATAGCATGTATTTCATCACATCGGTCTTACTTACCACGATGCACTCATTGGAAAGTAAATAATGCCTCAACTTAGTACATGAGAAATATAAGCACAAACAGAGTTTTTCTACCGGCGTGTATCTTGTCTCAGCGTCTAGCATCCTCCTACTGAGATAAAAAATAGCTCTTTCCTTATCATCAATATCTTGAACCAAGACTGAGCCGATGGATTTCTCATCGGTCGATAGGTACAGTCTGAACGGAACCCCTTTCTGTGGAGGGATTAGAACTGGCGGAGAGGTTAAATACTCCTTGATATTGTCCAGCGCCTTCTGCTGCTTATCACCCCATACGAACTCTTCATCCTCTTTTATCTTCAATAACGGAGTGAACGGCTCTATTCTTCCTGACAGGTTCGATATAAAGCGCCGAACAAAATTGATCTTGCCGAGCAGAGATTGTAACTTGGTCTTGTTCGTCGGAGGTTTGATTTTCTTTATAGCATCGATATTCTTCTGTGTAATCTCGATTCCTCTTTCGTGGACCAAGAAACCCAGGAACTGACCGGCCGATACGCCAAAGGCACACTTGTTAGGGTTCATTTTTAAGCCATACTTCCTCGCTCTTTCAAGTACCTTGCGTAAATCGGCCAAGTGCATATCATATTCTCTTGACTTCACGACGACATCATCAATGTAAACTTCAATCAAAGAGCCGATGAGATCATGAAAAATATAATTCATGGCCCTCTGATATGTAGCTCCAGCATTCTTCAAACCGAATGTCATGACAACCCATTCATATAGGCCCCCCTGGGCATTGGAAGGCTGTTTTGTGAACGTTTTCTTCGGCTATGAAAATTTGGTTGTAGCCTGCGTTCCCATCCATGAAACTGATAACCTTGTGTCCAGACGCGGCATCGACAAACAAATCGGCCAGAGGCATAGGGTACTCGTCTTTTGGTGTTGCTTTGTTCAAGTCTCTGAAGTCAATACATACCCTAAGCTTGCCATTTTTCTTCACTACTGGAACTATGTTGGAGACCCATTCTGCGTATCGGCAAGGTCTGATGAAGTTGGCATCATAAAGTCGTGTGATCTCTGCCTTGAGAGCTTCGTGCATATCGACCTTGAATCTCCTAGGAGCTTGTTTAAACGGCCGATAGTCTGGTTTGATTGGTAGCCGATGTTCTACAATTGATCGACTTAATTCTGGCATCTCATGATATTCCCATGCAAAACAATCCATGAATTCTTTCAACAGATTTATAAGATTACTCTTGTATTCCTTTGGCAGGTTAGCACTTATGTACGTCGGCCTAGGCCTATCACCTATCCCTATATCAATCTCTTCAAGTTCATCGGCCGACGTAAAACCGTGTCCCAACTTGCCATCTAGCTCGTCCACCGCATCATCTGTGTAGGGACTAGCTTGTTCATCTTCAACGGCGGACGGCACATCTTTGCTAAAGTAACTGCTTGTCTTGATCTTCAATCGTCTCGATGTCGCAGTTAGTTACTTTGAGGAAATCGGCGTCCCAGACTCGTCCGGACAAGCAGTCGATTCCCTCCATCTCCCATACTGCGAGATCGGCATTGGCCACATGTACTGACCGATCGGCCTGCACGATCTCAACCTGGTCCCCTTGCCATTGCATGAGGCATTGGTGCATTGTTGAAGGGATGCAACGATTTGCGTGGATCCAATCCCGTCCCAACAACAAGCTGTAGGAACGCTTTCCGTCGAAGACGAAGAAGGTGGTGGGTATTGTTCTGCTGCCCACGGTGAGTTCCACGTTTAGGACCCCCTTCGCTTTGGATGCGTTGCCACCGAAGTCCTTTAATACCATGTTGGTCTTGATAAGGTCTTCAGGTACCTTCCCAAGCTTCCTGAAGGTTGTGTATGGCATTAAATTGACCGCCGCGCCGTCATCGACCAACATCTTCGTCATCGGCTGCCCATTGATGAATCCCTTGATGTATAACGGCCGCAAGTGTCTGTAGCTGGCATCAACTGGCTTGTCGAAGATGGCTTGATCTGGTGACAACTGTAGTCTGGCCGAAGATTGTTCGTCGTCGGCCATCGCTTCATCAGCCGCCTGCACAATATACTCTGCTGGCAATATGAATACCATATTAATCCTGCCTTGCTCGATGGCCGATTGAATCTGTTGTCTGAAGATCTTGCATTCATTTGTATGGTGTGAATAAGAGTTGTGCCATTTGCAATATCTTCTCTTCTTGATCTCTTCGGCCGATGGCAATACGTGACCCACTGGCAACTGAATTTGCTTTTCTTGCAACAGTAGATCAAATATCTTATCGGCCTTGTTGATGTCGAAGTCGTATTTATCTTCCTTGTCGCCCTTCTTGGCCTATTGGCAAGTTGTCGGCTTTCTCATTCGGGCCCACTCGGCCAGGTCGACATCAACATCTTCCTCGTCATCGTCGTCGGAGGCATACTGATAAACTGTGTTGATTTTCTTTACAAACTTCTTTGCCTCCTGGAATCGTTGTTCGTGGGCCGATACCCGTTGTGCTAGCTGAGCTAGGCTGTCAAATTCCTGCGAGGAGAACCTCTCGCGTATCGGCCCTAGCAATCCTTGAAATGCCAAATCGGCCAACTGGGAATCGGTCAAGCTGAGGCTGTAACACCTGTTCCTTATGTCTCTAAACCTCTGGATATACTCTGGGACCGATTCATCCATTCGTTGCCTGATGGCAGTTAGATCAGACAGTTTCATCTCTTGTACGCCATTGTAGAAATACTTGTGAAACTGTTTCTCCAGATCTATCCATCCTCTGATGGAATTGCAGGGTAAAGATGAAAACCACGTGAATGCAGACCCTGATAAGGATAGAGGGAAAAACCTCACCCTCAACGCCTTGATAGCCGATGCCTCTCCGCACTGTGCTAGGAATCGGCTGACATGCTTGTACGTCGAGACGTTGTCCTGCCCCGAAAACTTGGAGAAGTTCGGGATCTTGTATCGGCCTGGCAATGGCACTCTGTCAAATTCCTCGGGATACGGGTGCCGATACACTGTAGAGTTTTCCTTGGGCTTCAAGCCGAACTGATCTCGTATCACTTCAGCTATCATATCGGCCCAGTATCCTGCGGGCCGATGTGGGAGGTCTTGCTGATATGATTGCTGCAAGCCCTCTACTTGATACTGCCTGGGGGAGTACGGCTGGTAGTGGTGATCAAGATTCTGCGCGCCATACTGTCCTGCGATATGCTGCTGGTAGCCTTATGGCACATTGTATGCAGCTTGAGGTGGAGGATTGTTGAACACCGGGGCTTGTGGCTGTCCGGCCGATGGCTGGTGAACAGGAACTTGCTGCATCGGCTCGATCACTGGTTGCTTCCCCTTGGTCCATTGAGCATATTGCTCCTCCGTGATGTGCTGAGGGCTCCCCCCTGTCTGACTGGTGAGGACCAGTGGCAGTGTTGTTGTTGGCTGCGTCGATGGGGGTGGCATCGGCGCTGTCGGCTGAGCCGTGCTCAGGTCGTTCCTCAGGATCCGATAGGCAGGGAACTTATTTTCTGGTAAGAAAATCGGCCCCTGAGACTTGTACTGGTGAATCGACCCATCTAGGATCGATTTGACCGTATTGGTCAATGTGTTCACCAGGATCCCCGATTGGTTGACTAGTGCAGAATGAACTGCGGAGTCAATCCTGTCTTGCAACGTCGGCGCTGCAGTATCTTCAGTCTTGACGGTGTGGTCGTGCGCCGCCGCCGACGTGCCAGCTCCATCTCCAGGACTCGGCATAACTACCTTGGATTTTTGGATCAAGGTGCCTTGCCGAGTCCTAGAATATGTTTGCAGGTACATATTCTGGAACTGCTCGACCAGATTTTCCATCTCAGCCTTCTGCTCTGCATTGAGCTGGTCGGCGGTCACAGGGACGATGTTCTCCTCGAAAATCTCGACCTGCTTCGACATCTTGAGGAGATTTGTTGCTGTTGCAGAGTTTGCGTTCTTTGTCCCACCGGGCGTGCCAAAAGCGTGTTATCGAAACACAGCTTTTGGCGAACGGTGGAGCGTGGTCTCTCTGAAAGTGAAGTTGAAAATCGAAGTCCCACTGGGCGTGCCAAAAGCGTGTTGGCGCAGAATTTTGACCCGTCCAACAACCAAACGGGTTCCGCGTTACCACGGCGGCCTGGGAGATCTGCTTAACTCCAGCGCAGGTCCAAATTGGCTTGCCTAGTCGTGCGCAGAGCGTGCCAGTTGATTTGATCTGCAATCAACAAGAAACAAGTAAACCATATCAGAAAACAATGGTCGATCGGCCGATAGGCCGATGTCACATTGTTATAGCCCAGCCGATAGGGCAAAGCTGTATCGGCTTACTTGATATAATAAGCAAATTGAAGAGATCTAATCTCATCGGCCCATGCTAAAAACGTGTGACAGATTAATGGAATTAGCCGATGAGGGTTTCATGAGGATAACTACAATAGCTATTACTCTAATGTAAACTTATACAAGTCAATCGGCTAACATAAATACACCAACCACAAAGAAGTCTTTAAAAACACTCTGTGACCGATATGTTTATATTCGTCGATCCACATGTATAAGTGGCAAACACATGCAAAAACATAAATAATCACATGCATTAGATAAGACCGGCTGAAACCCCGGCGCTATCCTTAATTACAATCGAAAACAGGCTTCGTGTTAGATCTCAAAACAGGACTAAGGTCGATAGCAACTCAAAGTGTGAATCGAGACTTAACACAAAGAAAATCAAACCGTCGATTGGTTTTGGGGATGGTAAATGCCTTAGATAATCCAAACGAGCAAACTGATTCAACCATCATCGGCAACAAACCTTAAAACGAGTTAACTGCTGACGAGACAGAATCAGGAGACCGCGTCAAGATTAGCTAACACACGATAAACGACGATCACATCATCAGGGCTTAACGTGCCTAAAGCGACACGCTAGCCCCGACGATGCAAATCGTCGGGTACGAGTTCTTACCTTGCTCTTGGGAAGCAAGAACTCGTCAGAAGTCAACCTCTTGCGAGGGTTGACAATGCGCCGAAAATAGATTAGTTTGATTGTATGATTGATTGAGAGAGAGACTCTATGTACAAACTATCGCGATATTTATACCCGAGGTTACAACAGAACCCTTGTAGGGTACGATCTTATCTACAACTAACAAACAAGTCCTTGCGGCAGACTTAAGCCACAGATTAGATCTAAACTACTTAATTTACAAGATACAACTGCCTAAAATCGAGCTTTATCTCTATTTGGCAACTTCCTTGAAGCTTATTCCGAGCCCAGACCAAGCCCACGCTGACTCTGTCAACTTACAACCCGTATCGGCCAACAATCATATCGAATCCGTATCGGCCGATACACTCTTTCTGGCAACACCTCCCCAGTCCGATACGGTTACCGGGTCCGATACGAAGCCTGGTCCGACTCCAACTCAATCCTTCCTCTCTGCTTCGGTTTTCTCTTTTCTTTCCAAGTCGATTACCAAAATCCGTCGTTAACAATATGCTGGGGGTTTTTCTTGAAAAAAACAATGTTCAATACTAAAGGATTCGGGTCCATAACCACGAGTTCTAGTGCACTAGATCTCATAGCATTTAACAACTAGATATATAAAATTTTTGGTCAAAAAATTCGAATGAATCATTGAGTGAAAAAAGAGTAAAGAATAACAAAAGACGAGACTCTTTCTAGTAAAAACAAAAGTTGCTTCTACTACTCTTTCTACTTTTAACTTTAAGGACTAAATACGATCGAGTACCCATATATAATTGATGGGGTGAGTGGGGTGATGGTGACATATTCACTGCACCAATATTTTTCCGGTCTAATAGATAGTATTAATGATGTACCAAATTAAATGTGCTATTCTCTGTTGGGATTCAATCAAGAGTTGAGACGTATTTCCTATGTTTGCCTTTCTCTAGACATCGGGTGAAGTCAAACACAACTATATACACGACGTACTTGCTCGAATGTAATTAAATTGACCTGGAGCTCCTGCTTAGTATACTAAAAACTTAATTACAAGCTTATGGAGCACTGACACGTTCCCAATGTAGCCACCATTATATGTCAGTGTAGCAACTGCCTCCTTGTTGCCATTGGACAATGAGTGAGCTCACTGTAAGTAGGTCATCCCCACAACTACCTTATATTCTGTAGGCTTTCGCAAACAAATAAATGAATCAAAATAAGTATTTCCATAGGTGATAAGAGGGAGCTTGCATGTTCTATTGAGTACTGACCGACAAGGCATAATTAGGATAACAATTTTTATTTATGCCAGGGCAAAATAATGGAGTTGTCTAACGAATGATGATTGATGAATCCTTTGTTCTTCTTTTTTTTTTCCATCTATGCAGCCGTTTAATCCGTCATTTTTAAGTAGTCAAACAGCTATATATAGATCATAGTAGCAGTTAGTGATAGAAGATGTAAGAGGGCCGTGACAGCTTTGGCACACTTGGCCTAAGTCAACTGCTATAAAAACTGCTCGAAAATGAAATGGCAACTGCAGTCAGTTCTTTAAACTTGAATAGAGTTTTGTGGTATTGTTTTCTAAATTTTTTAAAGTGAAATTTGGTTGTATTTAGGATATTGAAATCATGATATTTTTTATGAGATTTATTTTCCTTCACACACATTTATGGGCCACTACGCCAAGTCACCACTGATGGCCCAAACCGTCAAGTGTGACGGGTAAGACTCTCGTCAGAGATGATTGGTCAGTGATGAACCTCATCTTTGATGGACGAAGGGCCGTCAGTGATGTCAAATATCTGTGACGAGTAGTAAAAAACACCCGACGGTGAGGCAATTCACCTGTAACGGCCTGGTATATTAGCTTGCCATCGAGGACACTTATCTATGGTGGGTTATAATTACAACCTATCATAGATGCATATTATAGGAAAAAAATTCAGCCCACACACCAGTATTCGTCACTGGTGCAGATTACCAATGAAAAAAAAGAGAACATCACAATCCGGGCCCGTTGCCATTGCATTCATCACGATCACAAATTCACACAGGAACGATGGCAAGAAATACATGACATAATAAATTTACTTGCAGTCTGGCGAGTGATCATGAAATCAACAATCTAGGAATTGCGAGAGATGTTGGAGGCAGAGGAGGGGACGGTGCTGGGACCTCGAGAGATGGCGGCAGGAGCCTGACGTCGGATCAAGCCACCATGAGGTTGAGGGCTGTAAGATTTGGCATCCCTCCGACCTTGGGAAGGTTGGATCTGCGATTCCTGAGAAGGCGGACCGTGCTTAGGGGCAGAGGCAGAAGCGGCGCCACTGGTGCTCAACGGCGGAGGTGAAGGCGACACTGGCAAGGCTCCGACATATGGGGATGGAGAAGGTGGTGCCTAGCGATTAAATCCGTGTCTCCTGACCTTGTAGATGTTGGATCCTATGGTTGGGGGACAAAGGAGGTGACACTCGCATCGTGGTGGATGGGAAAGAGGGTCCGGGCCTGCAGGGGCAGAGGAAGAAGAAAGAGAAAGAGTTGGTGAGGGAGGAAGAAGGGGATAAGGACGAGAAAGGGAGGGAGAGAGACTCGGGAAGGGAGCGGAGTTGTTTTATTTGATTTTTTTCAGGTTATCATTGACATGTACAAAAATATTCCTATCACAGGTGAGTACCTCATCCGTGACGTGTGTACACTCAACACCCATAATAGATAGGAGATCACCTGTGATGGGTCTATATGTGAGCCCATCAAAGGTGTTTTGTGTTGGGTCTATGTATAGGTCCATCACAAATGAGTCCTTACCTATGACGGACTGTAACCCTAAGGCCCCATTCAAATCTGATGGAAGGATAAAGATTAAGTGCGCACACAAAACGAGACAAGTCATTAGCACATGATTAATTGAGTTTTAATTATTAAAAACTTGAAAGTTGGATTTATTTGATTTTTATAGCAACTTCTATTTAGAAAGTTTTCACACGAAACTTACTGTTTAGCAGTTTAAAAAGCGTTCTAATGAAAACTGAGAAAAAAAATCTGTATCTTAATCAGTTTAGAACAGGGCCTAAGGCTTTGTTCGGCAGCCTCACTTCCCAACTCCTCTTTCTCGTATTTCACGCGCACGTATTTCAAACTGTTAAATGGTACGCTTTTTGCAAAAAATTTCTATACGAAAGTTGCTTTAAAAAATTATATTGATCCATTTTTGAAAAAAAATTTAGCAAATACTTAATTAATCATGTGTTAATGAGTCGTTTCATTTTTCGTGCGGAGAGAATAAACTCCCAACACAGGATGCCAAACTCAGCCTAAGTCTTATTGACCTCCAGTTTAACTCATCAAAGATGAGGTTATCTGTCACGAGACACCTTAACCCGTTACAAATAGACCGTTATAGGTGAGCCGATCTGGCGTAGTTGGTCGCTTATTGACCCAGCCCACTAATCAAGCCCTAATAAGTCTTTCCTTTTGTAAGGGAATGCCTAAGGCCTAAGACATTGCTAAAGGCCAATCTTCGATGTCATCAAATTAAAGCACTTGGGCCATGGATATAGTAGGCTACAACTTTTGGGCCACTCGGCCAGCTTCCATTGCGGCCTGCCTGCCTGCCTCTTGAACCGCGTGGCGCCGCCGCCGCCGCCGCCGCCGGCGGGATTCACAAAACCAACGGAGCATAGTAGCATACGGACTAGAACCGCCGCCGCTCGCCGCCGCGGGGACCAATGGAGCGCGCAGTGCGGGAGCTGTGGGCGGAGTCGCGGGACCTGCTGGGCCTCCACTCCCCGGACGCCGCCGCCGCCGCCGCCGCCGCGGTGCCCCGCACCGAGATGCCCCCGACGCCGCTCGCGTTCCTCCGCGACCACGTCTCCCCGGGGCGCCCGCTCCTCGTGTCCTCCGCCGCCACCAGGCACTGGCCGGCCGCCTCTCTGTGGCCGACCGACTCCTACCTAACCGACGCGCTCCGCTCCACCGCCGTCTCGCTCCACCTCACCCCCGATGGCCGCGCCGACGCCCTCGCGCCGCACCCGCGGCCGGGCCGCCACGGCGCCAAGTGCTTCGCGTCCGCGCACGTCCGCCAGGTGGACTTCCCCACCGCCGTGCACCTCATCCGGAGCTCCGATCCGGCCTCCGGTTTGGTGGCCTACGCGCAGCAGCAGGACGACTGCCTGCGCGGGGAGTACGCCGCCGTCGCTGGCGACGTGGACGCGCACGTGCCCTGGGCCAGCGACGCGCTCGGCTGCCTCCCCGAGGCCGTCAACCTCTGGATCGGCAGCGCCTGCTCCCAGACCTCCTTCCACAAGGACCACTACGACAACATCTACGTCGTCATCTCCGGCGAGAAGCATTTCCTCCTCTTGCCCCCCACCGAGCACCACCGCCTCTACGTCCGCGACTACCCCGCCGCCCACTACGCCGCGGAAGATGAAGGGGAGCTGAGGCTTAAGCTGGAGCTGGAAGAGCCCGAGAGGATCGTGCCATGGAGCAGCGTTGACCCCTACCCGCCGTCGCCGGAGGAGGCGGCCGCGCAGGCGTCATCCTTCCCGCTCTACTTCGAGGGGCCGAGGCCGATTCGCTGCACGGTGCGCGCCGGCGAGATGCTCTACCTGCCGAGCATGTGGTTTCACCATGTGAGCCAGAGCCCCGGGCCGAACGGGCTCACCATTGCAGTGAACTACTGGTATGATATGCAGTTTGACATCAAGTATGCCTACTTCAACTTCTTGAGGTCATTGGAGATCGGCGATAATTCGTCGAAGAAGACTGATGCTTTGGAAGACGATCTTGGGGAGACGAATAATTGAACTGAAAATTTGTGGTAGTTCTTGATCTATGCAGTAAGGCCAGTATGAGCAGGACATGGTTCAATTGTTGTGACCATCGTCTGACAGTTCTTCAATGTTTGGAGGTACGGAGTAGAGCTCAGGGCATGGATCTTAATAACCTGTGTTTATGTTGTACCAATTTGCAGGGCCAAATGGCTTATCAGGTTTGATTTAGTTTCAGAGTCAACATATTGATGGCAACTTTAAATTTTTATTCAGAGTTCCAGACATAGGAAGGTGAATTCTGCCTAAGATTTACCCTCCAGTGGTCATGCTTACATTATGCAGGTGAGCAGGTCTAAAAATGGCATCTTACGAGAATTATGCATGTTTCAGTGCCAGATGGATCAGATGTTGACAGAATGAATATCAAGCAATTACCTCTTCTGAATCTGTGAGTGCTGTGTCTGGTATCATAGACTTGCTGCCAACTCTAGATTGCAAATAGATATTTATCTTTACTCATATTTATGAGAACTATTTTAACTGTAATTCCTAGACATGATCTTCTGTTTACTTGTTCTCTTCGTGATAACATGTTGTCATCCTTATTACTGAACATGCAATGCTTCCTATTACTCAACGCAGATTACTCACCGTCCAATTTCAAGAACTGTTAGTTTTATTTCCAAATGTAGGATTTCACAAGCATGCCACACAACATTTCCATTTGTTCAGCTAGCTTGTGTGATAAGTAAAATACAGTATTACAAACCTGCTGATTTCTGCCGTACCCAACAAATAATAACTAGCAATGGAACAGCTCAATCCAGACTCCAAAAACAAGAATGCAATGAAGAATTATAAATAGTACACGTGTAAAAAAATTGCTGCAAAAATGTTGTGCTTCAGGCTGCCTTGGCTAGCTCCCTGTCCACAGCCACCTTGAGGAAGCTGCCTTCCTCAACCACCATCTGAACAGGCAGGAACCCGAGACCATTGGCGACAGCGAGCATCACCTCCTTCATCTCGGCCCGGAACTCCTCCAGGTCCACTGTACCATTGCCGTCGTGGTCGAACCGTGCATACAAGCCATGGTACAGCTCCACGAGCTCATCGGAGCTCATATTGGCCTCATCAACACCAAAGTGCTTCTCAAGAACCCTGAGGCTCATGAGCTCCTTGGCCATCTCCGAGTAGGAGAGGAGGCCATCACGGTTGGTGTCGAGGGCGGCGAACCGGCCATCGACGGAGGAGTTGAAGGCGCCCTCATCCTCAACGAAGCTCCTGATGGTCTTGCCGTCAAGGATTTCTACACTCATGTTGCCGGCTCTACAAAATGTGGCTGCCTAAGAGATGTTTTTGGTTTGGCTTGATGTAATGTGTAGCAGATGAGTGCTACAAAATGTGGTTGTATCAGAGATGTTTCTGGCTTTCTTCTACTTTGGTTTGAACAAATGTTAAGCTTGTGACTGCTACTTATATAGAGAGGCGTAGCAGCTGGTTTTGGAGCCACCATGACCGGCAACATGGTATGGGCATTTCCAGTGCAATGTTTCCAAACCCCTTACTGCCTTCGGCGTTGTTGATGATTTACACTCTCAATGTTAGATTCGGTTGTGTACTTGTGTGCTACGGCATGATTTGCCTCTAAACCAATGGATGCCACAACTTGTGTTAGTACCTGGTTTCATTAAAAGCGGCAAAAGATGGACGACGAAGTCTTAAGAAGTCGGTGGCTAGATCATGCACCAGTGCAGCCGAGCCCACTGGTTTTGACGGCCGCGTTTCTGCTGGACTGCCATGACCACAAGAGTCAATCCCGGTTGGAATCTGCTGGATTCTGATAGTGTTTGCTTGCCAGTTTCAATTGGAATGTCTAGACTCTACCATGGCGGCTGATATTTCTAGATTAACTTTTTTTAGATGGTTTTTCTAGATTTACTAGCCCGATTAACAGGTTCCTCAATGCCTCATATACAGTTGGCCGCAATTTCGTCATTGCACAATAAGAACAGGTACATTGGCAGATGTGGCGATGAGTTAAATAAACAGATCAACCAGAACAGCATCAATAGAGGCAGGAGATTACTAATTTACTACTACCACGATAACTTCTTCATTCATAGAGTGATGAGGATTCAACATCCAGTTGCAGGGATACAACTTGTTAAGCATGTCTCTGCAATGCAGTCAACAATAGAGAGTTCTCAAGCGTACCACTAAGTAACAACTACTTTTAGATTAGGACATAACATGGTAGCTGGGCATACGAAGTTCTAAGAGATTAACAACTACATTCTAGACTGGAGTACTGGACATAACATGGTAGCTGCGCAGACGAAGATCCAAGAGATTGATTCAGCTGGTTAACACTTTCCAGTGCCTCAAGCCATCGAAAGCGAGTTGATGAACTTCTTCTTCAACCTCAGCTGAAAAAAAAAAGAAACGGGGAATAAATGAGATCAAAGTTGAACAAACACTGTATGCAAGCTTGTATTACAAGCGACACAGAACACAGTAATCACTAGAATAAAGACATTCAAACAGCAGAGCACTGAACTGAATTAATGTTTAAACGGATACGACTCTATCCAAATTTCCAAATCCATGACGAGCACAATCACACTGCGGCAAGCCGGCAACCAACGACAATTCCAATACAAAGTGAAGTACAGGAGTATGACAACAACCTAAGATAAATTCATCTCCAGCATTCAGACCAAAGCTGAGCCAAGAACATGAGCAATGGTAAGCCCAACATATGAAGGGGGTAAAGTAAAGCACTTCGATGGCGAAAGGAACTTAAAATGCTCACCTGCTTGCTGTGGCCACACTTCTTCTTGCGGCAGTGGTGAGACCTGATGGGAAGGCGAGCATAGCACCTGCAGCAAGAGATGGAACACGGTGAAATCAGTTCATGTTAGCCGCGGGATGCAGAGCTAGTATCTGGAATCAAGGTGCGTGCGTGCGTGAGGGTTCGTACTTGCGGCAGACCATCTTCTTCTCCCTGTACTTGAGCGCCAGAACCAGGAGGCTGGGCTCGTGGATGGTGTAGGCGCCCCTGCTGCCGCCGCGGAGGCGGAGCACCAGGTGAAGCGTCGACTCCTTCTGGATGTTGTAGTCGGCCAGGGTGCGGCCGTCATCCAGCTGCTTCCCGGCGAAGATGAGGCGCTGCTGGTCCGGCGGGATACCTACAGGTTGGTTGTGCAGAGATAGATCAGTTCATCAGCTTAAACAACAAAGAGATTCCACCATGCATGCGCACGCACGGTTCAACAATTTCTAGCTAGTATAGCGCGATGCGAAATTAATACAACCGCAGAGTCAAATCAAGTAATTCAAAACAGAATGTAAAAATAATACTACATGTTTTTAAGAATCGAATCAAGTAATTCGAATCGGATTATAAAAGGACATGCTTTTATCTTATTGTAACAAGAAAACGAGGCGACTTTTAGATCTAATTCACTGTGCAGCACATTGTGCAAAGACAGTTGCCGAAAAACACCAAAGCACGCCAACTTCATCCCCTCCACGGAAACTGGAAAAAAACTAATCCAATCGAACAACTACCCCTATCGGATCAAAACTCAAGTTTTGGTTTTTTTAATGCTTTTCAAAACGGATCTACTCTGTTACAGATCTATAAAATAAAATGATACAAATGCAGCAACATGGACGAGCGATGAACCTGAACCATACTGCTGGATTGCATGCATTTTGACCAGTTGTCCACTAAACTCACAAACTCACACTCAACATAGCACTGTACACCACTAAACCGACAAACTTGCACACAAACACAGTAGACATCTCAGCACAGGCATCAGATCGATCACACACACCAAACAAAAGCAGCAACCAATCGACAGATCGATGCAACGAGCACGGCGGCAACGTGCGTGCAAGCGATGCAGGTCACCGAGAACGGAGAAGACAAGGAACGTAGAGACGGCGAGTCGGTGACCATGGCCGGTGCGTGCGTGCTCACCTTCCTTGTCCTGGATCTTGGCCTTGACGTTGTCGATGGTGTCGCTGCTCTCCACCTCCAGCGTGATCGTCTTCCCCGTCAGCGTCTTCACGAAGATCTGCATCTTGCCCTCCTCCCTCGCCGCCGCCGCCGCCGAACGATCTCCCCGCTCTCTCGCCGATCGGTGGAGTGGTGGTTGTGGTAGTGGAGTGAGGCGCCGCGCCGCACAGTCGTGGTCACTCTCTTATATATGGGCGAGGAAACGCAGCCGCTACGAAAGTGAATTATCGCAGGAAAAATAAATAGAAAAAGAAAAGGAAAACTAGGAAACGCAGCCGCTACGAAACCTAAATATCGGACAAAAAAAAGAAAAAGAAAAGAAAAACGAGGAAACGCAACCGCTACGACACGTGGCACGACTAGCGCGACGTGGCCCCTACGAGGCCTCTGCGGCCCATGGAGAGCTAAAGGTTTTCTGGCTGTTGGGCCGGTCCGTGTATATGGCCCTGCTGACATGGAACAAACTTAAATATGCAATGAAATTCTCAAAAAAAAAAAAAATGGTAGTCACAGAGTTCAACTTGTGAATTCACCGTTCATATTACTGATGTAATCCAAAATCCAACAACTGGTATTTCATTTCCTAACGTAGACATCCACAAGATTAACTATCTTCTTTTATCCTAGACAAAAAAAAAAAGCTGGTGATTTGTAAATAACTTGACCAAATTAATGCATTACAGTATTATACACCGTGTATTCTGCCACACGTGCATATATGTGTCAATGAAATTTCTAAAAAAAAGAAGAAGAAGAATAACAGATCTTCTAATTATGTAACAAAAATTATGAATGGCAAACAAAAATCGTGGAAGTATTTATGAAGTATGAAACTATTTTTTGCCCTGTAATTAATTCAGTTAAGCAGCAGCTCTGGCGAGCTCCCTGTCGACGGCAACCTTGAGGAAGCTGCCTTCCTCGACGACCATCTGCACGGGGAGGAAACCGAGCCCGTTGGCGACGGCGAGCATCACCTCCTTCATCTCGGCCCGGAACTCCTCCAGGTCGACGTCGCCGCTGCCGTCGCGGTCGAACCGCGCGAACAGTCCGCGGTACAGCGCCGCGAGCTCTTCAGCGCCCATGGCGGCCTCGTCGTCGACGCCGAAGTGCTTGTCCAGCACACGGAGGCTCATCAGCTCCTGGGCCATCTCGGCGTAGGAGAGCAGGCCGTCGCGGTTGGCGTCGAGCGCTGCGAAGCGGCCGTCGACGGAGGAGTTGAAGGCGCCCTCGTCCTCCACGAAGCTCCGGACCGTCTTCCCGTCGAGGATCTCCACACTCATGGTGGCAATGGTGAAGAAGTACTGGTGATCCTGGAAATGTAATCTAGTGCTAGCTAGCTAGCTAGCCGTGGATGTAGAGAAGCGTAGAGTGAGACTCGGTTTGCTTGGAGTGGAGTGGCTAATTTGAGGGGAGATTGACGCTTGCGAATGCTGTTTATATAGGGGAGTTTGCAGCTGGTTGCCAATTGCCAACCGGCTTCGGCTTGGCGCGTGGTGGTCTAGTGGATGGGCGGGCCAATGGGTTTTGGAGAGAGTCGTATGCTATGGGCATGAGACACATGACTTGCCTGGAAAGTGGAAACCTGTAACTCAACTACAATGTTATAGTCCAACGACTGCGTCAGTATTGACGTGCTGTATCTGTCTAGATGCCAGGAATCAGGAGTCGGCGTCACGGTTGGGGTCTGGGCGACTTAGAAATTCTGGTGATCTTTGCCAGGATTTCTGTGGATTGATTAGCCGAATTTAGAACATATGCCCTTAGTAAGTAGGTGGCTGTTGCAAAACTTGCAGAATCGAGTTCTAGACAGACAGCTACTCGGATCGGTTTTCTATAAAGAAATTTCTTTAAAAAAATTAAGTACATCAATTTTTTTAAAAACAACAGTGCGATATTTCGTATCGATATAGCAGTAAAAAAATATAGTCAGGAAAATAAAAAAAAATACTTGAATAACCATGCACTAATACACTAATAGTCTACTTTATTTTGCGTGTCATCACTGAAAATCCCAAACGAACATCTGTTCTGAACTCGCCTTCAAGCAAAAGAAAAACAAGGAAAACCTTCATGGCAAACGTTCATGATGTTTAGTGGACTAGCGCCACGCCGCCATCATATGGAACGAGGAAGCACTCGTGGGGTTGCCGGCGATACAAAAAGCGGAAGCATTATTGGTGTTTTGGAGTCATAGATCAATTTTTTTCGTTACCAATAAGAAGTTAGTGAGATCAATAATCTGTTTTTGATGACCTCAGGTCATTCGAATGCGTTGAATTTAGTGAGATTAGTAATTTGCTATTGATGACCTTGCTTAATTTGAATGTGTTGACTTTTGTGAGGTCAGGTCAGGAATGGTCTTTTGCATGTGCTAATCTTTGCCTGAATATATGCCGAGTTTGAAACATGTCCACTCTTTCTGTTTTATATTATATGAAGGGACACGACTACACAGTGCACGATCCCTTCATCTCACGTGACGTATAAATCCTCTTTTATCATTTAAAAATAGCAACAAGCACATATTGGTCACTAGCATATCTTTTTTAAACCATATATTATTTTTAAAATCTATTTATACCATTGTACTCCACTCAAAATATGTGACAAAACGAGTTCAATGTTAAATATACTCAAATATTTTATTAATTTAAAAGTAATTTATTTAAACTGTAAAAGTAACTTAGTTATGCAATAGAAGTAACTCTTTATAGCATTAGAAGTAATTACATTATGAGTAAGTTAAAATAAGAAACTATGTGGAGTAAATTCACAAGCAAAGTGCAGAGAAGATTTTCAAGTAAATACATATTTTTTATTTTTTATTGAAATTAATCACTATATTATTTTTTAAAAAATAAAAATCTTGCGTCATATAGAAAGTAACTCTTCACGATATTAAAAAGTAACTACACTACTACCAGAGGAAAGTACTCCATCCGTCCTAAATTATAAGGCATTTTCTTTTTTAAAAAAATCAAACACGGTAACTTTTGACTAATAATCATACTAACAGTATCTATGCTAAGTATTATGCATGTTATATTACTATATTAATATTGTAAAGTATTTTCATGTGATGCTAATTTTATATTTGTTGAGAACATAACATGAAATAAATTAATGGTTAAAGTATGCCACTGAAAACCATATAAAAAATATAGGCCTTATAATTTGGGATGGAAGGAGTAACTTTTTTAAAAAATAAAAGTAACTCTTTATAATATTTAAATTCACTTGTAGAGGGAAAGTAACTATATAAAAAAATAAGAAATAGAAATAACTCTTCAAGGTATTAAAAGTAATTTTATTTACTTAAAATTTTTCTCTTTATTTTACATATAAATTTAATTTATTTTACACAGTTTCTTATTTCAACTCATCCATTATATAACTATTATAGATAGTTACTTCTATTGCAGAGTTAAGTTACTTCTATGATTTAAGTAAATTACTTTTAAATTAAGTAAATTACTTTAAATGTTTGAATGTATTCAATATTTTATCGTATATTTTGATTAGATTATGATGGTATACATGGTTAAAAATATGCATCAAAGGTATTGTTAAAAAAAAGGCTAGTGTAACCACAATCTTTAGTTTTGATGATTTGTGATGTCTTTTGTAGCAATACGTCTGACGCTATGCAAGTTCCTCGCTTGATGCCATTGTAGTGGAAGCAAGCCAGTCTCAAGACAGTCTCTTCGCCAGTATGACAGCACGAAGGCGCAGATGGACGACTGTCGAACACGTTGCGTGATAAAACAAAAGTGATAGCGCTCTCGATTTAGATTTCCCGTATATGAAGTTCTAAGTCAAAACTTTTCTAAGTTGTTCAAATTTATTAAAAAACAAAACAATATTTTTTAAATAAAACAAACATACTATTGAAATATATTTAATGTTAATTTTAATGTAACTAATTTGATGTTATAGATGTTGCTAGTTTTTTTACAAATAAACTTACTTAAAATAAATTTTACTAAACAAAAATTAAAGCGTCTTATAATAATTTATGCAAAAGAAAAACGAGAAAAGCATCCGTAAACGAAATTAAATCTCCCATTAATAATTCGCAGTAGGGTCTACATATTCCCAGTGCATCGCACACCAGGTGGTAGTATATTTCTACTGTAGTTTGTAGGCAGTCCATTTCTATCTGTATATTTCTATATATTAGAATATGATGATTTCATTTTGAAAACATTATTTCAGTTGATTCTTTTATTGGCAAAAGTTGAAGGTTTGTCGATCAGTCTTTTTTTTTAACTCATGGACGAGGCCGGAGATGTAATCCATTTTCACCATCTCAAAAACATAATTTTTATTTTAGGTCCGAATTTTCATTTTAGGTCCGACACTGATTTGCCGTTAGTGATATCTGACTTTTTGGGTCCGACACTTATTTGTTCTTAGTGATCTGACTCTTGAATCTGTTGCAACGGTGAATTTGTAGGTATATGAGTGTGGTGTGAATGTTGCGTAATTGTAAAAGAATTCGACAAGAAAATGTAGTTCATATAGAGATGTGAACACTCAGTAAAAACTCCAAACCAAATCTCACAAGCATTCCTATGACAAACAAAAATGGCATAGACAGCCAGGCTAACATTTATGAGCTAATAACTGAATATGCATGAAGACTATTTATTTTGACACTAATATGAAGACTCTTGATTCAACTGATGCATGACAACTCTTTTATTCAGTTGGCAGTCTTGGATAGAAACCTCTTCTTTGGCCTTATCTGAAAAATTATATGGAAGAAAATAAACATCAGGTCTAGGTCTGCCGTACAACCAAACATACAGCAAAGTATATATACACTAGAAATAACATAAATCGAAAAGCAGAGAACTAAACCGAGTTAACATTTGAGATGATACTAATCAGTCCTAAATTTCCATGTGTATGTCTGATGCAACCAACGACCAATTTGAAAACAAAGTATCTAAAAACTTGTGGTGAAACATTTTTTTGACGACAAAAAGATGTAAAAGGCCCACTTCACCTGGTTGGAGTGGCCACACTTCTTCTTGCGGCAGTTGGTAGACCTGGCGGGAAGGCGTGCGTAGCACCTGCAGGAGAAGAGGAAAAAATGGTGAAACATTTTTAAGCTTCGGATGCAGCGAGAGAGCGCAGGAAATGGCGGTGCGTGCGTGAGTTCGTACTTGCGGCAGACCATCTTCTTCTCGTTGTACTTGAGCGCCAGGAGCAGGAGGCTGGGCTCCTTGATGATGTAGCCGCCTCTGGTGCCGCCGCGGAGGCGGAGCACCAGGTGCAGCGTCGACTCCTTCTGGATGTTGTAGTCGGCGAGGGTGCGGCCGTCTTCCAGCTGCTTCCCTGCGAAGATGAGGCGCTGCTGGTCCGGAGGGATACCTATAGGCAGTGAAAGAAATGAAATGTAGCTAACTTAATGAGACCGAAAGATATACTAATCCATGAAAACAGCAATGGTTAGTCTTTAGTTACAGTTAAGCAGCAATGTTATCAATGAAGGCACTCTATTAAGAGATAAAAAGATATCCTTTTAAATTACCAAGACAGAATAGAAGACGAACTATAAACAGATCGCTAGATTGGATTTGTCGCTCCGTGCTTACTGCGACTAAACACACGCATGCTTGGACCTACGTAATGAAAAGGTACATGTTTCTTTTTGGTTATCGAACCGATCTAATCTAGACAGTGTGAAACAACACACTGCAAGATTGATTGAACAATTTTGGCAGTATCAACCCACCACGCATCTAGTGTAAAACACAGGATTTCTAGCAACACTAGATGCACAGTTTTAGCCGTATCAGCCCGCACCACACATCAAGTGCAGCAACATGAGATGCGCAAGAGCACGACGCACGAAACAGACGATCAGTCACTAAACGAGCCGAGCAAATGCAGTGCCGCGTACGTGCAGTCGATCGTCGCGACGACAGCGACAACAACAAGATGAACGTTATATATTTTTTTTCAAACACGTAAAAACTTTGCACGAAGAAGCAAGCATTGAGATACAACGGTCACTCGCTGTGGCGATCAAGGGGGGTTTTACATATAGGAGTGAAAAGCTTAAAGAAAATAAACATTATATGTACCTTCCTTGTCTTGGATCTTGGCCTTGACGTTGTCAATGGTGTCGCTGCTCTCGACTTCCAGGGTGATCGACTTCCCCGTCAGCGTCTTCACGAAGATCTGCATCTTGCCCCCTCTCTTTCTCTGCACTTCGAACTAACAATCTGAAGATTTGGTGGCGATGAAAAAACTTAGAGAAATGCAGCTGCGGTGGCCTGCCTTTATATAGGGAGGAGAAGACGCGGCCGCTAAGAAAGCTGTATTAATATCTCAACAAATAAAATCAGAAAACGGAAGGAGATAAATCGCACGATTTGGAAACGGAGCGGAATTAGCGCAACGCGAGTTCGTGACCGCTACGAAACAGATCAGATCGAGTCATGGGCTCTCTCATATGAGCCAACGGCCCATATCGGCCCATGTAGAGTTACTTGTTATCGTCATATGTCATGGGCTCTCTCTCATATACCAACGGACCAGATCGGCCCAGACCATTGCTCAAGTTGTTCTCCGCCATGTTACTCAAAATCCAACTGTGCCGTGTTTACACACACGATCCGTCAATCTCTCAACTAGTCCTTTTCATCAAAAGTAGCTTGTGATTTGTGAATTGCATTCTAAAATAGGTGCAGGTATCGTTGTCTCACTCAGATTCTAGGAGAAAGTAATGATGAAACATAGCTCAACAAAGCCCAAACTAATCAAGGGCAGAAAAAAGGATAAGAATTAAACTAGAAAATAGACGTGCCCGTTGGCTTGACTAGTATATCCATAGAATCATGGATACTGTTTACCAATATTTGAAGTTGAGATAGTGTATTTTCGTTATTATATACATTTGTGTATTTTTCTATAAACTCGGATAAAGTTAAAAAAGCTTCACTTATAACAAAATTAGAATGACTTACAATATGATGAAACGTATGTTTGCATGCAACAATTGTGTATGTCTTTTACATAACTAGCAAAAATGTCCGTGTGTTGCAACGGGTAAAAACAATCTATATATTCCAATTATAATTACTTTGACTGTTAGATTGTTAGATCATAATAGGTTCAAATTATAAGCGCATCATATACTCTGGAGACCTGAATTTGAATCCCATCCTTGTATGTTTTTTTCCTGATTTTTGCATAATATACACAAATCACACGGAGGGCGGATGAAAATTAAAGTGAGTACGGAATCATCTTTAATTTTTATAATAGAATAAAGATAAAGATAAAGATACGTGGACGAAAATTAAGGTGACTACGAAATCATTTTTAATTTTTATAATAGGTAAAGATAAAGATTCATGATCCTTCTGGTAGGTGGCAAACTTTTTTTCCACACCTTTTTTGATTTTTTATAGTTTTTATAAATGAAAACTTTTTATATTAATTAATTCCCGAGAAACTTTCTTCCTATAGATCGATCACTTTAGACTTTCTATATGTAAAATACACACACACTTTATGTATGTAAAATATTTTATGTATATAACTCTAAACTTTCTATACATAGATTTTATGTGTATAAACTTTCTATACATGGACTCTATGTATATAAACTTTATGTATACTTTATATCTATATTTATAAAGTTTATTATATAAATTTCAATAGAAATAAAAAAATACAAATCATCACCGGATATGTCCAATCCAAAGAAACATCGTAATAGAAAAGCATTAAAGCATGCGTGACTTGGTTGTTTAATTGGAGAAACAAAATTATGGTTAACGGTAGTCATGATTATGCACGTAATTAGGCGTGTAATTATGTGGTAAGAAGGATGGAAAGCTCACGGACTAAAAAGAATTCTTTCGCGTAGACTCAAATTCAATCCTGAGTTCGAATCTCATCCATGCATGTTTTTTCTGATTTTTGCATAATATACGCATATGACACGGAAAACAGACAAAAGTCATATATTAGAATTGCATATTAATTTTTTTTATTTTTTAATAATAAAATCTTGAGAAACTGACTCGAAGTATGGTAGTAATGTGCTGTGGGTAACACCTTTCATTGGGTTAAGATAAGATTGTTTTACCTTGACAGATGGACGATCGACAAAGCATATTCTGTGAGAGCTGCATGTGAATTTCATAAACAAGAATCAACAAAAAGTAGATAAGCAAACTTTTTATCCTGTTTTTATGTGAATTTAATCCACCCTAATATTCTCTCAAAACAGTTTACTCTAATATAATTCCTTCGTTTTTTTCCCGCATTCTTTCTTTCCTTTTCTTTCTCATGAATCCTAATGTTCTATTGGAATTATATTTTAACATGGCACCCGTATCCTTTCTTTCTATAAAGCTATCACCCACTAACTACAATTAAGATCTAAAGCTTAAACCTTAGTGTTCCACGTCATCTTCAATTCTCAGCCGTTTGATCAGTACAGTAGATCGCCTCTGAGCCATTGGATGAACAATGTAGCATCTCAAACCATCTCGGCCATCACGTGAGGCCCAACCCATCTCAGCCACCACGTGAGGCCCATGTATGGCTTCCACCACGGAAGGCCCATCTACTTCCATCGTGGCCCATTTGGACAGTGAGGGATTAGGGTTTCTTCATTCATCGGTGGGGTCTCCTCCTGAGTCCGAGTGGCGGCGGCGGCTGGTTCTCTCCCCCTCTCCATCAATGGCAGGTGGGGCTGTCGTGTGCATTGCGCGTGGTGCGGCGCTGGCTAGCGTGAAGCTCGTGGTAGGGACAGCACGCGACGCGGAGCCCCCTGGAGCGTCGCTCGGTTCAAGAGACAACTTGATCGCGGGAGGGTTAGCGCGCGATGCCGATTCCTAGAGCGATGATTTGATGTAGATGTGCGTTGGGATTCATGGCGTAATTACACGGTTGAAAGCCCAACAGGCATTGAGGTTCCACACCACCTCCCTATGGCATCAGGTTTGCTCATCTCCTTGGGTGTCACCACAAATTGAAGCTGCCATAGTGCCATCAAGGCATTAATTCACTGCTCAAGTAATATCATGGCAAAATTATCATAGGCCTTCCATATGCTTCGCATGCTTAACCCATCATCCACCTCTCCATCTCCCTTGCAAGTAATGGTGATTTCACTAAAATAATCTTTCATTTAACTCATGTAACCGATGGTTCATGTGAAAAGCCAACCATCATGGATTTACACTCACCGTGTCCACCATGTCATCACTACTCCTACTCACTTATTTAAGCTGCATGTGCAGTCCTCTTTCATCCCCCTTCTCTCTCCGTCCTCTGTAGACCCTTGTTTTCACAACAGGAATCATTCGTGTACACTGTACCATTTCCCTGGATCAAGTAGTCTGGTACACACGAACCCATAGTTGAAATACCAAGTGCGCATACACAAGTGTCGAGTGCGAATTATTACAACAATAGGCCCGAAGACATAGTCTTAGAACATGGAACCAAACGGTCCGAAATACATCCAAAAGCAGAAATAGATAAGGCAGCGGATTAGAGGCGGCGGCAGCGCCATTGCCACAGGCAACGACTGTAATTAAGACCTACTGAGCGCCATCGTCATCGGCAACCTCCTGATAGTAAGCATATGGATCCTCCGAATCGTCAACTCCAACTTCTGGTTGAATTGTAAATTGCAAGGGTGAGTACCAACCGTACTCAACAAGCCATCACAACAACAATGCATATGATAAAAGGGTATTTCAAGTAATGGCTTCAGATTCTTTTGCGTAAAGCAAGTTTTGTAAATCTTTTCACAAGTCTAAGACCTAGCATAGACTGATCAAATTTTAATACCATAGTTCATTAATCAATGACGGTTTTGTCCACCATCCATTGTGATCCCAAGGATGGCTTCCCGCCATTGGGTCGTCATGGTTTTCTAGGGACAACCCCTTCTCGCCTTTCGAGAAGTGGGCCTACCAGCATGAAAATCATCATGCAACTTCTCATCCCAATCAATTAAGAATTCAGAGTCTAGCCAAGTGTAATACATGTCCCGGTGCTCAATAACCGCGAGCACGGCGATTCGAATAGATTTGATTTACTCACACTGCACTGGATGTACACTTTACCCGTACTCCGCGACCGCCCAACGTATGAGCCTCGTCCCAACACATGAGACGCGTCACGGCAAAGCATTTCAATAACCTCACATTGGCAGTACCCGTTCCATGAACTTGCATCCTCATGCACTCTAGGCGTCATAAGTTTCTAGCAGTGAGAGGAGTTCTGGCGCTCCCGGGGGGGAAGACTTACACATGCATTAAGTATAATTAAGTTTAGGTTTACACTTGGCGGTCCTACCGGTGGCGACCCTACCGTAGGCCCCCGCCTCTCATACACATCAAGAAGACCACTATGCATGGATACTACCTCCGCTCGGCTATTTATTCCGCTAGGTCTATATCCATTCGAGAAGTACGGTTGTACGGGGGTCGTTTCATGCTCAGCTTCATGACTCGGTCCTTAACTGACCAGGGTCAGCACTTGTCTTTACCGGACACCACCCAAGTCCTCCAGCCGCCCCAGTCGAAAATAGTTGTATAGTTTTATTTTTCCTTTCGCAAACCATGTCATCAATGTCATGGCAATGTGGCGCTCATGTCTCCACATGCCGCATCTCAACCACCTTCCCAAAGGTAGTTGCCCAAGCATAAAGCATTGTGATAAGTATGAATATGCATGATTCTAAAGTAGCATGGCTAAGCGTTGTCAAATATTGACTAAAAATACATGATATTGGGGACGTCAAAGACTTACAGGGATAATCAATATCAAAGACATGGCATATAGCAAGATAGGGCATTCACATATATTCATATAGCATGCAAATTTTATTTTAAATCCAAAATAAGTTCACAATTGGTTCAACATACTCAAGGTTTAGTAATGACTTGCCTTGCTTGTAGTCCTGCAGATCTTGATCCTCGTTCGGAATCGCAACTCTATCGGGGTCTAGAATTACGTGCGAAAGAAATTGATTTGAATTCAATTAGAATTCAAATAAAATCCAATAAAATTCGATAAAAAAGATAGAGCGCGAGCGTCGAATTTTGTTATCGATTCTAATATTTGCGAAATAGTACTATTCTGATTTTAATCCATTTGTCCTAAAATATTGGCGTTAGTCGATTAAAGTGTTTTACCCATTTTGAATAGCGTGATTTCCTAATAAATCCACTCTCCAATTAGATTCCTATAATAATTAGCCCACAATTTCTACCATACTTTTATCATTCACAAAATAAATAAATAAATAAATAAATAACCAACTAAATAAATAACCCCAATCTATTTTCTAGAAATTTCAAAAAATAATAGACGATTAATTCTCCGACTATTATATATATATATAGATTTAATTTGCCCCTAAATTTTCTCTTTTCTTTTCTTTTCTTTTATTTTTTCCTTTCCTTTTCTTTTTTTCCTTTTTCTTTTCTTTTCTTTCTCTGCTCTTCTCTCTGCCTCTCTCTTTCTTTTCTCTTCCTCTCTCTTTTCCTCTCTTCTCTCCTCTCTGCCTCCCTTTCTCTTTTCCTCACTTCTCTCCTTCTTTGCGCAGGCAGCGGCGGCATGGCGAAAGGAGGAGGGGGGGCTTACTGGCGGCGGCGAGGCGGCGATGGAGCAAGGCGGCGGCGGCACGACAGCAGCGAGGCGACGGCTTGGCGGAGAGGGAAGGGGGAAAGGGCGGGGAGGAAAAAAAGAGGAAAGAGAGTGGGGGTGGGGCGGGGAGGGTGGCCGGTGGCCGGCACGGGGACGGATGGGACGGCGCGTGGCACGCGGGGCTCGGCGCGGCGCGGGCAGCGATGGCGATGGGACAGCGAGCGACGGCAGCGGCGCGGGGCGCGAGGTGGCCAGGCGGCGACAGGACGGCGCGTGGCGTGGCAGCGCGCGTGTGGCAGAGGGGAGGGCGGCGATGGGACGGCTTGGCACGGGACTCGAGGTGATGGCGACGACGCGGCGACGCGACGGTCGATGGATGGCGATGGCGCGTGGCGCGGCAGCGTGCGGGGCTCGGCGTGGCGGCAGCGACGGCCGGGCATTTGGCCGGCTAGACCCACGTCGAACGCCTGGCGCGCAATGAGCAGTGCCGCCAGGGATATTTTTTGTTTTTGTGTTTTCTAGCTAAAAAAATAGATAAAATCATGATGTAAATTTATAACCCCAACTAAATATTTGAAGTACAATATTTCGCATTCAAATATGAATTTTCCCAACTTTAAAAATGTTTAAAACAATATTTATTTAAGCCCCGGTTTAATAATGCTAGTACTTAAAGATCGTGTATATATATATATATATATATATATATATATATATATTATTTATTTATTATTTCCTATTTAATGGTATGAATTTATCCCGATCCAAAATAAATAGAAAACTTGCTTAAGACGTCAATGTAGAATATTTTATTTATTACCAGCTTTGCCTAAAACTTATTTCAATTTATTTTCTTAATTATTTATTTAGCCAATTTCTATTTAGGGTTATACCTAATAAATTTCCATTATAAAATGTTTAATTTAACTCCGCAAATAAAGATCCATATAGAAGATTAAATTTGGCATGATGAAAATTTGATCAAAAGTTTTTGAAATTACACGATTTAGGGTTTCATTTTCGTCGGTCGAATTTTCAGGGTGTTACATCCTCTTTCTCTCATTTCTATGGTGCTTTGTTTACACATTATTTCATTTAAATTTTGTTATTGTTTTCTAGATTTGAAGTATGTCATGTGATGGTTCAATTGTATGGTATGGCGTTGGTCAGAATTATTTTGGAATGTTTATGTCATATGTTCAACGAAATGCCTGAATGAGGATATCATATTAGTAAGCATGGACCTTTCTACAGCCGGTAATTCTCACATCAAGTTTGTGCTTTTTATGGTGGTTTCTTAACCAAAGTCTATCAATATAGTTAATTTTTCACCTACATGCTGTTATCGTCTTAACAGATCGACCGATTTGCTCATCAGATAATGACGTTTGATTCTAGAAAGTCGCCACAGCTCAATAGTGGATTGATAGTTGTTTTTTTTACTTTTGCTATGTATATCACAAACAGAGGTCATTACAACAATACAGATGGATGATTAATTCAGTACAATTTTTCTGACAAATGACTAATAGTTTATATTTACTTTGGCGTTGCAACTGGTTGATATGAATTTTAATCAGCCATGACTAGATAGGTACTTCATCAATTGTCTTGTGCCACTGCGTACCAGTATACCACCAACAGATGGCCAATTATTTTTTTCCTTTTTGATTCACAGCACAATAATTCGTTTAGTTGCTACTGTCCAATTTATACTACAGTGCAAAGTTTTTCTATTTGTTTCAGTTAAGTATTTGGGACCAATAACAAATTCGGAACTTCAGATTAATTACTCGCATGGTTCTTGGTGTGTTCTTTTCCTCTGTTAAAATGTTGGCTATGGGATATTTTGATTTTTTCCAGATCATGGATGGAATTATGAATTTAATATTATATGTGATGTTTTTCTTTTACCTGAATATACAGGGGAAAGAGGAATGAAGAATTAAAATATTTGATATAACAACATGTTTCTAGCTGATGAAATATAAATATATCAACTCTATTTTTGGGCTATTTCCATGGTCCATGGCTCCATTCTATATATGATATATAACTGAATATAGTTCTTTAAATCATAAATATTATAAGTATTACTTTTTTCCCAATGAATCCTTTACAATCCCGTAGTAACACGTGGGATATCCGTCTAGTCTTTTTAATTTTGTTGGCTATTGCCTCTCTTCTTGTCTTGTGTTGTCTTGTGATTGATGGAGAAGTTTGGAATGTTTTTATTAGGCGGATACTCCTTTTTCTATATATTATTTTCCTTTTACAGATAAACGTTGAGATTTATTTGACAAACTACCGAGCCACGTGGTAAGACTAGCTGGCGGTAAAAACCGCCAGCTTTAATAAAGATAGATCAATCGTGGTTGCATGAAAATTAAGTAGCTCTGCCCAGCTCCCTGTCAACGGCCACCTTGAGAAAGCTGCCTTCCTCGACGACCATCTGCACCGGCAAGAACCCGAGTCCGTTGGCGATGGCGAGCAACACCTCCTTCATCTCCGCCCGGAACTCCTCCAGTTCCACTGTGCTATTGCCGTCGCGGTCGAACCGCGCGAACAGGCCGCGGTACAGCTTCACGAGCTCGTCGCCGGTCATAGCGGCCTCGTCAACGCCGAAGTGCTTGTCCAGCACACGGAGGCTCATCAGCTCCTCGGCCATCTCCGCATAGGAGAGCACGCCGTCGCGGTTGACGTCGAGCGCGGCGAAGCGGCCGCCCACAGAGGAGTTGAAGGCGCCCTCGTCCTCCACGAAACTCCGAATCGTCTTGCCATCGAGGATCTCCACACTCATGGTGGCGATGGTGAGAATTGGTGATCCTGGAAATGTGTAGTGTAGCTGGCTGTGGATTATAGAAGTGTAGAGTGAGACTGGTTTGCTTGGAGTGGGGTGGCTAATTTGAAGGGGAGATTGACGCTTGCGAGTGCTGTTTATATAGGGGAGTTTTCCGTTGGTTTTCTACATGCATTAAGTGCTATGCCACCTGGCAACCGAAGCCTGGGGGAAGGGGGGAGGGGGAGGGGATGATACACGATCGGCTGCACCCGCACGATCAGTTCCCATATAGTCCTTTTATACCTATATAAGTAGATATAATTTTTATATAAAATCTATACATATGTATATATAATAAAAATATATACATATATATAAAGTATTTGCGTATAACTTTGTATATATATATACTTATACTTTTTTATATATGTATAAATTTATATATATTTATTTTTGACGTATAACTTTTTTAATATATATGCATGCAAATTTTATGTTGTAGCATCGCTGCTACAGTGCATATGATGTTGGTATTGGAGTGATGCGGCGGCGACGGCTGCGCTGCAGCCGCAGTCATAAGCTATGGGCAGGAGTTGTCTTACACAACCCTAAGCTATGGGGCATGACTTACATGGAAACCTCTACAACTCAACCAACTAAGGTGACGGATACCAGTAATAAGGAGTGAAGTCATGGTTGGGATCTGGACAACGTGAAATTATGGTAATCTTTGCCAGGATTTATGTCGATTAAAGCCGAGTTAGACCATGTTCTTAGAAAAAAAATGAACAATGATATGACATGTAAGAGAGAAAATGCCACAAATATTTTTTCTTATAATAAGAACCAGTAGGATGACCCGCGCAATTGCGTGGCTAGCACCTATACAAAATTATCTTTTTCTCATACGTGTTTTTCTTTAAATTTTGTCAAGTTGTCACCTTGCTGTGCTAGTATTTTAAAAAATTGAATCTTGTTATCATCAGGTTTTCAATTTTATAGTTTTGAAAAGTCACACCAGATATCACCCCTTATCCCTTTATCGTCATTTTACTTGTCTGCTCACCATGATTTCTATTTATCCTTTTTAGGACCTTTAAAAATCGGATCTAATATTTTTAGAGTTCATTGTCTTGTCAGGCTTTGTTGTTTATATATTTTTTAGAAGTCTTGTCAAATGCCGGCACCCTACTTTTTAACGGCCATTGCCCTCATCCCCTCACTATTGTCATTGGGATTTTTAAAATCGAACCTGATTATCATTGGGTTCCTTTTTTACTTTCTTGAAATCTCTTCAACTGTCAAGACCCTACTCTTTTACGACCTGCTCGCTGCTCCACCTCTTTATTGTTATTGGGATTCCAAAAATCAAATCTAATAGGCATTGGGGTTCTGTTTTATAGTTTTCAGATGTCCCATCAGCTGCCGCCACCCTACTCTTTTATGACACACCCGCTGCTTCCCTCTTTTTCTTACCATTTGCCACCCTCGTAGCTTGCTCTCCCAATGGTAACCGTCGTCTCCTTATTCCTTTTTGCCCGTCCACTTATCTCTGTGATCCATCGTTTCTTATCTTTGTTGTCGTCGGCACCTTATAAAATCAAAGCTTATCATCATCAGGGTTCATTTTTATAGTTTCTAGATGCCACCACCACCACTTTACCCCTTAGTTGCCCCTCTACTCGTTGTCCTATGGCATCCATCGTCTCCTTGCTCCTTTGTTGCCTATCCACTCGTCAGTCCATGTTGTCTTCCTTCGTTGTCATCGGCGCCACAAAATCAAAACTTATAGTCGTCGTGGTTACGTTAGAAGTCCCATCAGTTGTTGCCACTACCGTATCCTCTGTCTTACTTGTTTTCTGCCCGTCGAGTCACCCTCTCGCATTTCCTACTATCCGTCATTTGAGCAGCTCGTCCTCCTATAGCCCAGTAGGACTAATTTATGAAAACCTCTTCTACAATCTGATAAGCCTTTATTTAACTGTCAATCATGATTTTGTCATTTTGCTAATCAAAATATAACACATCACTATAGTTCTCATGGAACTCTTCATTTATTTTTTTATCTTAATTTACAATCTTATAATCTAGTTTCACCGAACAATGTGGTTTCTTTTAGGGCCCATATATCAAAATAGCAACATCACGTTTTGTGTTCTTAATATATTTTTTATTCTAAAGTCTAGTTATTTCTAAATTATATTTCTACTTTATTCCAAATTTTCATGATTTTTTAAAGTTTATTTGAAATTAGTATTGAAAACCATTTTTGGAATTTATTTTATTTTTTTAGTTTAATTACTCTTACTTTTGGATATTTACATACTGTATTTCGCTATGGATCCTTCTTGGTATAGTCTTTAATTTTTAATTTTTAATTTATCTTTTTCGAATTTTAATGATATTTTCAAATTTATTTTATAATCATATTGAAAATAAAAAATTTAAATTTATTTTATTTTTATTTCGAATTTTGAGTAGTCTCGTGTTGGATTCTAGATGGACTATTCTTTCAATATCCCTTATCTTTTTATTCTGAATTTTTGTTATTTATATTATTCCTCTTGAACTGTTCTTTTTTTTTCTACGATCGATGTTGGAATTTCTAGCATTTAGATCAAGTTTTATTATATTTTTGTTTCTAATTTAAGTGATTTTTAAAGTTTATTTGTAATTTGTATTGAAATCAAATTTTAGAATTTACTTTATTTTTATTCTATATGTTAATTAATCTCGTGATGTGTTCTAGATAGACTCTTCTTTCAATATTTCTTATTTTTTATTTCGAAATTCAGTTATTCCTCAATTATATTCCTACTTAAAGTTTTCTCTTTCTTCTCTGATTAATATAGGAATTTTTAGTATCCAAATCGAGTTTTATTTTATTTCTATTTCAAATTAACTCATGTTGAAATTCAATTTTAGAATTTATTTTATTATTATTATGGATTTTAATTAATCTCGTGTTGTGCTTTAGATGGACTAATCTTCAATATTCTTATCTTTTATTTCAAATTTTAGTTATTTCTAAATTGTTTTGCTAGTTGAACTCTTAATTTTCTTTTTCTCTGACCTGCCCATCCAGGGTCCAAATTTGATACGGATACTCGTATTTCAGTTATTTATTTGTTCAAGATATGTCAGTCCAGTCTTCGGAGACGTTCGTAGAATTAGGGGATAAATGTGCATGCATGTATATGAGCGTTAACGACTATGCTGTGTTTCGAAAAAAAAATTATCCTCAGATTAATGTGGAAGGTTGTAGCCCAGACCAATACTATAATTAACGCTAGATTTTCCCCCTCTTTTTCTTTTATTTTAAATCTATTTATTTTTTTAGTTCTCAGGAGTTCTTTTTAATAGCAGGAGAAAATGCATATTTTTATTGAAAAACAAATATGTTTAGCAGCCGACTGTTACTCTTTCCAAATCAATATGCTGTGGGATGCATTGACACAGCACGTGCTCAATTCTGCGTTTCCTCTTTTTCTCTTTTTTCGTTTTTCTGATTTCACGTTGCGGACTGCAAAACCCTTGCACATATGTCCAGTTCGAATAAAATAATATCTCATGTATCCAAATCGAAAAGAGTATACCTAGACGATATTTTTTGTATATTCCAATTAAATCTGAACCGTGCAATCTAGATCAATTGTGATCTGACAGTAGATATATATATATATTATTAATGTGAGAATTTTTAGCCTCTACAACGAATATGATATCTTTTTTTCAAGACTGTCTTAATAATATCAATATAATAGATATATGACCTGAACATGACTGGGTTCCAATTTCCAACATATTGGAATGTTACCCTCAATTACTCAAAAACAACGCTATGCTATTGATCAGAACAGGATGCAGTACCTAGCAAATTGTTTTCGCTTTCTTTTGCAACTAGGTGAAACCCTGTATGTTGCTACGATAGTTTAGTATAATAGTAATAAGTTAAAATAATGTATAAGATAGCTAGACGTCATAAGTTGATATGGTTTATGATAATTTAAATAATATATAGAATGATGATAAGGTAGTGTGATTTTATGAGAGAAAAAAATGATAGAGGTAATTTGGACCATATAGCTTAATAATCTAAAAGCTAAAAATTGAAATGATATGGCTTAAGAAGGAAAAAAAATGAGAAAGATAATTTGAACCATAGATTAATCATTTAAGAGCTAAAAATAATTGATGTGATATGACTTAATTATTTACACTCATTCGAACAAAATGAAAAAGAAAATGAGGAATCATGAACTTACATTGGTCAGTTTTTCTCGATTAATCCGCTTGTCATTCAAAATCCAAAAACTGGTAAATGGTCATGTAGCTATTTGATCAAAAATGGCTTGTGATTTTTGAATTACTCGATTGACATTCTGGCGTACAAACGGATCTCGGTATCTCACTAAAGCGAGCAAGTATAACAATTAAATATACCTCAACAAAGGCCAAAAGATAGTGCAATTAGAGACAACAAATTAAGAACAAGAATAGCAATCAAAATCGTGAATGTATATATGAAAATTAATTTGCTCGCCGGTTCAGTTCTATTCAAGCAGCTTTGGCTAGCTCCCTGTCAACGGCCACCTTGAGAAAGCTGCCTTCCTCGACGACCATCTGCACCGGCAAGAACCCGAGGCCGTTGGCGACGGCGAGTAACACCTCCTTCATCTCGGCCCGGAACTCCTCCAGGTCCACCGTGCCATTGCCGTCGCGGTCGAACCTTGCGAACAGGCCACGGTACAGCTCCACGAGCTCGTCGGCGCTCATGGCGGCCTCGTCGATGCCGAAGTGCTTGTCCAGCACACGGAGGCTCATCAGCTCCTTGGCCATCTCGGCGTAGGAGAGCAGGCCGTCGCGGTTGGCGTCGAGCGCTGCGAAGCGGCCGTCGACGGAGGAGTTGAAGGCGCCCTCGTCCTCCACGAAGCTCCGGACCGTCTTGCCGTCGAGGATCTCCACACTCATCTTGATTATCGGAAATCTGGAACGAATTTTTAGCTAGGTAGCAGAGGAAGTTTTCGGTTGGCTTTGGTTGATGAGAAGATGAAGCTGGTGAATGCAATTTATAGGCGCTGTACAGCGAAAGTACGTGACGTAGCCGCTGGTTTTGCGAGTCGGCAATGGTGTGCTACTACCACCATACTAGTCCACTACTATGGCGTGCGTGACCAAATTCTTCAGTGACTCGGGTGATAGAGTAACAAGCGGATCGGTGACTTTGGCGGTGCTATGGGCGAAGTCGGTCCAGTGTAGCGGAGGCAACCGATGCTTCCGTTGGTTGATTGGCTCCGGGCCGGTGGTTTGCGAATTTGCGACGGTTGCAGCGGCAAAATGGGCAGCACGGGACGAGGATATCGGGCAGCCAGACGCGCATGAATCTTGTCGGCCCGAAACTGTGGGTTTTGTGACGTGTGTGTGGAGATGATACCCAATGGACGAGGCAGCGGCGCACCCAACGTTGGCAAAGTCCACTCGGACACCCGGTCGGACCACTGGACCAGTAGCCGTACCCCTCAACGAGTGTGATCTGCTTATTGTGAGGGCCATTTTGGAACAAAAGAATTTTAGAGGAATTTCGTAGGTTCAAATTCTGTGGAAAATTTGTATACATGTTTATTTGGAATAAAGGGAATAGTCATTTCAAAATCCTATGAAATTTTATAGGATTGTCTCAATTCATAAGGATTTTGAAAGATTTTCAACGTAAGGTCCAACCTTTTGAAATAAATTACTTTGGTGTCTATATATCTATACCTAATTAAAAAATACGGAAGGCTTCCGGACCGATTTTCGTTAGTCCACCTCCCCATCCCGCTCGGTCGCACTCCTCCCTCCTCACGCGACTCCTCCCTTCCTCCCGCGCGCCTCCGCTTCCGTCTCTCTCCCTTCCTCTTGGCGTCCCTCATCTCTCCCTCGTAATCCCCAACAAAAATTTTTCGTTTGTCGTCCAATCTGGCCCCGCTGCATGCGCCCCCTCCCTCCACGGCCCCTCTCCTCCCCCCTCCCCCCATCGTGCCGGATGTCTAGTACGCGAGTGTTCGCGTAACGCGAACGCATCAAGTCCAGCCCACGTGCTTGGGCGCCTTCCCCTTTTAGCCCACATGCTAGCTGGCTTGTTTGTTTTTGGCCTAGTACTGTTGATGAAAAATTCGTGTCCAGCCGATAGTGTCAAAGCTGATCTTGACGCGAACCGTATCGAAACACACGAAGCCCTGGGAAAGCTCTAGTGCAGGTCCTAAAATATTGATGAAATGCGAGCGTGTGTTAACGCCAAAAATTGGTAAGCCCTGAAGTTATCATCGGTCTAGAGTCAGTATCCGTACCGCCGATGAGGATCCGGCGTGCGGACACACGAAGGCCTGGGAGATCTGCTTAGCTCCAGTGTAGGTCCTAAAATTGATAAAGCGCAGGCGTGCCAGTCAGTTTGATCCTGCCACTGACAAGATACACAAAATAACAAAATAAAAGGTCTATCGGCCGTTAAGCCGATGACCAAGGATATCGGCCAATAGGCCGATAGGGCAAAAACAGTAGATCAGCCGGTAGGCCAATGGTGCAGTTCCAGCCGATGCCGATGTCAGCCGATGTAGTTAGGGTTTTAATCCATCGGCTATGTACTGCACAAACATCTATACAGAAACGATCGGCCGACGATAGCAATATAATATAGCATAAACCAATCATATGATAAAATAAACACTGATCTGAAGATTAAAGCACACATCGGCCGGAGGTCCGATGGCATAAACTCTCAATAAGCAGATAAACAATAAATACTCTGTTGTCATCGGCCAGATCCAATCTATATGTAAAACTCTTGGGCCGATGCAACATCCAGATAACTCACCGGCTGAAACCCCGGTGAAACTCTTATTGGCAATCGACAGGCAGGCTAGAGATTACGGTTCTAATCATGACTTAGCGACACTAAGTATGAAAAGAAACGCAAGATCTAGACAATCAAGCCCTCGACTGATTTTCGAGGTGGTGGATACCTTAGCCAATCTAATCTAGTGAGACAATTTAGTCGATACCGGCGTAAACCCTAAAACGAATCTCGGCCGATACGACTAAATCGAGACGCCAAACCAGATTGACTAAAATATATGATAGTAGGTGTTTACGTTGACGAGATCAGAACGCAGAAGCCCTAGCCCCGACAGCGCAGGCAGCCATAACGAGACTTACCCCTCGTAGGAAGGACATGAACTCGCTGAAGAAGACGAAAGTAAAAAGGTGACGATGCGCCGAAGTTGTATTAATCGTGTGATGAAAATTACATGAACCTCGGGCTTACATATTTATACCCATAGGCTAACAAAGATCCTAACAGAATACGACTCAAACTTTCCTAAAGATAAAAGGAAACAGATAAAGTCCTTATTGGACACTAAACACACTTTCCTAAAGATAAAAAGTAAACTAACAAATTCTTCCTAATTAGTAGATACAAGCCGCATCCTCCTCAAACTCGGTCTTCTCTGGATAAGATCTTCCCGAATCTAACAAGAATTCAACTGCTGTTAGCGGTTGGTTTAAGATAACCCCCATCGGCCAATGTAGAACTCTAGGCCGATACTAGCTTCGAGCCGATATGGATCCTAGGCTGATGGGGACTTCAGGGCTTACCAAATTCTGCCGTTAACAGGTTGCCAGCAGTTTGATTCTTGATGGATTCGGTTAAGAAAATTAGTCAATTAAAGAAAGCTTATCCAAAAGAGACCGAGTGAGAGGAGGATGCAGCGTGTCAAGTTATCTACTAATTAAGCAACGTCAATTAGATTCCTTTTACTTTTAGGAAAGATTGTTTAGAGTCCGAATATGACTTGTATTTTTACTTTATCTTTAGAAAAATTTGTGTCTTGTACAATAAAACTAGTATTTACCCATGGGTATAAGTATCTACACCCGGGGACTTTATAAGATATCTCTCGATCAATACAACTACTCTTGGCTCCTCGCCATCCTCTTTCCCAAGGTTTTTATTTATCAACCGGCGGAACTTGGCACCTGACGCGGGGCTGCATCAGCCTTCAATCTCCGACGAAGGGGTAAGTCCTACGTTCTACCGACCTTAGCAATTGTATCGGCTACATTGGTATTGTTCAAGGCTAGACCCTTATTGACAATCAAAAAGCAGGCTAGAGATTATGAAGCATGATTAGGGCTGATACAGCGCAAAATATGAAAAGAAACATAATATCTAGATAATTAAGCCTTCGACTAATTTTCAGGGTGGTAGATACCTTAACTAATCTAGATCGACAAAACAATTTAGCCGATACCGGTAAAACCCTAGAAAAGATCTGAACGATACAAGTAAATTGAATAATCGACTTAGATTAACTAAGATATATGATAAATAGGTAGGCAAATATATCAACCAAACCAGAGCAATCCAAGAGGTCGAAGCGATGCAGCCTTGAACAACACCAATGTAGCCGATATATTCGCCAGGGCTGGCAGAACATAGAGCTTACCCCTTCGTCAGAGATTGAAGCCAATGCAACCCCACGTTAGATGCCAAATTCCGCCGGTGATAAATAAAAACCTCGAAAAAGATGGTGGCGATACGCCGAGAGTAGTTGTATTGATCGGGAGATTGATTACAAAAACCCCGGGTATACATATTTATATCCTTAGGCCCATATGAGTCCTAATTAGACATGACACATACTTTCCTAAAGATAAAAGAAAAAATATAAGTTCTGATCAAACACTAAACACACTTTCCTAAAAATAAAAGGAAACTAACTGACTCTGTCTAATTAATAGATAAATTACCACGCTGCATCCTCTTCTAACTCGGCATCTTCTGGACAAGCTTCTATTAATTGATTAATTTTCTTAACCAAAATCCACTAAGAATCCAACTGCTGGCGACTGATAATTCCCATCGGCCGATTCCAGGACTCTGAAACCAATACTAATCTAGACCGATGATGATTTTGGGGTTTACAAAATTTTGGCGTTAACAAGTACATGCAACCCATGTATTTTAGTCTAATTAATTTGTGTATATAAACTTTGTATACATATACTTTATACATATAAACTTTGCACATATAAATTTTATACCATATGAACTTTACACATATAAATTTTATATCATATAAATTTGGTGTAGGCATTTTACACGTAAAAACATTTAGTATACAAATTTATACACGCAATTTTGTACATATTAACTTTATACCATAGAAAAATTGGTGTAGGGATTTTACACATATAAACATTTAGTATATAAATTTATACATGCAAAATATTTGGTATACATCTTCATAGGTAGAGATATTAAAAACAGAAAAAAAAAGACACAAATGCCTATTTTGGACCACGTGGGCCATATTTTCCTGCTGCTGCCTAGATAGCCTTCACTTCAATTAGCTCCAACCCCGTAAGAGAAAAAAAAAAGAAACAGACTTGGTCCCAAAAAGGAAACAATCACCCGTTCGCTGACCCTGCTGCCCGTGAACGTGCGTGCACTAGCCGTGCCACCCACCACGGCCCCTCACCTCCCTGGCGTCCCTCCTCCCGGTCGCCCCCTCCTCTCAACGCCCCTCTTCTCCCCTGCGCTCCCTCTCTCCTGCGTGATCAAAGAAAATGGAACCCTCTCTTCTGGAAACACGTTTTGACGCACTCACCCGGCCGTGTTCACCACTAGAGCTCGTCGTTGTCGTTTCTCTCTATGTCAGGACCACGTCGTTGCCGACCGCATTCCTACTGTTCTGGTTTTCTTCGTTGTCAACTGTCACCATCTATGTGTGAATCACATCGTGGGGCATGTCCGGCTGTCTCCCTGACAGTCACTTGCTTCCGGAGCAACAGGTTTTCAAACCATAACACATTTTTACAAAGTTGGCTAAAACAAAAACTACGCTAAGGAATCACCTTACATCCGGCCATGACTGTGGGCACGGCTTTTCGAACAGTTTGTTAACGTCTGTAGAGGGGGTACACTTTACCCACACGGCGTTACTAACCCGGGTTACTCAGCCCGTGTAGAATAGCCACGTTTGGAGACTTTGAGATTTTCACGACAAGACATTTCGAAAACCGACTTATGGTTACTTTATGCCAATGAGAGGGGTCCCATGGACCAACACTAGGTTAGGTCCCAGACCATATTGTGCCAGGAAGCCCAGGGGTCCTCCCCGACATCACCTCGACGAATCCATTTGTCCCTTGGTATCAAGATTTCCCTGGCCTATCTAGTTACTCAGTCAGGGGTGTCCCATTTCAACTATCTGGTCGCACCTGTTATTTGTTCAGATGTAATTCCAAAGGAATCGGTCCTTAAAAGCGACCACATAAGTATCCCGCCCAGGAATAGCCTTGTGTTGTGAGTTTTATTTTTTAAAAACTCGTTTTTCTTTCACATGGCATCAACCCAGGTGTCGGATTTTCTAAAGCTTTCATAAATCAGGTTTTATCCTAGATGTTCTCGGGTTTTAAGTTTGAAGGCGACCATTGATATTCGCACAAGGTGCACGAATACCGAGGCACCACATAGGTGGTTATAAAAGGACATGATAAGCAATTAACAAGGAAAGGATGCAACCATTAGGTAGGCCCACTGATCTGCCTTGTAGATGGGGCAAACAGTTTCCAGTGCAATCCTATCAATGCATAAATATTTTGCAAGCAACATAATTAATTTCAATTATAGGCTCAATATGATGACTTGCCTTGCTCAAGGTCTTGAGCTTCACGAATCCTCGAGAAATCCAAGCTTGGACGAAAATCCGGGATCCGCAACTAGGCGCAAACAAACAAAACCTAAACAAAAAACCAAAGAGAATATCCTATTTAGGCTAATTAATAGTGCCATTAGGTAGATCATAACTTTATGGATTTACTGGAATTGGAATGGAGTCAATCAGATCTACGGATCAAAAGATATGAATTTTGGAATATTAATTGAAGTTTTGGAGCAAGGGAAAAAGGATTTATTGAATTTCCTGAAAAATAATATTCCCAAGAATATTCTTTTAATGCGGGGTCCACATGTCAATAGACTGGGAGCCATGGGTGCACCGTGGACATGGTCCATAGGCCACTTGGTTCGGTGTGAGGGAGGAAGTGTGGACTTTGGTCCATTGGCCTCAAGGGAATGAGCCACGGATTATGTGGGGAATGTAAAATGGACTTTGTCCAACGAGTCGAGAGGCGACGGTACGACCCAATAGGCCGAGGCGAGCCAGAGGGATAGAAGGGCCATGGCGGGGAGATGGGCTGGCAGGGCTACACGGCCCAGCAGGCCAGGCGCGCAGAAAAACAGAAGGAGAAGGCCAGCCGGTGGGCTCGGCCCACGAGTGGTGAGATAGGGAGGCAGCTGACGGGGCAGTGGCTTGACTCGGTCAAGCCCACGTGAACCGCCATGTCAGCGGAGATGGGAGTGGAGAGAAGGTCGGGCGCGGCATGGACGGCCGGCGGCGAGCGGCACACTCCGACGAACGGCGGCGAACCGGAGGGAGTGACAGGCACCGGCGAGTAAGATAGGAGAAAGGGAAGCCAATCATCGGCTCGGATCAGGGAGAAGTCGCGTGACGGCGGCCGGCGGCGGCGGCAAAGCATCGGCGGAGCGATGCATCGAACAGCCGTCGGCGGGGCGAAAAGAGGAGAGGAGAGGTGAGCGGCCAGGGTGGCGCTTCAGGTAGGTAGCTGGGGCACGGGAAGGGTAGCGGCGCGAGGAATTGAGAGGGGAGGGACTGACGGAGGCGCGCGACTATCCGTGGCAGCGGTGGGACGGGCGGCATGGAACGGGAGCAGAAGATGAGGCGAGCAGTCACGGCGGTGCTCCGGGAGGTTAAGGGAGTTCAAGGGGGGCGATGGCGAGGGGATTCGCCAAGGGGAAGCTGATGGCGGCGAATGGCGACTCATGGCTGCGCCAGGGCCAGGAAGACGGCGAGGGTTCTACTCGATGAACGGGCGGCCAAGAAGGCGTGTCATCGAGTAGAAACGGATGGTGAGCTCATCGACAATGAGGAATGGTCATCGGCGGCGGTGGCCCGATGGTGAGAAGGTAGGCCAGCGGAGGAACGCGGTCGGGCATCGGTGATGGGTTTCCGGGTCCGGCATTGTGTCAAGAAGTGCAGCGAGGCGGCGAGAAGAGGAACGCCGGCAGCGGGGATGGCGTGGTGTCGATGTGAGCGAGACCGGCGCCGAGGTAAGCACAGGCGATGGGCACGACGCGGCAGAGAGGAGCTCCATGGGCGAGGAAGAGGTTAAGCGGCGAGGCAGTCGCGACCGGCGTTCGACCGAGGATGAGAAAGGAGGCGGAGCGACTGATTTATGCGGTTCGGCCATGAACGGAGTTGAAGCCGAGGACGAGGGGGAATGCGTTCGCCGTGTGGTCTAGTTTGCATCCACGTGCTTGGCCGCAGCAGCGGAGCACCGAGGTGGTCGAGCGGTAGTGATCGGCGTCAGGACAGAGGGCGGCAGGGCTCCGCCGCCCTGAGCCCTTGAGGTACGAAGCAAGAGGAGGAGGAGGAAGCCCCCGGGGACGAATTTATAGAGGAGGGAGAGCAGGGGAAGCGGCTAAGTTGGTGCACCGGTGGGGAGGGTGGTTGAACTCGCCAGGCAACAACGAATGGCAGGAAGAGTTGGCGATCTCGTGGGCGATGCAAAATTGATCGACAGCGTGGATGTGATGGTCGATGAAAGCAGTAGATCAAGCAGCCAAATTCGAACGCGGGAGGCGGGAGGAGCGACATAGTCTAAGTGGGGCGCCGGCGAGGTGGCGCCACGATATCACGGCGTTGGTGGCTTGCGGCGGGACCACGGGGACCAGCGGATGACGACAAACGGAGGGGTGGTGGTTGACGGCGAGCGGGGACAAGGGGGGTCGCTGAGGCAGGGCAAGTAGGCACAGTGGCGTCGGCTTGTCTCCCGGTCGGCCACGCGCACGAGCGGGCGGTGGCGAAAATCAAATCACCAGCAGCGACTAGGCGCGTGGCACAACGAAGGAGAGAGAGAGAGCGTGAGGGGGAAAGAAGGGGAGGCGTTGCCTCTTCTCAGCACGTGCAGCACATGTGACCGGGGAGACGGGCCGAAGCGGACTGGGCCAGGGATGACGCGGCCCACGGGGAAAGGAGAGCGCAAGGGAAAGATGGGCCAGCTGAGAGAAAGGCGGCCCAAGCAATGAAGGGAGACGAATTAGACTTTTCCTGAAACTTTTCTTTAAGGAAATTTGAGAGGCAATTGAAGTAGGGTTTGAATTCAAATTTCAAATTTGAATTTCAGAAAATAAGGAGTCAAGGAAGGGCACAAATCAGGAATTTGATATTTTTGGAATAGGTTTTATATTTGGGAATTTTCGGAAGGTTTGCAGGGGAATTTAAGGGGACAAGAAATTGAATTTGAAATTTGGATTTCAAATTCAAGGTTTGAATTCAAGGAATTTATTGCAAGGAGAAGATAGTGAGAAATAGAGTTTGAGTTGGGATCGGGGTTCAAATTTGACATTTTAACTTAGCGAAAAACAAAGGATCAAGGAGAGGGCATCAAGTCGGGAACTCGATATTCCTCCGGATTAAATTGTGTTTGGATTTGCGAGAGTATTGACTCAAAGAGAGGATATATAGATAGATAGATAGATAGATAGATAGATAGATAGGTAGGTAGGTAAGTAGGTAGGTAGGTAGATAGATAGAAACAGAGAAAGAGAGAGATGAAATTCAAGAGGTTAAGTTCGAACTCGATAATTGACTTTAGGGATTTTTATTTTGTAGCGAGAATTTGGATATGACTAGAGCGTTGGTTCAAATATTTGGAGGGATTATTGAACTAGGATGATTTCGTGAGAATTTGGTCGAATGAGATTTAAGAGAGAAATTCGATTACGGAGATTCGAATTCGAGAATCGTTTTTAGTGAATCAAGGAAAGAGTTTAGGATTTTTGAGGTGGATGCTTGGACTGAATTTGAATTCTGAGACTCGACAGAATATGCGGTTAGGGTTTTAGGGCGAAATTCGAATGCAAAGGTTTGAACCTCAAGACTAGTTTCGAACGAAAATCTCGAGAGGTTGGGTTAGGGATTCGAATTTGTTGAATTTTGAGATTTGAAATCATGGGACCTTTACAAAGAGAATTCAGAGATGATTTGAGTGAGAACTAAAATCTTTGGGGGACAACTGAATTAGGATTATTTGAAGGAAAATTTCTCGGTAAAGGTTTAGGACAGAAATTTGAATATGAAGATTCAGATTCTGAGATTATTTTCGGATGGAGATTTTTGAGCATGCGATTTTTGACATTAAGGAATGAGGACAAAGGAGGGATTTAAATTGAGATCTACGGCACAACTTAGATTTGGCACTTAAAGAACAAAATTTTTGCAATTAAGTTTTTCTTAAATTAGCTTTTAACGCCATGCTAAAATCAGAGCGTTATACTCCTGGACCACTCACATAATATTGAGACCATAGGAAAATGAATAGAATAAGAAAATTCTAATTTATGTCAATAAAATGGGTATCCATTCAGATTTAATGGATCAAATTTTCATCTATGGGCTAAAACAAGTTTTTTTTTAATTTCTAGCAAATTTCAGTTGTTTTCCATTTACAGTATTAGTTTTAACACTATTTGATCCATTAAAAATTGTTGTAACTTATTATTTTTCTCTATATTAAATTATTTATAGCTAAATAAAAAAATAGAGATTTAGTTATATAATTTTTCTGATATTGAATTATCGTTCTGGCCAAAGTTATTCGTAGTTTGATGTTGTTATTTCTATTATTATGTTTCCTTCATCATTTATGCCAATTCTGATATATGGTTTAGGATTTTAATTTATGTCAATGAATGTTATTTAGAATCCGTTGCAATGCACAGGCATTATGTTAGTCTTATCTAATTCCTATATTTTTCATAAGCTCCATCCAAACAGTTATTCCTATGGTTTTTCTAAGCTTTTTCATCCACGGGATTTGAGATACAACGGGCGCTTGAATCTGTTTTTTTCCTTATTTTTTGTGTGTTGAAAGTCATGTTTTTCAAACGTGCACTGATTGTTTACTGTTTACTCTTTAGTGCCCTGGTCATGTTTGTCACTTTGCTCTTCTCTTATTGGTAAAGAATCTTGACTATGCTGTCAGTGTTAAAGAGAAGATATACTTTTTATACATGGGTTCACGATATATGAAAGTACCATATACCTAATTGTATACAAGAAGATATCCTTTGGTTAAAAAAATACGACGAATAAAGAAGGAAATTATCTTCCCAGAATATAAGGTGTTAGAGTACTAGTCGAAGAAGATAGGGCCTCCTTATTCACTATCCTATTTTATTTTTTTGAGTTCTACTTGGAGAGAAAGATGACCTTTGCTATAAATAGAAGACTCTATAGGAGGAGAGAAGACACGCCAACAGAATACAAGCCAATACAGATCTATACAATTCAAAGCAAGCCTAAACAAACCTAATCTGGAGCCACAAAAGCCGACATGAGGGATCTAGAACTACCTTCAATCTTACCGAGTTCATATTTGTGGTAGAAGATTATGCTAGCCGTCAACTACGTGTTAGAGCTTCATGCCTCCAAGTCGATGTTGACTAGATTAGATCATCCCAAATATTATATTCGTGTGATACTGATATATAAATGCAATACCGACTTCAGCCAACAGGAGTAGCGCTATTAACTATGAGTTAAGAGGCCCGAACCTGTATAAAAATTCTTGTCTTCTGTCTCTTTTACCTCAATCTCGCGTATACCCTAATACCAACGATCCTCATACTTTACAAATACTATAGACGGGTATAACCCGTCGACAAAAAATATAAATTATTTCTTTTTACTTTCAATCCTCACTAATAGTTGCATATGACGTAAAATTGATTAACATGATGTTTGCTTTTCACAATGGTGCAACTTATCCAAGGTTCTGTTTCGATATTTTTCAATGTTTCGATAGTTGATAAGGTTTTGCCAGCTTTACAGTTTTTGAGAAAACATTTGTTGCCCGATCAAAACTATCTAAATCGTATCCATATTTTACCTTTTTAGTTCTATTTGAACAAGAGGACATTTGAGACTATAAATACAAGACCCCAGGTTACATGACAAGCCTGATATGAGGACGAAGAGAGGATCTAGAGCCATCTTTAATCTCACCGAGTTGATTCTCGTGAAAGTAGACAACAGCTAACCATCAACCACCATGTCCAAGCTTTACATTGATATACTAGCAAATTGGATTAGGTTTTTCTCCTATTAATACTTGTGAGGTATTGATATATAATGGAAACATCGGCTCCAATCAACAAGAGTAAGACTATTACTTGTCATCAGGAGGTCCGAACCGATATACAAATCATCGTCATCGTCTTCCTTGCTCTCTTTATAGCAACTAAGCTCTACATCCTCAAGACAAGACAAACCGTAGAGGTATGTATCCTGTGTGATCAGGATATAACCCATCGACACAACTCTATGGGTTCTTCCTTCACATTATGTTAAATGAAAAATCAGATGCCTTGTTTTAAAAAAATCATGTTTATCAAATGAGCACCGACTGTTTACTGTTTACTCTTTTTAGTGTCCTGTCTGTCAGTTTTTGTCTTTTTAGTGTTGCGCGAAGCAAGCCGCAGATTTTTGAAACAACAGTGCTAAGCTATAATTAACGAGGCCCATCTGACACAGAACACCACGAGATAGTAGAATAATGCATTGATGGATTAAGAAACGCCCGTGTTTAGTTTTAAACTTTTTTTTTCGAAAAACGTCACATCAGATCACATCAGATATACGGACACACATTTGAAGTATAAAACATAGTCTAATAACAAAACAAATTACAGATTCCGCCTGTAAATTGCGAGACGAATCTTTTGAGCCTAATTAATCCGTCATTAGCAAATATTTACTGTAGCACCACATTGTCAAATCATGGTGCAATTAGGCTCAAAAGATTCGTCTCGCAATTTACACGTAAACTGTGTAATTGGTTTTTTTTTCGTTCACATTTAATACTTCATGTATGTGTCCAAACATTCGATGTGATTGATTTGAAGTTTGAAGTTTGAAATTTGAAGGTAACTAAACAAGGCCGAAGCAGCTGAGATGCATACAACCAAGTACTCTAGGTCTAGCTAGCTGAGCGATCCAAACACTGTTGATGTGTTTAGATTCAGGGGTATAAAATTTTAGCGTGTCATATCGGATATACGGACACACATTTGAAGTATTAAACGTACTCTAATAACAAAACAAATTACAGAATCCGCCTGTAAATAGCGAGACAAATTTATTAAGCCTAATTAATCTGTCATTAGCAAATGTTTACTGTAGCACCGCATTGTCAAAACAGGGAGCAATTAGGCTTAAAAGATTCGTCTCGTAAATTAGTCGCAATCTGTGTAATTAGTTATTTTTTTCATTTATATTTAGTACTTTATGCATGTGTCCAAATATTTGATGTGACGGGGTGTAAAAATTTAGCGGAAGATCGGGCAATGCTGGTGTATCGTGTCCTCACTGGCAACCTCGATCATGTGCAGGTTCTGTCGAGTGTTAAAAGACAAGACCTCGGGATTTACCTGTCGAGAAAACATTTGAAATCTCTAAGCTTTGTACGTATGTGATGGATTTCTTGTTTATGCAAACAATCAAGTATACTGTCTTAGAAAAATAACTGCTATCTCTCGTCTCTAATTGCCGATCGGCTCTAATGGGTTAAGTTATGGCTCATCGATCAGTCATAAAAAAAATAAACGAGATAACATAGTCGGAACTTTTATATTACTATTTTTAGTGATTTAAAAACAAATACATCCTATAAAATAAAATTCGATTAAAGAAACCCTAAAAATCTAAAGTTAAGTTTAAAAATTTTAAATTTTATTTGCGTCCAATAAGTCAACAAGCAAGATAACGAGATGTTATGTTAGTCAAGTTACTAACAGTACGTTGAAATATTCTCAAAAATGTTTTTTAGAGGACTGTTGTGTTGAATATGACTACAAGAGCACACCATTTTCTCTGTGTTTTACGACTTTAACGACTGGTTCTTGAAAAATTGTTGTTTCTATAAGCCGTATCAAACAAACACCAAGGCCATTCAAAGGAAGCGCGAAGGGTGCAACACAACAGCAGTGTTGAGATTGATGGAGCGTCCGCGATGATTCAGCGTCATACTTCTAGAAAGTGATGTTCATTAGAGTCCAAATCGATCTTTCTCCTGTACTTTCTTTCCAATTGGAAATAAACGTGACGTACGTGAGATAGGTGTGTGCAGATTATTGAAATAAGAATTAATGTAGCTCCACATTAAATTTGGCTAGTACGGTTGATACTACTCCCTCCCTCTGTCTCATATTATAATTCGTTTCCTCTGTTTCATATTATAATTCGTTTGACTTTTTTTTTATTCAAACTTTTTTAAATTTAACCAAATTTATAACAAAATATAATAATATTTTCAATACAAAATAAATATTATATCAAAATATATTTAATGTTAAATTTAATAAAGCTAATTTCGTGTCATAAATGTTGTTAATTTCTTCTATAAATTTGATCAAATCTAAATAATTGACTAAAATAAGTCAAATAACTTATAATATGAAACGGATAGAGTTTTGTTTTAGTAGTATATTTTAGACAAGTAATACAAGGGCCTATCTGCACATCTATCTATAGTTTTTTAATGTTCTTCTATTTCACTTGCGACAAATTTTAGGTTACTGTTTTTCAATTTTTTATTCATAGGATATTGCATCAAAATTCATATTCCTTTAGACCTGACTTGTAATTACACTCAACTATAGAGCACTTATATTTGATTGTGAAGCATTTACACTCAGTTATAAAGCATATAGACTCAGTTACAATGCACTAAAATTAAATTTTACAACTGTTTTTTTCTCTATATTTATGATTTTTGACATATTTATCCTTTTGTTGTATATAACATTAAATCCTGTGGTACGCTGTGAAGATAGTGGGATTAAATTTCCTCACCTATGCATAAGCTGTGATTTTTTTCTTTTCCACTTATACAAATCTCGAAGCAAATCTAACGGTTTAAAATTATATATAAAAACTCATTACTACAGAAACATTTTTTCTATACAAGTACCCATATATGTTACAGACGGATCGTACCTGGTCGTGCCTGCAAAAATCGACCTTCATTTTCACATACGGCTCATTAAGAGGCTCGCATGCAAAAATATATTTTCATAGACGGATCTCTTGACACATCCGCATGCAAGAACAAACCTTTTTTTTTTTTGTAGGCGGGCCTTTTAAACGGTTGCATGTGAAAATGTATTTTAGTATGTGCGCCTCTTAAAAGCCTTCCTACAAGTTTGACATTATTCCTCTCTTCCTTCTCATTTCAATTTTTTTTAAGTCTCATCCTTATCTCCCCACTTTCTCTCTTACCTCTCATTTTCTCACAACCTTCTACTCCCTCGTTTCATATTATAGATAGCTTTGATTTTTTTAATTAAATATTTTTAATTTTTTTCATATTTATAGGAAGATATAGCAATGTTTTAAACACAAAATAAATATATTATCAAAATATATTTAATGTTATATCTAATAAAATTAATTTGAAGTTATAAATGTTGCTAAATTTTATTATAAATTTGATTAAACTAAAAAAACTTCATAAAAAATCAAAGTGATTTATAATATTAAAAGAGTACATACAAAGTTATATTATAGGTAATTACGATGTAGTTGTTTCACATATACTGTATTTACGTTCGCTAATTTTTGAAAGAAAATTTGTTGAAGCCTGAAACCAACATAATGAGGGTAGCAGGATGCACTTTCTCTCAGTCCTACTTCCACGGAGAACAGAGAACTCGAGAGGTTTCGCTTCAGTGCCGAAGAAAGGACGAGCTATTCCACCCTCCCGGCCGGTGCGTTTGCGATGAAGAAGACCGTGGTTCTCTATCCCGGCCTCGCCGTCGGCCACTTCAACCCCATGATGGAGCTCGCCGACGTCTTCCTGGACCACGGCTACGACGTCGCCGTCGCGCTCATCAACCCGTCGGTCAAGGAGAACGACGCCAACTTCGCCGCCGCCGTCGCCCGCGCCGTCTCCTCCAAGAGCTCCACCATCTCCTTCCACACGCTCCCGTGCATCCCGGACCCTCCCTCGCTCGCCTTCAACGATCAGTTCTTCAAGAATTACTTCGACCTCATGCGACGGAACAACGAGCACCTCCACCACTTCCTCTGCACCGTGCAGGGCCTCCACGCCGTGGTCATCGACGCATCGTGCGGCCATGCCCTTGAAGCCGCGAGGAAGCTGGGTGTCTCTGTCTTGGAGTTCTACCCGTCCAACGCCGGCGCCCTCGCCGTGAACCTACAGGTTCCTTTGGTTATTGATGGGTTCAATAAACATCTGGAAGGAGATACTACTCCTGTCGAGTTCTTGGGTGTTCCACCCATGTCTGGTTCTCACTTGGCTGGCCTTTATGGGCCGATTAGCGAGGTGAACAACGATATCGAGGCCATGATGTTTGCTGGAGCGCGCATCAAGGCGGGATTCGACGGAATCCTGATCAACACGTCCGTGTCGCTGGAGGAGCGGGCGCTGCGAGCTCTCGCCGACCCGCGCTGCTGCCCCGGCGGCGTGGTGCTCCCGCCGGTGTACGCCGTGGGGCCACTGGTCGACAAGGCCCGCGCCGCCGGTGATGAGAGCAGCCGGCATGAGTGTCTCGTGTGGCTCGACGGGCAGCCCGACCGCAGCGTCGTGTTCCTCTGCTTCGGGAGCATCGCCGACGCGTGGGAACACTCGGACCAGCAGCTGAAGGAGATCGCCGCCGGCCTGGACAAGTTCGGCCACCGCTTCCTGTGGGTGGTTCGGGCACCCAGCACCCAACACCTCGACGCGCTCCTACTGGAGGAGTTCTTGGCAAGAACCAGCGGTCGAGGCCTCGTCGTCAACACTTGGGTGCCCCAGCCGAGCATCCTCCGCCACCGCGCCACCGCCGCGTTCGTGACGCACTGCGGGTGGAACTCGGTTCTGGAGGGGATCAACGCGGGCGTGCCGATGCTCTGCTGGCCGCTGTACGCGGAGCAGAGGATCAACAAGGTGCTCGTGGTGGAGGACATGGCCGTCGGCGTGGAGATGGAGGGGTGGCTGGAAGGGAGGGTGACCGCCGAAGAGGTGGAGGCGAAGGTCAAGCTGGTCATGGAATCCGAGCATGGAAGGAAGCTTAGAGAGCGCGTCGAGGCACACAGACATGGCGCGGCCATGGCCTGGAAGGATGGCGGCTCATCGCGTGCCGCGTTTGCCCAACTCATGACCGAGTTGGACAATGCATAAGGATGAAAATGGTGCTGAATTTCCCAACCAAAATTGCTTTTTTTTTATATCGATTGCATTATTTTGATTTTGCAATATTGAGAATAGAAATGAAAATTGTAGAGGGTTTTCCATCTGTTTTATCGATATACCGTTTTCATCCAAAGTTTCAAAATAAATTACTGTACAACCCATCCGAATGTAATAAATTGTAAAGAGTAATCCTTATGTGTTATTAGTTCTGTAGCAATGTCATAGTCATTTAGTGTCTAGATTATTTGATTTTTACTTTGAATCTTCACTAATAGTTGTATATGATGCAAATTTATAATTCAAGCATGATGTAATTTTCTTTCCATAATGGTGCAACGTATCCGAGGTCCTGTTCCGATATTTTCCAATGTTTTGATAGTTCTGATATTATTTTGCCTGCTTTACCATTTTCCAGAAACAATTATCGTTGCGGAAACAGTTTGAGCATTTTTGTTCCCGACCGTTTAGAAAGACTTTCATCACAAACGATGCACATGACTAGTGCTGTAGCCTCAGATCATCGGTAGTGGTGGATTCATGAATTTTTATGAGCATGAGCTGATGAGCAAACCTAATGATGTATGAAAAGTATGTGTAAAGATCATCTACAGAACATACACAAGCAGGTTAACAAGCTGCACATAGGATCAAAACTGGCTTTTGATTTTTGAATTACACTATGATTGACATTCCAACGTACAAGCAAATTTCAGTATCTCACTAAATGGAGCAAGTGTAAGAATGAACTCAACAAAGGCCAAACATAGTCCAATTCGAGACTACACAGACTAAGGACAAGAATAGCAATCTCAATCGTAAATGTATATATGAAAATTAATTTGCTCCCGAGTTGAGGTATATTCAAGCAGCTTTGGCGAGCTCTCTGTCGACAGCAACCTTCAGAAAACTGCCTTCCTCGACCACCATCTGCACGGGCAGGAACCCAAGCCCATTGGCGACGGCGAGCAACACTTCCTTCATCTCCGCCCGGAACTCGTCCAGGTCCACCGTGCCATTGCCGTCGTGGTCGAAACGGGCGAACAGGCCGCGGTACAGCTCCACGAGCTCGTCGTCGCCCATGGCGGCCTCGTCGACGCCGAAGTGCTTGTCCAGCACACGGAGGCTCATCAGCTCCTTGGCCATCTCGGCGTAGGAGAGCAGGCCGTCGCGGTTGGTGTCGAGCGCTGCGAAGCGGCCGTCGACGGAGGAGTTGAAGGCGCGCTCGTCCTCCACGAAGCTCCTCACCGTCTTGCCGTCGAGGATCTCCACACTCATCTTGACTACTCTTTGGATATATATACCTTCTTAGCTAGCTTGCGGAGGATGGATGTTTTCAGTTGGTTTCGTAGCTGGCGAAGCATGAAGCTGGTGCGACTGCAATTTATAGATGCTGTGTTAGGCAAAAAGGACGTTACGTTGCAGCTGGTTTTGCATGCCAGTCGGCGTTGGTGTGCTACCAGCACTACCATGGAATGTGTGCAATTTAATCCGAGGCCCAGTGCAGCGCAGCGCGCGGAGCCAACCGAAACAGGGGAGGTGGTTTGCGACCGTCGATGGCTGCCAAAATTGCGCGTCGCGGGGCGAGTTGCCGCGAGGAATATGCGGGAGTGGGCATCTCGCACGGATCTCATCTTCTCGGTGCGCAGCGCAACCGAAGCTGTGGGTTTCGACGTGTGGGTGGGGTCGTGGGGAATGAGACCGTCGCCGTGCGGTGCTGGTTGGTAGGGTCGTTGGATCTGGGGGATGTGGGGGGCCGGCAGCCAATGGAGGAGCGGTGCACTGCACCCACGTCGCCATGCTGTCTACTCGGCCTATATCCGATAGGATACTTTGAAAATATCTTATTTGATTTTAGGTTGATATCTAAAAATTACGTTTGTTTATGTTGTATTTTTACTTTTAAAATTTTATCGAGAGTGAAAGTTTTAATCTTGATGGCATGAATATATCTCAGAGCTTCATCGGTTACCCATATTCCTAATAAACCAAAATAGCTTATTAGAAAATAAAAATTAATTTAGAATTAAAATTTTTATATATTTGTTCATAACGACTTAAAAGCCAATGCTAAAAAAAATTACATTAAAAATATCTTAAAATCAACTTCAAAATTACAAAATTAAGTTCAAAAATTTAAATTTGGGCTTTTGATTTGGCTTATTAAGTCAACCGATAGGGCTCTATGATCTATTTTTGGATTCAACACAGTTTTCAAATTTTCAATACATATGTGATTTTCGCTGCATATTTTCTCACGTTGGACCACTGACTGCTGTGTACTGTTGCTACTGTATAGTTCTACTGTAGTGCCCTGATCAATTCACTATGGTATTTTCGTATTATTGGACTGATCTTGTCGGTGCTGGACTGCCGGAGGCCGTCGTTTCTCTCACTTGGAGCCAAACTTGCCAAGATTGATGCAAATGAGGAACGTGATATCAGGCAAATTAATTCATGAATATAAGAATAATTGCTATTCTGGTATGGATTAAGAAAAATTTAGTATGTTCAAGTCTAGACGTATCTACTTTAAGAGTTTCTTTTTAAAAAAAAAAAGGCTCGAGTATGATAGGAGAGTACACCATTGTAATGTGTGTTTTACGATTTACACACGCACTACTACTATAAAACACTAATTTTACAAATGCCCTTCATTATTTTTTATACGGACTAAAAAAACCTGCAAAGATTCCCTAAGTCAAAACCTGCATATAAATAAAGCTACTTTCACATAGGCATTCTTGAGTTTCACATGGGTTCCAAAGAGAACCACATCTTAAAAATATACATATTTTCACGGTGGTCCGCTAGTAAAAAAAAAACGCTATTGGCGCGGCGAGGCAACGCTAAGTCCCTAGCATCTATATCGTCCCAGTTTTCCTTTTCTCTCTCCAGCGAATATCTTGGAGAGGCCAGCTGCGATGGTGTCAGTGAAAGGGATGGAGGAAACAATGACAACCTCATCAGGGGTATATCGTCGGCCAGGGAAAGGACGGATTGATGGTGGCAGGCCAGGGAGAGATCTGGAGTGATGGTATGCCTAGATCCATCGGCAAGGAGGGTCAACAATGAGGAGAAAGACAACGGTGGTGGGCCTTGGTGACTGCAGTGACAACGAAGGCTTCACCAAAGACGATGTTCTGGAAATTTTTGTGAATTTTTGCTAGGGACTAGGATTGGCTTGGCGTATAGGGTTCTGGGATGTGAATTATTGTAAACGTGAATATTGGTGAAAGTTTATGCTGGGGAGCTAGGGCTTCTAGAAAACCTATTTTATTTTTTATTTAAGTAAATTATACTCACGGTATAACAACTTAACATGTGAATGGTGCGATCTTATACTTGAACTTAAGAATTGAACATCGAAACAAATGGACATGTTCTAGTAAAAAAAACTTAACAGTATAGTATTTTGGTGTAGCATGAACAAACCTAACTATGTATAACAAGTGTGTATAAAGATCATTTGCACGACATACACAAGTAGGTTAACAAGCTGCAAAGAGGTTCCTAAATTCCTATTCAGTTCAAACCACATGTTTGGGTTAATTAAAATATCCAGCATAGTAAACACCTTTTAAAATTGGTTGGCACATCTTGATATAGATGAGGTCGTCACATGCGTCTCACTATCGACATGTATGTCTCCTACTACTTAAAAAAATAAGTTATCGTAAATACGAACACATATATGTTAAGTTTAAAACTTGAATTCGAATAGTTAGGTTCCACCTCAAAACCAAGTGAGCTATGTTTACTTTGTTGGAGACCCCAGATTTTGGTCCTGGTCTTGGTAGCCTCGAGTGAGCAATCATTTTAAGTCCAACTGTTTATGAACTGAAAATATTTACATTGGCCAGTTGTTCTCGTTTAATCCGCGTGTCATTTAAAATCCAAGAACTGGCAAATGGTAATGTAGATATACCCACATGCTCAACTAGCTTTTTTGAAAATCAAAACAAGCTTATGATATTTGAATTACACTATAATTGACATTCCAAAATACAAGCAGATAATCAGTACTGTATCTCACCAAAGGAGTAAACATAACAATGGAATATAGCTCAACAAAGGCTAAAAAAATATGCAATTAGAGACAACAAATTAAGAACAAGAATAGGAAACAAAATCGGGAATGTGTGTGGAAATTAATTTGTTCTCTAGTTAGCTATATTCAAGCAGCTTTGGCCAGCTCCCTGTCGACGGTCACCTTCAGAAGGCTGCCTTCCTTGACCACCATCTGTACCGGCTGGAACCCGAGGCCGTTGGCGACGACGAGCAACAAATCCTTCATCTCCTCCAGATCGATGGCGCCGCTCCCGTCTCGGTCGAACCGCGCGAAAAACCCGTGGTACACCTCCACGAGCTTGTCGGCACTCATGGCGGACTCGTCGACGCCGAAGTGCTTGTCCAGGACACGGAGGCTCATCAGTTCCTTGGCCATCTCAGCGTAGGAGAGCAGGCCATCGCGATTGGCGTCGAGCGCGGTGAAGCGGGCGTCAACGGAGGAGTTGAAGGCGCCCTCGTCCTCCACGAAGCTCCGGACCATCTTGCCGTTGAGGATCTCCACTCATCCCTTCTTCCTATATAGTCAGATACTCACTAGAGCATTTACTCTTATAAAGCTTGCTCCACCTTAATCCACGTCGTAAGCACTTTTAAGGCATTTGATCTAATCCCATGTTTTTCCTGACTGTTGGATGAATACACACCTTACTATCCAGCCCAGTTAGCTTTCCTCGGTTTGTTTGGTCCATCTAGACCTATTGCAGTGCTAGGTGAAGCGTCGGAGCATCATCTGCCCTACGCCTCTACCACGGTGTAATTATGCCTCCTCTCCTTCTTCTGCCCGTATCGATTCCGCTTCTTTTCAACATATATCTACACCTGCCCCATCATATTCGTCTCTTCTATCCTTTGCCACGGAGCCACTCGACTCTCAGAGATTTTAATCTATGCATGTCGCTGTTGAAGGATGGCAAGCTCACAACCATGCATATGCATGTGCTATACCACAATCAGGATCTTCACGATGGTCAACTTGAGATAAGGCAGCTTCATATTCTAGCAACAAGGGATCTTGAGTTTGTAATACGGGATGAGCACCACTAATCAGAGAACCTATTGCATTCCACTCCAGCCATAAACCCGAATTCATTGGTTTGTTAGTCAATTGCCCATTTTATATTGTTTTATCGGCTTTAGTTTTTCAAGTCTTACAGTTAGTTCCATCGCTTCACCAGGTACACGAGCATCAGGCTATGTATCACTCTTTTTCTCTTTTCCGCATATACATAAATACACATCATATTTTGGTATTTCTTGATTTTTTTTATATTCTTCAGTTCCTATTCAGGTTGATGAAATCTCAACTTCTGATTTCCAAAGTAATATGTACCTTTTGCACAGGCTGCAATTTTATTTTTGACGGTCTGCCGTTTGAATTAGCCATTTTCTCTTCCCTAAATTTATCTGTTATGTTGTTCTGATGGTCATGGATTATATATATTCTTCTGTGGTTCCTTGTACACTAGATAAGTTTACTCTGTACACTACTGACTACTGATAATTATCCATTTCAGTTTACTCTGTCCATTATTATTACTGATAAATCACAGTCTCTAATCATCTAAACTTGCTCCTTGATTTCACCATATATGTTTGCGATTCATATATCGTTGTGCTAGCTTACATATATTGATGATAGCAGTTCTGAAGTCCATCAATATAATACTCTCTTATTCTGAAGTCTACCATCTGTTTTTGCCCCCTTCACATTTTCCCCATTCCAGCTGAGATTCTCCAAATATATATGTTGTTTCATTGTGGTTACCACAACTGAGCTGACAGCACGGCACTGAATCTTAGCTATCATGTTTCACCTATTCATTGAGACTTTTGTCATGCTACCCCTAGCTATTTACTGAGACTTTTGACAAGCAATCAGTTCAACTAGATAAGGGTTTGGTTTGAACAGTTCGTTTATGAAACTTTGTGAGATCAGTTGTTTTAGTTCAGTGTACTTTTGTTCTTCTTTTTCAGCCATTATACATATTGATACGAAGATATTATCCAAATATCCCGCAGCAACGCGAGGGGTATTGATCTAGTGGTGACGATGATTCTTTCAATACCTTACCAGAGGAAGTTTTCGGTTGGTTTTGTTTGGCCAAAGTGTGAAGTGGGGTGAATGCAATTTATAGCTAGAAAAAAAAAAAGGCGTTACGTAGCAGCGTCCGTTTTGCAAGTTGGCGGTGGTGTGCTAATCCACCGCGTACCGTAGCGCGTCTGACCGTGTGAGCAATCACTCAGTGGTATGCATGGTACCAGTACCAAGCGAGATCGATGACTTTGCCGGGCCGGTGGTTTGCGATCGTTGATAGCTGCAAAATGAGCAGAACGGGGAGAGAAACGGAGGATTCGCGACGGAGGGAGCAGCCGCGCATGAATCTTCTCGGTTGGAAACCGTGGGTCTTTGACGTGTGGGGGTGGGGAAATGGAGATGGCCCATGGTGAAATGGTGAATCTCGGTGCAGTCTGCACAGACTGCACCCAGAAGAGAGACGACACCGACGTCGCGTGATGTCTGCTACCACACCTGTTTAGTCGTACCACAATGAGTGTGTGTACTGTGTGTCTGTGTGTCTGTATGCTCGACTGCTCGTACTGTTGCTGTATAGTGCCTGGTCATGTGACTGTGGTCTTTTCATAGTATTATTATTGTGCTGATCTATTCAAAAAAAAATATTGGGCTGACTGTGGGCATGCTGGCCGCTGGTGGCCGTTAGGGAAAAAAGGATTAATTGGATTCATATTATTATAAATTTGTCATATTAAAAAAATACTATTACTATTCACAATGTCAGTTGGATGTTACCGAAATTTTGTAAAATTGAGTCTATGACAACGTTGTTATAGACCAAAATAGCCATGAACGTGAGATCCACAAGTTAGTTTCTTCCTCCATCCCTCACTCTTCTTTCTTCCCTATCTCTCTCCACCTCGTTCTCGTTGAGCTAGATGACGATGAGCCAACGAGAGAGGCAAATGGGGAGGCGGCAGCCAGCGCGGCGGGAAAGTGTCGGCTCCAGTTGTCCACCTCATTCACATACTATAGGAGCTCAAGCTCCTCCTCACCCACCTCCCGCTGTTGCCTCCTCTCACCCATGGCCCCGCGCCACCACCCCACCTCCACATCCACGCGCTTGTCGCCGCGGCGTCCACCGACCCACGTACGGCGCACGTGGTTGCCGTCAAGTCGGGCATCGCAGCGTCGGCAGATGCCCGTGCCGGGAACGTCATCATGTGCAGGTACCTCCACGCGGGCGCGCTGTCGAAGGCGCGGGAGGTGTTCGAGCGAATGCCTGCCCGCGACGCCGCCTCCTACAGTGCACTCGTCTCGGGCCATGCGCGCCTCGGCTCCCCGGCCGCCGTGGACGTTGAGCTGTTCGGACGCATGCGGCTCGCCGGGATGGCCCCCATAGAGAACACCTTCGTGGGCCTCCTCACCGCCTGCGCCCGCCGCGAGAACCCGCGGCTCGGGTCCTAGGTACATGCGCTGGTCGTCAAGGGTGCCTCCGGTGGCTTGCTCCTCGTCGACAACGCGCTGCTCGGGATGTATGTCAAGGGCGGCCGCTTCAACGACACGCTGAAGGTGTTCGACGGGATGGAGCGGCACGACCTCTCATCGTGGAACACGGTCCTGTCCAGCCTGGACGAGCTGGGGAGGTACGACGGGGTATTCAAGCTGTTCGGGGACATGCGAGATAGCAGCGTCGGGGCCGACAGGTTCTTGCTCTCGGCACTATTGGCTGTGGCCGCGGAGTGGTTCGGCCTACACGAGGGCGTGGCGGTGCACGCGCTGTCGCTCAAGTCCACGCTCGTCCTACCTCGCCGTGCTCGTCCGCACCCGCGGGCACATGCTGCAGGAGCTCAAGCTCAGTGGATGAATAGGAGAAGAAAAGAAGAAAAGAAGAAAAGGAAGAAGGAGAGCATGACGGAAAATGTGACGACGATTGCATGGATTTAATTTTACAAAATTTCAATAGCACCCAACCAATATAATGAATAGTTCTAATACGACAAATTTGTAATGATATGGATCCCATTAACCCTTTTAAAAAACCCAAAACATAGGATCCTCGAAACACATAGGATCCTCGAAACACAAACAGAAACTTCTACCTTGTATAACGAGTCAACACAAAATGTTTGTATGAACCTTTTGGGCTTTCTGTACAAAGCCAGGTCATTATTCAATATAATGATCTTTCCTCTAAAAAAGGTCAACACAAAATGTTTCATATTTTTTTGAAAATTGCTGATCAGTCAATTATATTGTTAGTCCCTATTCGTCTTGAAGGGTATTTCAGGTATTTTTAAAAAATTATTCAGCTAAAATAAAAACAATCAATAAAATCGGTGTCATATAAAAGGGAGGCAAATTCAATGGTTGCCTCCTCAGCCTCTCGTGGTGCAACGACAACTCTAAATTGACGAGACAGGAGGCCATCACCGGTGGCAAGAGAGGCAAGGTTGACCGGCGACAAGACAGCATGGTCACGCACTGCGAGGGTACCATGAGAGAGAGTGAGAGAGGAGGAATGGGGACATCTATCTTAGGGAGGAGGCACCTTAGGCTTTGGCTGTTTTAAACCGTCACAAATTATATAATATATATGACGGTTTTTATCGAGAACCGACACACATAGAGACTTACATGTTCCGGTTTTTAACTTTAGCTTTTCGTAGGGCTCGAGGTAGACAAAATGGCTCATATACGTCGATTTTGGATGAACAGACACATATAAGGCATTAAGTATTTGATGTTTTGTAGTAGTAGCGGTAAGTTTTACAACTTCAATAACTGGTTCTTGAAAAATTACTGCTAGTTCTTTTAGAAGACTAATGTGTTGAATATGGCTAGAGAGTGTACCAAATTTGCTGTGTGTTTTACGACTTTAACAATTGGTTCTTCAAAATTTATTGGTTTCTTAACTACTAGCAAAATACCCGTGCCTTATAACGGATTTCAAAAGATATATATATGAAGTTCTTGACTTGAAAATTATATTTGTCAAACATATTTTGCAAGCAAACATAAAAAAAGGCACACAAATATATTTATCTATCCTTAAAAATCCTACCAACTCTATGTAATAAGGCAAGTTTTATAGTAGAGATGAATGCCACCTCTAATTTAAATCATGTAACAAGTATAACATATCACATCTAATACACAAATTCCAACATTAGTTCATTCTCACACCATCTTTTTTTTTTGGAAATTATGTGGAGGTTGCTCTTTGCATGAGAAATAGCTCATTCTCTCTCTCTCCTACCTTCTTCTTCATCTTATCACCTAATCCTATATATGATAAATTTAAAGACAACATATAGAGGTTTATAGCACTTGCTATAACTGATTTACCACCGCCAATAAGCTTTTTTAGAGATAAACCCGTATCAGCCAAACACGTACGGCCATTTAAAGGAAGCCAACAGCCCAATAGTAAACAGTGGTTGATGGTCTGCAATAATTCAGTGTCAATTAATTTTAGAAGAGATGATGTCCATTTTTGTCCAAATCTTTCTCCTAATAATTTTCACTCCAGATGGAATTAAACATGGAATCGACGAACGTAGGTATATAGGTGCGTCCAGATTATTTTACCTTTGGCCAACCACATTTCACGGTATAAAAGTACTGTAATTAGAAATTAGTAATTTTCAAAGAATGCGCATCCATGTATTAATGAAAGGTACCTCAACACACGCTCAAAGAGGCTGAAGCCATGTGCAAATCTCTCCTCTCACTTAAATTGATATAAAAGTTGTACTCGTGTCTAAGATTCGTAGTCATAATGATTTAAACCTCAGTACGCAGGTCCGGCTACGACTTCAGCAGCTTTCCCTTTCTCAACCATTTTGAGATAAAAAAAATTTATCCTTATTACATACGTGTCTCTCAAAAGAAAGATGTGCTAGGTGCATATCTAGTTCATACATCCTAGTGCCCTTTCAGCAGTTTTTTTCTTCAATTTATCTTCTGTTACATCTTTTCAGTGTGTGTTGGGGTACATTTGTAGTGTGCTTATATGTCTTCTTCTATGTAATCGGACAAAAGTTACGATTTTATTTGCCGATTATAAATCAGTGATACTAACAAATAGTATCTCAATAGAAATTGGGTAAAGTAATCTCCTAGCGTTACAAGCAGAACTGTTTTCCAAATATACTAATTCTAGTACTAAATAAGATTTAATCTAGCTTAGCATGAAATTTGGCTAGTCATGCTAATATTGTAGTTAGCATATTTTAGACAAGTAATCCTATCGATTGTGCCCATTTCTCAATAAAAATTGCGGTAAAATTAGTTGCCAAGCGTGTTAACATCTAGAAGAACACAACCATGCGTTCTCGAATATCCCTTTGTTTTTCGTGTTATCCAAAAAATCATTAATTTTTTTAAAAAATAGCTATACATACATATATATATATATATATATATATATATATATATATATATATATATATATATATATACATATACATATATATGACATATCACGTAAGTTCAAATTTTACTTATATAAATATACAAATAGAAATAAAAATATAAATTTAGATACAAATGTTGCGCTCTATTTACTGTCAGGGTTACGGATAAGAGATATCTCCTATCCTTAAGGTTGTGAAGTATACGGATATGGTATACCCTTAGGATACGGGAAGGTTATCTTAAACGTTATGGAATTCGGCTGATGAACAGGGAAATTGTATCTCGAATAGGTGTTAGAGTCTTATTCGAGGAAGATACAATCTCTATGATCTCGTACGCCAAAAGTATTCTCCGAGTTCTACTTGGATGCTAAGACAGTCTGCGGTATAAATACAAAGCCCTCTAGGGGGTATGGGAGGATCGAATCATAACGCAAGCCGCCACCATAGCAGAGACAATCCGGAGGACTTAAAGACAACTCGCTACCTGAATCTCGTCGAGTCGTTCTCGATAGGGATCTCGTCGATACTCTCTATTTTCTATTGTTCTCTATTGTAATCTCTACGGCTTTCATCATAATCCCATATAAACTGGAGTAGGGGTATTACCTTACGATGGGCCTGAACCAGTATAATCCTTGTCTTCTGTGTGTTTGATGTCGTTTCGTATAGATCTTTCGTATAGACGTACCTCAATACCTTCAGAATATGGTCTACGGATATAAACCGTCGACGATGACGCGCCAGGTAGAGGAGTTTGGTGCTCAAAGTTTCGCTGAGATGGCTTCAAATTCAAGGTTTTCCAACAACAATGTCCACATTTGTCCTGGCCTGGGAGATCCTACTCAGCTGGCGTTCGTTTGGATTCATGTCGGATTCATCGTCTTCCCTGTCTTCGCCGCAACTCCAATCTTGCCTTCCCCAATACCAAATGGGATCGAGAACGGAGCCGTGAGGACAACAGAAAACATTTTTTTTGTCAGCTATTCCCTTTGTCCAGTCAGAAAAGAGGAATACGACGACTTCAACTTCCCGAAGAATTTCTATAGCGGCCAAATCCCAGACATCTGTTGGGGGGCAGGTGCCGACAAGAAAGTCTCGTCCAAACTACGACACCTGGTGTTCGATCCACAAGATATCTCAACACTATTTGGTCGAATGTCAAGTAATACTTCAAGTGAAGGCTGACTCGATGCTTGCAAAGATCGAGATATTCAGCGCACATCTCTAAACAAGGCGTGGTGCCCGATCCACAAATCAAAAAGTCACCCCCTTACAGATTGCAAGATCTTCTTGAAAATTATCAGATCTATGGTTCGTGTTCCCTGCTGTCTGATCCACAAACATTGAGATCAATGTCAGGATGCATCGGTGAACGATAACGACATCGAAACCCCAGATCGTCTGGTCGGATTCATTGACATCGATCATCATGAGCCCTCTGTTCTTCACAGCTTGGAATCTTCGAGGTCCAACTCTCCACGGGAAGTAAACATGATTGAGGGGGTCATCGAGGATATGCGTGAAGAGGGTGAGGTCCGTTCGGGGGGAAGAGTCGCCTGCTCCCGCTGCGTCACACCAACATGAAGAGATGGTTTGAACCCCTGCCGAGCACTTCACCATGGTCAACTCGTTGCTAAAACAAACTCCGTTTGACCCAGTTACCTTCCTAGAAGCAGATATCTATGTCAGACAGCTACAGTCAACGGTAGCCAACCTCTACTCTGCCTTCTTGGCCACAGCCGGATCAAACCCACAAAGTTCGTCTCGAGATCCTCGTCCTCGAGGCAGAGACTGAACACCAGAGAACGACGTTGCCAAAGACGTCCTCAGTCCACACCCCCAGCCAAGATCTAGGCTGCAATCCCCGAAACGTATCGCCAAGAAGACAGTATAATCAGCCCCCTCCTCATCAAGATGACTGTGATCTTCGCAATCACTTAAATGGGTGTAGGCGGGAGTGACAAGATCGGAATGATGTCGACCACCGCCAACCTCACGCATCTCACGGAGGAAACAGAAGGCGGGACGACAATGACAACCAGGGAGATCGCAACAACGATCAAAATCGTCAGGACCGCCAAAGTCAACAAGGAGAGAACGATCAAGATCGACGACAACGTGATGGCAATCTACGACGACAGAACTCACGATCCCCGAACTCTAGGAAGGATCGAGGACAAGACCATAGGTCAAGGGGTCGCACCCCCGACTCGGTGATCCTTCGTCGTCGTCATCATCCACTCGAGGCGGTTCTCGCAGGCCACGAGAACGTCATCCGGCCTTTATACCTGGAGGCAGATGTCGGGCTTTCACACCTGCTCTATGAGAAGTTTGATGGCCAAACAAGTTTCGCCCCGTAGCAGTAGAAAAGTATAAAGGTAGCACTGATCCAGATGAGTTCCTGCACGTATACTTAACAATTCACTACGTGGTCGGCGTAGACGACAACGTGTTGGTGAACTATTTGTTGCCAACGTGGTCATGGCCGGTACATCTCCCACCTCGCTCGATTTCTTCCTAGGAGACTTATGGTAGCAATTCATCATTAATTTTCAAGGAAAATACAAGCGGCATGCAGTCGAGGATGATTTGCACGCCCTTAGGTTGAACCCACGTGAATCCTTAAAAGACTATATATGGCGCTTTAACGAAAGCCAAAATATGATCCCCGAGATCACCGATGCCTCTGTCATATGCGCATTCAAGTCAGGTGTCTGAGATCGATACACCATCCAAGAGTTGGCGATGAGACGAATCACCTTTGCCATTAAGTTGTTCGAGATCATCGACAGATAGCTCACGCAGATGATACCCTCAGGAAGAAAGATGGAAAAAAATAAGGCGGTCAAGGAAAAGCAACCAGACAACAAGGAAGCATCGGTGTCTACCAAGAAAAAGAAACAAAATTGCAAAAAGGAAGGGAAACGCAAGACGGAGACAGAAGTCCTTGTAGCAGAACAAGCGAACCCAGCCCCAAAGCGTCCGACCCTTCACTGTGATGAACCGGTACGACAATGGTGCCCAATCCACAAGACTAATACATATACCCTAAAAAAGTGTCAGGTCTTCCAGAAAGCATTTGCAAAACAGCTGGCTCTTGAAAAAGGAAAGCGAGTTCGTGTGATCGAGAGGAGCACTTATGATCTGCTCTACGACGTACACCTCTAAAATGGAGTATAAGTAGGTAGAACGCGAAGTCTGCTCTACGTCACAAGGAGTCGCAGCCAAGATGAAGTGGTCTAACCAGAAGATTGAGTTTTCAAAACACGACCACCCGACAACAACAATCGTGCCAGGACGGTATCCGATAGTAGTCGAGCCTACCATCTGGAATATAAAAGTAGCACATGTCCTCATCGACGGCGGTAGCTCCATCAACCTCCTCTTCGCTAGCACACTCGACGAAATGGGCATCCCTAGAAGCGAGCTCGTTACTTTCGACCAGCCCTTCCATGCAATCACTCCAGAATCATCATCCAAACCGCTGGGAAAATTCACGCTAGCCGTGACGTTCGGCCAGGCTAATAACTTTCGTACAGAGCAGATCACTTTTGACGTAGCCGAGTTCGGCACGGCTTACAATGCTATCCTCAAAAGGACTGCACTGGCGAAATTCCTGCCAGCATCCCACTATGCCTACCAGATTCAAAAGATGCCAGGCCCAAAAGGGATAATCACAATACCCGGGAACATGAAAGTAGCGGTACAGTTCGACAAGAGGAGCCTTGACATGGTCGAGCATACTCCCACGCCACCCGCCACCTCAGAATCTCCTCGGAAAGTGACCAAACCCAACAAGGCATCCAAGCTCGACGACGCAATCAAGATCATCCCATTGGCTAGCAGCAACCCCGATAAGATAGTTAAGATCGGGGCAATGCTTGACAACAAATAGGAACTCGAGCTCATCACCTTCCTCCACGAAAATCCAGACGTGTTCGCTTTGCAACCGTTCGACATGCCCGGAGTCCTTAGGGAGGTGATCGAGCACAAACTGATGGTGCGTCCCGATGCCAAGCCAGTCAAACAGAAACTGCAGGCGGTTTGCACAAGACAGGAAAGAAACTATTCGAGAAGAGCTGGACAAACTTCTCAAAGCAGGCTTCATCAGAGAGGTTCTTCATCCAAAGTGGCTCACCAACCCAGTAATGGTGCGCAACGCCAACGACAAGTGGAGGATGTGTGTAAACTTCACCGATCTTAACAAGGCGTGTCCCAAGGACCACTTCCCTCTTTCTCGCATCGACCAACTGGTGGATTCAACCGCTGGTTGTGAGTTGTTGAGTTTTCTCGATGCTTACTCTAGCTATCACCAGATCAGCATGGCCAAAGAGGACGAGGAGAAGACCGCGTTCATCACGCCCTTTGGTGTTTTCTGCTACACCAAGATGCCCTTTGGATTAATCAATGCAGGCAACACATACCAGCGAGAAATCCAGGGGGCTTTCGACGACCAGATCCGCAAGAACGTGGAGGCATACGTCGACGATGTCGTGGTCAAGACAAAGACAAAGGATAAGCTGATTGATGACCTGAGGAAAACATTCAACAATCTCTGGCGTCATGGGCTCAAACTAAACCCGGAGAAGTGTACGTTTGGAGTACCGTCGGGGAAGTTGCTAGAATTTCTTGTCTCCGGACGAGGAATTGAAGCAAACCCCGAGAAGATCAAGGCCATTGAGAACATGAAGTTGCCTACAAGACTCAAGAATGTGTAGAAGCTTACAGGATGTATGGCAGCCCTAAGCCGGTTCGTGGCCAGAATGAGAGAACGAGGACAACCTTTCTTTGCTCTACTCAAAAAACAGAATAGATTCGAGTGGACACAGGATGCCGAGAACGCGTTTGTCGCGCTCAAACGGTACTTGTCCAAACCTCCTGTACTTGTTGCCCCACAGCCAATGGAAGAACTATTTCTATATATCGTTGCCACACCTTATTCTGCTAGCACTATGATTATCGTTGAGAGAGACAAAGTACAACACCCTCTGTACTATGTCAGCAAGGCCCTCCATGATGCCAAAACACAATATCCTCAAATCCAAAAATTACTCTATGTTGTCGTCATGACATCACGGAAGCTGCGTCATTACTTTCAGGCCCACAAAGTGACGGTCGTCTCTTCCTTCCCCCTCGGCAAAGTGGTGAGGAACAAAGATGTCGTCGGACGCATTGCTAAATGGGTAGTCGAACTCAGCCAATTCGATGTCAACTTTGTCCCACGTACAGCCATCAAGTCACAAGTTCTCGCGGACTTCATTGCCGATTGGACCATTCCCGAGAACACCTCAATCGGTCAGACAAATGACGAGACATGGACAATGGCTTTCGATGGAGCTTTCAATAGCCAGGGAGAAGGGGCAGGATTCATTCTAACATCTTCAGCTAAAGATCAGTTCAGACATGCAATGCACCTTAACTTCAGAGCTACAAACAACATCGCAAAGTATGAGGGACTACTCACCGTGTTACGAGCAGCGGCAGCACTTGGAGTAAAGCAATTAACTGTGAAAGGGGACTCAGAGTTAGCCGCTAACCAAGTGCACAAATACTACAAATACTCAAACCCAGCATTGACCAAGTACCTCGCCGAAGTCAGGAAGCTGGAGCGAAAGTTTGACAGCTTGGAAGTACATCATGTCTATCACAAACACAACACCGATGCCGACAACTTAGCACGGAGCGCGTCCAGAAGAGAACCTATTGAACCAGGGACCTTTCTGAACATCCTGACAAAACCCTCAGTTAAAACCACGGAAGACGAAGGCACCTTAGCCAACGGCTACTACAGAGGTCACTCACATCGTCGCCGACATCGAGACCATGGAAGACTTGTGTACTCCGCTCATCAATTTCTTAGATGCCAACAAACTTTCGGACGAAGACACCGCGGCAGAAAAACTTTCACGCCAGGCAAAAGTTTATTGTATGATCGGCAACGACCTATACAAAAAAGCACCGAATGGAGTTCTGCTCAAGTGTGTCTCTCCCGAGGATGGCAAGGATCTACTACTCGACATCCATGAAGGAATGTGCGGTTCTCACGTTGGGGGGCGAACTCTGGTCAGAAAAGCCTTCCGACAAGGATTTTCTAGCCAACAACCCTTCAAGACGCTTGCGACTTGGTAAAACGGTATGAAGCTCACCAATTTCACAGTAAACACACCAGGATGATAGCCCAAGCGCTCCAAACTAACCCTCTCACCTGGTCGTTCTCGTGCTGAGGGCTTGACATACTCGGACTGTTTCCTCAAGGACAAGGCGGCTACATGTTCTTGTTCATGGCTATCGACAAATTCACTAAGTGGATTGAGGCAAAGAAGAGAAATCAAAGCTAAACACGCCGTGAAGCTTATGAAAGGAATATTTCGTAGATACAAACTACCACATCGGATCCTGACAGACAACAGCTCCCAGTTCACTAGCGGTGTCTTTCAGGACTACTGCATCGAATTTGGGGTAAAAATCTGCTTCACATCAGTCTCCCATCCTTAGAGTAACGGGCACGCTGGGTTGATGAACTTTCTTCTGTCTTATGGGTCGTTCCCACTACCTCGATAACCTCCACCAAAGAGACTCCCTTTTTCCTCGTGTATCGTTCCAAGACCATGATAAGGACCAAGAGGAGCAGCCAACAGATGATGTCAACCTTCTAGAGGAACATTGAGAACGTGTTTTCGAGCAGCCATGTACCAACAGGCCCTACGTCGCTATCACGAAAAGCGTGTTCATGCCCATACACTCATCATAGGCGATTACGTACTCCAATGAGTTCAGAATCAAGCAAGGCGAAATAAGCTATCACCTAAGTGGGAGGGATCATACACGGTGGTCGAAGTCTTAAGGCCAGGCGCGTTCAAGATCTCAGACGACGAAGGCCGTGAGTTGGCAAACTCTTGGAACATTGACCAATTACGTAAATTTTATGTATAATATCAATGTACCAAAGTCTGTAAGTTTTACTTTATAGAATACAGTATTCCAATTTCCTTTCATTCCAAGAGTTTTCTCGACTTTACGACTGAGGGCTAGGACTTCGTAGCTTCAGCTTGTTTTGTTATAAAATTTAAGCTGTCTTCATGGAAAACGACTTTTTCACAAAAACAGCTGGGGGCTAGAGAGAGTATCGTACTCTGTCAGCTGAGGGCAGCCCTCGTGAGAGTACTCATATACTATGTCCCTTTCAGATACTTATACAATAGATTTCAATTCTTACTTAAGTTTTGATATATATGTAAAATGCTAATGTGTACATTAAGTGTTCCCTAGGTACATAAGCTATCAAGACGACCACTGTTAGTCCATTGTGGAGAAAACATTCTTGGCCAGCGGAACGAAAGATTGCGCGAGGTGGTCGATCTTAACCTTCATGCGAGTACGCGAGAAGCCCTCATGGAGAAAATTTAAGCTCATCTATGGACGTCCAGCTCGGATGCAGGCGAGAATGTGACCACCAACATACCAGCTAGCGCGACGACACTCCTGCTTTAGGCTGTTGTCGATCCGCTTCCCGATTCCTATAAGGTGGTCACACGTACTCCGTATCCAGGATAGATGACCGTTTATGGACTTCTCAAGAGGAGGACGGACCACCCGCAGCTCTTCGAAAAGGCGTTGTAGTGCTAGACAACAACCCTCGAGATAGACATCAATCCAGACTTCCCTACTTCGAAGGGCCTCTACAGCTTGATCCTTTCGGACAGTGCTAGCCATCTTCTCGAGATCCGCCTTCTCAAACTGCACCTTCTAGTACTCGACGTGGCATTCCCTCTCCTCTAAATCATTCTCGAGGCCTATGCAGGACGTATGATCTCAGTTAGCTTTCTCCACGTATACAGGAGAAAGGGCTATAAAGGTCAAGTTCTCGTAGCTTGATTTCACTCGAGGAGAGAATTAAGTTGGACCCCCTGTGGATCCAGCACGCTATCAGCATTGACGACGACCAAGGCTTGGTTGTCGCTGCTCGGGGTCGAGGAAGCGCGAGAAGGAGATGCGACGTCAAAATTGCGAGGACATCCTCCTTGCAGGGCAACCTCGTCTTTGATATATCTAAAGATCGACATAATCACACCAAAAATTCAGAGACAGTAAAGAAGGACATCGTTCTCGGAAAGCGACAAGCCTAATAAACTACTCTTAAAATTTTCAAAAAAGGAAATGACGCTCTCTGCCAAGTCGACGAGCTCCAACATCACGTCCTCGCGTATATCATCAGCCCCGTCCTTCTCAAGTGCCCCCTCCAGGTTTACCTCGGGGTGTGAGAGCTTGAGGCACGCAAGAACATGACATGTGCCGGCCCAGAAACCAATGCGCATCGCCTCGGCGACTTGCACGGCATGTCTCGTGGATGTACCCTCTAGCTTTCCAATGAGAGAACCCAGAGATCCCAAGACAGTTGTCTCATCTGGGAAATCGGGGCCCTTCTCGTGCACACCCAAGCTTCGGGCCATCATGTCGAGCCACCCGTAATTCTCCTGAAGGCATTGTCGGAGTGACGCCAAGTTTTCTTGGGTCTCCTTTAGCCGTTTCTCCCATCCCTGCTGTTGTATCTCGTGGCCAGCAACCAGGTCCTTGAACTTCTTCAAGTCTTTTTGTGCTTTAGTCAGTTGAGTCTCCAGCTCAGTGACGTGTTTGTCCGATGTCGAGGCTGCCGTCCGGAGCTGCTCGACTTCGGCGACAACGTCACTCGTGCCAGATTATAGCAGGCAGCTAGCCTCTACCAGCCTGTCGATCGCGGTAAGCGGTACGATGGCAGTGAAGGCGCCAGGCGAAGGAAGAGGACAAGCGGATGCGACGACGATGGCTGAGGGAGGTGCGGAGCTCGTGCCCCCGTGTTCGGTACTCTGAGCCGAGGTCACAGGGAAGGGGCTACAACAGAAAAAAGCATATGTTTTACAAGACGTTACGAGAACACCAAACACAGAAATTGATAAAGACGATCACTTACTTGGACTTGGGCCGCTTCTTATTCTCCAATGAGGAAGATTTTGTGCCGAAAGTGGTATGCAAGATATGTAAGTCAGGATCAAAGAGTCTCCTCAGGTTAGTTTATGGACTACAGGGAGCGAGATTTACCTCTGAGCCGCTTGTCGACGACAATTTTCCTGCTCCGGACGAGTTGGTTAAAGTCGCCCACCTCCTCTTGGAGGGTTTAGTTCCACTGCCGCTGGGCGCATTACCGGCAATGACCTGCTCTGAGATAAAAGAAAAGACGATACTTGGTAGTCGACGAGCGGGCCAATGATGTCCGTCAGAGGCAAGACCTACAAGGCTTAGATTGCTATTCTTTTGGATAACAATAGTCAAAAAGAAAAATAGCGATCTAAGTCACTCACATTGATAGCGGTGTCCCTGTCCGAAGACGGGAGGTTGCAAAGCGAGGTGACGGTGTTGTCCGGGTTTGATGAGGCATCGGTGACTAGGTGATCGATTCGGGTGACGACGGTTGCGTCATCAAGTTCTGCAAACAAAACAGCAATGATATGTCATGAGAATCAGCCATAATCGGAGTGAGGTCAGGAGGGTTACGAGAATGTATACCCCAAACTGATATTCGTGTCTCATCTTGAGTCCCCGTGAACTTGTACACGGGGTGAGCATGGGCTTGGAGGGGATGAATTCGACGACGTATGAAGTCTTCAGCGACTTCATACCCCGACAACCCCTATTCTAGGAGCTCACGGATCTTCTCTACGAAGCTTTTGAGGGAAGGGGTTAGAGATGGTTTGGATGTCCACAAGAGGGAGCGCGCGGCCTTCCCATCCGGGATAGCAAGGCTCACGGGGCGGTCTTCGACGTGTAGGTAAAACCATTTTCACTTCCACGCTCTTCGAGAAGAAGGGCAGTTGAAGGGGATGTATTCCATCTTCATCCCGTCTCGGAGGCGAAAGCCGCAGCAGCCGGAGATTCTATGGGACTTCATCCATCTGAGCTCATAGAAGTGTCTAAACAGATCTAGAAAAGGTGATACCCCAAGGTATGCCTCACAAAGGTGTGTGAAGATGCTAAGAAAAACAATAGAGTTGGGATTCAGGTGGAGAAGGTGGATGCCGTAGAAGTCAAAGAGAAGAAGAAGAAATTCAGAAGGAGGAGGCAGGAACCCACACTGTGCGAAATCTCCTAGACAAACAATTTGGCCAAGTGAAGGGTTAGGGTTTGTACCTCCTTTTGATCGGGGCAAGGTTTTCTTCCCCGGGAGTGATCCTTTGATCTGCAATGTCTTCAGCTCCTTCGTACCAACGTTGGATTTACCCAAATCCATTGGATTGGTTGAGGTTAAAGATGAAGAATGAAGATTGGCTTCTGGACTATTGAAGTTTGAAAGGGCGCAGAGGAATAAGGGATTATTTGTGGGAAGGAGGCAAAATGAATCTTAGGATGGGAATTTATAGGTCGAGGCCAACGGTTCATATTTCAAGGAAGAAAGAGAAACGACTGCCATGATTTTCTTCATTTGTTTATGGTAGTTTTGTAGACTTCAATTTAAATTCATGGTGGACCGTTGCTTTTTGATGATGTTGTCAAAGGCTTCGTGTCTTCTCAATAATTCGAGAATGGTTAGGTAGGCAAGACATCATTTATTCAAGAACTTCGGCTCGAGAACACTGTGAATTCATTTGATTTGAAGTCGGGGACTACTGTCAGGGTTATGGATAAGGCATAACTCCTATCCTTGGGGTTATGAAGTATACGGATATGGATACCCTTAGGATACGGGAAGACTATCTTAAACGTTATGGAATTCGACTAATGAACAGGGGAATTGTATCCCGAATAGAAGGTGTTAGAGTCATATTCGGGGAAGATACAATCTCTGTGATCTCGTAGGCCAAAAGTATTTTCTAAGTTCTACTTGGAGGCCAAGACAGTCTGCAGTATAAATACAAAGCCCTCAAGGGGGTATGGGAGGATTGAATCATAACGCAAGCCATCACCATGGCAGAGGCAATCCAGAGAACTTGAAGACAACTCGTCGCCTGAATCTCGTCGAGTCGTTCTCGATAGGATCTCGTCGGTACTCTATATTTTCTATTGTTCTCTATTATAATCTTTGCGGCTTTCGTCATAATCCCATATAAACTGAAGTAGATCTATTAAATTACGAGGGGTCTGAACCAGTATAATCCTTGTCTTCTATGTGCTTGATGTCATTTCGTGTAGATCCTTATACCAACATACCCCAATACCCTTATAATACGGTCTACGGATATAAACCGTCGACAATTTACAGTCAAAAAGAATTCGACTTGCATAAACAGATCAAATTTGATCTTGTACGTTTGTGGAGTATATATATCACACATTAATTTGTCTTTTTTTCAGATTTTCTTATACTTTCTAGATGAACCTATATATATAGTGCGGGGTACCAGGATGCACCTTTTTTCCCGGCCGGTGCATCTGCGTATAGATGGCCAAACGGCCCGCCTGGCCCAGTACGGCCCAGGCCTGGTCATGCCCGGGCCAAGATTTGTCAGCCCGGCACGGCCCGACCAACACGTCGAGCCGGGCTGTGCCGGCCCACATGCTCCACCTATAGCCCAGGCATGGCCCAATAAGGGTCGGGCCATGCCGGGCCGGTCTGAAGGCACGACAACTGTTGACGCCGAATTCGTACCGCCAATGAGGATCTGGCGTGCAGACACACGAAGGCCTAGGAGATCTGCTTAGCTCCCGTGCAAGTCCTAAAATTGATGAAGCGCGGGCGTGCCAGTCAGTTTGATCCTACCACCGACAAGATATACAAAATAACAACATAAAAGGTCTATCGGCCGATAGGCCGATGGCCAAAGATATCAGCTGATAGGCCGATAGGGCAAAAACAGCCGATTGGCCGGTAAGCCGATGGTGCAGTTCCAGCCGATGCCAATGCCAGCCGATGTAGTCAGGATTTTAATCCATCGGCTGTGTACTGAGCAAACATCCATATAGAAACGATCGGCCGACGATAACATGATAATATAGCAATATAATATAGCATAAACGAATCATATGATAAAATAAATATTGGTCTGAAGATTGAAGCACATATCGGTCGGAGGTCCGATGACACAACATTCAAAAGATATGTAATAAATACTCTGTTGTCATCAGCCAGGACCAATCTTCATGTATAAAACTCGTGGGCCGATGCAACGTTAAGATAACCCATCGGCTGAAACCCCGATGAAACCCTTATTGGCAACCAACAAGCAGGCTAGAGATTACGGTTCTAATCACGACTTAGTAGATCAAATTGAACTGATGCAGCACTAAGTATGAAAAGAAACGCAAGACCTAGACAATCAAGTCCTTGACTGATTTTCAGGGTGGTAGATACCTTAACCAATCTAATTTAGCGAGGCGATTTGGTCGATACCGGCGTAAACCCTAAAACGAATCTCGGCCGATACGATGAAATCGAGAAGCTAAATCAGATTGACTAAGATATATGATAATAGGTACTTACGTTGCCGAGATCAGAACGTCGAAGCCCTAGCCCCGACAGCGCAGGCAGCCATAACGAGACTTACCCCTCGTAGGAAGGGCATGAACTCGCCGAAGAAGACGAGAGTAAAAAGGTGGTGATGTGCCGAAGTTGTATTGATCGTGTGACAAAAATTACATGAACCTCGGGCTTACATATTTATACCCATAGGCTAACAAAGATCCTAACAGAATACGACTCAAACTTTCCTAAAGATAAAAGGAAACAGATAAGGTTCTTATTGGACACTAAACACACTTTTCTAAAGATAAAAAGAAAACTAACCGACTTATCCTAATTACTAGATACAAGCCGCATCTCCTTGGATTCGGTCTTCTCTGGATAAGATCTTTCCGAATCTAAAAAGAATCCGACTGCTGTTGGTGATTGGTTTTAAGAAATCCCCGCCAGCCGATATAAGACTCTAGGCCGATACCGACCTTGAGCCGATATGAATCCCAGACTAATGAGGACTTCGGGGCTTACCAAATTCTGACATTAACAGCAGCCCATCGTGCCTTCTTTGAAATAAGTCTATATTCCCTCCCTCCTCTTTGGGCTATGACATATATATAGCTAAAATAAGTCTATTTTACGTTCCTACTCTTTGGGCCGTGCCATATAATAAGTCTATTTTGTCTTCCTATCCTTTGGGTCGTGCCTTACATATAGTTGAAAATAAGTCTGTTTCGCTTCCCTGAACTTCGTGTCGGGCCGTGCCGGCCCACCGTGCCGAGGGAGAAGCCCAGGCACGGCCCGGCTGTCGAGCCGGGCCAGCACGGGCACGACCCCAATCAGGTCGTGCCATGCCTGGACCGGGCCAAATTTCCGTGCCTTGGGCCGGGCCGTCGAGCCTTGGGCCATATGGCCATCTATACATCTGCGATGAAGAGACCGTTGTTCTCTACCCCGGCCTCGCCGCGAGCCACTTCACTCCCATGGTGGAGCTCGCCAACGTCTTCCTCGACCACTGCTACGCTGTCACCGTCGTGCTCATCAACCCGTCCGTCAAGGAAGACGACGCCGCCTTCACCGCCGTCGTCGGCCGCGCCGTCTCCTCCAAGGCCTCCAAGATCTCCTTCCACATTCTCCCGCGCATCGCGGACCCTCCCTCGCTCACCTTCAACGACCGGTTCTTCTTCAACCACGTCGACCTCGTTCGCCGCAACAACGAGCACCTCCACGACTTCCTCTCTTCCATGGAGAGCATCCACGCCGTGGTCATCGACCTGTCGTGTCGTCCTGCCCTTGAAGCCGTGAGGAAGCTCGGTGTCCCGGTGTACCAGTTCTACCCGTCCGATGCCGGCACCCTCGCCGTGGATGCCAGATTCCTTCGCTTCTTGCAGGGTCCAAGAAGCTGGGAGGAGATAGTGATGCTGCTGATCTCGTCGAGCTCTTGGGTGTTCCGCCAATGCCGGCTTCTCACGTGACATACAGGTCTATTTGGTCACCCGATTAACGAGGTGAGCAAGGATCTCGAGGCCATGATGGTCGAAGCAGCACGCAGCAAGGCGGAGTTCAAAGGAATCCTGATCAACACGTTCGTGTCGCTGGAGGAGCGGGCGCTGCGTGCTCTCGCCGACCGGCGCTGCAGCCTCCCCGACGGCCTGGTGCTCCCGCCAGTGTACGCCGTGGGGCCACGGATCGACAAGGCCGCTGGCGCCGGTGATGAGTAGCAGTCGGCACGAGTGCCTCTTGTGGCTCGACGGGCAGCCCAACTGCAGCATCGTGTTCCTCTGCTTCGGGAGCATCGCCGACGCCGGGAACCTCGCGGAGCAGCAGCTGCGGGAGATCGCCGCCGGCCTGGACAAGTCCGGCTACCGCTTCCTGTGGGTGGTTCGGGCACCCAGCACCGAACACCTCGACGCGCTCCTACCGGATGGGTTCTTGGCAAGAACCAGCGGCCGCGGCCTCGTCGTCAACAGCTGGGTGCCCCAACCGAGCATCCTCCGCCACCGCGGCACCGCCGCGTTCGTGACGCACTGCGGGTGGAACTCGGTGGCTCGGTGCTGGAGGGGATCACCGCGGAGGTGCCGATGCTCTGCTGGCCTCTGTACGCGGAGCAGAGGATCAACAAGGTGCTCATGGTGGAGGACATGGGCGTCGGCGTCGAGATGGCGGGATGGCTGGAAGGGCTTGTTACCGCCGGTGAGGTGGAGGCGAAGGTGAGGCTGGTCATAGAGTCCGAGCAAAGGAAGGAAGCTCAGGGAACGCGTCGAGGCGCACAGGGAAGCCGCGACCATGGCCTGGAAGGACGGCGGCTCGTCGCGCACTGCGTTCGCGCAGCTGCTGTCCGACGTTGACGACGCCCATGGCAAGCAGAGTAGTGTCAGTGTTTAGCTCCATTTTAGTACATGAAAATAGTTTCCTGATTCCCATTTCACACTCAAATTGTTTCATGGAAACGTGAATTTTATTGTTCACTGCAAATAATTCAAATCAAACAAAATTTTTCATCCCTGTTTACATAGCTGAAACATAATTTCAGCAACAGGACGCACTTAATTAGTACTTATACTCCGAAGTACAAAAATCTCTCGATACACCTGCAAATCTGTAGGCAGAGAATCTCTGACGCCATGGCCACTGCGATGGCGATGATCAGGCCGCTTTGGCGAGCTCCCTCTCGACGGCCCTCTTGAGGAAGCTGCCTTCCTCGACGACCATCTGAACGGGGAGGAAGCCGAGGCCGCTGGCGACGGCGAGCATCACCTCCTTCATCTCGGCCCGGAACTCCTCCAGGTCGACGGCGCCGTCGCCGTCGCGGTCGAACCGGGCGAACAGGCCGCGGTACAGGTCCACGAGCTCGGCGTCGGTGGCGGCGTCCCCGTCGACGCCGAAGTGGGTCTCCAGCACGCGGAGGCTCATCAGCTCCCCGGCCATGTCGGCGTAGGACAGCCTGCCGTCCCGGTCGCCGTCCAGCGCCGCGAAACGGTCGTCCACCGTGGAGTTGAAGGCCCCCTCGTCCTCCACGAAGCTCTCCACCGTCCTCCCGTCCAAGATCTCCACGCTCATCTTGCCGATCAAAAATGTTACTACTATCTAGCTTAGGTTTGGTACGTGTTTGTGTACTTGTGTAGTTGTGTTCTTGGCTTGGTTTGGTGTGATGCGACGAGGCGTTGGCACGTTATTTATACTGTGGAATCCTCGTGTCTCGCGGCGTTAATTAATCAGATTATTGCGCATGGTTTTTGCCTCGGTAATATGCTGTGGGATACGTGTGCCGAAGTTGACGAGTTGTTTTTTCGCCGAGGAATCTTAATGTAAGCGAAGTTCTTGTTCGCCTCGAATCCTCGATGGATTTGTATTGATGAAGCCCATGGATTCGGGCCGGTTCAGCTGTTACAGAGACTGGGATATCATTGAGAAATATGCGGCGAATCTACTACGCTGCTCTTTGGGTGGTTAAACTAATAAACCTTACCAAAGCGAGAAGAGGAGGGCAAGCAAAGAATAGCAGATGATGTTGATTGTTGACGTACGTCGTGCTGCAGAGGCAGAAGAACGAACAACTTTTCCTTTGATTATTTTTGTAAAACCGTGTAGTCAAAATCACTTAGACAAAGCTTCTTTTCCTCAAATAAAAAAAACTTACACAAAGCTTGCAACGTTAGCATGCTAATGTACGTCATGTGAATATAGGTTTTTTTCCCCTTCTTTTCAGAGGCCTGTCAATACCAGGGTTTCAGAAGCTGTTCGCCGACCTAGTAACGCTCAGGGGCGGTTTTTGTTGGCTATCACAATTTATTGCTTGATAATTAATGAAAAAGGGTAGATTTTGAATATTTTTATCAGAAATATTAAGTTTTAGTTTATTTTTTTTAAGGAAACTTGACAGGGTCTGTTGAACCTTTCTTTTTTTAAAAAACACATGTATAATAAAAATACGATTCATATGAATATGATGTGTGTGTCTATTCGTAGGGACATTTATACACACGTATATATGAGGTCTCGAGATATTCGATAACTGTGATAATCAAGTGGTTTTTTATTATTTTTGAATCCCTGCTGAATGTAGCTGTCAAGCTGTGGCGTTCCAGTTAAACCAAGCTACTAGCAAATCTGGAAATCTGGTTTGCATAATAGCCCAAATCAGGTTTGGCAGCTTCGCTTTTCAGAAAAGGCGTTCGGCAACAGCATGTTCCAGCCCACTTTACCATACCGATGGTCCTTAAATTTGTGCCAATTTCTGGTTGGTCTGCCGACAGGCACCACTTCGATCGGCCACTGGTTTCTCTCGGTTAGTGGCTTCTCTCGGTTTCAAGAAGCTTCTATGATGTTATTAGTAAAATGCTCATACTTTGTAACAGGATTAAAAACCCTCAAATCCATTCTTAGATCAAATCCTACATTTTAAATTTTGATGTAGCTACCTACTTCTCTCTAGTTGAACTTCTAATACTTCCTTCTTAAAAGAAGTACAAATAAAAACCCACATGTCATAGATAAGGATGACAGCGACAGATTTACTATCACCACTATTTTTTTATTTTTAAAGTGATACAGATACTAGTTAGGGTTTTCAATTTTGAAATTTGTTTTTTTCCTGGGGGTCCAAAATTTCGAAATTTTTTGAAATTTTGACTGATTTTGAATGAATTTAAATAAAATTTAACCAAATTCACAAAAAATTGTAAAAAACCAAAAATTTCGGGCAAGATATGAGCTTGTCGGTGGGGGACGAAATTACCAAAATTTCAAAACAAAATTGCAAACCCTGATACTAGTCCCATACTCCCATCCATGTGAGGCCCATGCGGTGACCAAACTGATAGGACCCCTATTTTCAGATCAAAATTTTTAAGTTTTTTTTATCAAATTTTGGGTTTGTTGGTGGGTCCTGGTAGGATGTGCTTCTGGCATAAAACTGTAGATTTTTAATGATGCAAATTTAGCGAAAATTTATTTAAATCTGAATTTTGTTTTGGAAATTTTTGGCCCCCAGTATTATACCCTGTCAACGAACGAAAAGTCTATACCATGCGAACGCTCACGCGAATCTATCACATTTCCTTTTTCTGGAAACATTTGCCCAAGAAAACATTTCCCCTTGAGGCCTCCTTTGGCAGCCCGGGATCCCACCGGGATCCCGGCCCATTCCATGGGAGAAAGGCCCGTAGGGGAAATTGCCACGGGCTTTATTTTCTGTTCATTTGGAAGCCCACGAGGTAGGGATTTCCCGGCCCAACCCACGGGGGAACCCTAGGGAAAGGACCCCGACCTCCGGATGTCGGGAATATTTCCTCGCGTTGCGCCGCCACTTCTCTCTCTCTCGCGTTGCGCCGCCGCTTCTCTCTCTCGCGTGGCCGGGAGCGGACGCCGCCGAGCCTCGTCTCGCGAGCTGCCACCGGCCTCCTCCGGCGAGACGCCACCGCTGGGATTCCTCCTCCGGCGAGACGCCGCCTTCGTCCCTCCTCCTCAAATCAAGGGTAAGCCCTTCTTCTTTTTCCTTTCTTGACTTCCTCCTCTAGGGTTTTTCCTCAGATCTTGGCTCAATGGCTCAATCCGCTCCTCTCTTCTCTCCAAATTGCTGCTCCAAACCGGTCACCATGAATCTTGTGCCCCCTACCCTAGGTCATCCTCGACCGCTACCCCATCAGCTGTCCCTGAGCGCCGCACGCACCTCGACTCGGTTCAAGGCTGATCTTGGCAGGTTCGTGTCCTTGATCCAAAGTCTGTGTTATGATTGTTTATGATTCGGTTTTGTTCGACTCAAAATTAGTTTGTGCATCTTGTGTGAATCTTGATTTTTCACACGAGAAACTTATGAGAGAAACCACGGTGAATCTTGTGTGAATGATCTTTGCAAACACTAGTTAAGTTGTTGTTTATTTGTAGACATGTCTAGACTCAGAAAGTTTTTTTGGCTCTACCACTTGATTTCCTCTTTGATCTAAATATTAACCCATGCTTTCTGATTAACAATGATCTGTACAGGTGCTACAGCCTCCAATCCTCCATGAATATTTTAGCTTAATTTGTTTATTCTATTGTACACCCATGGTAAATTTATTCCTGAAATCAATGGCATCTACCTTGTTCCATGTATGGTATAGAAATAAATCAAACTAAACAACTAAATGCATAAAAGCAGGACATATGACTTTCTTTGCTAGTGCGACACAAGGCCAGAAAAGTTCCTCATTTTTTTACATAGAAATCAGTTCTTTTATTTTTTGTTGTAATTTTAGTATGATTTTCTAACAGAAAAGTGATGGGCTCTACAAATGAGCAAATAAGAAAGTTTTTACTAGAGGAAGAAGAAGAGGATGATGAACTATTTTTCGTATTGGTCCCTGCTATACTTGCAGCCTTCCAGGCTGAAAAAAGACCTCTACATACCTCATCCCTTTCTGGTGCCGTAAAAGTTAGGGAAATTCTAGAAGGACATGAGCATTGGTCTCGGGTAGAGTTTCGGATGGAGCCAGAAATATTTAGAGCTACAGCAAATTATCTTAGTAGAGAACATCTTCTACATGATACGAGGGGTGTTAATGTTGAGGAACAGCTAGGAATATTCATGTACATGATTTCTCACAATGCTAGCAATGAAGATCTACAGAATGGATTTCAACATAGTGGTGAAACAATAAGTAGGAAAGTAAATGAAGTTTTCGATATAGTCCATACCCTAACTAACCGATTTGTCAAGCTTCCAAATTCAACTGAGACTCCCATGAAGATTGTGTCGGATCCTAGATTCTGGCCCTACTTTCAGGTCAGCCTTAAACACTAGAAACTTAGATTTGTCCCATCTTTCCCTATCTTAAATTTCCCTTGTTTATGTGCAGAATTGCATTGGCGCAATCGATGGTACGCATGTCCCTATCACTATAGCAGAGGATCTGGCCCCTCCTTATAGGAATAGGAAGGGCACCTTATCACAAAATGTGATGTTGGCCTGTGACTTTGACCTAAACTTTACGTATATCTCATGCGGATGGGAAGGATCTGCATCTGATGCAGGAGTATTTCAGTCTGCTCTTGCTAAGGGCTTTCATGTTCCGGAGGGCAAGTTTTATCTTGTGGATGGTGGATATGCCAATACCCAGTCTTGTATTGCCCCATATCGAGGAGTCCGGTACCACCTCAGTGAATTTAGGAGGCGGCACTCATCTCGAAGAATTATATACGCAGATTACAAGGAATTATTCAACCATCGCCATGCAATCCTTCGCAACCATATTGAAAGGGCAATTGGGGTTCTTAAGAAGAGATTTCCAATTCTAAAAGTCGGCACACATCATACTATAGAAAATCAAGTTAAGATTCCAGCTGCAGCAGTTGTATTTCATAACATTATTAGAGGGCTAAATGGTCAGGAGGGCTGGCTGGATCGACAACCAAATTATATTCCAGAAGAGAGTTATGTTGATCTTCCGGATGAAGAGATATATCCTAATGATGATGAGTCAATTGATGGAAACAATCTTAGGGATCAAATAGCCATGCAGATGTGGGCTGCCCATATTAGTTAGTGAATCACACATTTAATAATGTATTTTTGCTGTCCCTTTCTACTTGGTAATAAAAATAATGTATTTTTACTGTCCATCATCTATTTTTTTTGTCATTTTGATTGAAGTTAGTTTCTATCTACTCTATGTCCCTGCACTTTGTGTACAATTAATTTCTATATAAATATTCCTTGAAATTGTAGCAATGTCGATGGAACGTGTAAGGGCATCTTGGAACTCTGCATTAGAGAAAGGACTTGTTGACATACTACATGATCACAACCAACCAAGATTTAGGGCTCAAAATGCTTGGATACCTGAAGGATGGAGAAGTATTGTTAACAAGTTCAATGAAAAGTTTCCATATGCTTATTTCAGCAAACAACAGATCCAAGAGAAAGAAAAAGAGCTTAAAGGGAATTACAAAATTATAAAAAATGCACGAAAAGAGAGTGGTTTGGGCTGGAATGATTCTCTTGGTATGATTGTTGCTGAACAAGCAGTTTGGGATAGAATACTTCATGTAAGATTTTTTTTTCCACTCACTTCAACTAATAATGTAGAATAAAACTATATCTTTCATACTAACTATGTTTTCATGTTGTATTCAACAGGCTCACCCAAAGGTTAAGAAGTTTCGCACTAAACCATTCCCACTTTTCAATTCTTTGGCATCATTGTACGAAGGTGATTGAACTTTACAGTTTCATTTCTTGTTGATCATTATTTCATTTATATCTATGTTGTTATAACATCCTTGCCTTTTTATTTGGACAGGAAGCATAGCAACAGGAGATTTGTGTTTCACATCTACTGAAGAATCGGTGCCTTCAAGTGATCAGAACATGGAAAAGGCACAAGAGGCTTCAAGTCTGAATAGGTTGATACACCCATTTTCAAATCTGGATGGGCGGCCAAACCCATTTTCAAATCTAGATGGGCCAGAGGCTTCAAGCACAAGCATGGAAAAGGCACAAGAGAGCTCAACTCCTAAAATATCAGGACAAGAAGGTGCTGCTGGGAAGAAGCGCAAGCAAAATCAAGTAGCATTGGTTCTTGAAAACTATTTAGAGTTCAAAAAGGATCAGACACAAATGGTTGTGGACAAACTAGTGCAAGCATCAAAGGAGGAGACCGATTGTTCTATCCCCAAGTGTATTGCTGCTGTAGAATCGATTCATGAGTTAACAGATGAAGAAAAAGCAAAGGCTTTAGGACTGTTTCGGTGCCCACTGAATAGGGAAATCTTCATGAATACAACCAGCCCTACTGTCCGCCTGATATGGCTAAGGAGCCAAATTGCTGCATAGGTATATCTGATGGCCCTGCAATTAATTTGGAAAGCTCTTGTTCATGTATACTTTCACTTTCCTTTGCCCTACCAATTTGTGTTATTTACAACAATAATCTTTTATTTAGTTACTCTGTTTGAATCTCATTATTAATTGTTAATCACATTTCTTCGTTATAATCTCAATACTAGAAGGGATCAACTTTTTTAGAATAATCTGAAAAGGGTGTATGCTAGAAACTCAAATTTATCTGTTGCTGTTTTTTCTGCAAGATGAAGTATAGAAATTTTGCTCTTCATTTTGCAGTAAAGCAAGAACAATGGCAACCATCACATTTCTTTGTTAGAATCCCTAGTTGTGTTAGCTCTGAATGTTCTTAGCTTAATACTGCTAGGCCACAAGTGGGACATATATTTCTTTGGGTCTTGGAGCTAGTGGAAGCACCCTGACTCTGTAGAAATTAAAAAGTCAAGCATGTGAACCTATAATAGATCTTTAGCAGCACAAGTTGAGAAGTTCTGAGAACCCTTTTGTAGTTGAGAAGTTCATGCCCCAAAATGCAACATATTGGAGGTTGTTCTGTCTCATAAAACAATTAGCTTTTAAAGAGACACACAACAAGTCTGCTAAGAATAGGTTAGAGCAATTTTCATTCTTTTCCCTCAAGTTCATGATTTTATTCCTCCTAGGTATTTGTTTTGTGCTCCAGAGGATCTGCTCCATTTAATTTTTCTTCAGAGCAAATGCACAACATGTTCAGTCATATTAGTTGTAGATGTGCTAGTGAATTTTATTTCTTATTCTGTATCCCTCTTTTTATTGGGAAATATTTATTAATGCCACTACAATTTTTACAATTTTGTTTTCGTCACCCAAAATTTACTTATTTTGCATTTTTTCCTTTTCCTGAAGTTACCAACTATATCTTTTGTTTTTTAAGGATCTATGATATCTCCTGGAGGAGGAAAAGATGATGTCAAATATAAGAGCGTAAAGAGGTGAGTTTGCAAAATCGTTAGCTCGTGAGTAATATGTGCTTGCAAAACCAGCTGAGAAATATCCAGTGTTTTGATGCAAATTAGAGGTGATTTTGATCAGAGTGTGCAGTGTGCTTGCAATGGCCTGTGTATTGCTTGCTTGTTAAAATTAGTCCAGCAATATCATATCTGGTGTGTTGATGCAAACTGAAGGTGATTTTGAGTGTTTTTTGTGTTGATGCAAATGTTCAAGGTGAGCCACTTGAAGCATTTGTTCAAAATGGAGCCATTTGATTGCCTTTTTTACCTGTATAATATCTATAATCTTTTATACCTACATCTGGACTTAAATAGGTCAGTACATGCAATTTACATTGTCTTGAAGTGGTTTTAGCTGTGGCTTAAACATTTTGATTTGCGTCCATCAAGTAAAAAGTATTGACAGATTATTTCCTATGAAATTACAGTTTCAGGGATCTGCAGGTGATAGTAGTAAAGATCGAGTCCAGTTCCACCAAGATGATTATTAAAAATTCTGAGAAATACATTTGCAGGCTTGCTGCAAAGATTGACTTAGCCACGTAACCTTTGCCTACATGTATGTCTATTTATGTGTAAACTGTTAATGGCTGTACATTAGTCGTTGAGAAGACGACGATCTCATGCAGTGAGTTGGTGTTGAGAAGACAAGAAGAAACAAATAAAAAAATGCATGTGGTGCTACTTGGGTGATTAGCGAATGCTGCCAATACCACTGGCATATTGTATTTTTGTGTAGGGTGACTTCTTTGAATTCCTGATGTTTTAGCCTACGTTGTCTGTCATTTTAATGTATACCTATATAAAATATTCAAACCATCCAATGCTCTGTTTTTGTAACTTGTGAATTCATACTTTGTCAGCTTCATTTTGAATTTTCCAAACTGTTTCTGGATTTTTACAAATTTACTAATGAATTTTTCATCTGCACATCTGAATTTTTGGAAATTTGATATTCCAAATTTTCTATGAATTCTCCGAGCATTTTATCACCTTGATATTTTTCTTTTTCTATCATGCTAGGGATTTCTAACACTAGCAGCTATCGTTTTCAAATGATGCAGGGGTATTTCCCCCTTGGGGGAGTATGTTTCCAAATGCGTGGGAGTAACTTCCCTGGGAAGTGGAGGGGCTTCATATGTCAAAGGGAAAATCCCCATGGGGAGCCATTTCCCAGGGTTTGTTTCCCTTTAGCTGCCAAAGGAGCCCTGAAAGTGTGCGTGTGACACGCGCCTGCGACGTGTGAGATTCTTTTTTTTTGCGAGAATTTCCCCATGTGCATCCGCACTGGCTTTCGATCTACGTAGGGAAATTTAGACACGATAGGAAGTTGATAGAATGTTTTTCTCTTTTTGAACTTGTTTTAAAATTATTTTCAAATTCATTAGCAGAAAGTGTATGCATCGAATATTCCTTTATCCATTTTTTTATGTATAAAGTTTCTGCATATAAAATATTTATGTATAAATTAGTAGTGTACTCTACGTGTTAGGCCATGATCTGAACTCACTCAAACACATAAATGGGTCAAGGGGCCTCTGAGCGGAAAAGGGAAAAAAAGGGCTAAAATGGGCACGAACCAAGTGGTCCACGAAAGGTTATGCAGGTGGGCTGGAAAATAAATGTGGGTTGTGTTGAAATGCATTTGCGTAGGCCTCGGATACGGCCTAGTAAATAGAACTTGACTGCAAAAGCCCATGTCCAACACAGCCTAATCTTTCAAAAGTAACAAGTCTGTTTTACCTCCCTCATCTCTTGCTGCTGATTGAATCACCTCCCTCAACCGTAAATAACGCCTTTCTCATATTTCCAAACCGGTGCAAATCTACTTCTTCAATGATTTGAGAAGTGGTTTCAGCTTTCTGTTGATGTGGCATGTGAGACCTATATGTCAGCGACTTTCTTATCTCATGTTCTTCCTCACCTCTCCCCCCTCTTTAACTTTCCTGTTCCTTCTCTCTCACCATCCAGCAGCAGCAGATGCAGGCAGAGAGAGCGGTGGTGGTGACAAGCCGGAGCCCTACCCTCCTCCGGTGGCCACAGAAGGGCATATCAGCATCTGTATTCTGAGCCCCCGCGTCGACGGCGGCAGCGGGGCGCCAGAGCCGGCGACTGGGCCGCCGTAGAGGAGCACCAGCTCAGCAATCTGCCGGAATGCCTCCTGGAGGACATCCTCGCGCATCTCGGGTCCCATCAGGCGGCGTGTGGAGCGTCGACATCGATGTGCGGGAGCTCTGCGTCAGGGCGACGACAGCCCGCGGTTCGACCTGACATAAACATATGATGCGAAATGATGCACGACATAAGCATATGATGTTAAAAAGTATCTTCACTTGATTTACTTGTTTTTCTACTCTTCTTAAATCATACTTAATTTACAAGGAGCTCATTTTACATCTACACTCAAACACTCGATCACTCATCATGCAACTAAATACTGACGTGTCGAGGAGAAATCCATCGCAGATTGGCCACGGCTTCGGTCGGCATCACAGCGGGGACAGGGAGCCGCAGAAGGGGCAGAACCGAAACTGCGGGTCGGCGATAGCGCGGTTGCACGCGCCACACCGCGCGTCGTGGGGAAGGAGCGGCGGCCACGTCCAAGGCTCGCCGCCGCCGAGGGATCCCAGCGCGAGGAGACGGCACTCGCGGCGGAGGTAGGCGGGGTCCTTCCGCGGTCATCGCTTGAGGGGGACGAAGAAGGGCCTACTGCTGCATGCTGGCCGTCGGGCTTAGGCTCGACCGCCGCGGCGGCGCAAAGCATGCATGATGTACGACTTGATCGCGCGCACGGCGGCGACGAGGCTTAGCACGGCTGCCCTCCTGAAAAGGTCATCCTTGAGGTAGAAGCACAGCAGCGCCGTGTCGCGTGTCACCGGCGCGTTCCACGCCGCGCCTTGCACGAAGGACACACCCGCGATGATACTGTACACGTATTTTGGGGAAGATCAGATTTGCACCTCAATTGAACTGTCGATTGCCCGCGTCCCAGGGCATCGAGTCTTCGCGGGCGGGGTCTTGACGCCACGCCGAAGCTAGACTGGATGGGGCCGATGGCGTTGGGCGGCTCGCATAACGAGCGGGGGAAACCGCCTTCCTCGGAAAGAGAGGAGAGGTGACGAAGAAGATGGTACTACAAGAAGTCGTTGACATAAAGTCAACCTGTCACTTTAACAAAAACCGTTTCTAAAACCACAAAAAAATCGATTTGTATCGGTTTTAAAAGATGAGGAAGACATTATATTCAGTTTGGCGGTTAAGAGAGACGATTTAATTAGGAGCAAGAGATGAGAGAAACGAAATAGTCCTTTCAAAAAGAAAGATTTATAGCCCGAAAAAACTGCGAGCCCAATAGTCTGCTTCCATGATGCTCTGAACTCTGAATAGACGGGCATGGCATGCCTTGCAAGAGAAAGAAAATTGCTTTTGATTTGCCTTTTTCTTCGCGTGGATGAATGCATTGGTTGAAGATGGCGGCAGATGTGGATGTTTGTCCAGCAAAGCGTGTGCTTCGTGACAACCATTTCTCCCCGTTCTACGTCAATCCTCTCCTTTTCCCGTGTTCATTTCCGGTGGTTATCGTGTCATTAGTCCACAATAATTGCATTCCAGGGACATCTCCTGCTATGCTGAAGGCATCGTCATCTGCATGCAGTGATGCAGGGAATGGAAACAAATATAGTACTTTTTTTTCTGGTCTTGGATTCATTAAACAAAGCTATCAAATGCAGTGCTCTTCTTTAGTGTGATGGGAATCATGTTTCATGTGGACGAACATCGCTGCTAGGCTGCTACAAAAATGCAGGACCGATTATTTAGGAGATGTAGTAATTGTTTAGTGATTTGTTTCCTTCTGATGGCCGTAATGTAACCTGAATATGATGTTAAAGATTTTGAGGTTAGTCAAAAAGAGAAAGAAGGTTACATGTGAAGTTATCAAGTATTGCATCACCCTACAATTTAAGGGGGGTAGGTTAACTAGAAGTGATCCGTAAGGGCAGCAACCACTTAAAACAACTGTTCTATTCAAGTTCATTAGAGAAGTCAGAGTTAGTGAAAGGAGAAGGGGACTTTATGCTACTGAGTACTAGTATAATCTTGAAGTAGGCATTGATTGTTTAATATTAGTGCATTGCTTACTGCAGTTCTAGAAGAAACAAAAACAAGGGCTCCGTTCCTGGCAGAATGACTTTAAATGGAAGAAAGAGTATATTTTAACCAATGTTCACGTTTCTTGGAAAGGAGAAAAACAAGTTGAAAATCTGGGTGTTGGACCTTGAATTGGATGCAACTGATTGGATTTGTTTCATTAATTATAACCTCCTGGCCTCCTGGGAATTTTATTTCCACAATGTGAAATATTAATTAAGAAAGCTCAATGTAGCTTGATATGCACAAAAGATATGATATTGTTGAAATGTATTGGAGATAGTCTGTACACAAATTTATATTTTTTATATAGGAATGAAAATCATTCTGTCGGTAGTGATTTTTAACTGAGTCATCGATATAGATATGAAAATTCCAATATGCTGTCAGATCCATCGATTTTGTAGTCAATGGATTTTAAGGATCTCACTTGATTGGAAATGACGAAGCGGTATGAAATCTATCTTTTCTTAAAGCCTAATTGGCAATGACAGCTCAAGAAATGAGTTTTCATTTCTCTGATGATTAACGAGTTGTTACCTACCGCTGAATAATTATTATTCTACATTTGAAGCAAGGGAAGATGCTTAATCCCACCAGATACAAGCTGCATCAGGCCATCATACGAGTCAAGTGGTCATCTCACCGACACTACGAAATCAGCTCAAATAGCTCATTCGGTTATGATTTCCAATTATTCGAATCCATTTTTTATATGCTATGTTCAGTATATTTTATTATCCTTGATGCTTTTTTTTGGGGGGGGGGGGGGGGGGGGATAGTATGCTCTATTAAACTAGCTACAAGAAAGTACACAATTAATCACAAAAATACTCTATGAAAATTAAAAGTGTACAATTTCTATTTAATTTGTCGCCGGGCATTTTCTGTTTAATCTGCAACAAAGGCTGCCAGTTACACATAGGTTGCAGTTGAAAAGGTGACTCGAAATGGAAGCTATTGTACCTTTTTAATGTGATTATACTTTAACATGAACTCTATTCAAGAGATGCATTCTTTTCTTTTCTGGAAATATCATTATGGAGAAGCAAAAAAAAAAAGGCTAGCTGATAGCAGTTTGCCACATTTTTTCATGGAAAAAGGTTCTATGTTTGGTTCCTTTAAGGAGAAAAAATGAGGTTGGTCTTAGTACTTTGAGTATCAAGCAAGTTGGGGGAATCCTTGATAGAAATGGAGCATTGGTTGCGTTGTCAAATTCATAAACCACACATGATGCCCATAAGGCCTAAGCTGAATTGGATTCTTCCGAGAAATAGCCTTGATAATTAACTTCGTGAAATTTTATCATTCTTGAGAAAAGTACTTCAAAGTACTAATATTTCATATTAAAATTTTAGTACATCGAGGTACATAGTACCTAGAGGTATTATATTTTTACACTAAAAAATACAGTAACTCTTGGTAGCTTCTTAAGGATGGTAAAATTTTTCATCAACTTAGTATTTATATACTAAGGCTGTATTCGTTCCCATGTTTTCCCAACGTGCTACAGTAACACGGAAAACGGAACGATCCATTAGCGCGTGATTAATTAAGTATTAGCTAAATTTTTTTTCAAAAATAGATTAATTTAATTTTTTTTAAACAACTTTTGTATAGAAACTTTTTGCAAAAAAATACACCGTGTAGTAGTTTGAAAAGCGTGCACGAGGAAAAGTACTGTAACGCGTTGGGAAAACAAAGAAGGAACACAGCCTCAGCCGTAGTTTGTAGTATATGGTCTGAGCTCCAGCAAAGGGTGATTCCCTTTCAATGCAGATAGTACTTCAAATTGGAATTTCTGTGCTCTGACCTTTGAGGACACACCCTTACTTCTCAGTACATTGTGCAATCTTCTGTGTCCTGCATGCATTTGTACTTGCAAAATATGCTAAAATATTTTTGTTTGTCTAATGGATCTAGGTGCCAGACAGTGAATAGAAAAATTACATTAGTCATCTTACAGTTTTGAACAAGAACAATTAAAAAATGCTAAAGCCTGCAAGTTGGTTTTGAGAAGTCAGATTTGCGAGAAATACAACAGTGCACAATTACAAGTTGGACTTTACATTAAAACTAGTATCTTGGCCAGACAGGACACACTCCAGGAAAAAAAAAGAGTGCGAAAAATACATGTTTACGCCATTTGTTCCCTTTTTTTTTAGAGTTCCCATATTACATACACCAAGAAAAGGCAAAACATTACAAACATCAAATGTGAAGAGGAATTTATCAGTAAATGTGAGATAAATGCTACCCTGTTTCTGTCAAATAAATCAAAACAAACGGAATGGAAACTGTCGTGTACACTTATGTATCGGTGATCCGTACACGATATGCACGAGGTACAAAAAAACTTAAAACTAATTCTACAAGCACTTAATAATGGTACTAACACTAAACAAGCAGTGCAATTTACTCAAGAACAGGGAGGGAAGAAAGCTAGGACAGAAAGAAAAGGGCAGCTAATACCTGGCCAGCTTTCATTATGCACCTCTTGGTTGAGAGGTGTGGTGGTGGTGGTGCCTACTGACCTGCAATGCAATGGCCGCAACAGCCGCCACCCCCCATATGAATCTCATAATTTATTATCTTCCTTTCCAGACAAACACCAACCTTTCTATATAGCATCCCCTCCCCTCAAGTCTCAACACTCTTTGCCGGCCAGTTGCCCTCTTCTTCTCTTCTCCTTCCCCTGCTCTGCTCAGGTTTGCTCCCATGAAATTCTCTCCTGCATTTGCAATGCAATTTGGAGTTATTGCAATATTTTGTAAATTTCATATTTTTTTCATCTCATTGTGGTTAATTAGCTTGGGCCTGCTGATTCCTGAATGTAGTTTTATGATTATGTTATATTTTGATCTTTTTCATATGTAGTTCTTGAATGATCTTGGGAACTTCAGAATTTTTTTTAGCACATGAGGATATATCTTTTTCTTTAAGTCGAAGCGAAGATTATTGCATATGCTTGGTGTAGGCTCTAGAGTGTTCAGCTTGGTAGTTGATTCTTCTCTTTTTGTCTTTGTGTTGAGATCTAAAAGACTTTTTTTTTGTTGTTGAAGCAACCAGTTTTATCATGTGTCATGATTTGGTAGGTGACACTATCACACTTCTATAATGTGACCACCTAAACTAGATCTAGTGATCGTGATGTCACTGAGCCGTTCAGTTCAAAGACAGATAGATCTCAGACAAAAACATATATATCATTTTGTTTTTTTATGATCAAGAAACATCGTCTTGTAATGATCTCTTCCACTGATCAGTGTACACTGCTGAATGATCTCAGGGATCAGGATCAGAGGAGAAGAGAAGATGGAGTTCAAAGCAGCCATTTTTGCGGCGGCCGTAGTAACCGTCCTCCTATCGTCGTCGTCACCGGCATTGGCTCAGAAGAAGAGTCCGCCGGCGGCGCCGGCGCCAGTGTCGCTTCCCCCGAGCATGGCTCCGGCGCCGGCGCCGGCGACGCACTACGTGGACCTCGCCGAGCTCCTCAGCGTGGCCGGCCCGTTCCACACGTTCCTCAACTACCTGGAGAAGACGAACGTCATCGAGACGTTCCAGAGCCAGGCGAACAAGACCAAGGAGGGCGTCACCATCTTCGTCCCCAAGGACTCGGCGTTCGCCGCCATCAAGCAGTCCACCTTCTCCAACCTCACCGGCGACCAGCTCAAGACGCTGCTGCTGTACCACGCGTTCCCCAAGTTCTACTCCCTCGCCGAGTTCAAGAACCTCAGCGAGCTCAACCCGGTGAACACGTTCGCCGGCGCGCCCTACACGCTCAACCTCACCGACGACATGGGCAGCATCTACGTGCAGTCGATGTGGTCCAAGCCCAAGATCTCCAGCAGCGTGTACGCCACGAGGCCCGTGGCGGTGTACGCGCTCAACAAGGTGCTCCTGCCCATGCAGATCTTCAGCAAGGACCCGCCGCTGGCGCCGGCGCCCGCGCCGGCGCCGGTGTCCGGGGCGTCCGACCTCGCGCCCGGCCCGGCGTCCGGCAAGGCAGGCGCCGGGAGCGGCAAGGCGGACTCGACGAGTGCCGCGTGCAGCGTCGGCGCCGGCGTCGTCAATGGCTTGGTGATGGCATTGGCAGGTAGCTTGATGCTCCTGTGGTGATGATCAGAGAGAGAGAGTTCTGGGAGTCAATTTGCAACAGCACATTGTTCATGCTTCTCCACACTTGATTCTATTTTGAATTGATTTGAAAGAGCCATTCTTTTGGACATAGTAGGCAATGTTTGTAGGATCGAATTGGAGTATTTTTACAACGTATTACGATCATAATTCATAATTACTCATCTGCTGATGGATGAATGAATATGAAAAGGGGTTTCTCTTACATTTCTACTACATCTCATCTACTCCTCTGTTGGACGATGACATTTCACTAGTTCATTATTCAGAAAGTAACTACGTAGAAGGAAAGGAAGATCACTACACCGTTGCGACCGACAGCGCAGGTCTTTGATGAATCAGTCAGTCCTTCCATGTACGAAATGATTCATTTCAAATCACTGCCATTGATGCTCACCACCAGCAGCCACGTGAGACATGTCACGGTAAGATGTTCAGTCTACTACTACCCTGATGATGATGATTGATGAGGTTGTTCCATCTTGGCATAAACAACAAGCATAAGATGAACCGTCATTGGCGAGTGGTTGTGCCGGTTGAAAGATTCACATATAGGACTATAGGAGAACGTAGTTTATGTTTGACATTTTGAAGGATTCTCGCTTGCCTTTGGCGTGTCGTCCGTAGAAATTAGAGGCCACCATGTGCAACGAGCATATGGTGTGCTCGTCTCCTCACATGCGGTTAGTTTTTTGCGTGTCCAGAGATTCTGTTCCGGTGAGAAATTAATGTCTTACTAGTTCAGATCTTCGTTGCGATCCCCATTTGACTCTTGAATTATTAGTCTAAGTTTTTGAACATGTGTTCGTTTCTCTACTGGATAGGAGTGTAGTAGCAGTCAGTCACTGAAAACACACAGGAGAACTGGAGAAGTACGTTTCTGAAGTCAACTTTACTACAGCAGGCACGGTATACACCGATCCGGACCGGCCGACGTGCACGCACGGCCAGCATGCATTCCGCCGCCCACGTACGCCACGGCGGAAACCACCAGCAGCAAGCAAGCGACCACCGGCGTCGACTCGTCAGTCGTCGCGGCCGAGCCGTCTCGTGCATCCACTCGCACCCCGGCGGTGTCGTGCGCGCGGCGCGGCGCGGAGACGGTCGCGGTTACGAGGCCTCGAGGGTGCGGGCCGTGGTGCGCGGCTGTGGGGGGCCGTGGCCTGTGGCGTCCGCGAGCCCACGGGCCACGGGCACGCCTCGTGCGGTTGTGCCGGTCTGCGTGGGCGGCAATGCCTTCGCCAAGGAAAGTTGTTCAGCGCCGCGCGTCTGCGCCCCCCACCCGCGGGATCAGAGGCGGCGACACGCGAGGGCCGTGGGCTGGTCGGCTGAACCGTCCTCCCCGGTTGAGGGCTCCTTTTAAACACAGCAAAACACAGAAAAAAATAACTAAACGTCGTGGCTTATTTTTTTAATAATGAAAGCTTTATTACATCAAGGCTTTTCGTTCCCACGCGTACAGTGCGCACGAAAAACGGAATGATATATTAGCACGTGATTAATTAAGTATTAGCTAATTTTAAAAAGAATGGATTAATTTGATTTTTTAAAGCAACTTTTGTATAGAAACTTTTTGCAAAAAAATACACCGTTTAGTAGTTTGAAAAGCGTGTGCGCGAAAAAAAATACCGTACGCGTGAAAAAAAAATACTATGCGCGCCGGGAACGAACGCTCCCGAAAGCAGCTCAAGTAATCCAATTGCCTGAGAACACTTCCGGCTTCTGGCCTCTGTATAACACATCCATAATACACACTCACACACTAAAATAAAGAGATCATAAGGAGTATTAAAAACTATTAATCCTGAGCCTAGATCGCCACTCATCTTTCTGGGTAAAACACCCCTTAACCACCTTATTCAATCGTTGACGGGTCACACCATTAGGTCCTGCAAACCAGGCTTCTGAAGAATAACTTATGTATGAAGTCAATGAGTAAGTAAGAAAATAATCTGCAATGAAGATAAAATAGCACTTTTATCAAAAACTACATCATTCTTGCATAGTCAAATAGACCAAAAAGTAATCATTGCTTCTAATAGGTAAGTGGTTTCATGTCATTTGGTACTCTACCCAACCAACCCCCAAATATCTGTACCACACTGTGTTGGAAGGATTTCTAACGCAGTATGTAAGATGGACTAAATAGAACGGGTAGGTAGCATTCATAGAAAAGATGTCTAAATGTCTTATCTTTGTGACAAACAATTCATTTGGCTATTGTCAAAACGTCATGGCTTATACTACTCTATAAAAACTAAAGACATCATAATTTGTCAAATGAGTTGTTTGGATACTCTAAATTTTAAAAACAAGATTTGAAGGGAGACATCCTTCTAAATATTTTTTTAGAAGAAACTATGAACGTGTTGAGGATTAAACACGAGACCTCAAGATTAAAATTACACATCTTTTATCATTACACTATCAAGTGCATCTCGGATACTCTAAAATTTACAAGGTAAATATTGACATGGAAATATGACGGGGAAGAAGAACATCTAAAAGGAAGTACAGTACACCGTATGACGATAGTATGAGACTACGATGATTACATGGGCATCACAATCAAAATCAAACCCATTCAACACAAAAAGGTCAAACCAGCATGTTACATTCCAAAGGAGAAAGGAGATCGTACAGTCGTGCAAGTTTCTGTTTTAGTTGATTGGGATTATTGTTCCTAGAGCACGGCTTGACACATTTTTCACATATGCCATATCTCAACACCACACATGACGCCTATTTCATTATCTAAAGATATCTACACCACAACTGTCATATTCGCACGAACAGAGGTATGGAAATTAAACGCACTAACAGCCCTCTGGAGCAGGGGCATCTGCATACCCGTTTAATGCCATCAGCATCAAAACTAAGGTGTTGCTAGGCAAATTTTCATATATTTTGAACTTTTTATCTAAGATTGATTTCAGTGGTTTACTTTGTAATTTTCGTTGCTCGTCACTACTACAGAATCGATTTTCGCAAACGACACCCCTCCAATCTCTGGGCAGACCATAACGTCGTTCGCCGGCGATAATATTAATCCCAAAGAAAAACAAGACCCGTATCAAAAATTAATTTTCTCACACCAGCCCACCAGCCCACCAAACTGGCACCCACTCCCCTCTTTCTTAAAATATCTAAGTCCTATCCTCTCCCCTCATGTTTTTCCTCATCCTCTCCTCTCCTTCCCCGCTCCAGCTCCTCTCCTCTCCTCTCACTTCAGAAGGCAACGGCGTGCGTCGACGACAGGTAGTGGCAATGACAACTGCGACCATGAGGAGAGCCCACAGGATCCATCATCAACAGCGTGGGAAGGGACGGATCCGATGGGCTCTCCCCCTCCCGCATGGATCCGGCGGTGCACTCGACGGCGGGGAGGGGGAATGATGACTGCAGCGGCAGTGACGCGGAGAGCCAACCAGATCTGTCGGCGGCAACGAGGGGAGGGACGAATCCAATAGGCTCTCACCCTCATGTGCGGATCCCGTCGCCTCCCCTCCCCCGCGCATGGATCCGGCGGGGAGGGGTAATGATGACTCCAGTGGCGACGGTGGGTAGAGCCTGCTGAATCTATCAGCGGCAGCGAGGAGAGGGGGCGGATCCGGGCAGACTCTCCCCTCCTGTGCGGATCCCGTCGCCTCCCCTCCCTCGCGCATGGATCCAACGACGCATGTCAATGATGGGGAGAGGGAACGATGGTGGCGGCGACGGGTAGACCCCATCGGATCTAATGGCGGCAGGGACGGGAGGGGTGGATTCAGCGAGCTCTCCCCTCTTGCGTGGATCTCGTCGCCTCACCTCCCTCGCGAATGACTCTGGCAGGTCGGGATCTCCCCCTCCCGCGTGGATCTCACCGCCTCACCTCTCTCGTGAATGACTCTGGCAGGCCGGGATCTCCCCCTCTACATGGATCCCGCCTCCTCCTCCCTGCGCACGGATCCACCACCGGTAGCGATGGGAGGCGGGGAGGGCGACAACGGCGACGAACCCTGGGCACGGGAGTGACGGCGATGATGGCCGCTGGGTAGAGGAGCTGCTAGGGTTTTGGATTTTTTTCGCATATTTTTCTTTTTTTTCAAGCGAACAACATAGCACCCCACTTACGAAAATTCCTTTTTGCATGCGGTTGTGTTGCCTGCCCTGCGAAAATTCCTATTTTTACATACACCCGTGGGCAAATGATTGCCACCCCTGCCTGCGAAAATGTGTTTTAGCCGCATGAAAAAATTGATTTTATACTAGTGTGCCAATCTATCTAAAATTACTTATAAAAATTCAAATTCGAAAACTCGGAATCAATTTAGCTTGTAATGCACATCAAAGCCAAGTGCGGTATATTGAGGGTATATTTGGGTTCACCGATTGAAAACAGATCTAAATAATATTTACTTCGTCTCAAAATAAATAAAACTAGTATGAGATATGACACATTTTAGTATTATAAATTTTAGAACAGATAAAATAAATACAAGATATGACATATTTTATGAATTTTTAGAACAGATATATGTAACTATCATTCAGTTGCGTATGTTTCTTTTTCCTGATACTAGTACTCCACCGTAGAGAAAACAGAAAAGGGAAGTCTTGGTTGCTCCGTAAAAGGGAAAGATTTGGTTGCTCTTGCTCTGTAGTACGGAGCATTCCGTAAAAGAGAGTAGTAGGAAGGAGTACCAGATTCTCTCTTGTATGGGACCGTATAGCTCGGCTCGTTTTGCAGCCTCTTGTAGGAGTAGTAGCGGGCATCGTGATGGGCGCAGGCGCGCAGCAGTGAATGCCCCCTGAAACGGAATGGAAGCCGACGAGACGAGACGAGACGAGACGACGAGGCATCGGAGCAAGAGCCGGGCCGATGTTGCGGGATTCGGTCCCGCCAACGTACGACCACCCCCGCTCCGAGCCGCGCGACCCGCACGTGAGCACCGCTACGCCAACCCGAGCACCCTGACCGACCTACCTGGAAACGCTCGCCGTCTCCGGGCCGCGACCCGCGACGCTACTACGCGAGCCACACAGCCAAGACGCCCACATCCATGTGATGTGGCAGGGGCAGCGAGCTGAAGACTGAAGTGGTAGTGGTGGTGTGGTCCACGGTGGCGGTCGATCCGTCGATCGATCTGTGAGGCAGCAGCAGCTTGGTGGTGCGCTCCTCTGCGCGGCGGACCCGCCACCGTTGATCTACTGATCTGGTAGTAGCATCAACTGGGGGATGCTCATCAAGCGAAACTTGGCTATTGTTTGTCATCATCGTGTGGATCCAAGCTAAGCAAACGCAGGCAATGGTCCTCCAACGGGGGAGTTAAAGGGATTATCCTGGCGATCGATGGTCGGGTACTGGTGTCTGGTGCAGTAGTGGTTTTGTAACTTTGCATGCAGTACTCCACTTGCATTGGGAGGGTAAGGATTGGTGTACGGCATCACCCCACGCATGCTTTTCCACGCTTTTCCAGGACAAAGATTTTGAGGAGGAGCAGGGACGAAAGGCCATCACACCAGTTCGCCTCCTTTTTTCATCCTTTCTTTTTTCACCGCGGAGATCAGATAAAGAGGCGTTTTTTTTTCCTCCCCTCGCCTCTCTCTTTATTAACGTGGCCCCATGTAAACCCCCGCTCTTTAATCCCAGCAGCGAAATCAAAGCGTTGGTACCCAGTACATATACTCCACGGTACTCGTACTCCCAACTCCTGTGGCGACGTAATCGATCTTCTCCCACCGACGGATCGATCTCTACCAAATGCTCGGCGTACGAGTATCGATCGGTGTACGTACGTGCAATCCGCGAATAATCCAGCCTGCCCCTGCCACTGCCCCTGCCTGTCACGCTACGAAATTTAACGTGCCCCGTACTCGTAGAGTCGCACGGCGCGGTGGCTGTGGCTCCGTTTGACAACCACGCGCGCGCTGCACGCATTCGTTCGTGCGTTCGCCTCGCATTGATGCGCTCGCTCCGGATCCCGACGCGGCTGGCACGCGCGAGGACATGCTCCCGTGCAGCTGCAGCTGACCTCGATCGCGCCCGGTTTTTTCTCCCCCGTCTTTAAAAGCCACTGAAAGCCGAGTATTATTCCAAGGCAGCAGCACCAAGCCAGCAACAATCATAAAACCGCAGAGAGAGAGACCTTTCTTCTTCTTCCAAGGCAACGCTACGACCTCTTCTTCTAGCATCTTCTGTGTGTCACTACTACAGCTCTCATGAGCAAGGATGAGAAGGGTATGGAGCAGCTGCAGCAGCAGCCGCAACCCCTCAATGCCATCGTACGTCATCATCTCCTGCAACGATATTGGTCACCGTCAACCCGGGGATGGGCGCCTGCCGGTGTGCTATATCTAAGATAGGATAGGGAGGATATAGGCGAAGAAACGGAGGGGAGTTTTGGTGATGGTGGTGGTGGGTTTTCGGTCGACGGCCGGCGCGGCAATGCGGCATACAAGGGAAAGCCAGGCATTTTCTCTGCTGTTCCAAGTACCTTCCTTTAGCTTTCCTCTCCAATGGAAAAAACGGTTGCATTCTTCATGTGTTTCCTCTGTTGTTAACTCTTGAGGTTAATTACTTCGTTTTTAGCTAGCTAGGCAAGTTAACTAGTTTCTGCTACAGATGGTCAATGAAGATCAAGCTAAGACAGTCACACTACTGTATATCTGCATTGATTCCTTTTTCTAGATTCTTATGCATTTTCAGATCTTTCTCTAACCAATACGTAGCTATTGGAAGAATTAATGTATGTCCAATTCATCTCATCATCTGTATTTGTTTTTGTTGTTCTTGTTGTACGAATCCCTGTTTTTGCAATGCTATTTCTTTCGGTATCGATAAGTACCGAGGCTGTGTTCTTTGTAGCTAGCTGAGATAGGCTACTTCTCGTTTGTTGTTAGCATATTTTTTAAAGTATTAAACAATGTGTTTGCGAAAACTTTCTATAAAGAAATTGCTTTAAAAAATCCAACAAATTTATTTATCAAAATTTTATATATTAATACTTAATTAATTATATACTATTCGCGTTTTTTTACGTGTGGCTAATCAACCCATTCTAATCTCTATAAAAAAACGCAGCCTGAGAGTGCTAGTATATTCGTTTATCGACAGAAAGTTAAACGTACAGAGAAGGAGATAATTTACAGAGATAAACAGTTCCGGTCAGATTTTGCGGTGCATGCATTTAGATCCATCATGGATCGATCGTCCTTGAAAGAACCATTAATGTAGCAAAAATATGTGGTAGTACTGCCATATATGCTGGTACTTGTCTTCCAATCTGTCTTTGCTTCCTTTTTGTCATTTTGGATTTTGAGGTGCCTTTAGCGTGCAGCCTTCTCTCTTGACTATTGCACCCCGGTACCACGTACCATTGATGTTCAGTTGGGAGAACTTCATGATTAGGTGGTAGTTGACGAATGCTACTGCAATTCTCGAGTGTAATTATATATTTGTATCGTACTTTCTATTATTGCACCCTTTTGATGCAATTCTTTTTCTTTCCAAGTTCCAACCTAATGGTACATGTTGATGTTGATGATATATTCATTCTAGCGCATGAGTATCTAGGCGCCTAGGCCTGGACATAATTCTGCTGTACTGCTTGCTGAATGTTGCCTGCTCCAAAACTTTCTGAATCATCTCCACTAGAGAGGTTTCTCTCAACTGCACACTGGAGTAGTAATATGTAGTGCGAATACGCGTATATATTCAATTTAGTTGCATTTTTTCTAATAATGAAGGTATAACTACTTTTGGTCTCTACACCAGGATTACAATTTAATCTCAGGGCTACACCAAAATAGCATCACTTGATCTAATCATAGTTAGGGGGTAAAAACCATCGTGCTGTGAGCATTTGGAGCCTGATCCCACGTGTTGTGCTATTGTACCGTGAACAGGATCTAACTCTGGCAATCAACGAATTCATGATATGACATGAGAGAAGCTCCGAATTGAAATTTGAAAGGAATGCCCTAGCTCTAGTGTCGGTACGGTGCTTTGTATATGCAGGGATCATTGCCATCCTTCATAAATCATATTTTTATGGCTCCTTTAAAACACAAGATTTTTAAAACAAAGAAATAAGAAAAACAAAAAAGAAACTTCATCCAATAAGACTGTTGTTTTAGAAAGTCAAAAGCAGAAAAAAGAAAGATGAAATGGTATTAAGAGGTCTAGTGGACCCACTCTTTGGGACAAATCTAAAACCCCAAAACCCTCTCTTTTTAGGACGGACGGACTATAGGATTGCATGTATAAATATAAAACAAAGAAATGAAAAATGTAGAAAAAATATAAGATGGATTGTTTAGAACAAATGAATTTAGTAAAACACAAGAATCATAATGTCATTGGTCATTATATCCTCAAATTATGGTTCTTTAAAGCTTCCATTGCTTGATATAACTTGGACTTAGCAAAGAAATGAAAAAAAAAAGGTCTTGTTAGATGTTTGAATTCATATGGAATCTCTAGCAAAGGAAAATTTCCCTCTGCTTTTCCTATGCCCAAATCCTTTATTCCAAACAAGTGAATAGTGCCGAATCCATTAGGAATTGAAATCATCCATTTTTCCTACACAATTCCTACAATCGAAAGGAGCCCTCAATGGGGCCATTAACATGAGGTTGGATCTCATGAGAAACTTTCCTCGGTCTATTTCTCTTCCAAAATCCTATACTTTTCTATATATGGGGCATCCAAATAAGTTTCACACAATATCTGCATTCTAAAACTCCTATGGATCAACTAGCTAGATAGGCCACATCAATTCCTACATTTTTCTTGTTTCCAAAGAGCCCTAAAGAAAACCTAATTTCATTCCAAATGAAACATGCAAATTCTTAAATGATACTACCAAAATTTACATTCAGGACATGCTCTTGGAGCCATATATATTTTTAGGTCTCCTTTGAATTTAAGGAATTTAATTTGGAGGATTTCAATCCTTGGGATTTTTTTTCTATAAGGTCATTCCTTTTTTTCAATTTTATCAGATCGTCCTTTTGCACAAGGAAATATGATTGACAAAATCGTAAAAGTTTTTTTTACATATACCTCCATTCCGTACGGAAACAAACATAAGCTTCTAGCTCATGTTTTAATTTTCATATCATATCCCCAAGGCACTCTCTTCCTTTATCTCTCTACTCTTACGAATTTTGTGTGGGAATACTATTGAAAATAAACTAATTCCAATGAAAATCATGTGCTCCATATAGCTACAAATATTATTTATGCGTGTTGGAGTCATATAAGATTAAGTTGCAAATGGCATTCTACTCGTATAGATTAAGGAAATGGAAATATATATGCCGACCAAAAGATCAAAATGGACTAAGTGTCCAAAATCTTGATATCAAGAATAGATGCTTGTTAAGTAAATGGCTATTTAAGCTTCTCAATGGTGATGGTCTATGGCAAGACCTTTTGCGTAACAAGTACTTAAAGAACAAACCTCTCTCCCATGTGTCATATAAACCAGAAACATCTTAATTTTGGGTTGGTCTAATGAAAGCAAAGATCAATTTTTTTCAGTATGGATCTTTTAAACATAGTAATGGGATGAAGATAAGATTTTGGAAAGATACATGGTTGGGCTTGCAACCTCTCAAATATCAGTATCCTTCTCTGTACAATGTGGCTCGAAAGAAACAATTTACTTTGGCAGAGGTTATAAGTACAACACCGTTGAATATTTTATTTCGACAGTCAATTGTAGAACCAAAGTTAGTTGAGTGAAATGATTTGATTTCTCAACTAGCTAACATAACCCTGCCAGTGAAAACAACTGCTTTGTGTGGTCGCTACATAAAAATGGCTAATTTTTGGTCAAATCCATGTACAATGCGAATAAGAGAATTTTATGGGAGGTAAAGGTACCACTAAAAATCAAAATATTTATGTGGTTTCTTCACAAAAAAGTAATCTTAACGAAAGATAATCTCACAAAGAGAAAATGAAGGGGGAACAAATAATGTTGTTTTTAATACACAAGAGACCATCCAACATCTTTTCTTGACTGCCATGTTGCATATTTTATTTGGCAATGTGTCTTGTTTGCCTTTAATATCCTTCCTCCTCACAATTGGCTGACGGGAGTACTTAGGCCCACAAAAAATGATTTTATTTGAAACTAGTGCGCTATGTTGGTCAATCTGGCGTTGTCGTAATGATATAGTTTTTAACCATAAAAAATATAACATTATGCAGGTTATCTTCATGTGTTTTAATTGGCTTCATTCTTGGTGTATGATGCTTTTACCGGAGTAACAGGATACTATGCGCAATAGTGTTACTCGTTTGAAATTGGTAGCCAAAAAAATTTTATTCTAGTTTGGATAGCGTAGTACCTACATAATTTCGTGCTAAAATCTATGTGATTTTGAAAACATTATTTCGGTTGATCCTTTTATTAGCAGAAGTTGGGGGTTTGTCCCATCACGTCTTTTTTTAATTCCTTCATTTTCACTTCTGAGACTTGTTGGCTATGTGCCCATAGACAAAGGCCGGAGATGTAATTTATTTTCATTATCTAAAAAAACTCATACATTTATCTTTTTTCTGCTTTTTTAACATACTTGTGTTTGTTTTAAAGGAGCCTCTAAATAAAGACCAATAAAAAACTTCTTTTCACTGTGACCGTGGCTGCACGCTTTGGCATTGGTAGGAAGACTTCAGGCCCAACCAAAGAGGCACTTGACCAAACCATCCGGAATTCACTGGCCTCGCGATCCGTTCTTTTTCCCGAGCAAGGCGTGCGGCACCGCGAAATTAGCTACTCCAGCAACAAAGATGGATCGTTACTCCATCTTGATATGGTTTAGCTAATTTAGCCAGCTTTACACAGCATCATGCATACTATCATATACTATTACTACTATAATCACCATTGATTTCTTTAATCAAGCTATCTAATCCTATGTGCCCCCTGTGTTGTTGAACTGCTGGTTTTGACTTTGTTGGCACCGAGATATATGTCATGAGAATTGGTGTCCGAGACTTGAATGGTTGGTAGCTTTGACGCTAGCTTTTAGGATAGATACTCCTATGATATCAGTAAAACACACACACACACACAAAATGAAATATTAACAGTGTTTGGATCGCTCAGCTAGCTAGACCTAGAGTACTTGGTTGTATGCATCTCAGCTGCTTCGTTTCTTAATCCATCATGCATTATTCTACTATCTCGTGGTGTTCTGTGTCAGATGGGCCTCGTTAATTATAGCTTAGCACTGTTGTTTCAAAAATCTGCGGCTTGCTTCGCGCAACACATTGACTTTCTGCCTTCATCTGTAGGCGTAAGATTTCCTTGTTTTGATGATCCATGCGTGACCATGTTAATTTGGGACTGATAGGGATCCGTGCTTTGTCAGACTGTCAGTGTCTAGCGTTGATCATGAGTTATAGTACACCTATGTTCATGTTCATCGATATCTCAGACATGCAATTAAGAATAAACGGAAATGGCCATACCTCTGTTAAGAATCTGTATCTTAATTATTATGCCTTGTTAATCTGACTCTCTCATAATCAGCCCGTTTTGAATATTAAAACACCTTTTATATTAGCGACCGACGGACGAAGAAGAAAGGTGATCATCCCAAACAACTAGCTAGCTACTCACCATTTTTTTAAAAAAAAAAAGAAAAAAGAAGAAAGAGAAGAAGATGCACGCCATTATTTCGCTCCGGTCAATAAGCCGTAAAAAAAAAGCGAGACTGGAATAAAAGTTAGGGTTTTATTTTTAGGCTGTGTTCATTCTTTGTAGTTAATCTTTTACGTACGTAAAACGGAACAATCTATTAACATGATTAATTAAGTATTAGTTAATTTTTTTTTAAAAAGGATTAATATGATTTTTTAAAATAACTTTCATATATATTTTAAAAAAATATCCCGTTTAGTAGTTTGAGAAGCATACGTATAAAAAACGAAAGAGACGAGTTAAGAACTTTACCAAATAACACAGCCTTAGACTTTTACGTACATGCTCTCGAGGATTTAAAAGCAAGACTAAAGAAGACAATAACAAAACACATAGAATAATTTAAATTTAAATGTTGGCTACGGCTTACTCCAATGAGCTGGGTGCACGTTACATCAGTACAGTTAGTACAGTATCGTACAGTGTACTGCGTGTCTGGAGGATCGCCCGCGTATACGTATCCGGCTTGATGAGCGCACGGCCCATGCTAGATCGCCTTGGCTTTCCATATCAAAGGACCCCAGGGTTTACTCGAATCGGCGCAACGGTGACACCGCGACGAATGCAACTCAAGACGAAGCAGCTGCTTGACGACTGTAAAAAAACGGAAGATCTGATTCTTTTTTCACCTGTCGTACGTACGATCGACCGGCAACGGAACCGACAAATCTGACATCCAAGGAACATATATACTCCCATCTTATCGCGTCCTGGCTAGGGGACGGACCTCATTAATCCAGGAGGCGAGAAGATCTCTTCTTTCGTGCTGATTGTCACCAGCTTGTGATTCGTGAGTACCTATGATTTGCTGTACAGGTGTAGTAATTGTTGTATACGGGCATACGGCATTGAGTGAGGACCATGTTTTACTCTGTGTACGTAACTGGTGCATGTAAACCGGTTTTTACTTCATGGCTTACACTTTGTGCAGTAAACAAGAAAATGTTGTACACGAACAGGGCAGAATTTATCCAGGACAGGGACTGCCGTGGCCCTGTGCCTGTATGCAAGTAACATCCGGTCATCCAGAGTTACAGACTGCTTGCAAATCAAGGAGAGGACATCATTCACAGGGTGATATGGACATATGGGAGTCCAACAAATTTGACAAGGGCAGGCCGAAGGGAACTCTCACAATGACACAAGGAGTGTTTCGAACCAACTGTGTACAAACATGCACACCAAATAAAAATAAATGAGATCACATGAATCAAAATCCAAGAAAAAGAGCGTACGTGGATTGAACCACATACACTTTTGCGTCAGAATAGCGCATCAACCTGCCTATTCTGCATCACTCAAAATCAGTAAATCACTCCAGGTACAGGTTTTATTCTCTATTTTTTAATCAAACAAAACAATCAGGCAGACAATATACATCGCGAGAGCGGGCTGGTTTTGATCGCTTTGCTTTGATCACAAAGCGAGGCCTTCCTTCCGAAATGAGATTCTGCTACACCTGTGCACCGCGCCGCTTTTCACAGGCCCATCGACCGTTTTCACGGGCTTTTCGGCGTCAAGTATCGCGGTGGTATTTTGTTTGGAATCGATTACCTTTTGTTCCTTTTTGCTCTCCAGAACAGATTCAAGTCCCTACAATATGCACAACACAAGATAGGGATTGGCATAAAGAAACCGAAATTACCTGAATGGAGGGCAAACATCTGTATTAATTGTGCATTACCTTCACTGCCTTTGTTTCAGACTGAGCCAACTCTGTGAGCTTGAGTTTTTCATTAGCTTCCTGTGGAATGAAGAGCATAGAAATCATTACAGCACAATGAGCAGTATGAGCCAAAATAAAAGCTAACTATCCAAGATAAGGCAGCCTTAGACCTTGCATGCAATCCTGAACCTTTATAAATGACATCTACTCACCTGAAAAAACTTCGCATTTATTCCATCTTTTAGACCTCCAGCTATTTGGCAGAGGTACCATACACCAGCATTAGTTGCGTCCTGTAGGTAAACACAAGAGGTTAGGTAAAGGAAAAAATTCAGCACGTCAAATATTGATGGGTATGTTTAGCCACCTGTTTATTATCAAGCAACTCGATCTTCCCTTCCTGATATTGTAAAAGGAGAACATAGAGGTCAGGATAACCAAAAAAGTGTTCTGACACAGGTTCACGCTCACGGGTTATAAACTAATAAAACTCACCAATCCAGCTACCATCTGTTGGATTGCTGCAATATCAAATCCAATTTGAGATAGATCATCTTTGACATCATTCACCTGTGCATAGAGAACAGAATCATGTCTTTTGCATAAACATTGGGAAGAACATAACTTTTCTGCTTTTCGAGAAGAAAACTAAAAATGCTGTAAACGTATCTTTTCCATGCATGAGCAGTTGAAGATTTACTGTAGCTTTTTTAAAGAAGGTACATTTTAATGCAACTAAAGACCATTCATTGATGACAAATTTCATTATGCTTATGCTTGCACTTGTATTTATTCTTGGCTTCATGATGTTGTTTTATGGTTTATGGGCAAAATCGATCACTTGGAATATGCTGTCAATGATTATAGTAAAAACCAGCAATTCCACCATATTTCAATGCATATTCTATAATAGCCATGTCAAGTGCTTCCTGGCTTTATCGAGGGCGCAGTTTTTAGCTTGAAACAATATTGGCATGACAAAGAACATCCTGATCCACCTTTTCAGATGCGACTACATAAATCAAACTAATAAGAGTTATGCACCTCAGGTAGAAACACAGCTTAATAATAAAGTTATCAGATGTTAATTAGACTTGATGTAATGAAAAAATGAAACAATGATTATTGCTCCAGAGAAAAAAAGAACTTCAGAAATTTCCATGTGTAAGAAGTTGAAGGACTAGCAGCATCACAAATCAACAAACCTCGTTTCTAATAATTTTGGAGACTTCCACTTGCTCGTCCATTTTCCCATCTAAATTTTCCAGGCGCTGAGTTAGATGCCTTTTTGTTGCCTGAAATTAATTGAATTTAGAAAATGCTAGTCAGCATATGTGAAGGAAAACTACTTCAAATATGTAATGATTCAGCATGTAAAGCATACAGCTAAAGCTGAAGACACTTGATCCAATTGCTTCGACATACTCTCAACAGCTTTGGTCATGTTGCGTTTGGTGACAAACATGACATCTGATAAGGACAATCCCTGCAGGACGATACTATAATGTAAGAAAACAAGAGAAGGATAGATGAAAGTTTACACACAGAGTTTATCATTGTACTAGTAATTTAGTCTATAAAACACCATTAGGACAAGACGGGTTTGATGGTTTTACTTAAATACTAGGGCCTAGGGATCATGAAAAGAGCCTCTAAACCTGAAACTGTGAATCTTGATAGCATATTTGGTCACAGAATCAGAGAGGTGTTGTTACATAACTAAGAAAGCAATTTAATCCCCCACCAAAAAAAAAGAATGCGGTTTATTCATGATGTTCCAAAATAAATACAAGGGTGCCAATTATATATCACAGTTGGATCTGCATAGAACCACCGGGACTGCATGGGAATACTTTACAGGGAGACTTAGGTAGCATAGTTCTTAAGACATAACTACATGAAACAAGCCAAACAAGCAAATGGGGAACATTGTATTACTCTCTTCATTCAGTTACTACTTTATTGAAGGCTGTAAGTATAATAAAAGGAAAAGGATAGTAAGGAGTGTTTGTGGAGAAAGTAGGCAAGGAAGAAAAATCAGAATATAACAGCTGATAGATCAAAGTGGCATCGTATATTCCTGATTTTACCTTCCACCACATATAGCAGTAACCCATTGCTCCAACTGCAGCTGCAGGCAGTATGTAGGAGGATAAACTGCCTGCAAAAGGGATGCAAATGCTAGTGAATAAACAACACGAGTAAGAAAAAGATACATGTCACATGGGGATAAGTAGCCAGTGAGATATGTTCATGAATGTTGTGAGAAACAGCTCAATGTACCAGCATTCCTATCCCATTTGCTATAATTGACCAATCAAGATGATTCAAACTGTAATGTCTGAAGCATTTCAGCTTCATGAATCACTCGATATTGAATTAGAGAATAGCGATTGACACTCTTTAATGAGATTTAGCAAAAATATGACTATGACCACTTTTTCACCAAGGGGTTGTAGCCTACTAGCCTTGTAGGGGAGTAGATACAGGCAATAATTGTCTATCTAAATCTTAAGATTGATGATAATCTAAGTAAAAAGGTGTAACAAAAGCTTTATATGGATACCCTCTTTGCATGACTGCTGGAAGAGTGAAACTGAAAACAAAACGAGGAGAGGATCAAACAAGCACAAACCTCCAGAGTCGGAGTTGCCACTCAATATGGTAATAGGCCTTGATATAGTCAAATCTCTAACTTCCTGTGCTAAATTTCGAATCTGCAGTCAAACACCAACAAAGAAATAATAAAGACAACAAACTGCACTGGTTTTTACTGAAAATGACAGTTTTACTGAAATTGAAGTCTGCATTTGTAAGTTCTATTCAGCTGTTGATTCTATGGAAAACATAAAAAGATGCATACCTGAGCTTGAAGAAGGGCAATGTCATAGGCACTCGAACCTTCTCCTTGGTTTACACCCTTCATAAGCTCCTAAAAACAGGCAAAAATAGACTACTTCAATAAACATCTACGATTTTATGAGTTACTACGAATTACAGATGGAGAACGTATCATCAGAACCATTGGATATGATTGCCAAACAGTACAAAAACCGTTGGGTGATAACTTAGGCATGACATTCCAACTGGTGCATCGGCACCAAAAGCATTCGTACATTTCATATAGTAAGGCATTACTAAATGAGAAACACAATGCCTCGATATATATGAGTATGGTAGAGCATATTCAACTTTGAAATCAAGCTACAAAAAGTTACACCCATGTGCACGCCCAACGTCTAATCCGTGAAATGTAGGTGTAATGCATTTGAGAAGCTGAGTCCCACAAACAGATGTATAAATCACAAAAGTGCTTGAATCACACAACGCACCTATCAGCGTATTGGCGACTTATTAGCGAATCAGTTTCGATCATATGATGGTCAATAACGCGAAACAATCAAATATATATATGTCTATAAATCCATATAATCCAACTACTCGAGAACAAGCAACGTTAGAAAAATCCACCGACCTGGAGCTCCCCCAACACGTCAGACAACCGGCCATTCCGCAATACAATCGAGCTCGTCAATCCTGCAGCGGCCCGCGACGCCAAAAAAAAAAAATCACCACATCAGGATCAAACCAGCGGATGATCATCCGCACCGAAAACCAACAGAAATTACACAGCGGGGAGAGAGAGAGAGAGAGAGAGAGAGGACGGATGCGGTGATGACCTGCGCCGACGAGGATGAGGACCTTGGAGGTGGCGAACCCCGTCTGCATCGCCATGGCCCGGCTCCCGCCGCTCCGGGTGTTCCCCCCCTTCCTCGCGTCTCGAAGGCCGGCGGCGAGGCGCGGCGACCGCGGGGAGGGGAGAGAGAGAGAGATAGAGGAGGGGAGGTTGGCGAAGCTTCGGGAAGGGGAAAGCTGACGACGAAGGCGGACGAGGGAGGGGTGCGCGGACAACTGGACGAGTTGAGTGGTGTGGTTGGACCCGGCTTCTGACGATGGTTTGGCGAGCCCACCTGAGCCCCGAGCCCGACCCGATCCGGTGTACAGGTGGACGGGCCGGATTTATTCATCGGGGCGTTTGGACGGGGCTAACGCACGCACGCCAAGCTGTGCTCTAAAATGCCAGTCAGGGTCAGGGGCTCAGGGCGCGTATCATGGCATTAGGAGCAAGTTTAACAGTAAAGCTAACTAGTATTAGCTATTAGCCCATAACAGGTCAATTATAAATTTGGTTTTATTTTTTCTCACTATAAATTGTAAATATTTTAAAACATGTATGAAGCTAACTCTTACATGAAAGACAACACTATTTACTTTTTTTTTCACATAAGTTTATAATTGATCTATAACTCACTATTATTCTTGCTCTTACTGTATTAAAGTGACGTGTGATTAGTATTTAAGGCATCATAATACGCAGTTAACCATTCCAATCAGCGTCACGTTTCCTGTTATTCTAAACCATACGATTTTTTCTAAAAACTTTCTATATATAAACCTTTTAAAAACTATTTAATTCTATTTTTTAACTTTATAATAATTCCTTAATTTATTCATATGGATTCACAAAATCATTTGGCTATTTAGGTCTTCAACTATTCTGGAAAACAATGACCCTAAGAAAAAAATGAAACTTGGAAGATCAAATTGGTTTTCACAATGGTAAAAAAAATATAATTGCACTGATACATTTTTAACTTTTTTTTCACTCAGTGTCATACCCTTTCAATATACATATGTATTGTTTGCGGTGCTAATTTTATCATGCTCTTGGCACATGTAAAATTAGCGAGAGAACGACGTGTTCCATTTGTTGTTTGTGGAGTAAATGTTTATTTTACGTTCTCGGACTTTTGTTAAAAGTTTGAAAACCATCCTAACCTTTAAACTGGCATTGTTTATTCTTCTACTTTACAAATAGGTAGGCAGCGACTTCAAATCCAACTAAATGGGAGGAAAAAGAGGTTGTGTCGTACTATTTTTCTCATCTTAATCATCCACTAAGATTTTTGGAAATATTCTCGAATTAATCATTATCTAATTGATGTTTGTTTATTTATTTGTGTAAAAATAAATGACATCATTGCATATTTGTTCGTTTATGTGTGCAGGAGTAATGCTATTATTGCATACTTGTTCATTTACCTGTGTAAGTGTAAATGCATAGTTGCATGTCTCATATGTATGTGATTGCACGTTTGTATGTCCACATGCATATCTAACACAATACCTTAATTGATAAAATTTAATTTTATAAGGAATAATGTTTTCTTGCCTAGTCTTCATATCATTTGTAAATACGATGATCAAATTGGAAAAAAAAACCATTTATTTGGTCAACAGACGTTACCTTTCACCCCTAATCTTACCGATAGCTCTAACATTGATCAACTCAATATTATAGAGTCCGACATTACAAAACAGACTCTGTTTTTTCATACGGTGATCAACGAAAAAAAAGAAGAAAACAAAACCATACAACAATGTTACTCTTTTTTTCTCAAAATTGATATATTGTCAATAATGAAATACTATAGAATTTCTCTTTTTTTTCAAGAGAATACGGGTATGGCCGCATGCCGCATGGACAAGCATTTATCGCTGCTGTTCCCCGCCTAGCCACGTCTCTGCCACGTCACCACGGCCACTCCCCGGAGAAGACGACCGTTCAAACCCGCCGCGAGCTCGCCCGCAAAGTACCCAGCGGTGGCGGCGCCCATGCCGCCTTCTCCCTCACGCCACTCCCACCCCCACCGCCGCCACCTCCTCCTCCTCCTCCTCCCCAATCCCTAGTCGCCATGGCTGCGGACGCCCCTCTCCCCACCCTTCCCCTCCTCGTCCTCACCTTCCTCTTCGCCGCCGCCTCCGCGTCGCCGCATATCTCCGCCGTCATCTCCCAGTCGGGCCTCGACTTCGTCAAGGACCTGCTGGTGTCCCGCGCCGCGGAGACCATGGCGCCCCTGGAGGTGCCCGACATCGAGAGGTCCGTGAGCATCCCGGTCATCGGCACCGTGGACATGGTCGCCTCCGGCATCGTGCTCAACGGCGTGGCGGTCGCCGACTCCACCGTCGCCGTCGGGGACGACGGGATCGTCGTGGCCGCGTCGCTGTCCAGCGTTAATCTGACTATGGGGTGGAGCTACTCCTATAGCGCTTGGGTCGTCACGATCTCTGACAGCGGTAATGCCTCGATTCAGGTAGGGGTCGCGGTCTTCATGCGTTCAATTGTTTTTTTTCCCCACAGCTGTGAGATGCTGCTAGATTGTAGGGGACTTCTATGATTGACATGTTACTATGTTAGTGTTCACTGTTCAGAAGTAAAATTAGTGGTTTAGTGTCTGAATTCGCGCTTATCAACCTGTATGGAATGAAATTTGTATTGTAAGTAGAATTCAAGATGCTATGAAATTGAGTAGCACTGAAGATACTTTCAAGTCCAATCTTTAGCTGGTACATGGGTAACTTACACGAGTAGGCACAATAGCTGGTTACCTGTTCCACGGTGCGTATTGGTAGCAGCATGGCATTTATGCTTAGGATTCACTTCAAGATACTCTTAATTAACTTTTTCTTTGGACCATTTTAGTTCAATGGAGTTTATGGTGCTAAGCACATAGATAACAGCACTGCAGCAGGCAAGCAGCATTTCAATAACTTAGATATCTTATATGCTCCTCAGTCAATTTGTTGGAATTATAAGCTGCTTCTTTTCAAAACGTAAAAATGTCTCAGTTGTGTTTTGTGAAATTCTCAAAACAAAGTCATATATGACACTTATACCATATTTACCTGTATTATTTGAGTATTATACATTACACCCTTGACATGTATATACACAAAGGTACAAACTGTATTCATGATTCCTTTTTGCTAAGGTTAATGGAATGGATGTTGGGATTTCCATGGGGATGAAGAATCAACATGGGTCTCTCAAGCTGTTTGTTATAGAATGTGGCTGTAATATGAAGGGCTTGGACATATCTCTGAACGGAGGAGCATCTTGGTTTTATCAGGGGTAAGTTCTTCATAATTTTAGATATGTAAAAAACTTGCCAATTTATCTGAGGTTGCTCTGAAATTTTTTTTAGGGGAAACACTACTGGTGCTCGGAAATTATATTTTTGTACATCAGCAATTTATAGAGGACATATGTTTATATCTGTGGTTAGAATATCATGCAATTATTTGTCAAAATAATTGCCATGGATCTTCTTGAATACTGTTGATATTCATCTAATCATCTGAAGTGAATTTAGTGCTTCTGTGCTAAATAAATTTTTGTGACCCACATGGATTGATATTTCTTCCTCTTACCTTTTCTAGGTTTGTAGATGGTTTCAGTAATCATATCAGATCATCAGTAGAAAATGCAATTACGAACAAAATAATGGAGGGTGCATCAAAGCTTGACTCATTCCTTGGAAGCCTTCCGAAGAAAATCAATGTTGATAACATCGCTGCTATGAATGCGACATTTGTTAATGATCCACTCTTCAAGAGTTCCTCCGTTGAGTTTGATATAGATGGACTGTTTATTCCATCTGATAAAACTGATCTTTCAAGACACAGGCATTTTGGAGGTGTAAAATATGTACCACCTATTGGTAGCTCTTCAAAAATGCTATGGATTTCGTTGGATGAAGATGTTTTCAACTCTGTTTCAGCTCTCTATTTCAAGGTATATTAGAATTCATAAGAAAGCGATTGTTATCATGGTTAAATGATTAAAGCCTTAATGCAGATGTGTAAAGCTGAATGATTATCTGAACTTGTTTTTGTCGAAAGATATATATTTTGTCTTTTGGGGCGGAATGCACAAAAAGAAAGATATATACTTTGTTGATTGTGTCAGTTCAGAGTGGCTAACTTGAACACGTGTTTCATGTTTGAACTGAAACTATTAACAAGTATGCTAATAGTTGTAAAAAGGAATATTCTAATTGACATGATACTTGGATTGTTCAGGCTGGTTCACTACAACGTATGGTGGATAAAATTCCTGATCAGCTCTTCCTGAATACTGCTAGTTGGAGGTTCTTGATTCCAAGGTTGTATCAAAAATACCCCAATGATGATATGCTGCTGAATATTTCTGCTACTTCACCTCCCTCTGTGAGGATTAATGTGGGCAAGATTGATGCCACAGTTGACTTAGATGTCACAGTTAATGTTTTGGATTTCGATGAGATAGTTCCAGTGGCGTGCATATCTGTGGTGAGTTTTTTCCTATTAATTTCCTTTGCTTTTATTGCTAGCTGTTTGAGTCATGGAAGGTAACATATTGAAATGTAACAATATTGCACCATCTGGGCATCTGTCAGCATTGGTGTATTGTCTGTATTGTCTTTGACTTTCAGCATTTCATATTTTCACTCATTGAGAATTTTAGAAATGATAATTACGGCACATAATTGTGAGTTATGTTCATGTTTTCTTCTTTTGTTTCATCCATTGATTTACAATCGAACTTCCATTATACATATACATTTGTACATGACAAACACATGCAATTGCCACCTCATTGCTGTTACCGCTTATTGTTGCCACATATTGCTTCCACAGTCAGTAGCTGTTTCTGGAGCTGCAGTGGTTTCTGGGAACAATCTTGCTGGAAAAGTTGAGTTAGATTATTTCTCATTCACCTTGAAGTGGAGCAAAGTTGGCAGACTCCATACCTTCATAATTCAGGTAATTTGGCCTTTTTTAATGGTTTAGTGAGATTACACAGTTTGTAATTTATGCTACTACAATAGAAATGAGGTGAGCTTGAGAATCGCCACCTTATGTTTATGGTGATGTCTAATTTCTAAGATGCTAACTAATACATGCGCTGACCTATTGAAATGGAGTGATCTCGCTACAAAATGTCTTCTTCATAAAGTTCTTTTACCTAGTATCAGAGGAAACACCTAACCGTTAATTGTGGAGTTGCACATGCAATTTAACATCATGGTGAACATTTGTTTCTTAATTTCTGAATGTCTAATTGATTCTAATTCTTATATTGGCAGAGCATGATGCAGATCTTGTTGAAAAAATTGTTTGTACCCTATGTGAATTCATATCTCACACGAGGCTTCCCATTGCCTATCATCAAGGGTTTCTCCATCAGCGATGCATACATCCTCACTTCCCAGTCAAGAATAATCGTTAGCTCTGATGTTGCCTTCAGCGGAGGCCATACTCCTTATCTAAGCCAATGAAAGCATCTGGCAAGAATTAGGCTTGTTGCTCAATCAGCAAAACATTGCAATCGACATGAAACAATCAGCAAAACATTGCAATCGACATGAAACAAGCACATGTAGTGTTACTTCCTCAGCAAGGTAGAATTATTTCGTTGCTGTATAATGTTCTTTTGTAAATAACTGCAAAAGCTGTACATATAGCCCATGTATAGGAACCATAGAACTGTAGAAATAGGCTGTTACACTGCAGAAAAGGTGGGTTGGTTGTGATGTGCCCACAATTCTTCCAAATGAACTGGCAATATACTTGTGAACTCCACTGTATAGTCTTCAGTTCTGTAATCTGGTCAGAATTTGCTGTCTTTAACCATAATGTGGTAAGATATCATTGTGCCAGCATCAATTCTTAACTTCTTGTGGGATATAATCTCGATGCAATCTTCATCACTGAATTTGTAAACACAAACTGATCTGTCTCTTTGTTTTGATTCTCTACTGCTACCCAGTTTCAGTTATTTGCTCAGCCTCAGTATAGCTGAATTTGGCATTTTACCCTATTAAAAAAAAAGAATTTGGCATTTTACAGGAAGCTCCTTGAGGCCTTGAGTAATCAGGAGTCAGTGACTCTTTTTTCCTCCTCTTGGAAAAACAATATTCAGGATAAGGCAGGGGCTCCCCCGCAAAAATGACTCTTCGTTATCCGGGAGACGGATTCACCCAAAACCCAGAACCCCACGACGCCGTCGCCACCGTTCGTCTCCGCCTCCATCGAGACGCCGGAAATGGCGGCCACCTCCCTCCTCTCCCTCCCCTCGCTCCGCCTCACCCACCGCCTCCTCGCCCCCGCGTCGGCCCCCCCGGCCTCCCGCTTCCAATTCCAAACGCTCGCCGCGAAGAAGGCAGCCGTCGCCACGGGCACCGGCGAGGGCGGCGGCGGCGGGGGGCGTGGAGCGGGCGGCGGGCTGCTGTCGGTGCTCGACCGGGCGATGGCGGACGAGGAGGAGTACCGCCGGGCGCGAGCGCAGGTGCAGCGGAAGGGCGTGGAGGTGGAGGGGTACGCCATCGAGGGGGTCTCCGTCGGCGGGCACGAGACCTGCGTCACCGTGCCGTCCCTCAACGTCGCCTTCGACATCGGCCGCGGGCCGCTCTTCGCCGTGAGCCAGGACTACCTCTTCATCACCCACGCCCACCTCGACCACATCGTGAGCGCCCCGAGCCTTGTCCTGGTTTGATTCATTTCTGTGCTGCTTGCTTTGCAATTTCGTGTGGAGGCAACTGCCTCTCTATCTAAGCTTGGATGCGCCATCGTGAAGTGTAATATAAAAGCTGATGTAAGGGGATTGATTCAGTAATTTCAAGGGTTAGCATCTAGAATGAATTGTCATTGGGGAAATGCCTGCTTAATTTACTACATGGACTGTAGTCTTTAGTAAGTTTATTTGTTGAACAAGATACTATCGTGGTGGATAGGATTTTTATCACCAATTCTTCTGATAAGTTGGCCGCCAAAGTTAGGCTGCTTGTCATTCTTAAATTGTCTCATCTTGCTTTGTACCTGCTTGTTACTTTGGAGTGGTGTTAAGAAAATCATGATTGTGCCAGCATATTTTACCTTTCATAGCAAGGGGGAATTTTCCAAAATTTTCCCTTTTAACTGTCAGATATGCTTCACTGTCAGTTTTTCCATTTGCTGCTCTAACGTGATTTAACCATATACTTTATCTCTTATGCAAGGCAAACAGAATGACAATATAAATGCAGCCATATCCACTTCAGCTTTGTTATTTTGATTGTTCAGGGTGGTCTCCCAATGTATGTAGCAACTCGTGGCCTCTATAATTTGAAGCCACCCATTGTATTTGTACCACCATGCATCAAGGATGATGTTGAGGATCTACTTCAAATCCATCGGAGAATGAGTCAAGTTGACCTGAAAGTGGAATTGGTTGCACTTGATTTGGGTATTGAGCTTGTTTCACCTCTTTTTTGTGTGTTTCTCCTTGTTTATATCTAATGTTTCTACAATTGCATTCAGGGGAGACATTTGAAATACGTAATGACCTTGTTGCCAGACCATTTGAAACTCACCATGCTATACCCAGCCAGGTATAACTCCCTAGGTTAATTGAAGTATAGTTAGCAAGCTGAAAGTTCTAGTTCTTGCCTTTCTTGGACAATTTAGTGCTTACTAACTATTTCACCCCTTGTGCGGGTTGTGTACATTCACAGGGTTATGTCATCTACTCTGTTCGGAGAAAGTTGAAAAAACAATATGCTCACTTGAAGGGTAATCAAATAATGAAAATGAAGCAATCAGGCGCTGAGGTCAGCTAGCAATCTGTTCTATATAAGAAATATAATCTGCACTGTTACTCACTGCCTTCTTTTCTGTCAGATTACAGATACCATACTATATCCGGAAGTTGCCTTTACAGGTGACACAAAGTCTGATTTTATTCTTGACCCACGAAATGCAGATGCCCTGAGAGCAAAAGTCCTTATAACTGAGGTATTGGCTTTAGATTTTAGTTTCCTTGATTATTGCCCTTGTTCCCAAACCTGTCAAAAGTATTTGTTCCAGCTGTATGTAATCGGTCACTTTTAGAGATGTAATCATTCTCATGGAGCATGTAAAAGTCAGTGAAAAGGGTGTGAAGTATAATAGTGTAATACAACTATGTTCTTGAAATATCAGAGAACGGTAAAAGGCAGTCTTTAAGTAAAACCACCCTATTATATTGATTTGTCACATCTTCAGACTGTAAAATAACAAAAGAACTTCCTTTTTATTTGATCAGAGGGTCCATCAAATCTGAAACATGACAAAATAATTTCAAACGTCCTCCCTATTGAATGCTTTGGCACCAACATCATTTGACATTTTCACAGGCAACCTTCCTAGATGACCAAATTGATGTTGATCATGCTCGGGAGCATGGCCACATGCATCTCTCTGAGGTAAATGATGATGCACTTCTTGTCACTTTCTCCCTGCCATGCTATGATTCTAATGAGCTTTGGGACAATTCTGGTAGTTAAATGAGATGTCTGTATAGAGTATTACTTTATTAATGCAAATCTGGTATGTGGTCTACAGATAATGGAGCACTCCCAATGGTTTAGAAATAAAGCCATTGTACTGACACATTTCTCAAATCGATATAGTCTTGAGGTACGTAATCACTAACCTATTAATCATTGGGAATCCAGTGTTTCCTAAAAAGAATCATTGTGGATTCTAGACAAATCTGACCCAAATGATTATTTTGTAGGACATTAGGCAAGCTGCTTCCAAACTACAGTCAAAGTTATCTTCAAAGGTTGTTGCACTGACGGAAGGCTTCAAATCTGACTATAGATAGTGTATAGAAGTAGGTCAGCTGTGCTTCTCACCCTTATTTGCTGAGAATAACTTAAGTTACTTACAGTAGGAATTGGCCATTCATGAGGAAAAAGGGCCATAATTAATAGGTTTGTGCTGTTTGGCTTTTGTATGTGGCATGTGTATCTCCTATCTTTCTATATTAGAAAATAAAGTTTATATAGCATTATAACTAAATGATTATTGTGATGGAAAAATCTATATTATACATGCCAAAGGTGATTCAGTAACATACATATCATTTTCTTGACATTCTCCAGTTTCCAGAATAAGAAAAGGTGTAAAAAGCTGGGTATTACATTAAGTTGGAGAATCTGAAGGCCAAATACAATGAAATCATGAAATGCATACATCTGCATGAAATCCAATAAGTTGTAAAATATCGTACAGTTTCATCCTTGAAAGCAACAAGCAGGCATACACTTCTATTACTGCGTACCATGAGTATGTTCTCTTGAAAAATAGATTAACTTATGAGTTTGTTCTAAAGTGTCATACAGTATAATCCTTGAGAAGCAACAAGCAGGCACACTCTAATATTACTGCATACCATGAGTATCTTCTCTGGAATAGATCAACCAATGAGTTTGTTCTTTGAAGCTTCTTTTCTTGTAGTCTTTTTTGTTAGGTACATGAGAGCAGTGCTGCTAGTATCTGGTTTTAGCATAACGGATTCTCCTTGCATCAATGTCTTCTTCACTTACATGTTCAACAGATTCGTCATCAGTGGAGTAACTTTCAGGATCTTTGCGTGCAGGAATGATGAACATGTCAGATTCATCAGGTAATCTGAAGCTAACTCTCCTTATGCTGTTTTGGCTCCTAATAGAGATTCTATCGATGGAGAAGCTGTCCTGGACGTTAGAAGAGCTATTTTCATAAGAACAATCCGGGTTAATTGGGCAAACCTTTGGAGAATGCCTCCGAGGTGATGGAGCTCCAATTGCATCCCCCTGAAAGTTCTGTGGAGAATACAAGATGTCTTGAAGAGTGTTTTGTTGCCTTACTTCTGCCTTGACTGTGCTGGTCTTGTTATGCTGCTGCTCCTCTTGAAGGCATCTGGGCTTCATTCTGTTGAATAATGCTTTAGCATGGCAACAGCTCTGTGAGCCCATCTTTTCCCTCTCTTCTTTGGTGATGGAACGATAGTGTCATGGGCATTGGGTCATGCAAATGCGTTTATATGTGTGTCCATGCTTCGTATTGTGTTGGGCAAGTAAAATAATCTGTTTTGCATAGACTAGGTTGTGTCAAACCTTGGTCATGTCAAAGTAGGACGAATTATGTTGATTGAATCAAGGAATGTAAAGGAGAGAGAGAACACTTGTTTTGGATTAGGTTTGGGGAAGTCATTGATGTTTCCAAACTAACTTAAAAGATATTCATCTTGTGATATTATTGTTGTCACTAGTGGGGGATGTCAAACATGATAAGCCTGCTTACACTTGGGATTTGGTATAGACATTAGCGGAGTATATGATGAACTTATTTAGAATCCTGATCACAAGAAATATGTGGATGGTAGAATGCAACTAGGCAGCTTTGTCTATACCTATATAGATATTTCAGCAAATTGTGATTGTGTTGGAACTCCCAGCGAACACACATAGTGTCTCCACTACGTAGTTAATCAATAAAAACCATTATTTTATGTGGAATTCATATTACGAATCATATTAAAATGATGATTTAGCCCAAATGGTATTGTCGATCTTTACTTGTACTTTCCACAGGCATCTACTCGACCAAATCAGTAAAACTTAACATCTACTGTATCAACTTGAAATTACACAGTATTTGTACTTCAGTACTGCTAGAAGCAAGATCAACGAAGAAAGCCATCGGCGTTGTGGAAGCGGCAGCGGCAGAGCTGCTTGTAGGGTTGTATTACATCACGAGGTCATGAGAGCCATCATTTAAAAAGCAGGATCAGCACATCTCTCATGTCAAACAGGTAGTTGGGATCATCCCATCTCAGAACATGATAAGTCTAACACATCCCACATCATCTTCAAATCAAACATATGCTAAACGATTTTGAGTGCTAAGGTTGTATGTAGTCTGTAGACTTGTAGTAAGATCACCGTGGGAAGCTCGCCGATAGCAAGAAATCCCGTTCCATGCTGTATAGCTTGCTAGTGTTGGTATTGCTCAGTTGAGTTGGTGGACAGTGCAGCTCAGCTGAAAGCCCTTGCAAAATGTCACCGTTTGAGCCTAACAGCCTTTCCAGCCTTATCTCCACTTGCCTCATTGTTGGTCTCTCTTCCCCCTTCAACCTTAGACATGCCGATGCTAGTGCAGCGACTTCTTTCACATTTTCCATGCCCTCTGAAATTACCTGAGGGTCTAATATCTCGTAGATGTTGTCCTGTACCATTAGCAAATTGAAAAGTGCAATTAGACTGACATTATCTGATAATTCAAGAACAGTAGGCTTCTTCCTTGTGAGCATCTCCACAAGTATGACACCAAAACTGTACACATCATTCTTGTCGGTCAATCTACTTGTTTGATAGTATTCAGGATCGAGATATCCGAATGTGCCTTGGATCACTGTCGTCACACCACCTTGGTCAACCGGAATGCCTCGAGAGGCTCCAAAGTCTGATACTTTTGCTGTTAAGCGACCATCAAGCAATATGTTAGCAGACTTAACATCCCTATGAATTATTGATACCGAAGCGGATGAATGTAAGTAGGCTAAAGCATTTGCAGCTTCAAGAGCAATCCTCAATCTATTTTTCCATGACAAGGATGTAGGGCCTTCAACATGAAGATGGTCGGAAAGAGTGCCGTTTGATATGAACTCGTAAACCAGCAGTGGAACCTGTGTTTCAAGGCAACATCCGAATAACCGCACAACATTCCGATGGTTGATCTGCGAAAGAATGACAACCTCGTTTATGAAATCATCGATCTCCTTTCGGACTGTATTGTTCGATTTCTTGATGGCAACGACACGTCTGTCTGGCAAGGTGCCTTTGTAGACAGTGCCATGGCCGCCGCTGCCGAGCTTTCTCATCTCGTCGAATCGATTTGTTGCCTTCTCGAGCTCTTCCAAGGTAAACACCATCCTTTCAGCAATCACCTTACCAACAAGTTGCTGCAGCAATAAACCCCGGTTCTGCTTGAAGAATACGGCTCTCCGTTTCTTGGCCCTCCGTGACTTTATCATGTTCGTCATTGCCATGCCAATCACAAACAGGGATGGAATTCCTAAGCCGATGGTTCCTCCTATCGCCACAAGGAGAGCTGCCAGCAGAAGATATGGTCAAATTTCTGAAGCCTGTTTGTGCAAGGATTTGCAGAGAAGATTGCAAGGATAAATTAAGTTACGAAATGAAGAGAAATTTCTATGTACTCGTCGGTTCACATCCGCCTTCGTTCATAGCATCACCGTGCGTCCCACCCGGACACATGCACGAAAACGATCCTGGCTTGTTTGTGCATTCACCGTAGCAGGGATATTCTTCTGGCAGAGCGCACTCGTCGATATCTGAAAGGGAGAATTTAGAAAAATTCTGTACCATTATGTTTTAAATTCCACTAATCATTTGAGCTATGGTTGTAAGCCATAGAAAAATAAATGAAATGAACAAAAATAATTTATAAATAAAACTATTATTAGCAGTTTGAAATTTTAACGGCGAAAGATTGACTACAATAAAAAAACTAAAATCAACTTTAAAATTAGTTTTTAAATTTTAGTTGCAACTCATAATCTAGCGAGCAAACGACGAAAGGGTACACTTCTACAACTTATAGAAGTTGTAGATGGCTAACCCGTAAACCCACTTATAAACCTGTTTATTTTAACCTACAAGGCCTCGTTCGGTTCACGGGTAAAAGAGGAGGATTGAGGCCTGTTTCCTGGCCCTAAAGAAAAAGCCCACCACGAGTGGGAGAAATATCTGGATTGCTTAAAAACGCATTCGGCTTGGCTCAGGAAAGGTGGGTTTATTGGCCAATACCCCCGAAACCCTAGGGAAATCGTTCTACTACCTTAGGCCGTGGATGAATTAAATTTGAAAATATACTGTTCATTTTTTTTTTTAGAAATATTCGGGATACAATTTTTTTGGCAGAAATATACCGTCGATATCGCTGAACCGTTACGCAAAAGTGACAAAGACGTGACGACACGGGCGGTCTCACATGATGACGACGCAAGACCGCTCGGTCTCGCCTGAGATGGAGCGGTCTCATATAACCAACCATCGAGAGCGAACTAGCATGCCGATTCAAATTCATTAATTAGTGATTAATTATTCAAATTAATAATTAATTAATTATTAATCACTAATCAAGATATGTAATCACTAATTAATATTAATTAATTGTTAATTAGGGTAATTAATCACTAATTAATCAATTTCCAAATCGGTCTCGCTGGTTGGTTATGCGAGACCGCCCGTGTCGTTACGTCCACATCATTCTCACGCAACGGTTCAGCGATATCGACGTATATTTCTATAAAAAATTATATCCCAGATTTTGTGAGAAAATAAATAAATAAACAGTATATTTTCAATTTTTATTCGTGGATCTCCAGCACGCAACACGCGAGCCCATCATCTTCTTGCAGCGAAGCAGGCGCCGCCGCATCCCATCGCATCCGCAGGTGCCGCCGCATCCGTTCCTCGACCACTGCCGCCGCCACCCCTCCCTGCAACATCGACGCCTCCTTGCTGCAGTACCCGACGTCGAAGCAGCCTTCTTCAAGCCTAGATCCGCCACGCCAGGTTTCCTCCAAGCCTCCAACTCCACAAGGTAGTGGTAACCTTTGCAATGTTTCTGGATAAACTCTCTTTTTGTTTCTTTGCTAATGGTTAATACCCTGCTTGTTGTTTCTTCTTGCATATATGTACTGTTAAGAAAAAATCAGTGGGCATAAGTAGGCACACCTCTTGTTTAATCTGCTAAGGAATCATCTAGCTAGCTCAAATTAGCAGGTAGCTGGTGCTGGGCAGCCTAACTACTTGAACTCCAGTCAAATTAGCAGGTAGCTGGTGCTGGGCAGCCTGACTACTGGAACTCCAGTGTGACTCTTTTGTTTGTGGTTGCTGGTCTAGCGGTTGAACTAGATCGATCATACCGACCAGCTGGCTTAGTTTTTGTTTGTTGGCAATTTTTGTTCCAACAAACGACAACGTAAAGTACAATTGCAAATATTAACAAATGTACGAATAATCATTCAGAATGTGTTCTGCAACAGTGACTTTAGAAGCTAAATTTCATATTCCACTAACTGGTTCTTTAAACACGTTTGGCCTCTTTTAACATGAAGACTGGTTGTCTTTGTTTTCACAAAATTGGAAACTCAAAAAAAGTTTTGTGCTGAAACATCATTGCCCTTAACATGAATAAATGAAATAGTTCCAACTTGTTAAATTCTGAACTTTTAAGTATTATCCATCAGTATTTACATGGTCTATTTTATATATTTATTATGATTTCGGAATGCTGAGTGGAGCCCTAAAGAAAATGGTAGCTCATGGTTTCTAAAATTATGATCTCTTTTCAGCAAATGAATTGTTTGATTGGTCAATCGATGCAATAATCTTCTATGGTGTAACTTTTTGGGGGATAATTATGCTCATGATTAATGATTTGCTTAGTGCCTTAGTGCTGATGATAAGTTAATATCAATTATCTAATGAGGAAATCAGTTTTTTAATACCTGTTGTTTTTATTTTTAACCTAAAACTACATTTGATCTGAATCCTAAAATTGTTTGTTGTACTCTTTAGGAAAATTTATGTTTCATTTCAAATCATAATTTCCTTCTCCCAGTGACAATGTATAGTTGGTGATTATATTCTGAGACAGGCATGTCATGTTCATTTTTTTATGACAGTGTGTCCATAGTATTGCAAATGTATATGTTGATGCCTTGATGCATACGATATATCCCTGTTTGTGTTACCGTTAAATTTTATGTCCTTTTGTTCTGTCATTCTTCTATGGTTTGGTAATAATGCAATGAATGCTGCATCCAATTAAGAATTTCAGAGTTATTTTGAGGGTGCACATCAAGCCGCTATAATCCAAAATTGAGTTAAGGGGCCATTTCTTAATTAGTTTGCTCAGGTTAGCAGATAAATTTAGATGTTCTTGATTTTCAATAATGTGAGGTTAATATTTCTAAGTCATGAATAGCAATACAATTATTCCTCTTCCTTTCATCTTTTGGGGAGTGGGGCTAGCAGAGAAAACGCCTAAGTTCATCATTTTTTTTCCTGTAGTGCCACTTCATTTTCAATCGATCGCATGTGTTCAATTACGCGGCTCCTTTATTTTTAATTATAGTTAAGATTTAATCATGTACTGATATTTAGGTTATTCCATTATTTTTTTCATCTAGCAGTGACAAAGGTGCTAACCGGGTGAAGATGGAATGACAGGAATTTTTCTACTCTGAGAGGAACTAGATTTGTATGACCATTTTTTTAACAGAGTAATGTTTATATGCAAATTTGTATGTACCTAGTGCTTGATGTAATTCTGCATATTCCACCTGATTGATATGATGGACCAAAAGTTGTGCACTTGTTCTGTTGAATTGAGGAAGTCAATTTGTGGAAAGCACGCACTATATATTTGTTTTAAAAATTTATCCTGTTTTTTGGACCATTATAACAATTTACTAATTACTAACTGAATTCTGCAATCATAATTTATCCTGTTTTTTGGACCATTATAACAATTTACTAATTACTAACTGAATTCTGCAATCATTTTAAGTCCATTCTTTGTTTTATTCCTTTTTCAGAATTTTCGGGATTGTTTTATGCAGTTACAGATATTTTTTCTTATTTTCTGCAGAAATTTTGGATTTTTTTACAATATTTCGAATTTTGGATGAAGTTATTTTTAAAATTCAAGACTACTAGTTTATGATATTTTTTCTGATTTTATTGGTCCTTTCAATGATCTAAAATTTAAATAACAGTGTCCAACTTTATTTGTTCTGGTTTTGGTTTTGTCACGTGAGCTTTCTTATCTTTCCCTATCAATCCAAATGGCCAAAGGATTGAAACCCTCCAGAGTGGAAGGAAGCAGGGGATTGGGTGGTGGGAGGGGGGATTCACCCAATCCCTCCCTGGTGTAAATTTTTCCACTAGTCGAACGAAGCCTAAGTGGGTTTATGGTTAACCACATACACCCTTAGCAACTTACCTTGACATCCATTTGCAACGTACGGATTGCCTTGGTACCCGTTGTCGCACTGGCACGAGTAGCCGCCACGCGAGGTGCTGGTAGAGTTGCGGCAGTAGCTGTTGCTGCTGCGACAGGCCGTGTCGTCGGACCCATGCGCCGGACACCCCGAGTTCCCGATCGCCCAGTCAAGCACGGCCGGCGCCACCGGCATGTCGCCGCCGCCGCCCGGTCGCGTCGCTGCTGCTGATCCGAGCTTACTCGTGTTCCCGCCGAACCACTCGTTGTCCGCGACGAACACGAGAGCCGACTGGTTAGACGACGAAGCGGAGGAGGTCGTCGTCGGCGGCCCGGTGCTTGTGCCGAACGGTGACAGACGAACGCCGTACGATGTGAGGCCTAGGTAGATGGAAGCTTGGCAGCAGCCAACGCCGGCGCACGAGTACGCGAGCTCGCCGTCGGCCGCTTCTGGCCGGGTGGCGCCGCAGATGGTGGTGCACGCGCCGGCTATGTCGTGGCCGACGTCGCCGTCCAGGAGGACGGCCTGCAGGTTGCATCCCACGACGACGAGCCGGTTCCGCCGCTCCCTGAGGCAGAACGCGCCGGCGAGGCCGCGGCCCCACGCGCCCTCTCCTTTGGCCGCGTCGTACCGGACGGCGCTGCTGACGATCACCGTGGAGTTTAGGAGGGATATCTCGAGGACCTCAGCGGCGTCGGCGTCGGCGTCGGCGTCGCCCAGGAAGAGCTTCGGTGGGAGGTAGGAGCGGTTGCAGGTGACTGCGAAGCCGGCGAGGTGGCAGCCCGCGCCGACGCCGAACGGGTAGGGGATGACCATGCTGCCGCACGAGCTCGGGCAGCCCGGCAGCGATAGGGTTAGCGCGGTTCCCGCCATTGTAGCAGCTTGGAGAAACATTATAACAAGGATTACAGGAGAGGGCGCCATGGGAGCTGATCGATTCAGTGGCTCGATCAGCAGAAGCACTAGCTGCTAGCTAGCTCCTCCTTAACCAACCTGGCGTCAGAAGAAATACTGAAGAATGGCTCACCCAAGAAGAGTACGTCCACGGGTTTTGCTTGACCTGACTGAAGGAGTGAAGCCACGCCACAGATTTTCTTTTGTTCGGCAACCACAGATTTCATAGATGGAGATATTGATACCCGATCAGTCAATCAGTACACACCGCGTTTTCTGACCGTCCTATTTTGTGACTTTACTAACAGTATATGTGTCTAGATAGCTATTGTGTTGCACTGATGATGATGATATTGAGATGGGCAGCTACGTGCTGAAAAATACTAGATTATTTGCTGTTACACGCTACTCTCTCCATTTTGTCTGTTTTATATTATAAGTCGTTTTGAATTTTTTTTTACTCAAGCATTCTTAAGTTTTAACAAGTTTATAGAAAAATATAGCAACATTTTAAACACAAAACAAACATATTATCAAAATATATTCAATGCTATATTTAATAAAATTAATTTTGTATTATATATGTTGCTAATTTTTTTAAAAAAATCTTTATGAAGTTTGATTAGAAAAAATTTAAAGCGACTTATATAATATAAAACGAAGGAAGTAGTTGGTTCTAGCTCATCCTTATTCTTAAGAAGACAAATCACAAAGTTGTGCTAGAAAAAATTACTCCAATGCTCAATAAGTCCTAAAATCTGCGTGAATTATTATGATTTTTTAAAGATAGCTATCACTTGACTTCTTAAGTTAGTTCGACCCCTCTCTTCATATCTATCATATCTAGATCCTGGCTTCATCGCTGGTTACAGATCAGATCAAGATGTTGCTTTAGCCCAAATGGTGTTACTGATCACATTACTTGTACTTTCCGCAGGTCACCTACTCGATCAAATCGGCAAAACTTAACAACTTATCAAATTATCAACCAGAAACTACACAGTATATGTACTTCACAATACCGCTAGAAGCAAGATCGCTGAAGAAAGCCATTGGCATTGTGCCAGCGGCAGCAGCAGCGCTGCTATTGACTGCTTGAGCAATGAGCAGTTGAGCACAATGCCAGTGCCTGACAAATACAAGCGCCGCACCGCAATGGCAGAAATGGGCCGCCACAATGCCACACTGGAAGGAAAGGATTGTGGACCGGGCCAGTGGGGCCCTCGATTCCAATCCCCACCAGCGAATTCCACGCACCGGGCCAGTGGGGCCCTCGATTCCGGGCCCAATCTGACCCGTCGGATCCACAGGAGAACGCATCTGGACCGTCCGTCTCTGCGGTGGGCCCAGCCCGCAACGGGAGGGAGGAGAGGAGACAGGAGAGTGGAGGCGTCGCCCGCATGACGCGAACGAGTCGGAGGCGAAGAGGAAGAGGAGCGATCGATCGAGCGCGAGGGGGAAGGGGAGCGGCGGCGGGGGGAAATGGTCGCGGCGGCGGCGGCGACGGCGGCGACTCCACCGCATGACGCTGTCGCGGCGGTGGCGGTGGGGATGGTCGGGGCGGCGGGGACGGCGGACGAGCAGAAGGCGGCCGGGGTGGGGATCCTGCTGCAGATATCGATGCTGGTGCTCTCGTTCGTGCTCGGCCACGTCCTCCGCCGCCGCAAGATCTACTACATCCCCGAGGCCAGCGCCTCCCTCCTCATCGGTATGTGTTCCCACCCAGTTACAGCATTTCGGGCTTGTGGAAACTGAAGAATGCCGATCGTCGCTGAGGGTCCTAGCGATTCATGTCTGACGTCGCGATCGTTATGGATTCGCGCCGCCGTGATGCTTTGACCGCATTTGTTGCGGGGGTGATCGTGTTTGGTGTTGTTTACTGACGCCGAATGAACTGTTTATTCACACGATGTTTAGTGGCGAGCAGTAACGGTGTGAATGTGTGATTAGGAGGAACGGCTTCGAATGTGCGTTACACACAAATCAGACGAACAAATACTGCGTTCACGACGCGCGCTATAGTCTAGTTCGAGCTGTGCTTTTCCAAATTTTACTGTCGATGGTTGAGGATTGGTTGTAACAGGTGAGGGCTTTGGAGGATAAATGAACCTTTAAAAAGTTGGCATGTAGCGCGGACAGATGTATTTTCCTTCCGATAAGCTTATTTCAGTTACATTTCAGTAGCTTAGCTTTTACTGATATGTGATTATCTAAGATAAATGATGTGACATTTGGGTTTATTCTAGATACGTTTTATTTGGATCATCCGGTGGATTATCATATACTGTTGATTGTTTATACTATATATTTGCCTTGGAAATATAACACCCTAGCTAAGATGGATCTTACCATTTTAGTTAATATTTTGTAGAGCCTAGAGGTACATTGAAAATGTTATAATCATATGACACCATCTTATTACGAAATTTTTAATAGCTTTTCTTGTCAGGGATGATTGTTGGCGGCCTTGCTAAGATATCGAACACTCAAAGAAGTATTAGGTGATAATCTTCCATATTACTTACTGTATACAATTTTTCCCTGCAAAATATGTCATTGCTGTTAAGTCTGAACATTTTGTGATGTTCATTTGCTTTATTAATTCAGGAGATGGTTCAATTTTCGGGAGGACTTCTTCCTTCTTTTCTTACTTCCTCCAATTATATTATATCCTTTATTGTATCTTGATTTTGTTTTTTTAATTACTTGTACGGAACTTTACCATGTTTTACTTGACTGAATCTTACTCAGTCTGGATTCAGCTTAGCACCAGTAAGCGTGGAATTCTTGGATCCTCTTTGTTGGTTAAACTCTCCTCTTCGTTGGTTAAATTCTATCATTCTCAGCTAATTATATCATATTTTTTCCTGATAGAAACCATTCTTTTCAAATTTTGGTGCCATTATAACATTTGCAATCCTGGGAACCTTCATTGCTTCTATTGTCACTGGTCTTTTAGTGTAAGAGTATCTTCTATATTGCCTCCATTCCTATTCGCTGATATTTATTTCATCTATAAAAAATGTACAATTTATATTTTTTCCATTCGTCACAGATACGTTGGTGGGTTAATATACATTGTCTATAAGTTGCCTCTGGTTGAGTGCATGATGTTTGGTGCTCTAGTGTCAGCAACTGATCCTGTTACTGTACTGTCCATATTTCAGGTTCCTGCCATCCATATACAAACTATAATTTACAAATTTTGAAATAAAAGGATCACATAATGTCCATCAAATCGCAGGAACTTGGCACTGATGTGAACCTCTATGCGCTGGTTTTTGGAGAATCAGTTCTCAATGATGCTGTATGCATAACCCTATATTATTTAATACTGGCTGTTTAATTTTTTTTATTTCTACTGATATGTGCATATTTCTTTGTGTCTAACTACGGTCTGGAAATTAAGGTGGCTATATCCTTGTATAGGTGAGAATGTATTTCCTGAGCTCCTTTTGCTTATATGGCTCGTTCTCAGAATCTTGTCATTAACACCTTGAACTTTTCAGGAGCATGGCTTCACTGAGAACAAGTTCTTCTGAACAGAACTATTTTCTAGCTATCCTTAAGTTTCTTGAGAATTTTGTTGGTTCAATGTCATCAGGTACTGTACCTTAAATATTTATGGATGTCTTTAGCAGAAAAAATTTCGAGCTGCCTATGTATTTTGCTTTTCCATTGGATTTCTTGACTTCGCTTGCACTTATGATTACATATGAGTATCTATTTGTAGTTTAACATTTGATATTTCAATTCCTTTTTTTATGCGCAGGTGTTGGGGTTGGACTCATTTCTGCCCTCATATCCTTTATTTTGACATTTTCTATCAGTAGAGACCTAATGTATATTTTTTATTTGGAAAAATGTCACCTCTTTGGTATTTCCACGAAGTAAAACTGATAAACTTGTTACATGTATGTGATATTGTATCACCTAGTTTTTTATAACATATATTAAATTAATTTAATATCTGTAAAGAACTGTAATACCTATGTTTGCACCCTCCTGAAAAAAACTTTTTGTCCCAAAACACTGTAGGGGAAGCTCCCACAGTTAAAGCTTTTTTAAATTGAAAAGGAGGAAACAATTACAAAAGTTCAAGCCAAGAGTTAAAAGCTACTCTCTTAGATGGGTTTAGTCTATGTAACCCTCCTGAATTCTCACTTTTTACTTCAAAACTTAGAATACTCCTGTTGGATCCTCTTAGAAACCAATCTGTTATTGTTGCATGCCTTGAGCATTACCTTTCTAGGGTTGACAAGGAAAATTCAATATGTTTAACGTGTAATTATCTTTTTGTTGTATTTATAGATGTTTTTCATTTACTCTGGAGAACCAAAAAGGCAACCCCCACCAAGCAACAATATCTTGGCTATGTATATGGCCAGATCAACAACTTTATTGCCAAGTATGCCAACGACAATAGAGTCAAAAAAGAAATTAAAAAATTTTCTTGCGAAGGCAAAACTAATGCATTTTTTAAACTTCATTTTTTCTTATATTATGTTATCCCCATTGAGACTCAATTGTCAGTCCTTAATTCTGTCAAACCTTTTCAAATATGCAGCTCTAGGTGTTGAGAAGTAAGTACATAGCCGATTTGCCCAAACTAGTGTCCCGCACATAAACAGCTAATTTCATTTTTTTTTTACTTTCAGCCTTCATAATCTAGAGAGTTGCTTGTTTGTCCTTTTCCCTTACTTCTCGTAAGCCTATCTTTGGAATTTATTTCATTTTATGTTCTCTTTAAATATCTATTGTAAATAATTGCAAGTTGTTTTTAGGTACATGCTAGCTGAAGGCTTTGGTTTGTCTGGCATTGTCTCTATTCTGTTTACTGGAATTGTAAGTTCGTCTGGGACAATGTTTTCTCTAGATTTTATTCTTGTTACATATTATAGATATGCAACTTTTGAGGGAGATATTATAAACATGCTTACAAGATATGAATTTTTATTTCAGGTTATGAAGAGATACACCTTCTATAACTTATCAGAAGATTCTCAGCGTTTTACAGCTCGTTTTTTCCATCTACTTTCATCACTAGCAGAGGCTTTCGTGTAAGCAAGACCTTCAAGTGCAATAATTTAATAAGTCTAAATACTGAATTTGTAATGCATTTACACAGGTTCATATACATGGGATTTGATATTGCGATGGAGCGTCAAAGCTGGTCACATATTGGATTCATTTTTTTCTCAGTTGTATCCTTCGCATTGATTAGACACAAACTCTTACCCATGCTTATTGTAAATACAATAATTTATTTTTGTTTCCTTAATTTTTTTTCTTCTGCTTATGCATCCAGATCTTTATATTACTTGCAAGGTATTTTCTTCTCCAATGGAATTGTCTATCTTTTGGTCTTGTGTTGGACTAGTTGTTGAGTTTTTGGAGATGCTTTTGTGTATTTATAGCTCAAGCCCCATAGCTATATAACCATGCTGATTTTCTGATATTATCTTATTTTAAAGGGCCGCAAATGTTTTCTCTTGTGCATATATATTAAATTTGGCACGACCGGTGCACTGCCAAATACCTAGGCAGTATCAGCTGGCACTCTGGTATAGTGGTATGTAATTATGTATGCCCAAAAAGGTCATACAATAAGTTTCATGTTTGTACTGCTAATATTGTTGGTTTTTTCTTTTTTAGGTCTTAGGGGAGCAATGGCTTTTGCCCTTGCACTTCAGTCTATTCATGATCTTCCTGAAGGACATGGCGAGACAATTTTCACCGCTACCACATCTATTGTTGTTCTAACTGTAGGTTACCGGTGTAATTCTTTTGATGTTACATAATAGCCATGACTACTTTTATGCAAAGGATGTTTTATGTATCGGTTCATGCTATTGTATGAATCATTCTAAATGTCTTTTTATGCAAACATTGCAGGTGCTTCTGATTGGAGGCTCAATTGGAACAATGCTTGAATCACTACAAGTAGTTGGGGATAGTAATCGCTATCGCCATCCATATGAGGCAAGTACTTACACCGCGTATCATAAGTACATGCAAAAACATTATGTCTCTCTTTGTTTGCCATTAGGTTAGTTAAACAAAGCAATCTTATTTATTTGTTGGACATTCTCAGCCTAAATGTCAAATGATATTGCAGTTCTATGGAGGATGTAATTCCATTGCATTCCATGCACTCTCCCCATAAGGGCTTATTTGGATAGATAGGTATTACACATAATCTTTGGACAGTCATGATAGTTTTTTTTTCGTTTTCTTGTCCATAAGGAATTAGATCTATTCCTTTTTTTAAAAAAACAAAACCTAATTGGTTCTCTCCTGAGGTGCAACCTGCTTGTTCTACGTACAGAAAACCAGATAATAGTTATGCTTGCATGATTTGTCATGGGTTATTATTTATTCAATATGAGCACTTATTACCGGACCATTGTTGTTGTTGAATGCCATATGCACTATGACTATGTAGCTATTATTTGTCCTTGTATATCTTTCTTACAACTCATGGATTAACACCATAGCATTACGGTGGTTTGCTAGTTATTGATGTTGTACTTACAATATGCAGCAGAACTTTGATGGGAACAATGCTGGCTACCCAGGGCAACATTACAGGGAACAAACATCAACATCAAGCAATTTCACAATGAAACTCAGAGAGCTCCAGAGAAGGTACAACAGTTCACATTTGATATTGAAGTTGTGTCAGCTCATTGCTCTTCTTTAGTTTGATTTCTAAAATGATAAACTTTTCCTTAAAAATTTTCATTGTGTTAAAGTACCAACTAGTAGTAGCCTTTAGTTGTAGAGTGGTACTTTTCTATAATTTATTCTGTAGTATTGCTATCATATGCTCTCCTAATCACTTAAATATATTTTCCTACCATTACAGCACCTCTTCTTTTGCTTTACTGGACAAGCATTATCTTACTCCCATTTTTACCTCTCAAAACGGAGACGAGAACAGTGACGGCGACGAGGATATTATCAGTAAGACCAAACATGCCTTCCATCTTTCTCTTAACTTTATAGTCAAGCAATATCAAAGATGATTTCTCTCATCAGAGGCAAAGCATTGTACTAGCTTACATTTTTCTCCATCCTTTTTCGTTCGACATTTATTCCTGATAAATAACAATTGTTTTGGTAAAAAAAAGCAGATGAATCATTGAGGAATGAGGATATCTAGAGGTCTTGCAGATTTGGAGGATCATGAACTCATGATTAATGAATGCAAATATGATGCACAACAATTTTTCAAGAGCGGCGCATTCCAATCAAGAGCAAATGTTGAGCCATCAGCCATGTATATGTCAAACACTAGGATAGTTCGACATATATGTAAGAGGATCATAGGTGGGAGTGTGGGATTCGCTAGGTTATCTGCTTTCTTTAACGAGGAAGATTGATGAAGCCATGAACTTTTGCTCTAATCCTATTTTTGATCTCGTGCCATGCCTCTTCATGGTACTATACTTCATCAGAGTTTAGTGATGAAACTTGACAGCATCTTTTTGTCTTAGTTAGGTAGAATCAGCCTATGAGAATACTAGGATTGTAGCATCAAGGAATTCTTTGGTTGATTTTCTGGGGAATTTCACCCTAACTAATTCCTAAAAAAAATTGTCATTCGAAACGTGCACTTGGCTTCCGGTCACAATAGCCCAATTATGTTTTTTTCCTAATATATAACCAAGAGTTCATGTCACATCAAAATATATTACAATATTGTCTATAATAAATTAAATACATATTTTTCTATAAAATGTGTTACAAATCCTTTTTCTACTCGCCTTAATTTGATTTTATATGTAGTGAAGATTTTGTTGTTGTTTTTTCATCTTCAATTTGTTTGTTTTAATATTAAAAAATTTATAAGAGGTTGTTGACTCAAAATCTGTCCCATCGAGTGTGCCAAAAGATGTGTTGACGTAGATCCTGCGTGTAGCACATGAAAGCCTGGGAGATCTGCTTAGCTCTAGTGCAGATCCTAAAATATCGGATGCGGGAGTGCCAGTTAGTTTGATCTTGCAACTGACAAGATATATATATTGACGATCAAACAGTCGATTGGCTAACAAGCCGATGTCGATAGAGTTTTGAACAATCGGCTATATGTCCGATATATATTCTGATACTTGAATAAATAATGATGTAAAGACAATCGGCTGATAATAATGTAATAAGATGATGAACCAATCGACCGATATAAATATGATGAAACAAATATCCAACAAACCAATTGGCCGTTATGAAATATAATATTAGATGATCCGATTGTTAAAATATATATCGGCTGGAAGTCCGATGTTATTAAATCCAAATGATTCACTAATCAATGACACCTTTGCTGCAATTGGCTAAAACCAACTTGTGTATAATCTTTATAAGCCGATGCAACATTTAGATAACTCATCGGCTGAAACCCAGATGAAACAATGATTGATGTCTACCGACTTAAATAAATCTAACTTACAATCACAACCCCATAAGTCGAACTAAATCGATGCAGCATAAGGTTGATAATTGATTGAAAGATTTAAGCAAACCGATATGACACCGATCAAAGTGGTCATGTATTAAATTTAGACAGTAAAACCATCAAAAAGAAATTTAACACATCAGATAAGATTGGCTAGCACTCCGATGAAACATTAGCATGAATCTATCGGCTTAACAAGATTTAGATTATCAACAACAATCTAATAGGTCAAACCTAATCGATGCAGCGCGAGATTGTATATAATAATCTAATATTCGATGAGCCGATAAATCCGCCTGATGTGATGGATATAACTAATCTATATAAAACATCATTGTGATTGTAGAGATATATCGGCTAAGACAGAAAATCAGACCTAACCAAGACAGTTCCAACTAAATCGATACGTCTCTAAACACAATGCTATTAAAGATAGAATTGAAATATCATGTAGGTAAAATATATCAACCAAACCAGAGCGACTAAGAGGTCGAAGCGATGCAGCCTTAAACGACACCAATGTACCCGATACAATTGTCAAGGTTGGCAGAACTTAAGACTTACCCCTTCGCCGGGGATCAAAGCCAATGCAGCCCTGCGTCAGGTGGCAAGTTCTGCCGATAGTAAAAGAAACCTCGGAAAAGAGGGTGGCAATGCACCGAAGTTATATTGATCTAAGAGATCATTTTACAAAGACCTCGGGTGTACATATTTATACCCATAGGCCGATAAGAGTCCTAATGGGACACGAATCATACTTTCCTAAAGATAAAGTAAAAGATACAAGTCCTGATCGGACAAGACACAAACTTTTCTAAATACAAAACTTATCTAATTAATAGATAAATTAAATTGTCATGCCATGGTCTCCACGATTCCTTCTTGAACTCGGTCTCTTCTAGATAAACTTTTCATCGGTTGATCGTATTCTCTTCTTAACCGAATCCACGACAAATTTTGGCGTTAACAGAGGCATAAGTGTTTCTTTTACATGGCCTAGCATAGAATATTCCCAAATTTCCCATCTCCAGAAGCTTCCATAGCGGATCACAAATTATTGAAGGCCCGTGACGCCAAAAACTTCACCGAAAAGGCCCAGCGGCAACCAAGTACTAACCCGCAATGACTAGTCAAGGGCCGCTACGGCCTCACCGACTTCTAGGTTCGTGTAGATGCTTCTAGAATCACATGATCCCTTAAATACTCTCCCACCTCTTCCATCTCATGTCCTCTTGAAAACCTCTCCAAACCCTAGCGCCTTTCATTTTTCTTCTCCTTCGTGCCCCCGAGATCTCAGGAGCACAGGAGGAGGAAACCATGGCGTCGAAGGCCGAGACATTCGCCTTCCATGTCGAGATCAACCAGCTATTGTCCCTCATCATCAACACCTTCTACTCCAACAAGTAGATCTTCCTCCGTGAGCTCATCTCCAACTCCTCCGATGTAAGATTCCCCCCTTGCCTTGCGAAATCTGTGCGAATCTGTGTGTTCTCATTTTTTTTCTTTTTTGTGTTGATCTGTGAATACGGCCGCATCTGAGCAATGTTGTTGATACCATAGACTTGTGCGTTGACTTGTGAGTGTGATTTCTGCACTGTGGATGTCACCGAATGTGATGATACTATTGCAGTTCTAGATATGTGTATTTGAGGGCTGAGTTTGATTTTTTTAAAAAAAAATTTTGGGGTGTGATTTTCACAGGCATTGGATAAGATCAGGTTTGGGAGCCTCATGGAAAAGAGTAAGCTCGATCCGTGTTGACCCCTGTTTTTACAACAGGAATTATCCATGTACACTGTACCATTTCCCTGGATCAAGTAGTCTGGTACACACGAACTCATAGTTGAAATACCAAGTGCGCATACATAAGCGTCGAGTGCGAATTATTACAACAATAGGCCCAAAGGCATAGTCTTAGAACAAGGGACCAAACAGTCTGGAATACACCCAAAAGCAGAAATAGATAAGATAGCGGATTAGAGGCGGCGGCAACGCCATTGCCACAGGCAACGACCGTAATTAAGGCCTACTGAGCGCCATCATCATCAGCAACCTCCTAGTAGTAGTCGTATGGATCCTCCGAAGGGTCATCTCTGACTTCTGGTTGAGTTGTAAATTGCAAGGGTGAGTACCAACCGTACTCAGCAAGCCACCACAACAATAATGCATATGATAAAGGGTATTTTAAGGAATGGCTTCAGGTTCTTTTGCGTAAAGCAAGTTTTGTAAAGCTTTTCACAAGCCTAAGACCTAGCATAGACTGATCAAGTTTTAATACCATAGTTTATTAATCAATGACGGTTCTGTCCACCATCTATTGTGATTCCAAGGATGGCTTCTCTCCTGTGGGCCCCCGGCTTTATATACCGGAAACCCCATATGTATTATAATACCATTCCCTGGATCAGTAGATGGTACACACATGACACAGTTGTATATCTCAAGCTGACATCGTCATACAGGTCTTACAATATATTAATAATACAAGGGTAGCTCAAATGGAACCCGAATAGACCAAGCATGGTCGATAGCAACACAAAATATCAAAACAACTAAATGAAGTAGCGGAAGCAAAGCAGCGGCGGTCCATCTTATCCCACACGCATCGACTGGTGAACCTAGGTCCCTATTCCACCGTCCTCGGTAACTCCTTGCCAGCATAGCACATGTACAGGTCGACACCAACACCTTTCTAAAAGATGTAAATAAGCAAGAGTGAGTACCAACCGTACTCAGCAAGCCACCACTACAGAATGCATATAATGTTCATAGGGGTTCAAGGATGGCTTGGTTTATTTGCATAAAGCTAGTTTTCACAAATTATTTCACAAACCTATCCCACAACAGTTTTAACTGAAAACCACGTTAAGTTGAAGTTATCATTAACCTGCGAGGGTTCATCCACCTTCCCCAAGCCTCGCTTGGTCCGGTTTACCCTCGCATCCAATTTCCACAATTTTAACCACTATGACCTTTTTGCATATCAGGCAAGGTCACACCTTCCACACCCATCATATTTTAAGCAATATTACAAATTGACGAGGCTAGTCAAGAGTAATGCAAGTCCCGGCGCTCATATCCGCGAGCACGGCTATTCGAATAGTTTAGTTTACTCACACTGCAGTGGATGTACGCTTTTAATCCCACACTCCGTGACTCACCCAACACATGAGACTTGTCACGGCCCGGTTTTTCAGTTACCCTCGCATGGCGGCACCCGCTCCAAGGACTATGAATCCCCATTGCACCCCCGGCGCCACATTCCTACCTCGAGCCGGTTGTGAGGGGAGTCCTGGCGCTCCCGAGATTGAAGGTTACATCATACATATATAAAGCTTGACGTCATTAAACCACACACTTCCACATTTCCATACCGATATCCAGAACCTACCATGTCTGGGGTGCCACCCCGCGAGAATAACCTAGTCCACCGGGTCTAACCCCACTCAAGAAGTGTGGTCGTACTCGGTTCATTTCCTGCTTAGCTTCTTGACTCGGTCCTTAACTGACCAGGGTCGGCGGCTTACCGTTCCCAGAACCACCCATATTCTATCCGTGCCGCCCCAGTCGAAATCACTTTTGTTTACTTAAGTTTTTGGGTTTTCACAAAGGTTTTTATGCTGTGGGTGGCGCTTATGTCTCCACCCGATCTCTATCAATCACTCCCATCGAGTGATCAGTGTAACCACATCCACATATCCCACATATGGAGTGTATAACGTCTATGTAAGCAGGGCTAAGCAGTGAGTAAATAATCACGCGTAAAGTAATATACTCAGGTAACAAAGGTGTGTAAATACATAAGGGTAAACAATATCAAAGGTAAGGCTTTAAGCAAATGTAGGTACGCGTTTTATAATTAGCATGCAATTTTATTTGCAATCAACACATTTATAAAAATAGGATCAACATGTTCGAGGAAGGGGGCGTAGTGACTTGTCTTGCTCACTTGAGGGTTCGTTATCAATTGGCTCAATTTCCTCCTCGCAGATATACCCTGTCCGGTTGAATACTAACGTCACAAACTACTCGCTAACACAAAGAGTCAAAAATTCTAGAACAGTCAAAAATAACCAAACTAGTGCCATTGCGTAGATCTTGATTTTAGAAAGATTTTGACGAAAGTTTCGTTCAAATCCGACTTAAAACGAGGGAGATATGGAATTCGAAAGATTGGAAAAGTTTTAAAACAAAGAAAAGGGAAAGGTCTGACGGGTGGAACTGCCCTTAACCCTTACGTACAGGTTTTGTTTTTAAAAGAGTGTGCGCATGGTGAGGTGAAGGGCTTGGGCGAGTTACAAGCATGCATGCATATGCATACACACGGCTAGCTAGCTGCATGCATGTGAGCTGCTTGCATGCATGCACACGTACAGCCAGCTAGCTGTGTGGCGCATGCATGGCCGGCGGCACAGCGGTGATCGCTGCGGAGGGCAACCGCGTAGGGAACGGGTACGGTGTTGCGCCTCACAACGTTACCGTGCCGCGACAACAACGGCGGTAAGGAAACAAAAGCAAGAGGAAGAGCAGGAGAGGAGCTCACCTTGCGGCAGCCGGGTAGCGGCACACCGAGCGGTGATCCTCACACGAAACTACGGTCGTCGATGTACAGCCTGGGGACAGTCGGCCCGCGGATCGTCCTCGCACACCACGTGTTCGATCGGTGGCAACAAACGAACACACAGCGTTAAGGAATAAATGTTAGCGGGTTAGTGCAGGTTAGGGGTTAGGGGTTAGCGAGTTAGAGGTCAGCGGGTTAGTGAGTTAGAGGTCAGCGGGTTAGTGAGTTAGAAGTCAGCAGGTTAGTGAGTTAGAAGTCAGCGGGTTAGTGAGTCAATGGGTCAAACGTTAGATGTTAGAGGTTAGCCGTTCAATAAGTTAGTCGTTCTCGGGATTCCGATGACGGCGCGGCGGCTTATCCGTCCTCTTGCTCCACTGAGGCCCAGTTGGAGCCGGCCGCGGTGGAGAGGTGTTTCAGACTTCTAGAGAGACGCTTGGAATGTAGAGGGATGTAGTGTGGACTTGGGGCTGCTGGTGGGCTTAGGCCCGAAATTAAAGAGAGAGGCAATATGGACTTTTGTAAAAGATTACATGGACTCGGCCCGATGGAAAAGGAGGGAGGTCTTATGGACTTCCTAGTTGGGTAGCCCAAATAAGAGGGACCTCATTTAGACTTCTTCAAAGCCTGAGGGCCCACAGAGAGAAAGGGGTGGGTCCCACTGATGGGTCCTACCATCTTTTTCTTTTCTTTTCTTTTTTTTTTCTTTCTCTTTTCCTCTTTCTTTCCTTCTCTTTCTTTCCTTCTTCTCTCTCCTTCTTATCTCTTCCTTCTCTCTTTTTCTTGCTCCTGCTTCTCTGTTTCTTCCAGAGGAGCCGCGGCTGGGGGAGAGCGGCAGGCCGGGGCACGGGGCGACGGCGGCGTTGCGGCGCGGGCGCGCGGGCGCGGCCCGGCAAGCGGCGGCGCGGAGGCCGGGCGGCGCGGCGCGCTGGCGGCGCGGTCGGGGACGGCGCAGCGCCTGCGGTGGCGCAGCACGCGGCGGGAGGCGGCCGAGGGGGGGCGCGCGTCGCGCGGCCGGGAGGCGGGTTGGCACCGGCTCGGCAGCGTGCCGCCGGGCGGCGGCCGGGCAGGAAGAGGCCGGGCGGTGGCGCGCGGCACGGCCGGGAGGTGGCGCACCGAGCAGGAGCGGCGGCGCGCGGCCGGGGTAGGTTGGCGCCGGCTCGGGGAGGGCGCAGGCCGGCGTTAGACGGCGCACGGCGCGGCTTTGGCGCGTGCGCCGGCCACGGCTGGGAGGCGGCGTCGACAGGGGCGGCGGCTGGGGAGGCGGCCGGGCGTGACGGCGCGCGGAGGCTCGGCAGGCGCCGGGCGTGATGATGCCATGGCGTCGGCCGGGCGCAGCGCTGGCGGGGTGAGGCCGGGCCGGCTGGCCAGGCGCGTGGGGTGGCGGCATGGAGAAGGCCGAGGGCGGTGAAGGTTACGGCTCACGGGCGTCGGGCGGCAGTGGGCGGCCGTGGCAGGAGACGCGGCACCGGCGCGCGGGCTGGCCACAGCGTTGGCCGGGCACGCTGCTTGGCGCGAGTTGGTGCAGCGGTGCGGCAACCTCAGCCGGGGTAGTGCCGGCCGGGGCGACTCGCGTTCGTCGGTGTGATGGCGACAGTGAGCGAAATAGGGCGGTTTTTATAGCCGTCGCAGCCGGCGGACAGCGACAAGCTGGCTCGGCCGAGTGGGGCCGACGGTCCTATTGGGCGGTCGCAGAGCGAGGATGGGGCTGTTGCAGGACGGCGTGGACGCGGCGTACGCGTTCGGTGTGGACCGCTGCCTCTGCGCTTGCTTGCATGGTGCATGCTCGTGGCTGACATGCTTGCATGCATGCACATGCACAACTAGCTTGTTGCACGGCTGGCGGCGGTGCGAGGTTGAGCAGGATGCGCGTGGAATGGCCGGCAAGCTCGCCGGTGAGACGGGAGCGGAAGATGGCAGCCGGTGGTGTCGCAGCGGCCTCGTCGTAGCGGCGCGGCGTGCGGCGACGACGCCACCGAAAACAGTATGGGGGAAGAATTAGACTTTATTTTTACTACCAACCCAATAGGAATAAAAGGGCTCGGGGAGGCAACATGGACCTTTCCAGAAAAAGCCCAGCAGGAAGGCCACGGTAGAGGAAGTGGAAATGAACTTGTTTTGCGGTATGGGTTGGGCTAACAGAGGGAAATGTGACCCAAAGAAATAGGATGTTCGAATATTTTCTTTAGGATATGAAATTTGGAAATTTCAAGGGGGTTTGAGATAGAATTTGTACAGAGGACAACCTTTTCGATAAAAGGATTTAATCGAGATCTTTTGGCACAGATTCTAGACACACACAAATAAACAATAAACAAGCAAACTAAAATTATGCCTGAGGATTAGACTTTGTCTGAGGAGGTCATATCCTGAAAATAGCCTATTAGGAATTTATATTTCGCAATTAAGATTTCTAGTAAATATTTTACCAATAGACATTATTTTGCAAATAATTTCCAAAAGCTTATCACTCTATATAAAGGTGCATAGAGAATAATCAAAGCTATTTCTTTAGTGGAACAATATTTGTTTTAATAAACTATCCCTCAATGGGTTTTATCCAAAATGGTGATACATTTAGATATATAGATTTATTTATAAAGTAAATATGCTCAAGGGTTTTTGTTTTTCGAAAATAATTGGCATATGCAAATCATAGCTCCTTGAATAAATAATATTTGAAATCAAATATCGACGTGTCCTCAGACGTTCGTCTATTAGCCCACGTGTAAACGAAAAACGACAGATCGAATTGAGTTAGTTCAGGCATGAATGTATTTTGAAAAAGATTTTTGGTTATTCTGAATTTTTAATTCCGTAGTCCAAAGTCGAAATATTCAGGATGTTACATCTCCATTGGGTCGTCATGGTTTTCTGGGGTCTACCCCTTCTCGCCTCCCGAGAAGTGGATCCACCAGCATAAAATCATCATGCAATATCTCATCCCAATTAGTTTAAGAATTTAGAGTCTAGCCAAGTATAATACACGTCCCGGTGCTCAATAACCGCGAGCATGGCTATTCGAATAGATTTGATTCACTCACACTGCAGTGAATGTACACTTTACCTGTACTCCGCGACTGCTCAACGCATGAGCCTCGTCCCAACACATGAGACATGTCACGGCAAAGCATTTCAATAACCTCACATTGGCAATACCCGCTCCATGAACTTGCATCCTCATGCACTCTAGGCGTCACGAGTTTCTAGCAGTGAGAGGAGTTCTGGCGCTCCTGGGGAGGGAAGATTTACACATGCATTAAGTTATAATTAAGTTTAGGTTTAGACATGGCGGTCCTATCGGTGGCGACCCCACCGTAGGCCCCGCCTCTCATACACATCAAGAAGACCACTATGCATTGATACTGCCTCCGCTCGGCTATTTACTCCGCTAGGTCTATACCCATTCGAGAAGTACGGTTGTACGGGGGTCGTTTCATGCTTAGCTTCATGGCTCGGTCCTTAACTGACCGGGGTCGGCACTTGCCTTTGCCGGACACCACCCAAGTCCTCCAGCCGCCCCGGTCGAAAACAATTGTTTAGTTTTATTTTTCCTTTCATAAACCATGTCATCAATGTCATGGCAATGTGGCGCTCATGTCTTCACATGCCGCATCTCAATCACCTTCCCAAAGGTAGTTGCCCGTGCATAAAGCGTTTTGATAAATATGAATGTGCATGATTCTAAAGTAGCATGGCTAAGTATTGACAAGTATCAACTAAAAATACACGATATTTTGGATGACAAAGATTTGCATGGATAATCAATATCAAAGGCATGACATATAGGAAGGTAGGACGTTCACATATATTTATATAGCATGCAAACTTTATTTTAAATCCAAAATAAGTTCGCAATGGGTTCAACATGCTCAAGGTTTAGTGATGGCTTGCCTTGCTCGAAGTCCTGCGGGTCTTGATCTTCGTTCGGAATTGCAACTCCCTTGGGGTCTAGAATTACGTGCGAAAGAAATTGATTTGAACTCAATTAGAATTCAAATAAAATCCAATAAAATCTAATTTAAGAAAAAAAGATCGAGCGCGAGCGTCGAATTTCGTTATTGATTCCAATATTTGCGATATAGTACTATTCCGATTTTAACCCATTTGTGCTAAAATATTTGCGTTAGCCGATTAAAGTATTTACCCATTTTAATTTACGTGATTTCGAATAAATCCACCCAATAATTAGGTTCCTATAATAATTAACCCACGATTTCTACAATACTTCTATCATTCGCAAAGTAAATAAATTAATAAATAAATAGCTAAATAAATAACTAAATAAATAACCAATTAGATAAATAACCTAAATTTATTTTATTGGAATTTTCAAAAATAACCTACGTTTAATTCTCCGACTATTATATATATGTATATAAAATAATTTTTTTTCCTTATTTTCCTAAACATTCTCTTTTCTTTTATTTTCTTTTCTCCTTTTCCTTTTTCTTTTCCATTTCTTTTTCTTTCCCTTTTCTTCTCTCTCTGCTCCCTCTCTGCCTCTCTCTCTCTGCCTCTCTTCTCTCTTCTCCCTTCTCTTTTTCTCTCCCTCTCTCTCTTGCCGGCGGCGGCCGACAGGGAAGGAGAGGGAGGGCTTACCGACGGCGGCGAGGCGGCGACGGAGCAAGGCGGTGGCTCGGGGCGCGACGGCGACGACTTGGGTGGAGAAGGGGGAAAGGGAATGAGGGTGGTGGGGGGAGGAAGGGGAGGTCGGGGGGGGGTTTATAGGGACGGGGGAGGGTGGCCGGTGGCCGGCGCGGGGTCGGATGGGACGGCGCGCGGCGCGACAGCGCGCGGGGTGGGGCTCGAGGCGGCACGGCAGTGGCGGGCAGTGATGGGATGGCGCGGCAGCAGCGGTCGGGCGTTCGGCGACGGTGACGCACGCGGGGGGCGAGGCTCGGCGCGGCGCTGGCGGTGATGGGACGGCTAGGGTCCAGATCAAACACCTAGAGGGCAATGAACAGTGCATTTTTCCTATTTTTGCATATTTGATTGATTTCCTATTTAAAACTTGCCCCAAAAATTCTAATTTCCACACAAATGAATTTTACTCAATATTTGTGTTATTAAAGATTCACCCAAGATTTTATATCACCCATATTTATCTATATGCAATTATATATTTATATATGTAGATATATATATATATATATATATATAATTTCCTATTTTAAGGTATAAATTATACTATCCAAAATAGAAAACTCGCTTATGATATTCATGTGGAATATTTTATTTATTACAAATTTTGCCTACAACTTATTTCAATTTATTTTCTTAATTATTTATTTAGCCAATTTTCCCTCTTTTAGGGTTTATGCCTAATTAATTCTCGCTATAAAATGTTTAATTTAACTCCGCAAATAAAGATCCATATACAAGGGCAATTAAATTCGGCATGATGCAAATTTGATCAAAAGTTTTCGAGATTACGCGTTTTAGGGTTTTGTTTTCGTTGGTCGAATTTTCAGGGTGTTACAATCCGCAGCTGGAGCTGTTCATCCACGTTGTCCCCGACAAGGTGACCAAAACATTGTCGATCATCTTCTTTCTTATCCCCCTCTCTTACTCTGTCAGTTGGCGATGGGCAGAGCCGTGCAGTTGTGCTCCGAGCAAGGAGCAGTGGAGCAGGCATAGCAGAGCGATGATGGGCGGGGCAGGGTGAGCGCCGACTACCTCAATCTAGGTGACGGGTGGCTGCGCAGACCGGCAGCTTCACCTTGGCATCGTCGCCACCGAAGAAAGGGACAGGTCCGTCGCAGTCATCAGAAGGCCCGCATCAACCACACCGAGACTCCTCCGCATTCATATACACTGTTGCGTAGCTGGGGCAGCACCGTTTTCTCCATGTCGTCATTGCCTAGTGCGAGGATGCCGCCGTTGCCATCCACCGACCTTGCCTCCCAGATTCCATGGTGCTTTCATCTACCACGCTGTTAACATCAAAATTTGGTAAGGTTCTTTAGTGGATTCGGTTAAGGAAAGAGGTCAACCATCCAATGAAAGTTTATCCAGAAAGACCGAGTTCAATAAGGAATCATGAAGATCACGGCATGGCAATTTAATTATATCTATTAATTAGGCAAAATTTAGTAATTTTCTATTTATCTTTAGAAAGTGTTTATCTAGTATCCGATTAGGACTTATATCTTTCTTTTTATCTTTAGAAAACCTGTATTGTGTTCGATCAAGAATAGTATCAACCCGAGGGTATAAATATGTACACCTGAGGTCTTAGTAAATCATCTCTCGATCAACATACAACTTTCGACGCATTACCACCCTTTTACCTCAGCGGGTTCTTAGTTTCGAGTTGGGCTGCATTGATTAAGTTCGATCTCCGGCGAGAAGTAAGTTCTGTCAACTTCGCTTGTATCGACGTGGCTAAAACTTTTTCGGTTAAGTCTGATATTCTATTTAGATTGACACAAGTGCTGTCTATCTGATATATCGATTCTATCTTTAATTGCAGTACTATTTAGAGTCATATCGGCTTAGTTAGGATTTTCTCGGTTAGGTCCGATATTTTGGCTAAGTTGATGTTTCTTTAATCATACTGCTATTCAAAGATAGATTTCTTATATCCATCACGTTTGCATAGATTTATCAGCTAAATATGTTTCTCTTATTATCTTCAATCTCATATTGTCTCGGTTAGGTCCAATCTATTAGATTGTTGTTAATAAGTTTAATTCTAGCAAGTCAATAGGTTTTTATGCAACGTTCATCGAAGTGCTAGCCGATATTATCATTATTTTGAGCTTTAGTTATCAGATATATCGGATAGTTAGCCGATATACACTTTAATTTACTTACATCGGATCTTCAGCCGTTATATGTTTTAACCATCGGATTTACATCTATTACGTTATATCAATTTTGACCGATTGGTTCACATTATATTATTTCGTTGTTATTTTTTATTTACATTGTCTTCTACTCAAACTTGTATAATCTTTAGTTAAATCTATCTTTATCAACTTCAATCTTGTACTTTCTCGGTTTGATCTGATCTATCAAGATTGTTTTTGATATAGAACGGTTTATTGATGATTATGCATAGTTTAATTCTAGACGATGATAACATTGTTTATATGATTATTTGAATCTATATTGGATCTATAGCTGATTGATGAAAACCCTATCAACATCGTCTGGCATCACTATATACCATCGGCTTCTTGGTCGATGGGTTCTTTGATCATCAATTTATCTATCTTGTTAGTTGTAGGATCAAACTAATTGGCATGCCCTGAACACGATTGATAGACCCTGTACTGGAGCTAAGCAGATGTTTCAGGGCTTCGTGTGTTACGACAAAATTTCACGTCAACACATGTCGGCGGCCACATCTATGGGTCTCTATCGCTCGGAGACCTTGTCACCACCGATTGTTGGGTCCTGCCTCCCGCACAACCGCCGCCGCCGTTCCTCTGGCGGATCTAGAGGAAGGGTAACTTCCTCGCCTCTCGAGGATCTAGAGATAGGCCATAGCGGGATGGTAAAGAGACCATCCCCGTGCGCTCCTGTAGCCTCTCCGACGCCATCAAGAGACTGCTAGAGACGGCAGCGGCGGTGGACAGGTGAGCTCGAGCTCTCTCACCTCGCTAGAAAGAGAGGGGCGTCGACAGGAGAGAGGAAATCGACGGCATCGGAGCGGCAAAGCATGTACCGCAACTTGGCGTAGTTGTTGTGGTGCGGCCTCCGCAACATAGTCGCGCGGTCCTTCTTTCACCTGTGCGGCCTCCTCTGCCGAGAAATGGCTGCTGCTGAGGGGGCCGCTGCTGCACCACCCGCAGGCGTAGGAGCCGTTGCGCAAGCTCAGGCGATCCACATTCATGAAATGGCTATTGGACGACTTCCTCCTCCCTCGCAGACATGCATGGCAGCTTCCGGGAAGCGCTGATCGGGCTCTCCGCGCTCCAAGTGAAGACCTGTGCTGCACTTCGGCATGGCGATCCCGCGCGGCTGACGTTCGCGGCCCACGCGCAGCGACGAGCGGGGAGCGAGGTGGGGGACATGTGGGTACGCCACGTAAGCCAAAACCGCCTAACATACTGCCTTGGAAGTATATTTGCTCCAGTTTTAAAAGATAAGAGAAATGTTATATCCGGTTTTACGGTTCAACAAAATTCAAACTGGACGTCAAGAGAAAGAACCTAAGATGAACTTATTCCTTACAATTTCAAGGCCATCAAATGTTCCAATCTCTTCAGAACTCCCGTAGCAGCCCAGTCCTAAGGCCCATCAAGACAAACCTAATCACACGCAAAATTTCACTGCGGGCCCGGCCCAGAAACAACCACCACCTGCAACGACTAGTCAACACGCGCTGCGGCCTCGCCGGCTTCTAGGCCCATGGAGAAGGTTCCAGAAGACGAGGTCCGCATAAAAGCATCTCCCACCCCCACGATCTCTCGTCCTCTCAAAACCCTCTCCTAGCCCTAGCCGCCGCCGCACGTCGTCTCCTCCGCCCGCGAGCTCCTCTTCCGCCGGCGAGAGATCGGAGCACGCAAGGCGCGGCCATGGCGTCGGAGACCGAGACGTTCGCCTTCCAGGCCGAGATCAACCAGCTGCTGTCACTCATCATCAACACGTTCTACTCCAACAAGGAGATCTTCCTCCGCGAGCTCATCTCCAACTCCTCCGATGTAAGTGCGCCCCCCCCCCCCGCCGCCCCCCCAAAAAAAAATTAATCCCCTCTCGCTTACTCCCCTCGCGTCGCGGAATCGAATCGGTGCTATTTTATGTGCTCTTTGCTGTTGCTGTACGCGTCGATCTGTGGGCGTGACGGCATCTGAGGATCATACTGATAGGGCGTAGACTTGTTTCAAATCAGTGAGGTGTATGCGTTGACTCGATTTTGTAGTATGTGTGTTAGTTTATTTGTTTGTTGTACGCATCGATATGTGAACATGGCCACATCATAGCATGAACTTGTTACAAATCAGCGAGGGTTGTGCGTGTAATCTGTATAGTGTGGGATTGTGCTGATGCTTTTACAGATCTGTGTGTTTGGGCGATGAATTCGATGTGACATGGGTGTGGTTTCTGCAGGCGTTGGATAAGATCAGGTTCGAGAGCCTCACGGACAAGAGCAAGCTCGATGCGCAGCCGGAGCTGTTCATCCACATTGTCCCCGACAAGGCTAGCAACACCCTGTCGATCATCGACAGTGGTGTTGGCATGACCAAGTCGGACCTCGTCAACAACCTCGGCACCATCGCGAGGTCGGGGACCAAGGAGTTCATGGAGGCGCTCGCTGCTGGCGCTGATGTGTCCATGATTGGGCAGTTCGGTGTTGGATTCTACTCCGCCTACCTCGTCGCTGAGAGGGTTGTTGTGACCACCAAGCACAATGATGACGAACAGTATGTGTGGGAGTCCCAGGCCGGCGGGTCCTTCACTGTTACACGTGACACCTCTGGTGAGCAGCTTGGACGTGGTACTAAGATCACCCTCTACCTCAAGGATGATCAGGTATAAAGATTTGGCCTATTCCTCTTGTGTGATGTTCCTTTTACTTATGTTGATATATGTTTCTATCATGTGATGTTTTAGTGAGAACATTAGATGTTTTGTACATATGACAATTGGATGATTTTAGGTGAGTATTGTTGCGTTGGCATGCTACCATTGTACATGATCTGTCTTCACTGTTAGCATGTTCCGAAGAAATATTCTTGTGACTTTAATAAGAGGTTGTCTTGTTGATATGGTGCTCATTTTGTAGTACAATAAATGCATTGTATAATTAGGGCTGTACAGCAGTTTTTGAAATAGTGGTATCTTATTCTCCTGGTTACATTTACTGAAATCAACGATGCTGTTAAACAGTAATTCTGAACTAGTGATACGGGTTTCCTTCGGTAGTAATCACTTAATGAAACAATAGTATTGGTTGTAACATATTTGATGTTGTATACATATTACTGGTTTACATTAACAATTAAGGTGGTGTTTCTCATGAAGATGAAGATTAAGGTGATGCACGTAAAACAAGAAAGCCACATGTTTAGTTAAGTTTTAATTATTATAATCTTAACAAATAGATATATTTGATATTTTCCCCTGCAAAAAAAGATATATTTGATATTTTAAAACAACTTCTATATAGAAAGTTTTCGCACGAAACGAACCGTTTAGTAGTTTGAAAAGCATACTAACAGAAACCGAGGAAAAATCTGAATCTTGTTGGAGTTTAGAACGGGACCTAAATGAATTTTAAGTTTTACTGCTTTCAGCTTGTCTTTCTGTTCTTTTGTGCTGTAGTTATGACCTCCTTGTATGCCACGTTGTTATGCTCTCTGACTTTTTTTGTTGTATTCTGCTAATCAATAAATATATTGTTTGTTTCAATGTTCTTGTTGGAGCAGCATAACACCTTGTTCCAATAATTAGTTGTATAGTTTGTTTTGTTTCCTGTGTGTTATTAGTCTCTTTTGTTCTTGCTGTTTGTTGTTTAATAAACAGTTGCAATTTTTACTTGCAGCTGGAATACCTTGAGGAGCGTCGCCTCAAGGATCTGGTGAAGAAGCATTCTGAGTTCATCAGCTACCCTATCTCCCTGTGGACCGAGAAGACAACCGAGAAGGAGATTTCTGATGATGAAGACGAGGAAGAGAAGAAGGATGCTGAGGAGGGAAAGGTTGAGGATGTTGATGAGGAGAAGGAAGAGAAAGAGAAGAAAAAGAAGAAGATCAAGGAAGTCTCTCACGAGTGGAACCTGATCAACAAGCAGAAACCCATTTGGATGAGAAAGCCAGAGGAGATCACCAAGGAGGAGTACGCTGCTTTCTACAAGAGCTTGACAAACGACTGGGAGGAACATCTGGCTGTCAAGCACTTCTCTGTGGAGGGTCAGCTTGAGTTTAAGGCCATCCTGTTTGTACCCAAGAGAGCTCCATTTGACCTCTTTGACACCAGAAAGAAGCTTAACAACATCAAGCTGTATGTACGTCGGGTGTTTATCATGGACAACTGTGAGGAGTTGATCCCAGAGTGGCTCAGCTTTGTCAAGGGCATTGTTGATTCTGAAGACCTTCCTCTCAACATCTCACGTGAGATGCTCCAGCAGAACAAGATCCTGAAGGTGATCCGCAAGAACCTTGTGAAGAAGTGTGTCGAGCTCTTCTTTGAGATTGCTGAGAACAAGGAAGACTACAACAAGTTCTACGAGGCCTTCTCCAAGAATCTCAAGCTTGGCATACATGAGGACTCCACCAACAGGACGAAGATTGCTGAGCTCCTGAGGTACCACTCCACCAAGAGTGGTGATGAGTTGACCAGCCTGAAGGACTATGTAACCCGGATGAAGGAGGGCCAGAGTGAGATCTATTACATCACTGGTGAGAGCAAGAAGGCTGTTGAGAACTCCCCCTTCCTTGAGAAGCTGAAGAAGAAGGGTTATGAGGTCCTGTATATGGTTGATGCCATTGATGAGTACGCTGTCGGTCAGCTCAAGGAGTTTGAGGGCAAGAAGCTTGTATCTGCCACCAAGGAAGGTCTGAAGCTTGATGAGAGCGAGGATGAGAAGAAAAAGAAGGAAGAGCTCAAGGAGAAGTTCGAGGGTCTGTGCAAGGTGATCAAGGAGGTGCTCGGTGACAAGGTGGAGAAGGTTGTCGTCTCTGACCGTGTGGTGGACTCTCCCTGCTGTCTAGTCACTGGGGAGTATGGCTGGACTGCTAACATGGAGAGGATCATGAAGGCCCAGGCTCTGAGGGATTCTAGCATGGCGGGCTACATGTCTAGCAAGAAGACCATGGAGATCAACCCGGAGAATGCCATCATGGACGAGCTCCGCAAGCGTGCCGACGCGGACAAGAATGACAAGTCCGTAAAGGACCTGGTGATGCTGCTCTTCGAGACTGCCCTTCTGACCTCCGGCTTCAGCTTGGAGGACCCCAACACCTTCGGCACCAGGATCCACCGCATGCTCAAGCTCGGCCTGAGCATCGACGAGGACGAGTCCGCCGAGGCTGACTCAGAGATGCCGCCGCTGGAAGACGACGCTGGCGAGAGCAAGATGGAGGAGGTCGACTAAACGCCGTGGGCCCATGGATGCCATTCTGTCCCTTCTGCCTTCCCTCTCCTGGTTATCTCTACTCTTAGCTATCTGACTGCTGCTGTCCGCTTTCTTTTTGGTACGTTGGATGTATCGGTTTTGTCTTTATCTTAGTTCTAAACAATGCGTGGTACCTTGTCAAACTGTTTGCATTGCAATGCTACTAGCCAAAGTATATGCCAACTTCTATTCGTTGTTATAACGTCTTTTTCTCAAATTATGAATCCCTTTACATCTTGGAATGTGCCGATTTGCATCTTGAACTTGGAGTATCTTAAATACTGCTGTTGTGAGCAGCCCGAGCAGTATTCTGGAACTTCTTCCATCTGTTAATATATGGCTAGATAGTGGATGGTAAGCCTGGTGGCTGCAAATTGATGGAATGATGGACCATTGTTAGCCTGCAGTACTCTGGAACTTCCATTTGTGAGTGCAAGGCTAGTTTGATTGAAGGAGTGATGGAATGTTTGTTCACTGTTAGCCTTTTAGTTGCAAGATACAATTGATGCCTCGCTTGTCCTCTTGCTTTGATCAATTAACCATCTGCAGGGAATTTCGTTGTTTCAATCATCTTTCGTCGACCTCGATGAGAAGGCATTTGCTTTCCGTTTCCGTTTCAATCATCTTTTCGTTGTTCCAATCATCTTTTGTCGACCTCGAGTACTTGTAGTTGTACTGGACTAGTAATTTCTGCTGCTCTAGCACAACCCAACTGATGAACTGATCCGCCGGTTGAGGGATAGGAGCCCATATGCGTTTTGCATTGGGACTTTGTGAGGACATCGGGATAGCAACCGAGGTACGTGTCGGCTGATCTGCTGGCTGATAGAGCTCACGTGCATCTGCATCGGAGGCAGAGAGGTAGTACGTGTCGACTGCCCGTCGAGTGTAGAAATCAGTTCGCCCCTCTGCTTGACACCTGGTGCACTGCTATGGCGAGGTGGCCATGAAACCCGAATCCCTAGTTCGATCCACACACATAAGTCTTGGATTCTACTAGTAGGCCAAAAGCGATGTACCTTTATAAACAGTGTTTGATACTAGCGGGTCAAGTAGACATTCAGATTATAGAAGGGCTGCATTCTTGCAATGGAGGCAACCAAGGAGAGCCACCACCAGCAGCAGCAGAGGAAGCTGGCCGCCGGCGACACGGTGCAGCTGCCGATGGAGACCAGCCCGTACGTGCAGTACAAGGAGGACGACGGCCTGGAGGACTACAAGCTGCGCGCCTACGGCGTCCGCGGCCACCTCCCCGTCTCCGACGTCCCCCACGGCGGCAGCGGCACCGACGCCCCCACCATCCCCGGCACCGCCGTCCCCGTCGCCGCCCAGCGCCACCAAGAAGGCGACACCGCCGCCGCCGGCACCGGCCGCGTCGACACAGCCACCGACGCCATCAATCGCCATGGCGTGCCATAGACCATAACATCTTTTCGGTTTTCAGTGTGTGGTAGTGTTCACTGTTCAGAGTCCAGGGAGTGATAAATAAATAAATAAATAAAGCCTGAAATGTGTAGTTCACTATCAGGCACGGTGTAATACTACTCTATATATATATATATATATATATATATATATATATATATATATATATATATATATATATATAATATATATATATATATATATATATATATATATATATATATATATATATATATATATATATATATATATATATATATATATATATATATATATATATATATATATATATATATATATATATATATATATTATATATATATATATATATATATATATATATATATATATATATATATATATATATATATATATATATATATATATATATAATATATATATATATATATATATATATAAGAGTAAATTTACTGTAACATCTTGAAAACTTACTTAATCCCTCTTAACCTTTTAAATTTACCTGATTCTTTCTATATCCCAAAATTTCAAAATTTCAAGATGAAACACTCAATCCTCTTTATACCTTTTAAATTTACCCTATTTTTTCTATACTCCAAAATTTCAAAATTACCCGATGATTTTTTTTATGTCCTTGCCGTTACATTTATATTTTTTTATTTTATTATTAAGTTTGATTGTAAATATTTTTTTATACAAATATATGCTTAAAAATGATTGAAAATTTCATTTGAATGCACAGTATATGTATTTTGTGAAATTAATGAGACTAAATAATTAGTGAAAAAATAACATAAATTTTAAAAATAAAACAAATGTAATAGATTGAAATTTATTTGAAATTTTAATAGAATAATGAATTCATAAAAAATAGGAGCATTCCGTAAACGATTATCCCGTAAACGATTATCGTGAGCATTAGTAGCCTCGTCTTTGTATTAGTAGCCTCGTCTTTGTATGAAGCTTCTCATTTTTTATGACATTTTAATAATTAAAATAAATACATATTTTTTCTTTTATTATTTAAAATATTTTTTCACAAATAATTTATAAATTTTTATGTTCATCTATGCGTAGGGGTAAAATGATCAATAATTTTATAATTAGACGGACATCCGACGAAAGGGGCAACTAACGATCAATTGATCAAAGGGTCATGAAAGGAATCAAATTAAAATTTTAAGGATATAGAAGAGACAAATAAATTTCAAAAGTACGAGAGAGATTGAGTGAGTTTTCAAGAAATCTATGTTTAACGGTTTTCAACCTCTTCCATGTCTCTATCGATGATGCTTATTTATGCAGTTAATTATTCACTATTTCTCCTCATATCTCACTGTAACAAAATGATGATCAATTAATTCATCATCACTGATTTACTGATATAATATACTGGCAGAATTGACTGTCAGTAATCAGCTGCAACCCTTGGCGCCGAAGCCGATCCTCTGGTTGGTGACGTCGTACGCGACGGCAAACGTCTTCTGCTGCGTGTTGCCGAGGATGCCGATGGACGAGTCGTCGGCGTTGGGCGCGAACGCCAGGCACGCCTGCGACACCTTGGAGACGTAGAGCACGCCGGTGAAGTCGAGGCTCACGGTGGCGCCGCCGTCGAACGCCAGCTCCACCGTCGGTATCTGCGCCGTCCTGTGCCCGGTGAAGTCGTAGCACGTGTCGAGGATGGACAGCGCGGGGGCCTTCTTGTACTGCGCCATGGACCGCGCGAACGCCGCACGGAGCGGCCCGTACGCGCGCGGCGGGAGGCGGGTGATCACCGTGCCGGAGTCGATCACCGTGCCGCCGGCCGCCGCGAACACCGTCGTCGGGATCCTGACCGCGCGGCCGCCGACCTTGATGCCGACGAGGTCGAGGTAGTAGAACGATGGCGTCTCGCTGTTGGTCACCATCGCCGTGAACTGCGCGTTCGCCGGCGGGGCGCCGCCGAGGGACAGGTAGCCCTTGCCGCTCGATGACGACGGCAGGCAGTAGGTGAACCCCGGACCGTAGTTCGGCGCGCCCTGCGACGACAGCGACACCTTCTCCCGGCCGAGGCCGAACAGTCCGTCGGCCTGGCCGAACAGCCCGGCGTTCTGGTCGCCGCACCCGAAGACGAAGCCGGGGAGCTTGTCCGACGCCGAGAGCGTCAGCGTGTCGCGCACGAGGTTGCCGTCGGTCTGCGACTGGTCGCCGTACACGACCTCGTACCGGCACTTGCTGTCCGACGAGCAGCTCGACGAGTCGAGCTCCTGGCACTCCGGCGCGCCGCAGGGCACGGCGGCGTACGTCGACGACAGCGACGGGTCGAACAGCGGGTCCTGCTGCGCGTAGCAGTCGTCGCAGGGCTTGCACTGCACCCACGATAGGTCGCTGCCGGTGTCGAACACCACGGCGTACTGCTTCGCCGGCGTCCCGAGCCCGACGGACACGATGTAGTTTCCGGTACCGAGGGAGATGCCCCTCTGCGCCGGCAGCGACACGCCCTGCTTCGAGGCGCGTGCCGGGTCCACCACCGACGCGCTCCCGGCGCCGGCGCCGGCGACCTTGCGGTGGATGGAGTCGACCCTGGCCTGGTCGCGTTCCAGGATCTCGGCGTGCGACGGCGCGCCGCCGCGACGAGCCTGAAGCGGTGAGCACGGGCCGTGACGGTGCACGACGCTGAGAGCCGACGAGTTGGGCGCCGCTGCATGATAGCGGAAATGGAAATGAGCCTTGTAATGCAAGAATGCAACTTGAAGCAGAGCAAGCAAGCATTTCAATTTTCAAGCATTCTAAACGGAACAATATGTGTAGACAATGTAGTCATCAGCATAGCAAAAAAAAAACTTCTTGTAATCAATCAGCAACTGGTAAACTGATGCAAGCCTGATCCAATACCGACCAAATTTATGAGCCGGATATTTGGTGCATCATTTTGAATAAGGCTAATATTGAACTTTTATTTTTTTATAAATAAATTTTAAAATATTTACTTTAGAAACATGAAAACCATATGGATATATTAATCTTAAAAGATACTTTAATAAAATAGCTATTTTTATATATACTGAAATAGTAAATAATGCTAAAAGTTGTTTTTTTAGATCGTGCACTTGTCTGAAATAAAAAAGTATTATGGAACTAGATAGAGTATTTGAGCTCAATGACAGGCAGAATACTTGTCTACAGACTAACCATGCATACTCCAAAATGGCCTAACATATTGCTTTATTTGAGTGTTTTCAATGGCCCAGTCTGACCAACATGGCCAAGATTCATACCAGTTCGAGATGATTGGCCGACCAGGTTGCATTTTTTTACACAGTAACTACTTCAGACTTCGGTTTCAGATAGTAGTTGGAAAGAAGACAAACTAAAATTCCTGCCATCACTTGTCCTACACTTCTACGGTTAGATGGTCGGATCAAGAAATTCTCTTTTGAAACGGCAGTCGTCGTTTCGTCTCACGAACGTGTTTCTTTTGACTTGTGTGTGTACCTAATAGTAGCTGTTAGCGTTGCATTACCCGTAATATAAGACTAGTTTCTTTATTGACCATCTAAAAGTTAATCCTCTGAAAGTAATCAAGCCATTTACTTCAAGATAATACTACATCTATTTCATATTATAAGTCGTTTAGATATTTTTAAGTCAAACTTATTTTTATTTGATATTTGATAAAATTTATACAAAAATATAATAATATCTAAAAAAATTAAAATATGTTTAATGTTAGATGTAATGAACCTAATTTAATATTATAAGTATTGTCTTTTATAAATTTGATCAAACTTTAAAATGTTCGCTTTTAAAAAATTAAAACGACTTATAATATAAAACGAAGAGATTAACATTTACACGATTACATATGTGCATAGCAAAATTCAGGAGTCATTTCGATTTGAAAGCAAAAAATGACACTACCTTTCGATGCAGCGCAGGCCTCGCTCGGCAGCAGGGAGCTGACGCTGAAGACGTGCCAGTTCGGGTCATTCGTCCGAGCCGCCGGGCGGGCGGCGCCGCCGTTAATCCGGCGAGGAGCAGCCACCAGAGCTAGAGCCACAACCAGAGCCACGAACGCTCTCCCACGAACAAGAAGAGAACATCGCGACGACGAGGACGCCATGACGATAGTCCTCGTGACCTCGTCACAGCTCAGTCGCTGATCGAGCTGAGCTAGCTAAGCTATCACTCGCTTGTCTCTGCAGCTGAAACGATGGCCATGGCCGCTGCTTATATAGCATCTTCGTTAGTTGGCAACGCACAAACCACCACCACGGCTGCTGGCCTGGTGCCCTGGTCCACCCACACCACACGCGGCGTCAAAGTCGTCCTCGTCGTCGGCGGCTCTCGTCGCCGTCAGCCGTGTGCAGAAAAAGGATTAGGCCGGTTGTGCGCCACACACGGCTAGCCGGCGTCCGATCAAGGAGCACCATGGCTTGGCGTGGCATTACACGGCGACGACGACGAGGAGCGATCGAGCTAGCTAGTGACCAACTGTCAACTCCAACTCCCAACTCGATCCAACGTGATCGTTCGCACGCACGAGCACACGAACACGCGCACTACTGAGAGTAAATTGCCGTTCAGATCAGTCGTCAAGTCAGAGCCATCTTAAGCTGATCACCATGATGCACGCGCTACTTGCCTGCTCTCTTCGTTCATAAATATAAGTGTGTTATGGGATGTTAAGCAAAGATTAAGAATAATGAAAAAGAATTCCTTTCGGTCAGCTCGTTGGTTAAAGGTTAGAAAATTTTGAATTCTTGTGCTTTTTTCAAATATAGTAATTAGTCGTAAATGAGAGTATACGTGTCAAATCTAATACTTAAATTTGAGTGAGCTGGTTTCGTCGCAAGATATTTAGGCTGAGTTCGTTTCCAAGCTTTCCCAACTAACTTCTTTCTTTCTTTTTTCGTGCGCACTCTTTTCAAACGGTTAAACGATGCATTTTTTATAAAAAAATTTATATTAAAGTTGCTTTAAAAAATCATATTAATCCATTTTTCAAAAAAAATAAATTAATACTCAATTAATCATGCGCTAATGAATTGTTTCGTTTTACGTGCACGAGAAATTAGATCCATCCCCAAGTGTCGAACACACCCTTAACCAGTTAAGCTATGATAGCTTCGTATACTGTGAATAAAATTTGAGTATGAAATGCTTATATTTCGGAAAGAGGGGAAGTACGTTGCTATATATCTATAATTGCTTCGAAATCTAGATCGATTTGGCTACGATCAAAATGGGCATAGGAAAATGACACCTCTTCCCGTTCTGAAAGGCAGGCAGAGACCGACCTGTGTCACACTCGTGTAATTGGGTGGTGAATGCTGATATATATGTTCGGTTTCAAAAAAAAATGCTGATATATATGTTGGAGGTTGCTTTCCTGCCTCCACCACGCCAGAAAGCAGGAAATGCCTATGCATGCAGTGCTCGATTGCTGAGGCACTGACAAAGTGGCAAACACAGCTGGTGTGCAACGGTGTGTCATGTCATGGCTGCGTGAGATCAAACACACATGGCTTGCACAAAAAACTCGATAAAGATCGCAACTAAATCTCTTCGAGAGGGTTGATCTTCAGTAATAAGAGCTTAACTAATTTAACTTCAGCTAGCAGTCAAAACTATGTACTCCCTCAATTTTAAATTATTCGTCGCTCTAAATTTATTCTAAATCAAACATTTTATATTTTGACTATTATTTTTTATAAACTCATATTATTTAATATTATAAGATTTATATCTTCAGATTTACCATGAGAAATACTTTTCGAATATATAATTTACATGTTGTTAAGTTATGCGGACCTCTAAAAAATAATGGTTAAAGATTTTCATATTTGATTTAGGACGACAAATCTAAAATAACAATTAGACAAGCATATAAACCTCTCTATTTTCTTCGGTAGTTACAGCATCGATGATACATTTAGAACAAGACAGGGGATGAGACATGAGAACACAAAGTGCATTACTCATATGATTGGTGTACTGTAGTACTTCTGCATAGACAACACCGGATTTAATTAACTTTGATTAGACTTGGGAACGACACCACACTGCATTTTCCTAGTCCATGCATTCTTCTTTTCTCCAAGGTGTCTGTCTGCTGCCATGCAAAGTAGGAGTATTGCAATTTGCAAATGGCTAGTGCAGAAAGAGCAGGAACCTAACCAGGTCTGTCACTTGTGCGTGGCTGCCGTTTGTTCAGGCTCGCAGGACAAGCAGGAAAAAGCAGCGTTTGCTCGTAGTTGCCATGACAAAATCGAGAAAAAAAAGCAAAGAACTGTACCTAACATTATACTACTGCATACCCCCATAATATATATATATATATACACACACACAAATATCCTTTGTTCATTTCTACAGAAACCTAGATAGGTGCCGGTTGGAAAATCCGACAATCTAATCCGGCACTTAAAAGGCGACACATATAAGAGAAATCTAAGATGCCGGTTTTGGAACCAAACCGGTACCTTTGAAGTCCCAAAAATAATAAAAATGCAGCTCGATGCATCGGCTCAAATCGAGCCAATGCACATAATCACACAATCATGAATAAAACAAACATCCACAAAAATCCATGAACAAAATCAACGAGGAAGCCGCTGCTGGAGGGAGGAGCCGCTGCTGCCGCCGGAGAGAGTGGATCCGCCGCCAGGGAGAGTAGAGCTGCCAACGCCGGGGAGAGTGGAGCCGCCGTATCCGGGGCTTCTCCTCCACCCTCGACACAAGCTCCCCACTTGCGAGGCCGTTGCCTCTCCTGCCGCCGGGCCGCCGCTGCCCCTCTGGCTGCCGCCTAGGAGGGTTTTGACTAGCCATAGTAGCCTCCCCTCCCGTCGAATCTGGCAAAGGGGAGGGTGCCGCCGGGCCGCCACCGCCCCTCCTACTGCCGTCTAGGAGGGCGCCACCTGGCCACCGCAGTCTCCCCTCCCGTCGGATCTCGCGGAGGGGAGGGCGCCTGTCACGCCCAGAAATTCGCTAACCCGAATTTCAAGCAGAATGTGTATTAAAATCCCCGTCCAGGACCGGCCAGGGTACACAAACAACAAAGTTGACATACAAATCCACATCTTACAAACACCATAGAAATCTCTTACATAAATGCAGCGAAAAAAGGAAACAAGCGATTCTAATTAACTAGACGCTCGCAGCATGGCAACTCCATTTCACGGGCATCCTTGACGGCAAGCACAAGCCTACTCTTCTGAGTAGCCTCCATCTGACACGTACTCCAACTCTGGTGTGGGGGAGAAAATGAAGCAAGACTAAGTACTACCCACTGTACTCAACAAGTCATACCGAAAAGAGAGTAATGATGCAAGTAATAGCAAAGGAGGTTGAATTGGTTATTTGCATGAAATACGCATTTAAAGACAATAGTTGAATGCGGTAAAACAGTTGAGTTAATTAATCAAAATTGAACCATCACTGTCCAACGTTACCCCACGTTGCGACAGGCTCAAACCACCACCTGAACTATACCAGTTTCATTAGGTCAATTTATTAGAAGTGTAACTAATCACGGTGAATCTAATTGATCGTCCATAACCGCAGGCACGACTATTCGAATGGTTCTACTTTGATCAGAGGTGTACAACTGTACCCACAAGACACAGCCCCACAACACGTTACCATGCGCCGACATACCACCACGGTACACCGGAAAGGAATTGCGACAGGACCCTTCGCACAACCCTTCCTAACCAAGCGCACCACACCACAGGTTTCGCCCCCACCTTTAAACCAAGGCAGGCAGCCCCCTCTCGTGCCTAGGTGAATCTGGCAGCTGATCAATGGGTAAACTCCCGCCGACCCAACTTCATCACGCCCACCCTCGCCTGGATGCGTTGGCTAGGAAAAAGCCATGCTACAAGTCCAGCCATTACCCATGCTGGCTTGTGAAAGTACGATAAGTCTTCTAGGGTTTCCCGTGAATCGGTCCTTAATTGTCATGAGCACGACCATCAAAACCATGTGCTCACAACCCACCATTATCTAGGTTTTAGTTGGACTAATTATTTAATTATTCACGATTAACCATCGTGAGCCAACATTAAATAACCATCGTTAGCTAATAGTGCAACATTAATTATCCCAATAATATGCTAATGTTTCTAAGCAGGGCTAAGCATATTCTAGCCTAGCTACTACTCAAATTACCTCCCAAGCTATCAACGGTATGAGATAATGAAACCCTAAGGCTGAGTACAATAGGTAAATAAGCCCATAAATGACATTATAAAACAATGCAATATTTAGAGAAAAATAAGACATTCGTAATTTAGGTACAATATGTTCAAGTGAATAAGCATGACTTGCCTTGCTCCTGCGCTAGATCGACCTCGGCAACAACCTCGAAGCAAACCGGAGAGTCGGAATTACCGGAATCTAAACAAAAAACAAAGCACACAAGCAAATAGGCTATAAGTCTACTGAAACAGAGAACAAAACCATTTTTAATGGATTCTACATATTTTTATGAATTTTCTGCAACTTGAATGGACTCAAACGGAGTCCGGATGAATTAGTTATGAATTTTAGAAGATTAAACAGAAAAGTCCTTATTCAATTATTGAGTAATAATCCCTAGGGCTGACGTCACTGACGCCAGGGCTGACGTCAGCGGGAGGATGGCGCCGGCAGGTGGGCCCCACCTGTCGGTGGCACGGGGTCCCGGTCCACGGTGGACCGAGTCCACCAGCCGGTGGCGGGCGGCGCACCACGCGGCACCGACGTGGCGCCGACGCGGCGGCCACGCGGCGCGCGCGCGAACGGCAGCCGAGCGGTGGCCGAGCAGGGCGGTGCGCTAGCGGCGCCGAGAGGAGAGAGAGAGAGAGGACGGAGGCGGCGCTCACCGGAGATGAAGGAGACGACGGCGGTGACGGCGCTAGGGTGCATGGGAGGCGGTGGCGTTAGGGGAAAAAGAGAGAGGGGAACGCGGGGAGGTCGATTTATTGGGAGGGGCCGGGGCTAGGGTTCGGCCGTCGGCTCCGGATTTCTCGCCGGAGTTCGGCGCGAGAGAGGAGAGAGAGGGCGGGATTCGGTTGCGAATCCCGGCCTCTACGGCGCAGGGGAGATGGCGCGGAGTGGGGGAAGCGGGAGCGGGCGGCGCGAGCAACGCGGGGAGGTGGGTGGCGGCGATTGCGGAGGCGCGTGGGCGCGGGAGATGCGGGCGGCGCGGGCAGCGGCAGCCAGTTGCGGGAGAGACGGCCCGGGCGGCGGCCCCACATGTCGGCGGCCTTGGAGGGCGAGGGAGGCGGCATGGACTTCGGGGCGGCTCGGGCCGCGGCCTCAGGCCGGCCCGAAAGAGAGGAGGGGCGGCGGGGCGGTGCGGGCGGCCTTGGGCCGGCTCGGGAGGGAGAGGAAGGTGGCGCGGCGGTGTGGGCGGCCTTGGGCCGGCTCGGGAGAGGGAGGAAAGTGGGCCGACGGCCCAAAAAAAAGAGGAAAAAGAAAAAGAAAAAGGGAAAAAGATTTCTCAGGAATTTAATTATTGCGGTGGAGGTTTTTTAATTGGTTAAAATTATTTCTAGGGCTCTGAAAATTCCACTAAAAATCCTGTTAATGTATTTTAACATGGGGAACTCAAGAAAAATCGCACCATGCCATTTTCACTTGATTAAATATATTTTTAAATTAGAATTTTGCTCTAGGTTAAAAAGGAAAATTTATTTTACGCGATTTATTTCACGAATTTTAACCTGAAAAGCAAACCTCGGGGTGTGACAGCACCTCTGGGAGGCCGCCGCCCCTCCCACCGTCGCCGCCACCTCCGCCGTCGGGTCGCCGCCGCCGCAGTGTGGGGAGGGCGCACGAGAGAGCCAAGAGAGGGTGCGGTGGATGGAAGAGGAGGAGAAGAAAGAGAGAAAGCGCGTGGTGGGTGGGTGGGCGAATGGATAAGAATGGCTAAAAATCTCTCTCCCTCCCCCATGTGGCTCGGCTTGGTTTTATGAGTGTCGGTTTTTTTTAAAAAGACATCTATAATATGTTAGAGGCGTCTTTTTTTAAAAAAAAAACGCCTATATTATTAGTGTCGGTTTTTCAGAACCGGCACCTATAATCGTTTAAAGGTGTCGGTTTTTTGTGTTTTCAGTTTGCGAAAGTGGAAAAAGGTCTATAGGTGTCGGTTTTTAACACTTTCAATACTCATAGTGTTGATCTCTATGTGTTTTTCTATAGTAGTGGATTAAGCGGGAATGAATCGGAGACGACCTACCAAATGTGTACACGTGCAATGCATCCGGTCAGTCAGCTGCGTGCAGAAATGGGCGAAAAAACTGTACAAAGTGCATAGCTAGCTAACGTTCACTGTCACATGGTCGACACTTCATTGATCGCACTAAGAACGAAAGACGAGTAGACGACGACCGTCATTAGTGACGCCCACGCTAATTACCCTCGAGTCAAACACAGGTGCAGGGAATAATTATTGCGGTTAATATCTTGGAGTAGTTAATTAAGGCGTTAACCATCATGTGCAACCGCACGATCTCTCGTTCCGTTCATCTGTCGTGATGACCACAGGATGGTTGAAGGGTAGAAAGACAATGCTAAGGATTTGTTTAGACGAGTTTTTAACCGCTACAACTTTTACTATAATCTTTGTTAGAGCTTTTCAAATAGTTCGGTTTTTATCTAGATTTTTAAAATACGTAGTTATAGAATCTATAAAATAAGTTAGAAGCCAAAAAACAAAAAATCTGTTTTTCTAGATTCTCATCAGCTAGCTTCTCATAGCTCATCAGTTGGCTTCTCATAACTGTTTCTTAAAATTTTAAGTTTTCCAAAATAAAGCCTAAGGCTATGTTTCGGCGTTGAGGGTTGTGACTTGGGAACCCTTCCTCCTAGATACATCAAACGAAACGATAAATTAAAACATGATTATTTAAATATTAAAAACAGTTTTTAAAATAGATTAATATAATATTTTAAAGTAACTTTTCTCTAGATTTTTTTTAAAATATATCATTTAGTAGTTTGAAAAATATGTGTATGAAAAAAGAAAGTAAGGGAGAGTAGAAGTTGGAAAAAGGTATGCAAATATCTATCTCGAGCCTTGCTTGTCTTCATGGCTTCCACGGGCCACTGGACCTTCGCTTGTTTTCATGGGCTTTTATCGGCCACTGGACCTTCGCTTGTCTTCATGGCCTTCACGGCCACCTGACCCTAGTTTGTCTTCATGGGCTTCATAGGCCACTTGATCCTAGCTTGTTTTCATAGGCTTTACGGGCCACTGGACCCTCGCTTGTCTTCATGGGCTTTATGGGCCTCATGTCCACAAAATTTCATTGCCGGCCCGGCCTGGCCCAGGAAAAATTATTACCCGCAACTAGTAGTCAACACGCGCTGCGGCCTAGCCAGCTTCTAGGCCCAGGTAGAAGGTTCCAGAAGACGAGGACCCAATAAAAGCATCTCCCACCCCCACGATCTCTCGCACTCTCTAAACCCTCTCCTAACCCTAGCCGCCGCCGCACGTCGTCTCCTCCGCCTGCGAGCTCCTCTTCTGCCGGCGAGAGATCGGAGCACGCAGGGTGCGGCCATGGCGTCGGAGACCGAGACGTTCGCCTTTCAGGCCGAGATCAACCAGCTGCTGTCCCTCATCATCAACACCTTCTACTCCAACAAGGAGATCTTTCTCCGCGAGCTCATCTCCAACTCCTCCGATGTAAGTGCTCCCCCAAATTATTCGCCTCTCGCTTACTCCCCTCGCGTCGCGGAATCGAATCGGTTGCTAGTTTATGTGCTATTTGCTGTTGTTGTACGCGTCGATCTGTGAGCATGGCGGCATCTGAGGATCATATCGTAGAATTGTTTCAAATCAGTGAGATGTGCGCGTTCGCTCGTGATTTGTAGAGTGTGTATTATTAAAACCATAAGTGTTCTTACTGTTGTACGCGTCGATATGTGAACATGGCGACATCCGAGCACCACATTAATGGCGTAAACTTTTGTCCCAATCAGCTAGGTTTGTGCGTTAACCCGTGAGGGTAATCGTTAGTGTGTGGGAATGTGCCGATGCTTTTACAGATCTGTTTGTTCCGGCCATGAATGTGACATGGGTGTTGATTTATGCAGGCGTTGGATAAGATTAGGTTCGAGAGCCTCACGGACAAGAGCAAGCTCGATGCGCAGCCGGAGCTGTTCATCCACATTGTCCCTGACAAGGCTAGCAACACCCTGTCGATCATCGACAGTGGTGTCGGCATGACCAAGTCGGACCTCGTCAACAACCTCGGCACCATCGCGAGGTCGGGAACCAAGGAGTTTATGGAGGCGCTCGCTGCTGGCGCTGATGTGTCCATGATTGGGCAGTTCGGTGTTGGATTCTACTCCGCCTACCTCGTCGCTGAGAGGGTTGTTGTGACCACCAAGCACAATGATGACGAGCAGTATGTGTGGGAGTCCCAGGCCGGCGGGTCCTTCACTGTTACACGTGACACCTCTGGTGAGCAGCTTGGGCGTGGTACTAAGATCACCCTCTACCTCAAGGATGATCAGGTATAAAGATTTGGCCTATTCCTCCTGTGATATTCCTATTACTTATGTTGATATATGTTTCTGTCATGTGATGTTTTTAGTGAGAACATTAGATGTTTTATACATATGACAATTGGATGATTTTAGGTGAGTATTGTTGTGTTGGCATGCTACCATTGAACATGATCTGTCTTCACTGTTAACATGTTCCGAAGAACTATTCTTGTGACTTTAATAAGTGGTTGTCTTGTGTTGATATGGTGCTCATTTTGTAGTACAAATAAATGTGTTGTATAGGTTAGGAGTGTACCACAGTCTATTAAGTACTGGTATTTCGTTCACCTGGCTATATTGACTGAAATCAACAGTACTAATAAACTGTAATTCAGTAGTCACTTGGTGATGTTTGGGTGATAGCAATGTATGTTTTGTGTAAACATCTTTGTGATATCCATAAATAGATTTACCGCTGTATTTCTGTTCATTTGTGATGTAAATATGTCTGTCTTGTATGCTACATTAATCTACTCTGACTATTTTGTTGCATTCTGCTAATTGATATTTATGTTACACCGTATAGTCAGTTCCATGATCATTATTAATTACATTAATTGAGTGATTGGATTATGTGTTTTGTTTCAATATGCATGTTGGAATGAATAACTGCATAACACATTGTTCCAATAATTAGTGGTGTTGTGTGAGTTTTGTTTCTTGTGTATCATTGGTCTTTGCTCTTGCTGTTTGTAATTCACAGTTGCCACTTATGTGCAGCTGGAATACCTTGAGGAGCGTCGCCTCAAGGATCTGGTGAAGAAGCATTCTGAGTTCATCAGCTACCCTATCTCCCTGTGGACCGAGAAGACAACCGAGAAGGAGATTTCTGATGATGAAGACGAGGAAGAGAAGAAGGATGCTGAGGAGGGAAAGGTTGAGGATGTTGATGAGGAGAAGGAAGAGAAAGAGAAGAAAAAGAAGAAGATCAAGGAAGTCTCTCACGAGTGGAACCTGATCAACAAGCAGAAACCCATTTGGATGAGAAAGCCAGAGGAGATCACCAAGGAGGAGTACGCTGCTTTCTACAAGAGCTTGACAAACGACTGGGAGGAACATCTGGCTGTCAAGCACTTCTCTGTGGAGGGTCAGCTTGAGTTTAAGGCCATCCTGTTTGTACCCAAGAGAGCTCCATTTGACCTCTTTGACACCAGAAAGAAGCTTAACAACATCAAGCTGTATGTACGTCGGGTGTTTATCATGGACAACTGTGAGGAGTTGATCCCAGAGTGGCTCAGCTTTGTCAAGGGCATTGTTGATTCTGAAGACCTTCCTCTCAACATCTCACGTGAGATGCTCCAGCAGAACAAGATCCTGAAGGTGATCCGCAAGAACCTTGTGAAGAAGTGTGTCGAGCTCTTCTTTGAGATTGCTGAGAACAAGGAAGACTACAACAAGTTCTACGAGGCCTTCTCCAAGAATCTCAAGCTTGGCATACATGAGGACTCCACCAACAGGACGAAGATTGCTGAGCTCCTGAGGTACCACTCCACCAAGAGTGGTGATGAGTTGACCAGCCTGAAGGACTATGTAACCCGGATGAAGGAGGGCCAGAGTGAGATCTATTACATCACTGGTGAGAGCAAGAAGGCTGTTGAGAACTCCCCCTTCCTTGAGAAGCTGAAGAAGAAGGGTTATGAGGTCCTGTATATGGTTGATGCCATTGATGAGTACGCTGTCGGTCAGCTCAAGGAGTTTGAGGGCAAGAAGCTTGTATCTGCCACCAAGGAAGGTCTGAAGCTTGATGAGAGCGAGGATGAGAAGAAAAAGAAGGAAGAGCTCAAGGAGAAGTTCGAGGGTCTGTGCAAGGTGATCAAGGAGGTGCTCGGTGACAAGGTGGAGAAGGTTGTCGTCTCTGACCGTGTGGTGGACTCTCCCTGCTGTCTAGTCACTGGGGAGTATGGCTGGACTGCTAACATGGAGAGGATCATGAAGGCCCAGGCTCTGAGGGATTCTAGCATGGCGGGCTACATGTCTAGCAAGAAGACCATGGAGATCAACCCGGAGAATGCCATCATGGACGAGCTCCGCAAGCGTGCCGACGCGGACAAGAATGACAAGTCCGTAAAGGACCTGGTGATGCTGCTCTTCGAGACTGCCCTTCTGACCTCCGGCTTCAGCTTGGAGGACCCCAACACCTTCGGCACCAGGATCCACCGCATGCTCAAGCTCGGCCTGAGCATCGACGAGGACGAGTCCGCTGAGGCTGACGCCGACATGCCGCCGCTGGAGGACGATGCAGGTGAGAGCAAGATGGAGGAGGTCGACTAAGCGCCATGGTTGTCATTCGGCCGCCATCTCCTAGAGTCGTAGTTCTCTATAGCTTTATCTGACAATTGCTCTTCGCCATTTTTGCTATGCTGGATGTATCGGTATTGCGGTATCTTAGCGCCTGAACATTGCGTGGTATTTGCTCAGACAGTTACGTTTTAAATGCTACTATATGCTAGTTAATTAATCCTGAATCTGTATTTTCTTGATTCTGCATTAGCCCATTTATAGAATCTGTTTGTTCTTGATTCTGCTTTATCTCCACTTTGTTCTTAGCTTGAATGCGCCTTTTGTTCTGTTGCCCCTATCTCATTACATCGTGGAAGTACATCTATCTAGATACAATTTTTTGATGCTATTTCGAACTGAGGTCCTTGATGACACTGGATTACTTTTGATAGGCACTGAGTAGCTTGTCTTACACTACACATGTCTTCTCGACTGATCTAAAATAGCACTTAACACATCTGTGAAGAATCCCAATGTTATTTGCTTCAGAGAACAAAGCACAAAGCAGCCCATTCTGCTCCTCACTTTGCCTCTCAGCTTTAACAAAGGCAAAGCATAACGCATTCCTTAACCTGTCAATCTGTCATCCACACGCAGCCGCTTTACTCTCCCAAGAACACAAATGCGCACACAAGACACAAACCGAGATGCTCACCTGTTAATACTGCGATCTTGATTGAATCTTGGGAGCTAGCAAGGACCATTTGCCGCTGCATTTTAAGCATGCCGTCTCCAACCTCGTCGGCGTCGGCAGCAGCCAGGGAGAGCGCCGGCGCCGGCGAGACCCTACGCAACTCCTGCCACGACTTCGCGCGCAGCCTGGCGCGGCTGCCGGCCAGCATCATGGAGGGCCTCTCCAGGTCCATGGCTCGCCGGAGCCGCCGCCCTCGCGACACCCAGCAGCCTCACCCTCCTCTTCCTCCTCCGCTCGTGCCGGAGGAGCTCGTCTTCTTCGCCGAGTTCGAGCGGCGGTACGGCGGCCGCCACCCGTTCTTCTACGGGTGCCGGCTCGGGGAGGCGCTGGGAATGGCGCGGCGGGAAGGGAGGCTGGTGTTCGTCTACCTCCACGACGCCGCCGCCGGCGGCAACCCCTACACCGACCAGTTGTGCCGGGGGACGCTGTGCTCCGACGTGGTGGTGGAGTTCCTCGACGCCAACTTCGTGTCGTGGGGCGCCTTCGCCGGGAGAGGGGAAGGGGCGGCCATGGTGGCGGCGCTGCGGCCCGGCAGCTTCCCCTTCTGCGCCGTCGTCTCTCCCGTCTCCGACGAGAGCATCGTCGTCCTGCAACAGGTAGTATAGAACCCCATAATAATACGGAAGCAACAGGATCCAAAAAGTTATTTTGCTCCATCCTTTCCTCTTCAGCTTGTCAGCTACAACAAAAATTTAAATTTTAAAACTTTAGTTATAGTTGATTTTGATGTTTCTTTAATCATGGTTTATTTTTTAAGTATTGGCTTTTAAATCATTAATTCACGTATAAAGTTTACCTACAAACTATTTTTTGTCGTTAATAAGCATTACAGCTTATAATCAGTATTGTGCAGCGGTTTCATCTATAACCATGATAGCTGAGCTATAACCATGATAACTGAGCGAAAACCAGTGAAATCGAATTATTTTGCGCCAAAATTTTGAATTTTAGGATTTTTTAAATTTGACCGGTTTATCGAACGGTTTGTAAATGCAGACCTGTTAGACAAGGCCGATAAAACCGTGAGAACTGAGCGGTTATCGTCGCATTTGAAACGCTAAAGCAAGTAGCAACAATACTAAGAAGATACCAACAATGGAGAGAATGTGGGATCGATCTATCTTAAGTTTTTGTATCGATTAAGAGGTGGCACAAAATGTATCTACTTCCAGGTAGAAGGCCCGGTTTCGCCTTCGGAGCTGGTGGAGATTCTGCAGAGAACAATCGATGAGCAACGTGCATCTTCCAGACAGTCTTGGCCTGAAGAGCAGCTAGCTGCAGCAGTGAGAGCCTCAAGAGCTGAGGAAGAAGAGAGGATGAGATCAGTAGCTCTAAGGCTAAGACAGGAGCAGGATGCAGCTTATCTCCAATCACTTCGAAAGGATCAGGTAGACACATACATGTACATCATGTTGAGGTGGTGTTCTTCATCATCAGTTCATGTCCTGTTGATCAGGATGAGCTCACTGACTCCATTGATGTAGGAGAAAGAAAGGTCCAGGAAGAGTGTTCAGGAGGGATCTGCAAAGCCAAAGGCGAGCAATGGGCTTCGTCCAAGATACCCTGGACAAGCTGCAAGGGAGCCTAGCAAGGCAGCTCAGGCCAGAGCTCCTGCACAGAGTCAGAATGGAACTGCAGCTTCACACAGAACTGAAGCAAATACCAAGGTATGACAAAAATAATTGGGATTATTCCTTATTCGCTTGTACAAATGTAAAATGCATTTGTAACTGCTAGCAACAAGATGGGAAAACAGTTAATTACTAATGAGAATAAAAGTTTCTGGGGTTCAGTTATTCAGTGGACTGTTCAGATATTCAGTAGACAAGTGTTCAGAACTTCAGATCATGCATTCAGGTTTTCTGAAGTCTGAACTCTGGTTACAATGACAAAAAATATCAAGTGTTAATGTGTTATCCATCTAGTATCATTGTGCAAAGGATTTTTATGGGAATTTTGGTGGAAGTACTAATAAGATTTCCCTGAGTTAAGACCAGATTAATTGTAGAATTTTTTTATGCAGATAATGATAAGATTTCCCAATGGAGAGAGAAGGCAGCAGGCGTTCCATCATACAGATACCATCAGGGAAATCTACAGGTATGTTGATTCCCTGGGCATACCAGGCATCGGAAATTATCAGCTCGTAAGAAGCTATCCAAGGAAAACTTATGGTCGCCAGCAGCTGGAGATGAGTCTTCAAGATGCAGGCTTCTATCCAAGTGTAACACTGTACATTGAACAGCTTCAGTAAACATGCTGTAACCATGAAAATGACGGCAAATTTCGTGTAACAAATGACATAGAAACATCTGTATATGTGTATGTGTTTCTGCATTCAACTCTACTGAATGCGTACTGCCACTTTGCATACATCGAAACAAGTTACAGTATGTTGCAAAGGAAAAGCCACAGGTCTGAAACTTCAAAGTTCAGAGCATGATGCTACATGTTGGGGGCTTGGGGCAATGTTCATAAAGAGCGTAGGCAAATAGCATGGTCTCTTACCGTTTGGAGAGGGGTTACTGCACCGGACAAAATTTACTGAATTTTTAAATTCTTCTTTAAATTTTTAAAACGGGTAGCTGGATTCTTATCATTATCGCACCCCAGCTGTAAGGGACCATTTTTGTTTAAAATTTTAAATTGTTTAAATTCTTGTTCTGAAAATTCTTGTTTAAGTTCGCATGATCTGAATGCATGATCCTGTCTACTGAATTCTTGAATTGGATTGCGAACAATGCTTGGGTCCAAATTCGGTAGCTGTGAACCGTCCGATCCATTATATGCGGCTCTCGATCGACGGTCGTAGAGCGGCACTGTGGCAGCGGCGATGATTACGCACAAAAGCCCCTCATATTGAATCCTTCGTTCAAAACAACCCTCCATTTCCTGAGCTGCATATGAACCGTCCGATCGTATATAAGCGGCTTCAGATCAGCGTAGTTGTTGTAAAGCAGTAGCAGCGGTAACTTTGTATAAAAGACCCTAACACAAAATCGTTTGTTCAAAATAGCCCCCGGCTAGGACCGCTACCATTTTTCGCGATCCGACCGTCGAATTTGAGGTCGACATTTTCCGCCAATAAAACCGCCCGTTACTCTTCAGAACAGATAAGGGGCCCCACCCGTCAGTCTCACGGTTTCTGCTTTCCACATCCGCCGCGCCCATGGCGTTCGTCGCCGTCCACGCGCGCCTCGCCGCCGCCGCCGCCGCGCGGCCGCTCCGCTCCGCTGCCTCCTTCACCCCCCTCCGTTCCCTCAGTACAGTCACCGGAACCCGCCGTAGCGTTCGGCACCACCAGCGCCGGCCGAGGCGCGCCGCCGCCATCGCCGCGTCGCTCGACCTCACCGAGGACAACGTCCGGCTCGCCATCGACGAAGCCAAGGCCGAGGCAAGCTTGAGTCCTCTCCTCTTCTTCTTCTTCCCTCACCTCGTCCCCAATTGGAACGCCATTGTTGCTGATTTTCTGAATCTTAGCGCGAATTCGCCTCTGCTCCTGCTCGCTCAGCTGGGTCAGTTGTTCGACACATCGGTGGGAATCACAGGTGAAACACAATGTCCAAACCTGCGTTGCTGCGCTGAACACGGATCAAGAATCCGGGAGTAATCTTCTTCTCATTTTGTGTGGCAGGGCAAGTTGATCTCGCGGAGCTGGACGGGCCGTTCGTGAAGCTCCGGCTCAAGGGCAAGTTCTGGCACACCCGCGCCACCGTGCTCGCGCGGATCGGCAACTACCTCAAGAACCGCATCCCGGTGGGCATCTTTCTTGATTCCGTCGTGTTCTTGCTCCGGCTTGGGTGTGGAGCTGAAGAAAGCTTCGTTTTTAATTAAGTGAGAAGTGGTTATTGTTTGGGTAGGAAATCTTGGAGGTGGAGATAGAAGACGAGAAGCAGCTTGATGATAGCCCTGCAGCCTTCTGAGGTAACCACTATATATGAACACTGTAGCTGCTCTCTCATTACTTAAATCTTGTGATGCATTAATTTTAGAAGCATACAAATTTCAGGTCTAGAAAAGTTGTGGTAAAAACTGAAACTCATTTAAATCTTCAGTTTTATTCACTATGCACATTTTACTTACTACTGTTTTCATTCCAAAATACAAGCATTTTCAAGTCTTTAACAAAAACAGGTAGAGTGAACAAAATCTCTTTCGGTAACTTCAACGGTTAAATTTTGAAGTGCTTGGATTCCCTTTCCAAACATCCTATTGGTTGAAAATGTATAGATTTCTGTGCATTGGAATAAGTGCGGAAAGTGTTTTAGAAATGTGGTTGAATGAGACATATTCTGGAACTACGAATCTGGACAGGAAGCAAAATATAAAAGATTTTGGTTGGATGAAAGCCTGTTCAAATTCGTAGTCAGAGAATATGTCTCATCCAACCAAAATTTTTTATATTTTGGGACGGAGAGAGAGTACAAATTTTGAATCCTAGATGTACTTATATTTTGAAACAGAGGAGCAGTTAGTATCATTCATGAAGATATTAACTACCTGTTCAGCCGGTAGTCACTGTGTGCATAACATAGCTGCATATTGCAATGGCATTCACCAGTCAATGGCTCCCTCCAATGCACAAACCCGAATTTCTGAAGTTAAGCTGAAGAACCAAGTCTGTTGGAATGTACTATCCTACATTCCTACCTTACTTTTTTGGTCAACATTGCACAAATTCAGGGATCTCCAATTCCCCTACATTTTGATTGTGGAGATGCATATGATTTGAGACTATTTTATTTCAGCACTCACGAGTCGCAAGAACCTGAAAACTGTACTGACGGGACCTACTTACGGAGAGGTTTATTAGACGCTTTTCCTGATTCTGAGCTTGTTGGTATCACCTTTATGTGTATTTATTTAAAGAAGGGTGTAGCGACGATGTGCTGCTATTCTGAGTACTATATTTGTGTTCACTCTTTCAAATGATGTTTAAGTTGTTGTGGTCATCATGTTACATTCGAAATACCACTGCATCAGTGTGCTCCTATATGTTCATTTTATGTCTTCTCATGTGGACAGTACTCTGGTAGAAGTAGATGTTGGCTGCTCGTTCACAAAAAGTACTGGTCATCCATCCATCCAATGCGTCATGGTAATTCAATATCTTTCTTTTTTTAAAAAAAAAGATTAAAATCCGGCCTCTACATCCACAATAGATGTACATAGCCTAATGTCATACAAGAGTATTTAGACCCGAATTCCTTACAATAAAGATAAAAAAGTAACAAAGTGATAACACTTAAAAGAGAAAAGAGGAACACAAGACTACTCTTCCAATCTCCTTCTGAGGTTCCACCCATATTTTGCATACAACTCCATGATCATTGCCTCCAACATCTTGCAACATTCTTTCAATTTGTGGTCATCCTCTTCCTTAAGCAACAAAGACCACTATTGCGTCCATAAGTCCCTTTGAAGATTACCTATAGAAAAAAATTAGTTTTGGAGTCATTAAAGACCACATCATTTCTATTTAACCAAACCGCCCAACACAAAGCCGTGATGCCCACAAAAATTTGGTATTTTAGTCTAGGTTGAACATCATTTAACCAACTACCAAACATATTAGCAACACTAGTGGGTGGTCGAATCCCAAAAGTTATAAAAACGGCATTCCAAACACATCTTACGAAATGACAATAAAAAAAGAGGTGTTGTATTGTTTCATTAGAATTACAAAAGCAACATTTAATGCTACCCTTCCACTTCCTTTTTGCTAGATTATCTTTGATTAGAATAATGCCTCTTATTAAGTACCATAGGAAGTTCTTAATTTTCAAAGGAATTCTAAGGGTTTGTTCGTTTGAGAGTATTGGGAAGAAATTCTCTCCGCACGGAAAACGGAGCGACTCATTAGCATATGATTAATTAAGTATTTAGTAATTTTTTTTGAAAAATGGATTAATATGATTTTTTAAAGCAACTTTCGTATAGAAACTTTTTGCAAAAAATACATCATTTAACAGTTTGAAAACCGTGCGCGCGGAAAAAGAGAGATGTGAGTTGGGAAAGTTGGGTGAAGAACTCACCCTAAGCTTTCAAGTGAAAGTCCTACTTAAAACTACATCACAATACATGAGGGCATTATACATAGAATTTACTGTGAAGATTCCATTTTTATTAGCTCTCCATCTAAAAACATCATTTTGCTCCAAAAGGTTAACTGACATAATTTTTGACACTAGTTTATGCCAAGCCACTAAATTATCCCCTACTATGGCCCTCCTAAAAGAGACATTAAGAGGCTCTGTGTTTAACACATCAGCAACAACAACATTTTTCTTCCTAGTTATATTATAAAGTGACGGATATAGCTTATCAAAAGATATGGCACCAACCCAACAGTCCTCCCAAAACCTCAACCGAGTGCCATTGTGAACCTCAAAGGATCCACACGAGAAGGACTCCTTGACAACTATAAGTCCTGACCAAAAATGAGAGTCCCCCGGTTGCTTATCAACTTGGATAATACATTTCTTAGCCAAATACTTCTTCCTAAGTAAGTTCTGCCAAACTCCCTCTTCATTAATGAGCTTATACACCCATTTACTAAGCAAACACTTGTTTTGCAGCTCTAGGTTATGTATTCCAAGGCCTCCACACTCCTTAGGCCTACACATCACACTCCATTTAGCCAATCTGTATTTCTTTTTATGATCATCATTTTGCCAAAGAATCTAGATCTATAAGGATACCTTTAGGTACCTTGAAAAAGAAAAACATAAACATGGCTAAATTGGTCAACACAGAGTTAATTAACACCAACCTTCCTTCTATCGAAAGAAAATATTTCCCTTTCCAACTACTCAATTTTTGTTGGAATCTTTTCTCTATCCTTTGCCAATCTTTATTCGACGACTTCTTGTAATGCATTGGAATCCCTAAATATTTGAAAGGATAATTTTCCATGCCACATCCAAATAATGTGACATATCTTCCATTTGAAATTCTGATATGCTGATTTCTCACTTCTTACCCATTTGCGCCATATCTTTTTATGTTTTATGAACTCATTAAATAGGGTTCTTGGAATGCTTTTTATCTTAAAACTGAACCACTAAATCTTGCGTTGGGGCTACGCTGTGGCCATTTCAGTGCTCTTGTCAATCTGTCAAATGTCTGGGCAGCAATGAACTAGGAGTATCTGAAGAGAAAGCGGTTTACAACCCTAGGCCTCTACACCCATTTCGACAATCTTGTACTGAAATGTACTGAAATCAAATCTATTTGCCCTTTTCCTTTGAGAAAAAGTTGTTTGAGGCCACATCTGGTTCCTAGTTTGCACGGTCACCGATGTACTTATTGGATGGTGTCAATTGATAATGCTGCAAACTGTTGCTTTCGAATTACAGGGAGAAGTTGGGCCTGTCTATCATGTTTCAGACCAGAAAAAGGTGAGCATTTCATCATAAAAAGGGACATATTTGACGAAGCATGTTAGTGCCTAATCCTCAGTAGAGTGGAGTACTAGCAAGAAACAAGAATTCCGAAAGAAATTTGCGTGGAAGCTCTATATAAATGTCCCTTCATCCATCAACATCTTGGACTGAATTTTTTCAGCGAATCAACTCGTTGCTAGTATCTCTCAGTCTCTCTTGATGAACGTCATTTTTACTAGGAAAATACAGCGATTGTCAGTGTGCTCCTGACTAAAAAAGTGCGAACCAATAAAACAAGAAATCTTGATACGAGTACTCACTCTGTCTCCAAATATAAAGGATTCTAGTTTTTGTTAGAAAAACCTACTAAGGATGAAGATAGATTACTATAATGCCTCTCGCTGTGTGGTGAGTGAAAAGGTGAATGGGGGTAAGGCGGGAAGAAAATTTGAATAATGGATAATTGATTGGACCAACGGTACTCTAAATCCCTTATACTTGGAGACAAATTTAGATATTTATATCCCTTATATTTGAGGATGTAGAGACTAGTACTCCATTTCATTCTAAGTACTACTTGTCACTAGTTACTGCTAGTATAACAACTAGGGTTACTCCTATTTACTTGAGGAACTACCCAAAAAGAAAAAAACTCTTACTACCATTTTCTTGTGGAAAAAGAAACAGATCATGCCTTCTGAGACGTCTAGTACTACTGATTAGGCTGTGTTCGGCACTCTGTACTCCCAGCGCGCTACACAGTGTTTTGTCCCCGCGCACGTTTTTCAAACTACTACACGGTGTATTTTTTTGCAAAAAGTTTATATACAAAAGTTGCTTAAAAAATCAAATTAATCTATTTTTGAAAAAAAATTTAGCTAATACTTAATTAATCACACGCTAATGAACCATTCTGTTTTTCGTGCACAGTCATTGTTTGGGAAAGCAGGTGCCGAACAGACCCTTACTATCTGAGAGACTCAGATCACTATCTTCAAAAATACTTCTATCTGAAGAGACTGAGATACTCCTGGACTCTGAATTCCAGCATCCAATGAGCAAGGATTGAAACTGAGACAGACAGCCACCAAACACCAAACTGAAAATCCCCAGCTGCTGCAGTGTCAGACCATCATGTGACTGAACAACCACAGGGATTATTCTCTTCCAACTCTGCAGAAATGTCCTGCAATCCTGACAGGACAAATGCACTGCAAGTACTACTCCTAGTAGTACTACAGGTACTCCTAGTAGTATTCAGCTCATGACCTTGCAGATTCTTCTTTGCAAAGTCCAAACCAGGGTTTCAAAAACCGCCGGGGGTCCGGTTACCGCCACCCGGCGGTACGGCGGTTACCGGCGGTAACCGCGGTAACCGCGCAAAATCGCAACAAATTTACAAATCAAAATTTGAATCTAAAAATTCGGGCAAACCGCGCGGTTTGGCGCGGTTACCACGCGATGTGTGACGGGTCGCACAGTAACGGGCCGGCCCATTTTTTTTTTCTTTTTCCAATTTTCAAATTTATTCTCCGTTTTGCTCTCAAATTTGAATAAATATTACTCTTTTTTGAGAAATTTCTTCACCATAAAACACTACAAATTAAGCACTACCTTCACCATTTTTTTTTGATTTTTTTCTTTTTTTTTAATTTTTGAATTTGGACGAATTTTATTAAACCGTACCGCGCGGTACGGGAGGTAACCTCGGTAACCGCGCGGTTACCGGCGGTTTTTTACACCCTNCCTGGTCCAAACCGCCATGATCAATCGCTCTTTGGGATCATCCATTGTGCAATGCACCTCACCTTTCATGTCAATCGCACTGTTCGTCAGAATGTTACTGCAATGGTGGTCCTCCTATCAGTTGGCCACTGGTAGTTAGGGCATAATTCAGTATACAGTTCTACAGCGATGTGTTTGGGCTAATGGCTAATCATTTGGGTGGTGGTCTCTGCTCAAAGAAAGAATCTTTGATTAATCTTACTACTAGTACTAGTAGTTGCTTCCAAATTGTGCTTTCTTTCTGTATTTATTTTTCTTTTGGGAATTGGGATGCAAACCGAACCACATCATTGAGCCGGATTAATTCTTGATTTCTTTTGCATGGAAAGCAGAAAAGGGGAGAGTGCACTGGTCGCCCTGCTCCTCAGGTTGCTTCTGAATAATCAGGGTCAATTAGTTATTCTAATCCCAATCTGTCGGCCAGATTAGCGAGGATCTGGTTCCATGTCAGTCCAAAAGGAAGGGAATAATTAATCAATCAGGAAGCTGGAGGAGGAAGACGACGAGGAGGAGGCGTTGGTCTTTCCATGGATGGAGTAGCTAGGTTGAAGAACTACGCAAGCAATTATACGAGGAGATTAACAATGCAATAGGAGATGCAAATTGCAGATTTCTTTGCAATACCTAACACACTTTCATGTGATCCCACGTGAGGCAATCTTAAGGTCAGAAGAACAGTAATAGCAACTAGCAGCTTGTTTTACGTGCGCAGAATCCGCGTTATTCATCTCGCATCTTGACCTTGTCCAGTTCTTCTCTTGATATGAATTTTCAGCTTCTTTTCGTAGCATTTTTCTTGTTTAAAATGAAACATTTTGTGTCGTTTTCAGCAGGTATCGGAGTGTTTGGTGACCTAGGGTTTTATTCATGATGAGCTAAAATTAACTCCAGTCGCTTGCACCATGTGTGTGGCAGCTAATTGGACCGACCAAATTAAGGAGGCTTTTAACTATAAATCAATCAATATTCAGTCGGCGTCAAAGCCATCGCATTCACATCAGAATAGCCTCCTCCGGTGATCATGTGACTTGTACAAGACAAATACTTATCATTTCACTAAACTGTGATATTGCTGTAATCATATAGTTAGATCACTAACTGTGTGGCAATTTATTTATGGTTCTTGATTAAACAAGCTGATCAGCTAGAAGTTTCTTCTCCTTTGCTGCGTAATATTCAGTAACGTGTTTTCTCTTCCTAGGATCCCTATCTGATAGTACTATCTGTTATATATCTCTTCCTGGGATCCATCAATTGGTAGCTCCAAGGAAGATCAGACGTAGATTACAAGGCCAATGATTCATTCGGATTTTAATCTAGTTTATTTAATTCGTTGCTGTTCTTGATCGACCCCTGGATTCTGGATCCTGGTATGGGCAATCTCTGTTGGTTTGTGCAGAGATACGCGTCAGATGGAAGGGAATTCTCAGCTCCAACATCCAACTGTCCTCAAGACTCCTCCATGGTTGGCGCCAAAAATAAATGTTTATCGATCCAGCTTGCTGTCTTCAGAGAAGCTTAATTTGGACGAATGCAACATGCCGAATTGCCATCCATGCATGCATGGAGAATTTGGACCACTGTTTCAGAGTCTTGTAGTATAGTTGTCCTTGTGCGGATTTCTCCTTTGCTCCTCGGCCTATGTCTGAGTTGCATGTTTATCTGCAATGGTAGGCTCTAAACTGAACGAGAAATTCTTATGATTCTTAAGAGTTAGTGAGAGGGATCAGAATTTTTAGTGTAAATCAAGTACCAGAGGTATGAAGAGATACCAAATTTTTATAATAAAAAATATGTTACCTACCGGTATCTCTTTAAGAACCGTAAAATCACTCTAACTGAATAGTTACACAAATCTCTCTAAGAATTTGATCATGAAAAATTAAAAAGTTTGGATGAAATTGGATTCAGTTAAGTGGAGCTGATCATGTTTTAGGATTGGTTAGGTCCCTTCCTTACTGAATGTTACTATTTTCTTCATTTTTTTAGGAGAATAGAAAATAAACTCTGAATGCTGGTAGTGACGATGGGAGTGACGAATCCAGTGAGAACAATTGGTGGCATGGGAGATCTTCTCTCTCTCTCAAGTTTGGTACACACAAACTTTGGGTTTGTTCCATTGATTCAGCTTCACCTGAGGATGCTTGGGAATTATAGTGCATTTTTCTAAAAGAAAATTCTCTATGAGCTGTAGGTTCTGCACGGAGAATTTTAGTTAGGATTTTCAGGAATTGGTGCAGTTTGTTTATCCCTGCAAAGTTCCCTCTCCAGATCCAAGGAAGCTTAAACAACACTTCAATTTTTTTCTTAAAAAATGTTTGTTTAGAATAGCATTTCCTACAAGCAAATGAAACTGAGAGCCAACCTTTCAATGTTAGGAGCAAGTCCTAAGTCCTAACATATTCTATTTGCTACCAAATCATGAATCCCAACTTTAACCTTTTCTTTTCTTCCCCAAAAATATGACATTGGAACTCCTACTTGGAAAAAAAAAGGTACCAATTCACCAAAAATGCACTCATGCCAAGTGGCATATTTTCCATGACAAGAGAAAGGCATGGACCCAAAGAGGCCCTTTTCTGGCCTAATTTGTTGAAACTTCTGGCAGAATCAGAAAAGTTCCATTTGCAGCTGGACATAAGACATTATCTGAATTCTGAAAATGACCTCCACTCCAACAAACGGTGGTCTACACTCTACAGACTTCATGCGGGCATGTCCAGATGATTGAGCTGATATTGGTGGACACATATGATGGCATCTCAGTGTAAACATTTTGGTGTACATCATGGATAATTCACAGAAGCACAGTCGACATCATAATTATTTTTCCTACAGTCAAATTTTCCATCCTCATGTTAATTTGGATGGCTCATAAAAAAGATATATTTGGTTGACAGTTTCTGACAGTTTTGATTAATGCAAGGTGATGGTAACGAAGTAATACTCCCCCCGTTTCCAAATATTTTTCCGTATTGACTATTATTTTAACTTTAACCACCAAAATTATTAATTTGACAGATTATTGTGTAATGGCTTAAAAATTATTTGTCCATATTGTTTAAGGTGCGTCCATCACATAAAAGGTCCGTTTTACTGTTCATAAATTTGTGTAGCATTGTGCTTGGTTATTGCAGAAAATGCAGATTGTTTTCTATGGCTTTCTGTCATTTCCTATTCTACTAGCATCTATCTAGATCACCACATGTCAAGTAGAATTTATTTAGTCAAACTCTTTCTGAATGGTTGACCATTTACACATCGGAGATTGAAATTTGAACCTAGCACAGTTGGTAGGAAATATGGTGTGCACACCTACCATGTTAGTTTAAACTCTTTAGCTCAAATTTAGATTTCTATTTCTTATCACTTAAAATGGTATCAAGCTCCTTCTTAATACTTGTCGTATTACAAATAAAGAACGAAAAAGAGCCACCATGTTCACTCTATAACCATAGAAATTATCATGACATACACCATTTTGATTGCGATATGTACATGCATGGCGGTGTGGATTGACTGACAAAACAAAACTGTATTTACAAATAATGTATATCAAAATGTGATTCTACTTTTAAAATCTAGCTACAAACATGATTGCACAGGAAAATCGGTTAATTCTCGTGCATTAACACACTAGATTGAAAAAGGTAATCCAATAACTCTACTACAAGTATAATTCAATAAAACCCTGATGTATATCTCACTCTCACTACGCAGGATACACTACTAGACGAGTCTCCGAAAGAAGCCATTCATGTTTATAAAAACTGAAATAACAGTCATATAGAAATATCCAATTCTAATTTTAAATTCTAGCTCTATGTAAAATTGAGCGGGAAAAGTCGCCCTATCTCATGAGTCTAACACACTTAAGGGTAAAAATTTGACATATAACTTGCATGCCAGTATAATGCAATAAATGGGCTATAAATAACTCAATATGAAAAATAGAATGGTCTCCAAAACAACTCAGATCAGTATATTTATAAAAAAAACAAAAGTGATAGACGTACATAAGGAGCAAGTACTAACATCCTAGCACTTGTCCATAGATGTCATGTAAGCTCACATGGTGAGTGTTGACGTGAAATTTCGTCGTGACACACGAATACCTGGAAAATCTGTTTAGCTCCAGTGCAGGTCCTATCAATCGGGTTCAGGACGTGCCAGTTAGTTTGATCCTGCAACTAACAAGATAGATAGATTGTCTGTATAAGATCAAGGAGCCGATCGGCTAATAAGCCAATGAGATGTAGCGAAGCCAACCGATATCGATATGGTTTTTGTACAATTGGCTATATATTCGATGTAGATTCTGACACTTGGATAAAAACAATAAAAAACTTAAACAAACAATCCAATCAGCCGATGATAATATGATGAAGTGTATGTTCAATGAATCAATCGGCCGATATTGATACAAAATATTAAATATATATTCGATGGTTAAAGCATACATCGGCTGAAAGTTTGATGTAAAGATAATTTATCGGCTAGCACTCCGATAAAACGTAGCACAAATCTATAAACTTAGCAAGACTTAGATTATCAGTAGTAATATAGAAGATCGGACCCAACCGAGACAGTTCTAGATTACGTCTGATCAAATAAACTAGATAAACCGATAGATCTATGCAAACGTGATGAATATATTAAATCTATCTTAAAATAACATCATGTTTAGAGAAATATTACCTTGATCAGAATATCAGACTAAACCGAGGAAGTCCCAACTAAACCGATATAAAACTAAACTATAATGGAATTGAAAGTAGAGACGATATACCAGATAGGCAACGCTTGCTTTTACCCGATTAGAATATCAGACCGAGCCGAGAAAGTCCTAGCCACGTCAATGCAAGAGAAGATAATGAAACTTATTTCTCGTGGAGGTTGGACTTAACCGACGCAGACCAAAATAAGAAGTCACCGAGAGTAAAACCTCCAAAAAGAGGATGACGATGCGCCAAAAGTTATATATTGATCGAGAGATAAATTATAGGGATCCCAGATGTACATATTTATACTCATAGGTAGACACTAGTCCTTATTGGACACGACACAAACTTTCCTAAAGACAAAGTAAAAGATACAAGTCATGATCGGACACTAAATTATTTTTCCTAAAAATAAAAAGAAGACTAACTGACTCTGTCTAATTAATAGATAATTTTAATGCCACATCCTTTTTGAACTCGGTCTCTTCTAGATAAATTTTTTTAATTGATTAATTTTCTTAACCGAATCCACTAAGAATCCGACTACTGGCGACCAATAATTTTCATTGGCTAATTCCAGAACTCTGAGGCCGATATTAACTCTAGGCCATTGATAACTTCGGAACTTACCAAATTTTGATGTTAACAATGAGGTGGAAGAGAGAAAGAATCACCCCTCATACAAGGAACAACCTCTTCACAAATCTCAAAAGAGATGAGAGAAAGAGACGAATAAATTAAGAGCAAATAAATAAAACAAAATTATCATAAGGGCAAGTTTGCTAAAGATAATGTATTGTATATATTACCTCTTAATAGTTGACACAATAAAATAATTGATACAACAAACAAACACTTGATAGCCAATGAAGTATAAGATATTAGAGGACTATCACATTTACTATAAAACCTGCTCTAAATACCTGATTCTTCGTGTAAAATTGCATGGGAAATTAAGTTGTTATCTATCGCAACTTTTTTTTTAAAAAATAATCTCTCACAACTTAACACACCGGAGTTGAAAAAAAAAGCAACCCCAATAACTTGCACACGGGTATAACGGAATAATTAGCATCTGATACACACGAGTCTCAGACTGTCAGTAAGCAAAGATACATGAGCAAAAACCGTCTGATGAATGGTCCATAGGAAGAGGAGAGGAGAGGAGGAGGCTGTATCCAGGGTTTGAAAAACCGGCGGTAACCGCGCGGTTACCGCGGTTACCGCCCGTACCGCGGTGGTACGGTAATACGTACCGCGCGGTACGGTTTGCCGAATTTCATCCGAATTCAAAAATTCAAAAAAAAAAACAAAAAAAATCAAAAAAAATGGTAACGGTAGTGCTTGATTTGTAGTGTTTTATGGTGAAGAAATATTTCGAAAAAGAGCAATATTTATTCAAATTTGAGAGCAGAACGGATGAAAAACTTGAAAATTGGAAAAAGAAAAAAAAATGGGCCGGCCCGATACTGTGCACACGGCCCATTGAGGCCCAACCGAGCGGACCCTAACCCTAACCCCATCTCTAGCGTCCCCCCGTGCGCTCCATCTATCCTCTCTCGCTCCCTCTCTGTCCAACGCCCCGGCGACGGCAGACGCGCCCCAGATCCGCCGCCACCGCGCCGGCGAGCGACGATACCGCGCGGTAGGGCGCGGTAACCGCGCGGTACGACACGGTAACCGCCGACGCCAGCGCGCCCACGGTATGTCCTCCGGTACCGCGCGATATTCCCCGGTAACCGCGCGGTTTGCTCGATTTATCGCGCGGTTTTGCGAGGTTGCCGTGGCTTTAGGGTTTAGGTTCAGGGGCTGTAGGGCACGGTAACCGCTCGATACCGCGCGGTAACCGCGCCGAAACCGTGGTTACCGCGAGCAAGTTGGCGGTAAACCGTAGCTAGTTTGTAATTTTGTAATTTTTGTAGGAATTTTTGTAATTTTTGTAAACCGTGGCCGAAACCGTAGGAATTTTTGTAATTTTGATTTCGCAATGCAATTGTCTTGCTTGTTTGTTATCACTACAAATGATGAATCACTCAGAAAAAAAGTAAAAGTAGTGGAATGATAGTAAAATAAGTCCATAACAAAACGTAGCGTACATGTGCGAGCGTAATTTGTAATTGAGTGTAATTTGGATTTCATATGCAACTATGTGTAAGTCTATGTGTAAGTAGAATTTGTATATGTATGGCATTAGTGAAATAGAAATGCGGCCTTGGTGATTTAATTTCTAATACTATACTTTTCGCGTATGTTACATACAGGGTGGATATGGCAGATAGTAGGGACCCAGTGTGGGAGCACGGGGAGAGCATGGCACCTGGATGGCGTTGTAAGTATTGTAATCAGAGAAAGGGCGGTGGTGGAGCAACTCGCCTTAAAATTCATTTGGCTGGAAAAGGGAAGGGGGTTACGTATTGCAATTCAGTGCCTCCAGATGTTCGCGAATTCTTCAGGCGCGAGTTGGACAGGATAAAAGATGCAGGTGATACTCGTCAGAGTGAGAGGGCAAGAAGGGTTGAAGCGGCTGGGGTCAACTATTATGACCTAACAGGTGATGCCGACGAGGAGGAACAAATGGAAGCAGCCATGGAAGCCTCACGGCAAGAGGCGAGTTTTAGGAGGGGTGTGGAGCAACGAGGTGGCACTTATGAGCATGGCGGTGGCAGTGGATCCGCTCAGTCCGAGGCACGGAAAGGAAGAAGCAATCCAATTGCCAGTTTGTTGCGAAGGGCTACATCTCACAGGGAGTCACCTTCTGTGAGAGATTACAATCTAGCATCTGCCAAGTCTCCTGTGCAGACACGCATCGATACGGGATTCTTTACAAAGAAGGGAAGGCAAGCTAGGGAGGCCATTGGTGAGTCCTGGGCAAAGTTCTTCTACACCTCGGGTATTCCTGCAAGAAATGCTGATAATCCATACTTTGTCAGCGCCGTTCGAGAAACACAGAAGTGGGGTAAGTATGCATTTCATATGAATTTACATTGTTCTAACCGTTCGCACACTAATTATTTGTATTTGTACATTGTAGGTGAAAACATACCTTCTCCAAGCGGTACGGAGATTCATGGGAAGTACCTTGATGCTACGGAGAAGGACGTCAAGAAGCAATTCGACAGGTTCAAGCGTGATTGGAATGAGTACGGTGTTACTCTAATGTGTGATTCTTGGACAGGACCGACGGGTATGGCGGTCATCAACTTTTTGATATATTGCAATGGAATCATGTTTTTCCACAACTCTGTTGATGCCACCGGCCATAGCCAAGATGCTAACTTCGTACGGAAGGTAACTACGTTCCATCAACACTTTAGTCTCATTTGATAACATCAACTGTAGTGTTTGAGGTTTTGTTTTATTTTGTGTTTGACCCATGCAGGAGATAAGAAAAGTGGTTCGCGAATTAGGCCCCCAACATGTCGTTCAGATTATCACTGACAATGGGTCTAACTACAAGAAGGCCTGCAGACTGCTACGGGAAGAGTATCCAACAATTGTGTGGCAACCTTGTGTGGCGCACACAATTAACTTGATGCTTAAGGAGGTTGGAAAAATGCCAGACCATGAAATGGTGATTGAGAGTGCAAGGAAAATTTGCAGATGGCTATACAACCATTCCAAGCTGCATGCCATGATGGTGTCTGCTATAGGTGGTGAACTGGTTAAGTGGAATGCTACACGGTTCGGCACAAACTACATGTTCCTTCAGAGCTTCCTTAGGAGGCAAGATCAGTTCATGCAGTGGATGGCTTCTTCTGGGTTCATGCAAAGCAAATTCAGTGGCACAATGGATGGCAGGTATGCGCACGCATGCCTATCTAGCATGTCTTGGTGGGAGAACTTACAATCCGTGGTCAACTCAGTCCAGCCGATTTACTCCTTCCTTCGGTTTGCTGATGAGGACAAGAACCCCAATTTGAGTGAGGTTCTTCTGAGATACCAGTTGTTGAGAATGGAGTATGACAGTCTCTTTGCGAGTGAAAGAGATAAATTCGAAGCATACATGGAAATTGTCAATAGGAGAATGCACGACCTCACCAATCAAACTCTAATCAATGCCAGTGAGTAACCAACATTACATAATAAAAAAATTGGTATTGTATGACTCTCATCGATCTTGTTTCATGATTTGTAGGTGCGGCATTAAACCCTATGACTCACTACCAATACTCACCAAGTGCCAGCGTCTTCCAAGACCTCCGTCAGGCCTTTGAGTGGATGACGGACATCGATACAGCCGCCGCCGCTTTGCTGGAGGTTGAGATGTATCGCCGTAAGACTGGTGAATTTGGGAGGGCCCTTGCAAGAAAGATGGCAACTGATGGAAAAACTTCCCCTGGTATGTCTTTAATCATTTGCACATGGATTGTGTCTTCATGCTTCTACACGTATTCAGTGTTGTAAATTGACATGAAAATTGGCATGTGCAGCACAATGGTGGTCTATGTTTGCCTCAGACACGCCGAATTTGAAGAGGCTTGCGTTGCGCATGGTTGGTCAATGTTGCTCTTCAAGTGGATGTGAACGCAACTGGAGCACATTCGCATTCGTGCATACCAAGGTCCGTAATAAACTTACCCACAAGAAGCTCAACAAACTAGTTTATGTGAACTACAACCTTCGCCTGCGAATTCAGCAAGCAAATGCCCAAGTTAGGAAGGATGGCGACAATCCCCTTCAGAGACTAGCGGACCTATCATTCTATGAAACTAACAATCAGATTAAAGAATGGATGGATAATGCTCGGTCCAATGCCAACCCAGAACTAGATGAAGACTCAACTGAAAGTGACGCCCCCGTGCCTAGTCCACTTGTAGCCAACCTAGTGGACTTGACTGACCTGCGCAGAACCACGGGAGCTTCTACTATTGCAGAGTGGGCTGATGTGAATATAGCTGACACTCATATTGGAAAAAGGAAGACTCGGCAGCCACCAAAAGGACCTACATCCAAAAGAGCTAAGGGCAAAGGTCCACAGTCTCGCAATGTTGATAGCGATGAAGAGACTGAAGATAGCCCAGACTACCAAGAGTCCAATGATAGTAGCTCAAGAACTGATACAGATGATGGAGACGATGGTGGTGAAGGAGGAGAAGGAACCACTGAAGTGCCTTCTGGGGGTCACCACAGCCCTATTCAATTCACTGGTGCAATGTGCTTCATTTTCTATCTAGACCTTTACCATGCATTTCACTATTGATTAATTTTCTTCTTACAATTTCATTTGCAGGTGAGGCCGACTTCACTCACGCGACTCAGGACCGTGATCACGGTGCTCCAAGCTCTCAACGAACTACCGTTTCACCGAGTGACCAACAACAACGACAACATCTTGATATACCACAGGATAGCTACAGCTCATTCAGTGCCTCTAGCATTGAAAGTGGCTATCCAAGGTATGCGTATAATCGTCCCCAACCTTCTGATTATCCCCCTCCTACATGGGTGTACGAGTGGCAAGAGCCCCAGTGGTACGCTCAATTGTATGCTCAATGGCAAACAACAGCATCATGGACAGGTCAAAGTTGGGAGGAATACAAGGCAGGGTTGCTACGGTCGCATGGCTTGATGCTCATGTCCACAGAGGAGTACAACATGGCATATAATCAGTGGAACTTATAACTGGCTCTATGTTGGTACGTCCTTCTCTATTTCCTTTCATCGTCCAACAAAACTTCTATTTTCATATTGCTTGTCATATGAACTATCATATTGTGGATGTTATATTGTGGACTGTATTGTGAACTATATATTGTCGACTGTATTCATTTCACTTGTGAACTCTATATTGTGGACGTCTTGACATGTGAACATGTGGACACCTTGTGCGATATCTTCAGATTATTGATTGTTGTTGTCGAAATATTATGTTATGAATTGTTCAATTGATTTTAAGTCCGTAATATAGCAAAGATCATGCCAAAATTTTTTATTTTATACCCACATGTATTGTTCAATTGATTTCAACTCCGTAATATAGAAAATATCATGCCAAAATTTTTTATTGTATACCCACAAATATCCTACATTTTTTAATTAATATGCCAAATTTCTATAAATTTTTAAGTGTTTTTTTAATTTTTTTAATTTTTTTCTCATTTTGTTCTTCATTTCCTCCAACATTGCGCGGTAACCGCGCCAAACCGCGCGGTTACCGCGGCATACCGCACGGTAACCGCGTCTCGTACCGCGGTTTCGAATTCAAAAATTTCAAAAACGAATTTGTCGCGGTTTTTGGCGGTTACCGCGGTTACCGCGCGGTAACCGCCGTACCGCCGGGTGGCGGTAACCGTGCCCCCGGCGGTTTTTCAAACCCTGGCTGTATCCAGTAGAGGACAGCTTTTGCCATTTAGGGCCCATCACTGCCAACAAAATCCTTCCCCTCCCTTCTCTTCTCTTCCTTCCCAACCCTTCTCCTTCTCCTTCTCTTCCTCGGTCAAACCGCCTTTCCTTCTCTCCCCTATCCTCCGCTCCGAGGAAAAATAAAAAGAAAGAAAAAGAGTACTAGTAGCACCCGGAGAGTGGAGAAAAGGAGTAGGCGGAGCCAAATCTCGTTTCTCTTTAGTTGTTGTTAGTACCGTAGTGGAAGAATCTCTCCCTTTTTGGTTCTTGTTTTGTGTTTCTTGGGTTTCTCTTGGGTGGCCTCTCTCTGTTGGGTTTGAGGTTTTTGTTCTTGAGAGGGATGAGAAATGAAGACCTAACCTGAGGCAAGATCTTCGTTTTCCCTCGTTTGTGGGCTGTTTGTTGGTGGAAACTGCTGGAGAAACGAATCAAGAAAAGCCGGAATTTAGGTTCTGAAATCGTCGGTTTTGATATAGGTTTCTCTTTGTTGATTGGAGAAAGAGCAAACGCACGCATGATCTGTGTCTGATTCTGACGGCCTTTGTCGCGCTCCACACCAGTTCATCCATCAACTTGCTGTTCGTTTTGCGGTGGTGTTTCGCTTTTGGGAAGAGAGGAGAGGGAGCAATCATTCGGCGGCGACGGCCCCGCCCACTTGAGGTACCAGTTGGAAATTTTCTTTTTTTTTTGTGCTTTTGTTTTTGCTGGTTTGTGCTTATCTCTTACATCTTTTTGACCAGGTTTTTGTGGTAACGGCGATTTTGGGATAAAGTTTGCATCTTAGGTCGGAATTTTTCTTGTTTCAGTGGTGGAATGTCTCCATTTTGAGCGAAATGATTCATTGGTGTGCGGCTTGGTTTGCTGTGGTGGGGAATTTTTCTTGTTTCAGTTGGTTGGATTCTCCATTTCATATCAAATCGTGTCTCTTGGGTTCCTCGTGCATATATGCAGAGGATTACCCATGGTTATCTAGAAAAAAATGCAAAGTTTTCAACTTGGTCTGCAATGGACTCTTCCAACGTTTTGCATTCATCTCTCGAGCTCCTCACCTTGGTGTCTTCATTAATGTGTTCAGACCTTCTCTGATCCTGTTCTGAATTTCTGATGTTTGTCTGGGTACTGGTCATGTAGGATTGATTTGGCTTTGTGGCCTGGTCTCTGGCTAATTTCTTGTGCTTCTGTGATTCTGATCATCTTTTCTCCGTGTTTTGTGTAAAGATAACAGTCTTTTTTTCTTTAATCAGGACTAATGCTGTATTGCATGATACTTGTTTCAGTTAAACTTGATTGCTCTGTCGCATGGCCGGCAGTAGCGACCATGGATCCCTCATGGAGGACTGGATGCCACCACCCACACCCAGCCCGAGAACACTCATGTCAAGCTTCTTGAATGAAGATTTTGTCTCTGGTTCATTTTCCAATATTTTCAATGACCATGAGAGCAACAAACACCAGGATCAGTTTGAGAGGAGCAGAGAGCTTGTGGATTTGAGTAAGGAAGTGCCTTCCCAATCCGCAAGACCAGCATTCCAGAGATATGCTTCCCTGGATCATAGCATGGTCAGTCCTACACAGAGATCAAACTCGCATGGTGGTTTGGCAGAGCGCAGGGCTGCGAGGGCTGGTTTCAGTGTCCCAAAAATCGATACATCCCGTGGTGGTTCGTCTGCAGTAATTCGATCGCCTGTGGCAATTCCACCGGGTCTTAGTCCAACAACACTTCTTGAGTCACCGGTTTTCCTTTACAACGCAATGGTATGTCATATTTCCACAATTGGTTTGTTTATGCATTATAGCCCGATAGGATGTCTTTAGCAAGGTTGTGATAAGCCATAGTTAGAGTTACTGAGTTAGCATTAAAGACTTGCAGGTTGCAATTACCAGGCACATGAGTTTTCCTTATTTATTTTTTAACGAAACAGACCATAAGTTTTGACAGTAAAAAGAACATTGATTGATGTGTATTGTGTAGAACATGATTTTGGGCAGTATCAAAGCCTGTAAATACAATACTGGATGATGCTTACTGTTAGGAACACTGTTACCGTTTTAGAAATTTGTCTTGTGATTTATTTTGTATATTTTTTTAATTCAAAACTTAACAAATATGTATCTGCACTTCTGTTGTGATGTTTGCTATACAGGCACAGCCTTCTCCAACCACTGGCACACTGCCATTTTTGGTGGCTTCAAATGCTAAGTCAACAATACCGTCAGCTACCAAGATGGACGAAGATCACACATTTGGCAATGACACTTTCTCCTTCCAACCCCATGTAGGGTCGAGACTGCCAAATTTCTCCGCTGCAGAAAAGGTAGTTCTTTGACTGTCGGTCACCATTTCTTTTTTGCCTTCCAGTGTTATGTAATACTGTCCCTGTTCTTTTATTGCAAACTTCATCGCCAAAATGAGCTACCTCATTCCTTCTAATCCATTTATGTTTATTGTACAGGGTCTCAGTGCTTGTCACCAAAACCAGTCCCTGTCGAATATCCATCAGCAGGAATCCAGTCTTCAGTCAAGCTTTACTGCAGTCAAAGATACCACTGATGAAAAAAATGTTAAAACAAAGACATCTGACTCCATGTTTGGTGATAACCACTCCTCTTCTGATGAACAAGAAGGTGATGAGACAAAGCAAAATGGAGAATACTCTATGCCACCTTCGAACCACCGTTCAGGTGTCCCTTTGTCACATACCAATAATCCAGAAGTGACTGTCCTAGAGAACCATGGTTCACAGACAGGCCATAACTCCGCATCATTGTGGGACAATGGCAAAAATGATCGCCTGCAAGATGCTCAAAGTGAAGTTGTTGAAACAAGAACAGCTGCTTGTCTTCCAATATCAACCAATTGTGATACATCTATCATAGAGTCCCAAGATGCAGTTGATGTGTCATCAACACTATCTAATGAGGAGGATGATAGGGCAACGCATGGCACGGCTTCTATAGAGTGCAACGGGGATGGAGATGAGACTGATTCTAAGAGAAGGTTAATGCTGTCTACCACTTAACTGCTTAACGCAGGCATGAATGCATGATAATTCACTGATTGATCTGGTTTTTTTTCAGGAAGTTGGATGCTTTGACAGCTGCAACTGCTGCTATTACCACCACCAGTAACATTGACATGGGAGCTGCGGCATCGAGAGGTGTCCGGGAGCCTCGTGTTGTTGTTCAGACAACAAGTGAGGTTGACATCCTTGATGACGGTTACCGCTGGCGCAAGTATGGACAGAAGGTTGTTAAAGGAAATCCAAATCCAAGGTCAGTTTAGTGTCACTGCATTTCTTGCAGTAACTGATCATGAAGCATGCATCCTTTGATTAATGTCTGATATTCTTGGTATCATCCTGCGATGAATAACAATATTTCATTTGTCTGCAGGAGCTATTACAAATGTACGCACCAAGGCTGTTCGGTGCGCAAGCATGTGGAGAGAGCATCGCATGATCTAAAATCCGTTATCACAACATATGAGGGGAAGCACAACCATGAAGTTCCAGCTGCCAGAAATAGTGGACATGGGAGCTCCGGTTCTGGAAGTGTTCCATCCGCACCGCAGGCTAACGGCTCTCAACGCAGGCAAGAGCCAGTGCAAGCCAGCTTCGGTCAGTTTGGTGGCACGGCTCCTTTCAGCTCCTTCGTTCTCCCACCAAGAAACCAGTTTGGACCAGCAGCGAGCAATTTCCCCTTTGGGATGGTCCCGCCAGGCATGGCGATTCCGATGCCGTCTCTAGGGTCTCTTGCTTCAGCAAAGATGGCTGGTCATCCATCCACCATGCAGGGCTACCAGGGGCTCATGATGCCGGAAGGCGAGATGAAGATGGAGCCCATTTCGCAACTGGGCTTCCCTGTGGTAAATCAATCTTCGTCATCCTTCCAACAGATGATGAACAGGCCTCCATCTGGACCTCAGATGTAAATAATAATAGGAAAGAAAGAAAAGGATAGATGTGCTTCAGCTTCTTCTATACATGGTAGCAATGCTACAACATAGCTTTGTTCTAGCTTTTACCTGTTGTTTTTCTTTGGGCTTTTTATTTTTTGGAAGCAAAGAATGCAGAGGATATATGTTACCCGTTTTCTTCATGTTGTAATTGGAGAAAGGTGGTGGTAGTGTTCAAGACAAAAGGGAAAAATCATTCAATTGGAAATGTTGATGGTCCAAAAACAACCATTTCTGTTGTGTGAAAGGCATATATATCATGTGGCCGTTCTCCACTCTCTGAACTTCACAGATTCTGATTCTTCAGGTCTCAAAACTGAACATGTTCAGTGGTTGCAGCTTGGGTGATCTACTGACCTGGCTTGAGGTTGCAATGCCAATCAAATACTACGAGTTTTGAATTACTTATTTGAAGCAATTTTGTATGGGTGTGTAAGGCCAGCTGTGACTCTGATCCGATGCCAGGAATTTTCGAAGATCTCTATTATTTTTCGTAGAACATTCTGAAGCCTGAAGATGGCTGCATGCGTTGTTGTCCATGGAGCAGAGAACGAACTAGACATGCAGCGGTAGCTGCGACGTCTAGTACGCCGGGGGTCTCGTCACCGAGCCTTCGAAGACGACGACCTCGTCGCCGGCGGCCACGCCGTGCCACTCGAACGACCGTGACTCGTCCATCACGCTCTGCCGGTGGATGAAGAAGTAGGCGCCGTCGCGCGGCAGCGGGAACGCCCGCTCCTCCAGCTCCCGCCGCAGCGCCGCCACCGCGCGCCGCGCGCCCACGGCGACCTCCGCCCGCCCGAGCCCACACCGCGACACCACGTTCACGCGCAGCGCGGGCGCGCCACCGCCGCCGCCTTGGCCGTCGTCCCGCCTCTTGCTCCTGCCCTTGTGTTCGTGCTGCTGCTGTTGCCTGCCGGCGACGGCGATGGCGAGCTCGACGTGGATGACGGAGCCCTCCACGATGCCGTACCGCTCGGCGCCGACCTCGCCGCCAGCGTCCGCCAGCGCTTCGCCGTTGTGGAACAGGGACACCGCGGCAGCGGGCCAGCCTTGGCGGCTCTGGAGCTTCTGCTTGATGTCATGGACGGTGTCGAAGAAACCCACCTCCATCTTGAAGCTCTCCTCTCCCGAGCACACGAAGGTCACATCCATGGCTAGCTAAGGTAGGGCAACTCTGCAAGTGCAGCAATGGCGGCGCCCAGCTTGGACATGGTGCGCGTATATATTTCAGTATTTCACAGCTTGGCCATTCCGCCATTGTCCTTGACTCCTCACACGAAATGGCATGGACGAACACGCCATTCTTTGCAGATGTACTCGGCGAGGAAGAAGCATCGCATGAGCAAATTGTGATGGAACAGAAAATTCAGGAAGCCGAAGGGGAAGAAACTGTGGCCACTTCGGAAAATCAGCTATGCTTTTCTGAAAGCGGTCGCATTTGAAATCTGCTACATGTTTCTGAAGGCGGCATCTCTGAATACGCCTTCTTGGACGGACAGTGCAAGAAGAGATGTGTGATGTTGCTTTGATTAGGGGGAGAGGACTTCAGTTCTTGTTTGATTATGTTTCAGACATATAAAAACTATAAAAAAATAAAATCCTCGGACAATTTGACATTTCTGTGTACTCTCAGTTGTAGTTTGCTTTATGCAGAGAAGTCAGATGCGCCTAGCACTGGAAAGATTCATTCCTTCAAAAGAGGAAAATTCAGTTCATCAGTCGACGTGCAAGGTTGCAATGATTAGGAAGCAAGCACCATCAAAAGAAACGATTGTTTATGCGTTTCTTTCAGTCAAAGCATCGTTACTTCGTAGTAGTACAAAAGAGTATACTGCTGAATGTCATTCAGAAATAAAAAATCGTCTGGTGGACTCAGCAGCAACAATCACATTTCAAGGAGTTGCATAAGGGATCAAAAGATACAGATGCTGTCTGAATTCTGAATATACTGCACTGCAGTCATTTTCATAATGGTCAGCAGGAACATATATTTCCAGCAAGTAGAATGAAAACAGTTTCTCCTGGTAACATATCCTTATCATATGAGTCATCACCCAGCATATCCCTGTTACCTGAAAATTGTACACTGATAACATGTTTTCCCTGAATTTTTAACATCTGCAAAATCAGTAGTGGAATACAAAGAGCACAACTGTACAGATCAAGTTAGCGAACTCATGTAGTCAAGTTACATATGATCTCAAAAAACTCGCTACTCTTCAGATCGCCCAACAAAATGTGTCGTGAATTATACCAGCATTCAACTCTGAAAGGTTTTCGCATTGTTTCAGATTTTACTCCTGTATCTAACCAGCTTTGCCAATGTCTCCTGAGCAGCCAGTGTCTGGGAATGGTCATGCCCAAGCATGACAGTCCTGATGCTGATGCAGGTTCTGCAGAGCTCCTCGCCACTGTCGAATAGCCCGCCTCGCATCAACAGCTTCGCCCTTGTCTCGAGCAGCGTTGCCTTGAGCAGTGTCACCTCTTGCCAGATGAACTCATCGGCATGGTTTTTCGTCTGCAGTTTCTTCTTCCAGCACAATGGCCCCTGCTTCAAGTCCTGTATACGCGATGCAAGTGACTTCTCTGCATCCTCGAGGATGTTGGTGCACACCTTAAGCAACTCTAATGCTGAACCACACCGAGAGAATGTCATGAACGCTTGGATTGCGAGGGGCAGCGCCATCTTCTTGATGAAGAGCACCATGTCACCTGCCTTGAGCTGAACAACGGGTGGCTCAGACTTGAAGCCGAACACGAGAAACGCGCTAGCCCACATGTGGTCTGAGTAAACAGATATGTTTCTAGACCTTATGACACCAGATACGGCTGCTGTTGCTGGAGCCAAACCACCCCTGATCTTGCCAAACAGCTGCATGATTGGGTGAAATTGGATCCAGAAGCCCGGGTGATGCGTTGTTCTTCGTGCCAAGCCGAGATTTACTAGTAAGAGGGCTGACTCCACCTCAGACTTCTTTGCCTGTGGAGCTAGAGAGCAGTGTGTGCCGCATAACAATGCGGTCTTGAGGGATTCACCCCACAACTGAATGCTATTGGCTTTTGTTGGCAGCTTGCTGGCCATGGCAGCTAGTAGCGTTGATGACATGGGAGCTGGAGCTAACCAGGAACCAGCAGTGATCATTCTCAAGGCAAGGCTACCCCCTTTCACCCGGTCCATCAATGCAAAGCAGAAGACTAGTACCTTAATCAGGAACAAATTGTTCTGCCATAAGCTTTCATCATTGGCACCGAGAGCGAGCATGTTATCGTTCAACGATATCTGGTCAACAGCCTCAAAGAGCGTAGAAGGAGCAATCATCAACTCAGACAACAGAGAACTGACAATCCACAAGCCAAAGCTCAGTCCGCCCAACCGCTCATCAAATTTTTGAAGAACTTCAATTTCCTCAGAAGGGTAGTCCTTCATTTTCCTCTTCATCAGGATCACAGCTTCAGGAAATGGGAGATGCAGAAGCTGCATTGGTTCAATGTTCATCACAAGCGGTAGTCGTGTTGTCACAATGACATGGCTTGCTCCAGTGTTCCTAGGTATGAAATCATGAAGGTCCTTCCCTTCCCACCAGTCCCTTTCATTGTCGACGTTGTCGATGATAAGAAGGTATGGAACATCCCTGAAAAGCTCTCGCTTCACCCTTTGAAATGCATCATATTCTTGCTCCTCGAAGCTCCTGATCCTGCCCCTCTCCTTCTCAGCCTCAGCACTGATATCCAATCCCAAATACATCGACAAATTCAGTATATTCTGTCTCAAGTACCTCGCCTCACCTCCAATCCACAACACCATCTTGTACCGTTGTGAGTACCGGTACGCGAACTCCAATGCAAGCTCCGTCTTGCCGATGCCTGAAACGCCATTGATGCAGATCACACCGGCATTGCCATGACTCTTGCTGTTACACCTGAATCTTGACTTCTTGTTCTTTGATCTCTGCCTCTGAATGCTTCTCCCTTTCCCTGAGAACTTCCCTATGACAGGATCAACAAATGCCTCTAACATAGGTTGCTTGCACTTGCGCAAATCCAAGCTGACGAACCTGCCATTAGATGTCCTGACAGTGTCACTATCCTCATCGGCAAAACCATCTGAAACACCACTGGACTCACCGGTAGTCATGGCACCCCTTGTGCACCCCAAATCTTCTCCGACATCATCTGCGCGCCCGAAGAACATGCCCTCAATCTCAGAGACCTCCTTCTCCCTTCCAACAAAATGCTTGTTTCGCGGAAATGGCAGACACTCAACCCCATGGCTCTCCTTTTCACCAATGCACCTTCGGCCGAGCTTCGATTGAAGCACGGCTGCTGTTCTTGACACACAACTTCTCCAGTTGCTCTCATCTGTCTCGAGCTTGAACTCATGACACCGCATTAGCCCCTCAAATGCTTCCACACCTTCCTTACCTTCGAATTTGTCATCATCAAACAGCCCAGCAATGTCGAGCACCTCGGTGTCGAACAGGATGGGCACCAGGTTCCTCTTCTGAGCAAAGAACCGGATCTCCTCGAGGCTGAACGGGTTGAGGAAGCTGGCCATGGTGACGACCACGACGCCGAAGGTCACCGAGCAGATGACCCGGTCAGCGACCTCATGGCTCTGCGTGTCGGAGTACCTTGCCCGATCGGCCATGAACGAGGCGATGCCCTGGAGCTCGAGCTCCGACTTGAGCCACTTGCAGAACCTGCTGAGAGCCGCACCCGCGCCGCCATGGAAGCCGATGTAGACGTCGCAGCTCCGGAGCTTGGTGGTGGACATGGGCGACGCCACCACGCCCCGGGTGAACGAGACGCGCGGCACCGGGAAGGTGAACGACCCGCCCGGCGGCGCGCCGCCGCCGCGGGAATTGCGGGAGGCGCTCGGCGCGTCGGTGTCCTCCGAGTGGGACGCGTCGGTGCACGACGCCGGCGTCGGCACGGCGGCGGCGGCGGCGACACCGGACGCCTTGGTTTCCCCATGCCGCTGCTGCCCCGGTGGCTGCGGCGCCGGCGGAGGAGGCGGGTCGGCGAGCCGAGGGGAGACGTAGGGGGACTGCAGCGCGGAGACGAACGCGGAGGACGGCGGCGACGGCGAGTTGAGGTAGGGCGAGAAGGAGATGGCCGGCGAGATGGGGTTCGACCAGTCGCAGCCGGCGCCGGCGCCGCCGCGGCCGCACCCGCCATTGGTGGTCGTCTTGATGGTGAGGGACTTGGTGGCAATGGGGATATCCTTGGGCACATCAAGAAAAGGTGAAACTTTTTCTTCTCCCTCCATGGCTAACAACGAATCGAATTCAGAAATCTTCAGTTTTGTGACAAGAACATCATAATGTACTCATGCTTTTCCTGACACAATTGCAGCAAATCCAATTCAGAAATCACAAATCATACTCATGCGATTCATTAAAAAAGAACTGGCATAAAAAAATGAGCTTGCAAGAACTTAGTATCAATCTACAGCTCATCAGCAAAATAAAATAGAATCAGATTGGAGGAACGTACCAGTGGTCAACTAGCAGTCCAGCAATCAAGAATCCAATGCCACAGAAGGTTTCAATTCAAAACAGACGTGAAAAGGCTTGGATTTGAACCCTCAAAAATGGTCAACTTCTCCTATTCAAACCATACAATGGTGACCCTCTTATATATGATCTTGACCCGAGGAGGAGAAGAGAGAGTTTGGATCCCTATCTATATGTCAACTTGTGAAGCAGTTTTACAGTTTGAACTTTGAAGTGTTCTAGGTAAAATTCTCGAGGATGGGGAATTGGATGTGGTAAAGAACAAATTTTGTGGCTAACCACATGACATCAAAAGGCGCAAAGAGAAAGGAGCAGTTGCTAGAAGCCCAGAACCGCAAAGACCAAGGCCATTTCTAATATTCAGGAAGGAGAAAAGCAGTGAGCCAGTGACTAAGACCAATGCAACCAGTGGGTGTCAATTGCTCATGGAAAGTAAAGTAGAACTTGAACTAGCAGGGAGCGTGGTAAAGAGATTCAGGTAGAGGCAGCTCAGGCAGGTGCCCGTTGTGGTTGTAGTGTTTTGCCCTGAAAAAGTATGGAATCAGATCAAATGCGACTAGTACTGCAGCAGTACTGGTGATTCACAGATTCTCACTTCAATAACCGTGGCCACAGCATGGTCGGATGGACCATATATGGATTAATCACTGGCCGTGCCTAATTATTTACTGCCCCATAGCATGTCAATTAACCCATCTAGTTATATGGAGTACTACTCTACTTTCAAGCTTAATTTGGTGAACACCTCTGATGGAGTTTTTTTTTAAACGAGCTATGATAGATATTCGCTCTGTATCAAAAATGAGTTTATTTTTTATCCATCCCACGTATAGCAGTACAAAACTAAAAAGACTAAAATGTCTTTATTTTATCAAATCACAATGTAATTATTATTCTCTTTATCTACTCCTAATGCATTTATCTCTTTCTTTTACAAACTCTAATGGAATGATTACTAAAAATAGAATTTTATTGGAGGAACAAAAATGATTTTATTCAGAGATGGAGGGGTGCGTAGTATATCTTGCAGCAGGTGAATAATGCTACTACTAGCAGGAAAGAAACAGGCAGTAAAGAATTTTCACGGTTTGTGTCAGGAAAATGAAAAACCCGGGGCCTAGTGGAGAGAACGACGACTCGACCAGAGACCAGTAAATGGCACTGCTCTCGCATCAAATTCCGCTGCTACTGCCGACGAATTCAAGAGCTCGTGCAAGGACAGAGACATAGAAATCACCCTTGCTCTGCCTCCTCGCAGGCGTCGCACATGCAGAGCTGCAGCGATGGGGGCACGGCGCCTGAATCCCATCACCCTATCCTCTCCCGTGGGGAAGACGACGACTCTCGATCGGACGCTGAATCGCTGATCGATCGGTGCGTTGGACTGTATGTTGTTATATTCTCAATTTCTTGTCCATCTTATTAAGCAAAAACTTTTGGTCGAGGAGCTTCAAAATTTTGAGAAGCGGCCGATAAGTAGAAGGTTTACATCTTCTAGTATTTGTTTTATTTTTTTAGACTATATAACTACACGTTTTTATAATCTATTATATGTGAGAACCTAAATTGTCGCGGAGAAGTTGAGAATCTGAATTTTTGAATTGTCTTTGATTCTTTGCATCGCATGTGAGCCGTCCTATCTAAGCAGTGATCCTCTGCGGCCGATCCATCCATCGCGTGAGACAAGATTGTCTGAAACCAGGGACCGGCCGGCCGGCGGGCAATGTCCCTCAAACGCGTGAGCGCAATTATGCATCGCAGCGAACTGCGAACCTGAACTCGTAAAGCCAAATTCAAGGCAAAGCGAGCTGGACCTGGGACGTACCTCTTCATTTTATAAAAAATCCAATCCTAACTACGAAAGGTTTTTGTTTTGACGTAGTGGTACGAAAATGCTCACGTCAGTGAGCACCAATTCAGTCAGTCTCGGTGGGGAAGAATCCGTCCGTGGTGCCAATGATTCTCAACTCCGACTACTCCATGTAGCACCATGTGCCATATTGCTCGCTTTAATTTGTGTGCATCAAATTGGAAGATGATTCTAGTGAGTATATGTGTCTGTTATACACTGTGACAGGTATTTTCTCACGGTTAATAATATTTGTCGTTTTGATAGGGATACAATTTTTAAAAGATAACTTTGACCACTATTTTTTGTTACAGTATATAAAAATATCAATAAATATGTAATTTTATTAAAATAATTTTTTAAGATTAACCTTTACATATGGCCTACATATCTATAAGATATATTTTAGATGTTATTCATAGCCAGTAAACTTGTTCAAAATGTTAAATATTATCAACAGGAGAGAATAGAATTTTATTATTAGGTTTGCGGTTAACTTTCTGATGGATTTTTAGATTGGTGAGTACTAGGATGTAAGCACACATGACAAAGGCACCAGTCAAAAAATATAACAAAGATGAGGGGAAAAGCTCAGGAACAGTATGACTTGATTAAGACAGAGTGTGATATCTATATGCAGTGCAGTAGTTAGTGCACGTTGGTCATGGTGATTAGTACGTGCCGGGTATTTTTGTCGCAACTGACAACCTTATGTATATTTCCTTTGTCGAAAAAAGAAAAGAAAAGAAAAGAAAAGCTGATAGCCTTCGTATTTCTCGGTCCACCTCTCTGGGCCTAAAAGAAGGCCGAATGAGGCCCCACCTCTCTGGGCCTAAAAGAGCAAGAGCTAGGGCTAAAATTGTTTTAAAAGATCAGCTTCTTGTTGTTTTAAAACGGAATAAGTGCACTTTACCTCCCTCATGTCTTCCCTCTCTCAACACAAAACCAGGTATAATGTCTTTCTCATCTTCAAAAACCGGTGCAAATTATCTCCTTCAGTTGGTTTGGCAAGCGGTTTTTGCTGACATGGCTGCTTGACCGCAGTTGACTCGTCGAGTTGACAGATGAGACCCACATGTCAGCGACTTTCACCTCATATCCTTTTCTTCACCTCCCCTCTCTCTTTCCTTTCTTTAATCTTCCTCATCTCTTTCTCACCTTCCAGCCGCATTAGAGGCCATGAGGGTTGTGGTGGTAGTGACCGGATCCGAGGGTGGCGGCAACGGCGAGGGAGGGAGAGGAGACTACGGAGATGGCGGCGTGGAAGCAACAACAGCAGCATGCTGCGGCTGCGGTGGTGAGAGAGAGGAGGCTACGACTGTGGCGACGAAGCAGAAGCAACAGGTGGCTGCTGCGGTGAGGGAGAGGAGGTGGCGGCGGTGATTGTCAAAGCAGCAGGCGATGGTTGCGGCGGTGAGGGAGAGAAGGCTATGGAGACGACAGCGACGGCAGAGAAGCGGAAGCAGCAGGTGGTCGCAGCCCGAGGTGAGGAAGAGGAGGCTGCGGCGGTTGTGGCGACAAGGGAGAGGAAGCGGTAACATCGAAGCAGCAGCAGCAGCACGCGATGGCGACGACGGCGGCGTCGACGCAGAGGAAGCCACAGAGACTCTTGCCAGCTTCCTCATCTCCCTCCTCTCCTCCTCAGCATCCACCGACCGTCGCTACCGCCTTGCTTGACCGGGTGCCACCACTGCAACAGCCTGGACCGACCAACGGTCTTCCTCGTTGGGAGAACAAGATTGGGAAAAGAGGAAAGAAAGAGGATAGAGAAGAAGGATTAAATGTTTCACTGAAATGTAGGACCCACCTACTACGTCGGTAAAAACTGTTTTTCAAACCACTGAAGGAGTTGATTTGCACTGGTTTTTGAAGATGGGTGTAACATCCTGAATATTTTGACTTTGGAATACGGAATTAAAAATTCAGAATAACCAAAAATCTTTTTCAAAATACATTCATGCCTGAACTAACTCAATTCGATCTGTCGTTTTTCGTTTACACGTGGGCTAATAGACGAACGTCTGAGGATACGTCGATATTTGATTTCAAATATTATTTATTCAAGGAGCTATGATTTGCATATGCCAATTATTTTCGAAAAAACAAAAACCCTTGAGCATATTTACTTTATAAATAAAGCTATATATCTAAATGTATCACCATTTTGGATAAAACCCATTAAGGGATAGTTTATTAAAACAAATATTGTTCCACTAAAGAAATAGCTTTGATTATTTTCTATGCACCTTTATATAGAGTGATAAGCTTTTGGAAATTATTTGCAAAATAATGTCTATTGGTAAAGTATTTACTAGAAACCTTAATTGCGAAATATAAATTCCTAATAGGCTATTTTCAAGGATATGACCTCCTCAGGCAAAGTCTAGTCCTCAGGCATAATTTTAGTTTGCTTGTTTATTGTTTATTTGTGTGTGTCTAGAATCTGTGCCAAAAGATCTTGACTAAATCCTTTTACCGAAAAGGTTGTCCTCTGTACAAATTCTATCTCAAACCCCCTTCAAATTTCCAAATTTCATATCCCAAAGAAAATATTCGAACATCCTATTTCTTTGGGCCACATTTCCCTCTGTTACCCAACCCATTCCGCAAAACAAGTTCATTTCCACTCCCTCTACTATGGCCTTCTTGTTGCTGGGCTTTTTCTGGAAAAAGTCCATGTTACCTCCCCAAGCCCTTTTCATTCCTATTAGGTTGGAAAAGAGAAAAGTCTAATTTTCCCCCATACTATTTTCGGCGACGACGTCGCCGCACGCCGCGCCGCTACGACGAGGCCGCTACGACATCACCGGCTGTCGCCTTCCGCTCCTGTCTCACCGGCGAGCTTGCCTCCATTCCATACGCATCCGGCCCCACCTCGCACCGCCGCGAGCCATGCAGCAAGCTAGTTGTGCATGCGCGTGCATGCAGGCAAGCCAGCCACGAGCAAGCACCATGCAACTAGCTAGCTATGCGTATGCCTGCATGCAAGCAGCTAGTCGAGCCCAAGCTAGCATGCATGCAACAGCCTATGCAGTATACGCGCCAACCCGCGCGGCCGCTGCAACTGCCCCGTCCCTGTCTTCATGGCCATTTAAGACGAGCTCGTGCGGTGAAGCCTATATAAGGGCAACCATAGCCAGTATGCAACCCGTCCCTTTCCATCCTCTTTTCTCCTCCTCCTGGCTTTCTTTCTCTTCAGTCACACCCTTCCGCGCACACGCCGCCATCTCTCCGCTTGCTCCGCCGCGGCCGGTTTCGGCTGGGCCTCAGTTGAGCAAGAGGACGGATAGGCCGCCGCGCCGTCATTTGAACCCGAGAACGACTGACTTATCGAACGGCTAATCCCTAACATCTGACCCGCTGACTTCTAACTCACTAACCCGCTGACTTCTAACTCACTAACCCGCTGACTTCTAACTCGCTGACCCCTGACACCTAACTTGCACTAATCCGCTAACATTTATTCCTTAACGCTGTGTGTTCGTTTGTTGCCGAGCGAACACGTGGTGGGCGAGGACGATCCGCGGGTCGACCGGCCCCAGGCAGTACCTCGACGACCGTAGTTCGTGCGAGGACCGTCGGTCGGTACGCCGCTACCCGGCTGCCGCAAGGTGAGCTCCCCTCCTGCTCTTCCTCTTGCTTTTGTTTCCTTACCGCCGTTGTCGCCGCAGCACGGTGACGTCGTGAGGCGCAACACCGTGCCCATCTCTTGCGCGGCTGCCCTCCGCAGCGATCGTCGCTTCACAGCCGGCCATGCATGTGCCATTCAGCTAGCTGGCTGTATGTGTGCATGCATGCATGCAAGTAGCCCACATGCATGCAACTAGCTAGTCGTGTGTATGCATATGCATGCATGCAAGCAACCCACATGCATGCAACTAGCTAACCGTGTGTATGCATATGCATGCATGCAAGCAACCCACATGCATGCAACTAGCTAACCGTGTGTATGCATATGCATCCATGCAAGCAACCCACATGCATGCAACTAGCTAGCCGTGTGTATGTATATGCATCCGTCGTTCGGTCGAGCCCCCGGCCGACGTTGTCCTGGCAGTACCGCGTCACGCCCGGCCAATGCCGTGGCCCAGTTCAGGCCGAGCTGCCTCAGCCGACCTCCTCGCTGCCGCGGGCGTCGGCCAAGTCACCGCGCCGACCGGAGCCTCCGCGCCCGCGCGTCGGCCTGCGCCCGGCCACCTCCTGGACACGGGCCTCGGCCACGCCATGCCGACGCGCCGCCGCCACACCGTGTCAGGCCCACTAGTGGGCCCCATATTTTATTCTCTCCCCGCGGGCCCCATTGACCGAAGACTTGGAAAAAGTCTATATCGCCTTCCTCTGCTTTGTCGGCCCGAAGCCCATAAAGCCTTCCAAAAAGTCTACATTGCCTTCCTCTCGTGGTCGGCCTAAGCCCACGAAATTCTCTAAAAAGTCTATAAAAGCTCCTCTACTTCATTGGGCCAACCGGCCTTGCAATCTATCCAAAAGTCTACATATATCCCTCTTGTCCCTTGGGCCAAGACCATAAAGTCCTCCACATAAGTCCACAAAACATCCCCTTGTTTTCCTCGGGCCAAGCCCAAGAATGGACCTGAAAAGTCTAAATTGCATCCTCCGGGCCAAAGCCCACCAACAACCTCCCTCCTCACCAAAGTCTAATGCATATCCCTCCACTCACCCAGGCCCTTATCCAAAAGTCTATATAAGGTCCCTACCCGACCTCCTTCATCTCTGGGCTAAAGCCCAAGCCTTCACAAAAGGAAGTCCAACATTCGTCCCTCTCAACATCACAGCCAAGGAATATTCTTGGGAATATTCCTTTCCAATTTAATAAATTCATTTCCGTATTTCAGAAAATCCATTAATCCTCCAAACCCGTGTCTCCCTCATTTTAAGTCAGAGTTGAACGAAACTTTCGTCAAAATCTTTCAAAAATCAAGATCTACGCAATGGCACTGGTTGGGTTATTTTCCTTTTTGGAATTTTTGGCTCTTTTTTGTGTTAGCGAGTAGTTCGTGACGTTATTATTCGACCGGACAGGGTATATCTGCGAGGAGGAAATTGAGCCAATTGTTAACGAACCCTCAAGTGAGCAAGGCAAGTCACTACGCCCCCTTCCTCGAACATGTTGATCCTATTTTTATAAATGTGTTGATTGCAAATAAAATTGCATGCTAATTATAAAACGCGTACCCACATTTGCTTAAAGCCTTACCTTTGATATTGTTTATCCTTATGTATTTACACACCTTTGTTACCTGAGTATATTACTTTACGCGTGATTATTTACTCACTGCTTAGCCCTGCTTACATAGACGTTATACACTCCATATGTGGGATATGTGGATGTGGTTACACTGATCACTCGATGGGAGTGATTGATAGAGATCGGGTGGAGACATAAGCGCCACCCACAGCATGAAAACCTTTGTGAAAACCCAAAAACTTAATTAAACAAAAGTGATTTCGACTGGGGCGGCACGGATAGAATATGGGTGGTTCTGGGAACGGTAAGCCGCCGACCCTGGTCAGTTAAGGACCGAGTCAAGAAGCTAAGCAGGAAACGAACCGAGTACGACCACACTTCTTGAGTGGGGTTAGACCCGGTGGACTAGGTTATTCTCGTGGGGTGGCACCCCAGACATGGTAGGTTCTGGATATCGGTATGGAAATGTGGAAGTGTGTGGTTTAATGACGTCAAGCTTTATATATGTATGATGTAACCTTCAATCTCGGGAGCGCCAGGACTCCCCTCACAACCGGCTCGAGGTAGGAATGTGGCGCCGGGGGTGCAATGGGGATTCATAGTCCTTGGAGCGGGTGCCGCCATGCGAGGGTAACTGAAAAACCGGGCCGTGACAAGTCTCATGTGTTGGGTGAGTCACGGAGTGTGGGATTAAAAGCGTACATCCACTGCAGTGTGAGTAAATTAAACTATTCGAATAGCCGTGCTCGCGGTTAATGAGCGCCGGGACTTGTATTACTCTTGACTAGCCTCGTCAATTTGTAATATTGCTTAAAATATGATGGGTGTGGAAGGTGTGACCTTGCCTGATATGCAAAAAGGTCATAGTGGTTAAAATTGTGGAAATTGGATGCGAGGGTAAACCGGACCAAGCGAGGCTTGGGGAAGGTGGATGAACCCTCGCAGGTTAATGATAACTTCAACTTAACGTGGTTTTCAGTTAAAACTGTTGTGGGATAGGTTTGTGAAATAATTTGTGAAAACTAGCTTTATGCAAATAAACCAAGCCATCCTTGAACCCCTATGAACATTATATGCATTCTGTAGTGGTGGCTTGCTGAGTACGGTTGGTACTCACTCTTGCTTATTTACATCTTTTAGAAAGGTGTTGGTGTCGACCTGTACATGTGCTATGCTGGCAAGGAGTTACCGAGGACGGTGGAATAGGGACCTAGGTTCACCAGTCGATGCGTGTGGGATAAGATGGACCGCCGCTGCTTCGCTTCCGCTACTTCATTTAGTTGTTTTGGTATTTTGTGTTGCTGTCGACCATGCTTGGTCTATTCGGGTTCCATTTGGGCTACCCTTGTATTATTAATATATTGTAAGACCTGTAAGACGATGTCAGCTTGAGATATACAACTGTGCCATGTGTGTACCATCTACTGATCCAGGGAATGGTATTGTAATACACATGGGGTTCCCGGTATACAAAACCGGGGGCTCACAATGGGGAATGCGTTATACCCGATTTTGTGATTGAGGAAGATGATTTAATCAGGAGCAATTGACGAGGAAGACAAAGTAGACTTATTTCTTTTTAAAACTGATGATTTTAAACGAGACGATGTGGGCCTTGTCTAAAGGGAAATTGGTGATTTTTAAACTGCTAAAATTGTTTTAAAATCTCTAGACAACGCTTTTAATACCATTGAAAGTTGGCACTGTTTCTTTTTATGCCATCCCGTCAACTTCTTTTCTTTTTTCCTTTTTTTTTTCTTTTTTAGTAACTTAATTTACGGCACTACATTTTTTAAAAAACATTAAAATCATTTTTAAAATATAAATTACCTACACTTTCATTAAAAATGTGTTGTAAATTTTAAAACTTACAATGTAATTACATGATAATTTTTAAATATTTATATTATAATTTTTTATACACAACTTATAACATAATTAGGATTAAAAGTAAATTATATCTATTTGAAAAAGAGACAGGAGAGACATAAGCATAGTAACTTATTATCTATTTGTGAAAAGGGGATAGAAAAGACATAAGCATACTTACATATGGGAGAGAGAACAATCACATAGAGAAAAAAGTGACTAGATCAAAGTAAAAAAATGTGGCATCATATTTTTAGCATTTTTTTTCTTTTTCTTGAGTTGGGAAGATGATGAGATTGAGACATCACTCAGATATTGAAGGATTTTCATAGAAATTAAACTCATTTTACGTGAATTTCTTGCAAAACTCCTGCAAGGAGCCTTTAGAATGAATCAATAATACCCAATTCTCCTTAGGTACGAGATTGCTTCTTCAATGAGCACTGCCACGATTAATCCACATCGCGTCGTTTAAAATCACCAGTTTCCCTTTAGACAAGTAAATCAACGATGTGATTTCGTCTTCTCCTTCCTGATGGGCGTGTTCATTTCTCACCCTCCTCGCTCCATGAGATCTAGCCGTCAAATAAGATGGTCGTGTGACATTTGTGTTAATAGTCAAAATTGGCACAAATTTTAGCTGAATTGAGAGGGGGAGGGGGGAGGGGGGGGGGGGCAATTCAGGGCCTTTGCACAAAAATAACGATTTGGCGGTCTAACCAACCCTACAATCGATCTAATCGGCAGCTCCGAGTTCGATTTCAATTTGATTTATTTTCATATTTCTTTGATTAGGGGCTGACTTTTTTAGTCCTAGTGTATCTCTAAGCCTACTAGAGCATGGGAAATCTTTGTTTCTTGCAAGTGCACTATGGATGGTTCATTCGCTTGAGACACGAATAAATTTACTTTTCCTCTATTTTTATCCTAGTTTTAGCTATAGTTCATACATCTTCATTAGTTACATCGATCGTGCGCTGTTTGTCTTCACTCTCAGAAATCCTTTGTAGCTTCGTTCGGAAAACCTTTCAAGTTTGTTTTCATGAGACTGGTGTTCACGCAAAAATCAATCTAATTAAATCAGCCCAGTCGCTGGTTTTGTGATCTATATCATCACCTAGATCAGGAGGAGCAAGATCGATCAAGGCGCTACTTCAACTACTTTGCTCACATGGAAGACTTTCTGTTCACATGTAGACCAAGACGTACAACAACACATGGCAACCACCCTTCCCTAGCTGTTGGGGAGACGAATTAGGGCAAGCAAGGGCACGCATTTTTGTCACAGTATGCAGAAAAAAAAACAGAATGAACACCAACTACTGGACGGCAATGGTAGACCAACTTTTACTGCTACAACTGTTGCATCAACCCCAAAACTCACGAATATTTCGGTGATTAAATGCCCCCCAATGCTCGTTGCAAATCACATCTTGCGCTGTAGTGCTACTGTTGCTCGTTATCTAGTAGAGAGAAAAAATTATTTTCAGCTCGAGAGGGTGTCCATTTCTTCTTTCTACTCGTTACACATGTGTCATTTAAATAGCTATAATTTTTTTAAAAAAAAATTAAAAAAATAAATTAATATGTGGTATATCAAATAATATATATGTAGGTTTAAATTTAATTTTCAAAGGACATGGGAGATGAGATGATATATCTACCATTGTGCCGTGACAAGCCAGTGACAGTGTCAACAAGCACCGGGAGCAACAGCCGTTATACCACGCATGCATACGTTTCCAGCACACATAAATCCAGCGCACACTGCACGCATCTATAGCTAGGTGTCATGGGGACCGAGCCAAGCCGAGCCATGGACCTCGCCGCCGGCGAGAACGGCAGTGGCGACGACGTGCCGGACATCCACCGCCCTGGCGACAGCAAGACGCTGCTCAAGAGCGACGCCCTGTACCAGGTAATCAATCAGTTACCACAAGTTCTACGTATTAATGTTCGTGATATATGTACTGAAATACTGAATCATTCTCGATCGATGACAAAATTGTGTTTCTTCTCCGATGAGATGGGTGCAGTACATCCTGGACACGACGGTGCTCCCGCAGGAGCCGCCATGGCTGCGCGAGCTCCGAGTCCTCACCGACAAACACGAACTGTAAGACGATTAATCTTGATCTATGATCATTTTGCTCAATGATTTGATGCTGCACATTGATATGATGTGATGTGATGCCTAGGGCGCTGATGGCGTCGCCGGCCGACGAGATGCAGCTGCTGAGGATGCTCGTCAAGATGATCGGCGCCAGGAACGCCATCGAGGTGGGCGTCTTCACCGGCAACAAGCTCCTCGCCACGGCGCTCGCGCTCCCCGACGACGGCAGGGTCATCGCCATCGACCGCGACCGCCGCTGGTACGACGCCGTCGCGCGTCCGGCGATCGCCAGGGCCGGGGTGGCGCATAAGGTCGAGTTCCGGGAGGGCGTCGCGCCCGACGTGCTCGACGAGCTCCTCGCCGCCGACGGGGGGTTCGACTTCGTTCGTGGACGCCGACAAGGCGAGCTACGTGAGCTACCACGAGCGGCTGCTCCGGCTGGTGCGCGTCGGCGGGCTTGTCGTGTACGACAACACGCTGTGGGGCGGCGCGGTGGCGATGCCACCCGGCGCGCCAATGTCGAGCACGGACAGGAGGGTGACGGCCGCCGTCAGGGAGCTCAACGCCGTCGTCGCCGCCGACCCGCGCGTCGAGGCGTGCCAGCTCCCCGTCGCCGACGGCGTCACCATCTGCCGCCGCATCGCGTGACTTGGCGCTGTCCATGTCATCTAGTTCGATCCATGGTGATTTGATTCTTGAATTGTTTATTTGCTTGTTGATGATTGGATGATTTATGGTTTGTTTCCATGTCACATCGTGCAAGGTCAAAATTTCCATCTACCCCTTAATCGTAGGGACTTTCTATCTGTCCATCTTCGGATGAAGCCTGTTGGGAATACCTCTTCTCCACACGATATTCATTCACTATGTGTCACCTAGTATTTAATCTCGTCACCTGTTATTTTTGACTGTCTTGAATCTCAACTCCTTCATGAGTCAGTCTCGTCATCGTAACCCGATCCACAATAGTTACACAAACTCACATCAACATTCACAGCTATTTTCAAACCAATTTCACTAAATAAATTATTTGTAAAGCCAATTATTTATAAAAAATATTAATCGTGACAATGATTTCACGGTTTGTTATATTTTCTGATAAAAAATAGCTAAATGTTTAAAGTTCTTGATTAGCAACAAGTGACTTACTGGCCATTTCCAATATAAACATTTCTAGCATTTAAATTTTGTAAAAAAAAACATTCTTATGCTGATTCCCATCATTTATACCTTCTATATAATTACAACCCACTATGTATGTAAAACTCAATATAGAAGCATAGCACATCCTAAAGACTACTCCCTCCATCCCAGTTTGCCAATTTGATCATGCCCTAAGCAAAGAGAACTAAGATCAAGGACACCAAAATACTCGTCATTCTCAAATTAATCATCATCGGTTAAGGTGTTCCATCGCTTCGTATCTCGTGGATTGCTCATGTTTTAAATATTGTATAACATTGCACCAATAGAAATTGATCTTGGTTGGTTGCATGCAACATATCCAATTATGCACATTTACTCTTTGCACAAATAAATAAAGAGACACTTGTTAGATGATGATTATTTTGGGAGGACCTCAAAAATCTTAGGGGATGATCAGAATGGGATAGAGAGACTAACACGCAAGCATGCCACATCAACCCACTAAATCACCTAAAGCTCAACATTCAAGCATAGCAATTACATCTATAAGTTATTACATTTTAAACCTCAACATACAAGTATGCTAAATTATCGTTCATCATGTCATTTTCACAACATTTCACCCAAACCAAATAATACATCATTTTTACAACATTTAACATATATGCATATGATATTCATCCATATATTCTGTAGCAAATCATGAGACGTCATCTAGTTTTAATGATTTCCAAGCCAATCAAATGCTTCGAAAAGAAATCTGAGTAATTTAAAATTCATAAATTGGCAACTGGAGTAACTAGAAATTGACCATTTGCTAAACAATTTAAAAGTCCTTATATTTTGGATTGAAGGAATACATTACAACATACTACTATCGAACACACTAAAACTCATTAATAATATATAAAAATAAATGACTTAAACTCAAAATTATAATATAGTCCTTTTAATTATAAATATTTGACATTTAAGACTCGGCTAAACTTCTAAAACTTTGACACTTAATTTTTGTATTAAAAATGATTTTATGAAATTTTGTTATGATAGTATTTTTAGGCTAGTCAACGCATACCATATTTCTTCTCTTTAAAGCAAACATTTTTAAAAATATTGATAGTCAAGTTTCAAAAGTTCGACCTGGTCTTATCATAAATGCCAAATATTCCTGATTGTAGGGAGTAATTGAAATTTTGGTTAAAAATAGAACAAAATTTTTGAATCCCTATGCCCTTTCCATTGGTTTCTAAGAAGAGGGGAAATAAATTGGTGATTTGGGTAATTTCCCCTCCTTTGAAATTTCATCAAATTTGATTACTATTCATTTGAAAATTTTGGGCCAAACTATTTTGTCCCCTTCATTTTTTTATAATTGAATTTTTTAGCTTAATAATTATGTTTTCAATAAAAAAAACTAGCCAAAACAATCTAATGGTCAACTGATGATCAACCAAAGGAATGGATATGAAGGGATAAAAAATAAAGACTCGGGAACATATAGGTAATAAAGTAAAACTCAACGGCTCAGAAACATATATGTAATAAAGTAAAGAGTGAATTACACTTGCACCAAGTAAAGTGCACCTAGTTTCACTGTACACCAGGTTTAGCACATACCTTCATTTTACACCAGGCTGCCTTCAAATAAGTTTCACTTAACATCAAGATATACATCATCAAACTTATAGAAATTTCATCAAAATTTATATAATATGGATGAAACTTTGTGAAACATGATCTAAATTAAAAAAACATAAGTTTCACTCGTGATTTATAAGATAATATTTCAGCTATATGATGCAATCTAGTGAAATTTGAAAATTATCTTGATATACCCTGGTGCAAAATAAAAATATGTACTGAACCCGGTGCAAAGTGAAACAGGATATATTCTACCTAGTGCAAAGTGCAATTTGCTCTAAAGTAAAACTCAGCGGCATAGAAAAAATAATGCGAAAACTTATGGGCATGTAAGGATTTTTTTTTTCTAATTTCTACCACTTCTCTTTTTCATCCCTATATCTCTATCACATTGAAGTAGAGTAGTCAGCCATCTTATGCAACTCGGGATCACAGCCAATAAAAAAAGAAATGAAATCTTCATTAGTTCATTACGTCGAAGATTGGGAAAATCGGTGGCTAGACTTGGATGCAAAACGGTGGCAAGAAAACATGGATATCTAGGTAGAATTGAAGGGTAAAAAAATAGGCGTAGAATTATATGGTTTTGCTAAAAATACGACGACACTTTTTTTATACTATTTCAGTTGATCTCTCCTATATGTCCTATATGTTAGGTATGATTCTATCTCTCTTATCTTCTTTTTAAATAGATAATATATTAATATATTACTTTTAATTCTAGTTTTCTTATGTATTGTGAATTAAAAAAATATAATGTAATTATTGAAACTTATAATATAAGTTTAGAGTTAATAGTGTAATTTGAATGTAAGCATATGCAATTTAACGTGTTAACATGATTTGATTTTTTTTTCTAAAAAAAATGGCATCATAGATCACTCGAGCTGGATGGCGAGAGATATATATCAGTTAGTTCGTCATTCGTGCAGTAACGAACGCAGGATTTCAAGAATGAAGGTACGAAATTGCCGAAGTGTTATTTCATAGGAAAAACTTAAGGTGTAAAATATGAAGAGAAAAAAAGCTGTACTCCCATTTCATACTATATGACACGATACATTTTTTCAGAAATTACAAACAGTTAAGAACATGTACTATATCCCCTTGGAAAATAGATATTACTATGAGCTAGTTACAAACAATTGTTTCCCTTTGCTTCTATTTCACAAGGATTTCAACTCTACTGCCTTCTACTTTTGAATTGCTCTACAGTCTAAATTCAATCACATAACCCCTTCGACATAGCTGAAACTTGTGTTCAAGCTTGTTTCTGGCAAGCTAACAAAAAGCTTATCAGTGTCTTATTTTGCATATACTTACTATCTCATTCAACTTGTGCAAAGCACAGATGCAGAGGCTTGGTTCTCCTTTAGAGTGTCAGGACTCAGGATCCTCATGAGATCGTGGTGGCAGCGAGATTGAATGTGTTAGTTGAACAGGAACTGATCTCTGCTCTCGATGTGGCTAGGAGCTAGCCGGCAATACAAGGATAGTCTTGTGTGGGTTTAAATAACTAGTTTGTAACTTTGTATGCAGAGGAAGTCATTTTGGCCTAATTAATGATAGATGTATCAATACATATGCTATGTATTGTATTTTTGGCCAAAATTTTAGTGGGTATAGATGTACCCCCATGTCCCTATACTACATCCACCCCTGATACAAGGATAGTCTTGTGTGGGCTTAAATAACTAGTTTGTGTGTAGAGGAAATCATTTTGGCCTAATTAATGATAGAAGTATCAATACATATGCTATGTACTGCATTTTTTGCCAAATTTTTGGGATACAGATGTACTCCCATGTCTATACTACGGCCACCCCTGATACAAGAATAATCTTGTGTGTGCTTAAATAATTAGTTTGTGTGCATAGAAAGTCATTTCGGTCTAATTAATGATAGATGTATCAATACATATGCTATATGTTGTATTCTTAGCTAAAATTTTTTAGGTACAGATGTACCCCGTGTGCCTATGAGAGTTTCTTCAGTGCTTGAAAATGAAGTTGATTCAACTTAATCTAATGGTTTACAATACAAGATACCTATAAAAAGGTACTTAAAAAGGTGGGCCAGATATTAGCTTATAGATTGGTTTGAAAGGTTAGATGGGTAATTTTATCTGTGGTATCATATTCGATCGGTATAGGAAGTTAAGTTCTTATTGATAAATTTGCTGCTTCGGATCATGGATCAGTTCTGTATGGTGGATGGCCCCAGACGTACTATGAAGTTCCCATCATCGATTACAGGGAACAAACATGCGTTTAGAAGTGGAATAGAAGACCGATCACACATGCTGAAAGAGATATGTAATTGATCAATAATTAATCCACTAATCCCAAACTGTGTAAATGACAATAAATCTGGTAATTGATAGTTAAGGCCATGTAACTGTGAAAGAAAGCATGATTAAAATTAAAATATATCTTCCTTTCGCACAAATAGGTTTACAAGAGAATGATTAAAAGTCAAATTTTAGATAACAACCATTAGAGGTAAGAAGAAATTAGATTTGGTTTAGTGGTAGAAACCTGCGTAGGTGGCAGCGATATAGTGGATGAAAACATAGTGATTGGATCGAGCAACAAGTGAAAATGAGAATTAGTGAATTGGGGCTAACGGCCAGTTCGTCAGTCCGACTAAAAATTAATTAAGGCGTAGTAGCAAACAGAGAGGAAGGTTGTTACGACTAAAACAATTACTAAACTGCCATTTTTGTGCTTTTTTATCCCTAAGTTACCCTTTAGCAAATCAAAGGGGATGCTAGTGCGTGGCTGACCATGCGGGCCCTCTAGTCTCTCCTCTCTATGTATATATACGTATGACGAAGCTCGAAACTCCTCACCGGGAGACCGCGCAGGTCTCTTTTTGCCGATTCGGCCGGGGGCGCAAGGTGAAATTCTTAGCCCCTGATTTGTGGGATTTCAGCGAGAAAAACGCGTGGACACAGACGATTTAGACATGTTCGGGCCGCTAAGAAGCGTAATACCCTACTCCTGTGTTCTGGTAGATCTGAGAATATGATGGAATCCAAAGAGAGCCCCCAGCGAGAGTCAGCCAGAGTCTGAGAGGCCGTCCCCCCTCTTTCCTAGGCCTGGGCCTCCTTTTATATGGCAAGGGGCTACCACATGGGCCACGAGCTGCCTAAGAAAGAAAATATTATTTTACATTTAGGGCTATCCAACTGCCGGAAGCACCCTCTGACAGATGTCGTAGCACGCCTTTGGCCGGTCAGTCGACCCATCCGGAAGACGCCCGTTTCAACTTTCATTAAATGGCCGGCGACTTCTGCGTCTCGCCTGCACCAGAATCGAAAAAGCATCTGACCGGGGCTGACATACCAACTCCGGGAGTTGGCACGCCAACTCCAGCTGAGAGACGAGAGACAGAGGGCTCTCATCATTTCGACGGGACAGGGCAAGGCGTGCTGCAGGCTGCTTGGCGCCACCTAACCCGCGATCTGACCGGTCCGCGACCGGTCACTCATCGTGACCGGTCATGGACCGGATATGCACGCGCCACGCCGCATTAAATGCGGCGTAGTGCGCCCGTCTGAACCGCCATAAATACGGCTAGGTGAGCTCCGCCGTGCTCACCTAACCTGCGCACGTGGACCAAAGCCGCAGGGGGTCGGGGCGTCCCAGGCCTCGGGGCAGAGACGGGAGCGGCCCGACCCCGGGCGAAAACCAGGAGGGCAGCCGCCACGTCACCCTCGGGCCCGACCCCTCCAGGGGAACGGGCCACATGGATCCCTGTGGCCGCCCTTCCCTTTGGTCTCGATACTCCCGGTCCCATGGCACCGACAGTAGCCCCCGGCGTCACGCCCGGGTGGCCACACTCAGAGGGGGGGCATTCAGGCTTGACGCCACCCCTCAGGCCTGGTGACAGGTGGGACCGGCCCCCAAAGGCAAGCAGAACTCCTACGGTCGTGAGCCGCGCATATCAGCGAAGAATGCCAGTCGACATTAATGAGCGGTCTCCTTGTAACCGCAACATTACTCGAGGCAGCGCGAGGATCGGGACACGTCGGTCCGTTTCGCCTGGGGACGTAATGATTGGCGCTTTTCGCGGTAACCGAGCGCGATAAATGCGCACACGATCTGCCCCTCCTCGACCGCCACGATCGCACAACTGACGCGCGCGCCGTAAGCGGGCGAGTGGGGTTAGTGGAGGCGTGGGCGCGAGAAACGAGGGGACAAGGAGATGGGCGCGGGAAACGAGGAGCCGAGCGCGGCGGAGGCAAGGGCATAAAAGGGCGCCGAGGAAGGGATTCGTTCCCTTCCTCTCGCCTCTTTTACCTTGCCTTTGCCATCCGTGCTCTAGCTCTCTAGTTTCTCTCGCCTTCCTCTAGCCACGCGCTCTCGTCCTCAAGCTCCCGCTCCGCCGGCGCCATGACGCGGAGCTCTGCACCGCTTGATGGCAGCGTGCTACTGCCTTCCCGCATCACCAGCGAGAGGCAGGCTGGGCTACCGCGCCGGTTCATGCCGGAATCTGCCACCCGGGAGGTGGTCGCACTGGGCGGGGGACGCCCGGCGCCGCACTACCCGGAGCGGTCCGTTTTCTTCCTCTCCTTCGCCATGGCGGGCTTGATCCCGCCGTTCTCCACGTTCTTCATGGACGTTCTGGAGTTCTACGACCTCCAGATGGCGCACCTTACCCCCAACGCGGTGATGACGCTGGCCATCTTCGCACACCTTTGCGAGATGTTCATTGGGGTGCGCCCATCCCTTCGGCTGTTTCGGTGGTTCTTCACCGTGCAGCCGGTATCGCCGCCAACGGTGGTCGGTGGCTGCTACTTCCAGCCGCGGGGGCAGGTGCTGGAGGAGAAGCTCGACGCTGCCCGCGGAAAGCTCGACGCCGCCGCCGCCCGGGAGCGGCGGGCGGCGGAGATCGAGGCGGCGATCCGCCAGCGCGAGAAGGCCCTAGAGGCCCGGACCATGGCGCTGGAGGAGCGCACTGCCACGCTCGGGGGGCGGGCCTCGCGCCTGCTCGTGCAAGAGGCCGCCGTGCGCCGGCGGATCGAGGCCCTTGACCTCCACGCCCGGGAGCTGGAGGCGCTGGAGGAGCGCGCCCGTGCCCTGGACGCGAAGGAGGCGGCGCTGGCGGCACGCGAGGCCGCCGCCGCCACACGGGACGCGACGCTGGCGGCGCACGAAGTTGCCTCCGCCGAGCAGGAGTCCACACTCCGCCTCCGCGAAGACACTCTCGCCAAGCGAGGGCGAGCCCTCGAGGAGGCCGAGGCCACGACGCGGCGGCTGGCAGACAGTCTGTTCCTCCGCGAGGCGACGCGGGAGGAGCAGGCGCGCCGTAATTTGGAAAGCGCCCACGCCGAGAGGGACGCGCTGAACCAGCGGGCCTCCGAACTCGAGGGGCGGGCAAGGGAGCTGGACGCACGGGCGCGCAGCGGCGGGGCGGCCGCAGGCCACGGCGATCTGGCCGCCCACCTCACAGCCGCCGAGGACACCATCGCCAAGCTGCAGGGCGCCTTGGACTCGTCCGCTGGGGAGGTTGAGGCCCTCCGGCTGTCGAACGAGGTGGGGCCCGACATGCTTCGGGACGCCATCTCCCGCCTCGACCGCGTCGGGCGTCAGGCGGGCATCTGGAGCGGTCGGTATGCAAAGTACGCCGCCAACCAGGGGGGCCTCGCCCAGCGCCTCTCGGAGATGGCCGGGGACCTAGAAAGGCTCCCCGAGGAGATCGAGGAGACGGTTAAGTCTTCCTCAAGGGACCTCGCCCGAGGGGCGGTGGAGCTCGTGCTGGCGAGCTACCACGCCCAGGACCCCGACTTCTCCCCGTGGACGGCGCTGGAAGAATTCCCTCCCGGAACCGAGGCCAACGCGCGCGCCCAAGTCCGGGATGCCGCCGATCACATCGTCCACAGTTTCGAGGGGACGGCCCCTCGGCTCGTCTTCGCTCTCGACTCCGACGAGGAGGAGGACGGCGACGATGGTGCCGACGACAACAGCGACGGCGAGGCCGGCGACCCGGGTGCGTCGGAGTGAGCCCCCGGGCCCCCGTGTATCTTAATTTTTTATTCCTTCATCTTCTGAGGCCTTTGGGCCAATGCTTGTATATCTGACTTCATCTTATCTGCAATCAAACAAGATTTCAACTTCTATGTTAGTTATGTTTGCTATATGCTTGTGATAAGGATGGTCTGTGTCGTGATCCCTTTTCATCTTTGGCTTGAGCGAGGGCTCATGCTCGGGCCCCAGCCTCAAGCGGCGTGGGTCGGAGCTAGTGCCTGGGGAGATCCGCATGTCGAGACTGGTCAGGCCGGAAGCGCGGTGACCGAGGGTTATGGGGACCCGATTGTGGGCCATTGCCGATTCCCCCCTGGAGTTCGCCGCTCCCCGGGGCACGGCTCGGTTCTGAGCCCCGTTTGGCGGTTTACACGACCTGAGCTGCCGAGGGCAAGGACGAGCACGAGCAGACTGACTCAAGTCAAGATTTTTCAAAAGGAAACGATAACACAGGCGCAATCCTTGGGAAATTGAAAATGCTTGCTATTGAAATGCTTGGAAAAAAATTAAACAAGTATATGCATGTGGGAGCCCTCGGCCAACCCTGCGCGCCCAAGGGGGACGCGGGGTTGGCCTGAGCTCGAGGTACGACACCCGACCCCCTTATGGGTAGAAGCGGCGAAGATGCTCGATGTTCCACGGGTTAGGCAGCTCTGTGCCGTTGCCCGTGGGCAGTCGAACCGAGCCCGGCCAGGGGACGCCGATCACTCGATACGGACCGTCCCACATTGGTTAGAGTTTGCTCAGTCCAGCACGCGTTTGGACGCGGTGGAGGACGAGATCGTCGACGCAGAGTGATCGGGCCCGGACATGGCGCTGATGGTAGCGCCGCATGCTTTGCTAGTAGCGCGCGGCTCGAAGGGCCGCGCGCCGCCTTCGCTCTTCCAGGTAGTCGAGGTCGTCTCGGCGAAGCTGATCTTGATCAGCCTCGCAATACATGGTGGCCCGAGGGGACCTCAGGGTGAGCTCGGATGGGAGGACCGCATCCGCGCCGTAAACGAGGAAGAAAGGCGTTTCCCCTGTCGCTCGGCTTGGGGTGGTTCGGTTCGCCCGGAGCACCGCTGGCAGCTCCTCGATCCATGAATCGCCATGCTTCTTGAGGATGTTGAAGGTCTTGGTTTTGAGGCCTTTGAGGATTTCCGCGTTGGCGTGCTCCACCTAGCCGTTGCTTCTGGGGTGGGCGGGTGAGGCGAAACAGAGCTTGATGCTCATGTCTTCGCAGTAGTTGCCGAAAAGCTCACTGGTGAACTGGGTGGCGTTGTCCGTAATGATACGGTTAGGCACCCTGAACCGAGCAGTGATGCCCTTTATGAATTTTAGCGCCGAGTGCTTGTCGATCTTGATGACCAGATAAGCCTCGGGCCACTTAGTGAACTTGTCGACTGCGACATACAGATACTCGAACCCGCCCGGGGCCTTCCTGAAGGGACCCAGGATATCCGGCCCCCAGACGGCAAACGGCCATGAAAGAGGTATGGTCTGCAGGGCCTGAGCCGGCTGATGCATCGTCGGACCAGGTTTACTGCGTCGTGGAGCGTCGTCGGCCAATAGAAACCCTGGCAAAAGGCCTTGCCGACCAAGGTGCGCGAGGCGGAGTGGGCTCCGCACTCGCCTTCATGGACACCGACAAGAAGCTCGACGCCCTGCTCCCAAGGAATGCACTTCAGGAGGACTCCGTTGGCCCCGTGCTGGTAGAGGGCCCCTTCCACCAGCACGTAGCGCTTGGAGATGCGATGGACGCATTCACTCCCTTCGCGGTCCTCAGGTAGAGTCTGATCTTTGAGGAACGCCTGGATCTCAGCCATCCAAGCGATCAATCTTGGGGCCAGGGCTCGCCACCCCCTGGGTCCCGAGGCCTAGACTCTGACGGGCCTCGGGGGCCGCGCAGGCGTGTTCGTCTCCCCTAGGGGGTCGGGTCGCGCCGACGGCTGGGCAAGCCTTTCTTCAAAGGCGCCCGGTGGGGTCGGGGCTCGCGATGAAGCGAGCCTCGAGAGTTCGTCGGCGACCGCGTTATCCCGTCTGGGCACGTGCCGAAGTTCTAACCCGTCGAAATGACGCTCCATACGCCGCACCTCGCGGACGTAGGCGTCCATCTGTGGGTCGGAGCACCAGTACTCCTTGGAGACCTGGTTAACGACCAACTGGGAGTCGCCTAGAACCAGGAGGCGGCAGATCCCCATTCCGGCCGCCACTCTGAGTCCCGCAAGGAGTCCCTCGTACTCCGCCATATTGTTGGTTGCCCGGAAATCTAGGCAAACCAAATATCTGAGGACGTCTCCACTTGGCGAGGTCAAGGTGACCCCCGCGCCGGCGCCCTGAAGGGCCAGGGAGCCATCGAACTGCATCACCCAGTAAGTGGCGTGAGGCAGCTGCGAGGGGCTCACGTTGGCCTCAGGGGCGAAGAGTTCAAGATCAGGCTCGGGAGCCGGGGTCCATTCCGCCACGAAATCGGCGAGGGCCTGGCTCTTAATCGCGTGGCGTGGTTCAAAGCGCAAGTCGAATTCGGAGAGTTCGATTGCCCATTTTACCACCCGTCCAGTACACTCTCGGTTGCATAGGATTTGGCCGAGGGGGTAGGACGTGACCACCGTGACCCGATGCGCCTGAAAATAATGACGCAGCTTCCTCGAGGCCATCAGAATCGCGTAGAGCATCTTCTGGGCCTCGAGGCCATCAGAATCGCGTAGAGCATCTTTTCGGGGTTCAATTTTATGCGGGCGGAGTGGAGACTTTCGAAAGTCTCCGCTAAATCCGAGAGCAAGGTCTCTTGGTTGTGCGTTTTCACAACCAAGTCATCGACGTAGGCTTCAACATTGCGTCCTATCTGACTACCCAAAGAAATACGAGTAGTACGCTGAAAAGTAGGACCTGCATTCTTTAACCCAAAAGGCATGACTGTATAACAATAAGTTCCTACAGGGGTAACGAATGCAATTTTTTCCTCATCCTCCCTAGCCATGCGAATCTGATGATATCCTGAGTATGCATCTAGAAAACACAAAAGGTCGCACCCCACGGTGGAGTCGACAATTTGATCTATGCGTGGCAGGGGATAAGGGTCCTTAGGACATGCCTTGTTGAGGTCGGTGTAGTCGATGCACATCCGGAGCTTGCCGTTCGCCTTGGGGACGACGACCGGGTTCGCGAGCCACTCCGGATGGATGACCTCACGGATGAATCCGGCCTCCAAAAGCCGCGCCACCTCCTCGCGGATGAAGGCTTGGCGTTCTGGGGCCTGCCGCCAAACCTTCTGCCGGACGGGCCTTGCGTCCGGCCGCATGGCGGGACGATACTCGTTCACCTCCCTGGGGACCCCGGGCATGTCCGTCGGTCTCCACGCGACGACATCGGCGTTTGCCCGCAGGAAGGAGACGAGCGCGTCTTCCTATTTGTCGTCCAAGAGACCACCAATCTGGGTGGTCTTGGATGGGTCGTCGCCCAGGGCGACCTCCTTCACCGGGACCTCGTCGCCTGAGGCCATTCGCTGCCTCGGGGTGGGCGAGGTGGAGGCGCCGGGCCTCTCATCACCGCCCGCGGGTTTGGACACCGCGGCGAGGCGGTCCGCGCGCTGCTCCATACAAGCAAGCGCGACTTTGAGGTCGCCGTGGACGGTGATGGGGCCACTTGGGCCCGACATCTTCATCTGGAGGTAGGGATAGTGGGTGGCCGCCATGAACTTCATCAACGCGGGCCTTCCCAAGACCGCATTGTAGGGCAGACTGAGGTCCGCCACATCGAAGTCCACCCGCTCGGTGCGGAAGTTGGCGGGGCCACTGAAGGTGACCGGGAGGTCGATGTGACCTAGCGGCCAGGTGTGCCCCGGCGTCACGCCGATGATTGGCTGGGACGGCCGGAGCTCCATCCCCGGGGCCTTAATGACATCAAAAGCCGCGAGGGAGAGAATGTTGAGGGCTGCGCCACCGTCTATCAGGACGCGCCCCAACTTCACGTTGCAAACGGTGAGGGAGACCACCATCGCGATCTGTCCTTCCCGGGCAACGCATGGCGGGTGGTCGGTCTGGTCAAAGGTAAGGGTGACCTCCGACCAACGCGCCCGCCGCGTCGCCTCATGGGTAGGGACTGCGGCCAGAAGCTCTCGCTTCATGGCCTTGAGGTTTCGGCGAGAAGCGTGAGCGCACGCTCCCCCGTCAACGGTGGCGACGGTGGCCTCAGGCTCCTGAAAGCCCAGGTCATCATCGCCATCGTCGACGTCCTCAGCGGGGGCCTTCTGCTTGGCCTCACTTCGCCGGTTGCCGGTGGAAGTCGTCGGGGCCTTGCCCTCACGGCGTTCCTGCCTCCTCTCCTCCTCCCACTTCCTCGTTCGCTCGGCCAAGCTTTTGACCGCGCGGCAGTCAGCGAGGTCGTGGAGGGAGGTGTTGTGCACGGTGCACCACCTGCCAACCGGGCGTTCTCTGCCGGGAGCGCCAGCCTCCTTCTTTTTGTCACCCACGGGCCTCCCCTTCCGGGGGGCCCGTGAAGCGCACTCGGCGGCGAGGACGTGACCCTAATCGTCGGAATGGGCCGACCTTTTCTTCCTCCTCCTGTCCCGCCGCCCTGAACGAGCGACGGACTCGGGGGCAGCCGGAGCCGCCGCTCCAGAGCCGGAGGAGTTCCAGGTCCAGGCCTCCTCCTTGCGAGCCACACGGTCCGCGAGCTCGAAGAGTTGCGCGGTGGTCTGGGGCTCCTTGGAGGCGATCTTTTCGAGCATGCGGTTGTGCCGCACGCCCCCCTGAATGCGTAGATGACCGCATGTGCAGGGATGCAAGGTATGGTGTTGTGGACTTGACAGAATCGCTGGATGTACGAGCGGAGAGACTCATCGTCCCTCCACTGTACCGCGTGCAAGTCCGCCTCTCCGCCTGGGCGCGGATATGTGCCTTGGAAGTTCGTGGTGAACTGCTGGCACAAATCCTCCCAGGAGTGGACCGACGCGGGTGGCAGGTTCATTAGCCAACCCCGCGCCTGGCCCTTCAGGGCCATGGGAAAGAAGTTCGCCATGACCCTATCGTCACCCCCCGCGGCTTCTATTCCAGTCGTGTAGATCTGGAGAAACTTAGTGGGGTTGACGCTCCCGTCGTATTTTTCGGTGATGGTGGGCCGGAACCTCGGGGGCCAACGGACATTCCGAAGGCTCGCCACGAAGGCTTGATAGCCGGCACCACCAACCGGGAACACGAGGGGCCGGCCCCCGTGACCGGAACGGAGCGGCGCCCCAGAGGAGGAGGCGCCCTCCGTTGCATGGGCGGCGCGACGAGCGTCGCGCCGGCGCTCGATATCGAGCCGGGCGTCCGGCCCCCCATGCATATTCTCATGAGTCGGAGGCGTTGACGAGGGAACCGCGGACGAGCGGCGCGTGTCGGCCGTCGCCCGCCGCACCCTCCGCCTCGACGACGTAGAGCCGGCGGTGGCAGCGCCTGAGGTCCCGACGGCGGAAGACCGCCTGCCGGTGCCTAGGCGCTGCTGCGCTGTCATGACCAGGTTGGCCACGTCATCAAGCCAACGCTGGGCTGGGGTCTCTGGATCGGGGACGACGGGTGGGTGACGCAACAGCGCGCCCGCAGCCTGGAGCGCGCCCTGGGGCGTGCCGCCGTCACCATAGGTGAGGCGGCAACGCACCCTGCCTTGTCGTCCTCCTCCGTCGCCTGCGGGCGGAGAGGTCGCGGATCCCTCGACTTACTCAGGCGCCTTCCCTCGCCCAAGGTTCCGGTGGGAGGGGGACGACGGGGTGCGAACCCGATGGCGTGGGTTCTGCTCCCCGCCATCACCGCTGGCGCTCAAGGAAGGATCGTACGCCACTACCTCTTCGGCCATACGGCTGATCTGGCGAAGCTTGGCGCACACGAAAGGAAATGGGGGCTCAAAAAAACGCGCGCGCGCCCCCTACCTGGCGCACCAGATGACGGAGCTCGAAACTCCTCACCGGGAGACCGCGCAGGTCCCCCTTTGCCGGTTCGGCCGAGGACGCAAGGTGAAATTCTTAGCCCCTGATATGTGGGATTTCAGCGAGAAAAACGCGTGGACACAGGCGATTTAGACAGGTTCGGGCCGCTAAGAAGCGTAATACCCTACTCCTGTGTTCTGAAAGATCTGAGAGTATGATGGAATCCAGAGAGAGCCCCCAGCGAGAGTCAGCCAGAGTCTAAGAGGCCGTCCCCCCTCTTTCCTAGGCCTGGGCCTCCTTTTATATGGCAAAGGGCTACCACATGGGCCACGAGCTGCCTAAGAAAGAAAACATTCTTTTACATTTAGGGCTATCCTACTGCCGGAAGCACCCTCTGACAGATGTCGTAGCACGCCTTCGGCCGGTCAGTCGACCCATCCGGAGGACGCCCGTTTCAACTTTCATTAAATGGCCGGCGACTTATGCGTCTCGCCTGCGCCAGAATCGGAAAAGCATCTGACCGGGGCTGACGTACCAACTCCGGGAGTTGGCACGCCAACTCCGGCTGAGAGACGAGAGACAGAGGGCGCTCATCATTCCGACGAGACGGGGCGAGGCGTGCTGCAGGCCGCCTGGCGCCACCTAACCCGCGATCTGACCGGTCCGCGACCGGTCACTCATCGTGACCGGTCATGGACCGGATATGCACGCGCCACGCCGCATTAAATGCGGCGTAGTGCGCCCGTCTGAACCGCCATAAATGCGGCTAGGTGAGCTCCGCCGTGCTCACCTAACCTGCGCACGTGGACCAAAGCCGCAGGGGGTCGAGGCGCCCCAGGCCTCGGGGCAGAAACAGGAGCGGCCCGACCCCGGGCGGAAACCAGGAGGGCAGCCGCCACGTCACCCTCGGGCCCGACCCCTCCGGGGGAACGGGCCACGTGGATCCCTGTGGCCGTCCTTCCCTTTGGTCTCGATACTCCCGGTCCCATGTCACCGACAACGTATGTATATACTTTCTATACATTGTATTGACATAAAAAATTTGATTTTTTTTCAGTTTTTTATATGTATATATGTATACAAAGTTTATATGTATATATACAATATATATATATAACTTTTTTATACATATACACTTTTGATGTATAAAAAAATATATACACATATACAAAGTTTGTATATGCATATACAAACTTTGTATATACGTATGTATAAGTTACAAAATTTATATATATATATACAACCTTTATATACGTATATATACATATATATGTATATATACATATACATATAGTACATATTAGAAAATCAAGGAAAAAACGAAAGAAAAAAAGAAAAAACCATGAGAAAAAACAAAAAAACCGTAAAAGCACCACGTGGCGCCCTCCCGCCGCCCCCTCCTCTCCGCGCGTGCCACGACGCACGTGGGGGGAGGAGGCGCGTGCATTAGCGCTTTCGAATCAAGGGTGAGTACTCTGGGTAAAGCTCTATGTCTCTGAGAGTATACTACGGCTTTGTTCGTTGGATAGAGTTGGAAGCTAATTTTTTAGGCACGTAAAACGAAATGACTTATTAGCGCATGATTAATTAAGTATTTGAAAATTTTTTTGAAAAATAAATTAATATGATTTTTAAAGTAACTGTCGTATAGAAACTTTTTAAAAAAAATAAACCGTTTAGCAGTTTAAAAAACGTGCACATTAAAAAAAAGTGAGATGGAAAGGTATGATGAACGTCTGCCCCTGATTCGCGGGTGGTTAACTACTTACGGAGTACAAAAATCGCATCTTTTGGAAGAAACGGACGCCTTAACAGCAACATAGCTGGTGGCGAGCGCAACGAACCACAAGGAAGAGCAGATGGCGGCCACCGGCGCTGGAGAAGGCAAGGAGACGGCCGCCGGCGGCGGCGGCGGCGGAGGCAGCCTCCACAGTAAGACCCTCCTCAAGAGCGAGCCGCTGTACCAGGTAATCCATCTGAACAACCAAACCAATCGCCCCTTTCGGCCTGAAAAAATTCTTTTTGATGACCAACGGCGACGCCTCTCTCTCTCTCTCTCTGCCAGTACGTGCTGGAGTCCACCGTGTTCCCGCGCGAGCCCGACTGCCTGCGCGAGCTCCGCCTCGCCACCGCCAATTACCCCATGTAAGTGAGGATCCGAGGAGATGGTTGCTTGTTCGTGTCTTGGTGCATTTCTTGCACGGTGAGTGTTTGACGTTTTGTTTAAACGGGCGAGGCGTGGCACGTGCAGGGCGGTCATGGCAGCCTCGCCGGACCAGGTGCAGCTGTTCGGCCTTCTGATCGAGCTGATCGGTGCCAAGAACGCCATCGAGGTCGGCGTGTTCACCGGGTACTCGCTGCTCGCCACCGCCCTCGCGCTCCCTGACGACGGCAAGGTCAGGATCGCTACTGCTGTTCGTTACGACTTTGCTAGTATCATCTTGTCTCTTGATGTCCGTCCATGGTGGCAGATCGTGGCCATCGACGTGAGCCGTGAGAGCTACGACGAGGTCGGAGCGCCGGTGATCGACAAGGCCGGCGTGGCGCACAAGGTCGACTTCCGCGTCGGCCTCGCCATGCCCGTGCTGGACCAGCTCGTCGCCGAGGTGCACCATGATCTCCTCCGACATTTCTGTGCACAGCTTTGAGATAACTGCGATGGCGATGTTCTTGTGCAGGAGGAGAACAAGGGCAGGTTCGACTTCGCGTTCGTGGACGCGGACAAGGTGAACTTCCTCGGCTACCACGAGCGGCTGCTGCAGCTGATCAGGGTCGGCGGCCTCATCGTCTACGACAACACGCTGTGGGGCGGCTTGGTGGCGGCGGCGGCGGCGCCGCCGCCGGCCGACGAGGCGGTGCTCTCGGGGCGGGACCGCTCGCTGGCCGCGGCCGCCAGGGAGTTCAACGCGGCGTTCGCCGCCGACCACCGCGTCCAACCGTGCCAGCTCGCCATGGTGGTCATGCTCTGCCGCCGCGTGACCTGACCACCACCACAACACCGATCTCTCCATCGATGGAGGAGGCTCCGTGACGTGGGCTACTGACATATAGATCCATGACAGTGAGTCTCATCTATCAGAGACTTTAGGTCAGAGGAGCCGTGTCCTCCATCGATGTACTTTCAAAAAGTGGGTGGGTGAAAGTAAAAATGAATAAAAGTTGCTACTACTATCTTTGATCAGAATGGCCAATGCATTGGGCAATTCTAGAACAAGAGGTTATCTAAATAATCTACTCGCCGATTAATTAACAGGTCACACTTTGTACTTTCTGATGGCCTCGAAATTCCATCTTGTTGTGATGCTGTCCTATCTTTGAACCAGCCGTTCGTCATTCCTCTTGACAGTGACTGCCTTCCCTCTCGGTCAGAGTTCAGACTTCACAGGCGACTGTTGCAGCAGTACAACTACATGATGTTGAGATGATCAATTTTCACAATTTGCAAAATAAACAAACTTTTTTTTGGAGACAACAAGTGACTTAATTTTCAGCTGAATTTACATAGTAGAAAAATGGTTAATCATGTTACTGCACATGAGACGCCATCATAGAAAAAGCTGCAAAAACCGATAAGGGAAGCAGAGGACAACTCTGTTTCCTCTCTTCTTCCCACTAGTACTCCTCTTTCTTCTTCCTCGGATCCCCCCAAGATCGAGTCCGATCCCACCATGCGCGCCCACCGATCCCGAGAGCTCGTGTCCCCTGATCCCATGGTGGTTCCCTGATCCCATCTGGCTCGCGAAGCCGCCGCGTTTTGACGAGAATTGTGAGCTGCGGCGGTTGGCCGCCATGGATTCCGGCGGCAACAGCGTGAATTCTGCAGGGGAGTCGGTGGCGGAGTCGCCAGCGCCGGCTTCACCGGCGAGCAATCCCACCGCCGCGGTCACCAAGGGCCGTGGACTACGGCGGTGGCGACGTATCCCTCGGGAACACCACGAGGAGGGCTCCCCCGGCTCCGGCTGCGGCGTTGCGGCCGCCGCCGCCGCCGCCGCCGCCGCCGCGGATGAGGACTTGGCGCAGCTTCACAAGCGCCGGCTCCCGCTCGGCGCCGACGCGCCTAAGGGGAAAGAGGAAGCCGCGGCTGCCGCTGCCGCTGCCGCCGCCGTAGAGGTGGAGAGCGAGAGCCCCGTCGCCTCCGTGGAGTCCAGCTTCGCGCCGCCGGAGGTGCCCCCGTCGCCGCCGGTGCAGACCAAGCTGGACCCGGATCTCGGCTTCCTGATCGCCTCCGCGGGGTTCTCGGTGGGCGCCGGCGGCGCCGACTCGGACAACAGCGACGACCGGGCCAGCAAGTCCTCCACCAACGCCGCCGCGCCGCGCCACGACTTCTCGTTCGGCGGCGGCTTCGGCCGGGAGCGCGACAGGCCGCGATCCCGCGCCCCAGGCGCCGCCGCGCACGGCAAGGGCATCCGCATGGCGCGCATGCGCGGAGCNGCCCACGGCGCGCGCGCCGCCGCCACAACCGCCTCCGTGGTGGAACCGGAGAACTCGCGCTCCAGCGTTGAATCCAACCTCCGAAGCTCTGGCGCTGCTCACGCGCGCCAATCCAGTGCTGGCATAAGCAGCAATGGCGTTCACAAGGTTCTGTATGATGATGATGATGATAATGATGATGCCGAGCAAAGTGACGGCGAGCCTCAGAGCGAGGAGGCCCGTTCGGGAGGAGGTTTCTACAGGGAGAATGGAAGTGTAGTAGGGAGATTGGTAAAGGGGAGCAGTGATTCTGATGCCGATGATCATGGCTACGATGAAGGGAGTATAGGCAAGGGTGAGAATGGGGAAATTCATTCAGGTCTCGATCCGTATGTCCAGTCCATCGCGTTGCTCCGGTCAGCCGAAGAAGCAATTGAGAATGGTAATATTGAATACCCTTTATCATAGCTTTATTCATTAAAACTAATGCTCCATGATTGTTGTTTAATTCATGAAAACCTGTACTTCATGTTTTTTCTATTTGATTGTGAAGGCATGTTGCTGAAGAATTCAGCTCTTTGGAGAATTTCTTAATAGATTTCATTATATATGCGCTTTAGTTTCAATTATTATTAGTTGCTCGATGGAAGACCCGATAGTCTAGATCAATCCATTAGTGTTGTCTGCATGAAGTCAACACTTCCTATTCTCTTGTTATCTTAGTGGGTGAAGTTTAGGGCTTCCAGAATGCTACTACTTATATTTGTTTCAGTTATTATATTTTGAGATTCATCAGTTCAGTTCCCTAAAGTGGCCTACTTATTAAGCTGCAAAAGGATATAAACATATAATGGTAAATGAATGAAGGGGCAATGTATAAATACATAATGTCTGTAGAGGATCCAAGATAATGCCTGTAAAGGATCTGAGATACTAACTTCTTGAAGAAAAAAAAATTCACACTGATTGCATGATTCTTTCGTACGAAGTGGTGAGTGGTGATTATGTTGAGGCAGCACTTTTGAATGAGTTTCTCCTATGAAAAGTCTTTAGCATAGAATTAACTCACACTACATGTGGACATCCTGCTAAAATGGTCTTTGCTGATTTTTTTTTTATTTGACTTGTAACTTGTAAGATGAATAGATCTAAGGTGCTGGCATGCTTGTAACTGCTAAAGGGAAATGTGGTAGATGATTTGTACCATTTTCACATATTGCAGCCTATAAACAATTGTTTTATGCAATTATGGCCTTTGTGGCAATTATTTACTGCAAAGTGCAAATTGCTGATTTGCTCATTGGTTAGAAAAGGACATCTTCTGTTTAGTACCGTATGCATTATGGCATTTAGTTGTTGAAATTAGTTCCTCTTAAGAAAGTAAGACGCATTTGTTGACTTGTTGTATTCTCCTAGCCTTTTTGCAAAGTAGAATATGTCATCGCATAATTAAGAACATATACTTTCCCTGCATGTTCTGTGAAGTTTCCTTAGTCCATTTCCCTGTAATGAAGTTCTGAGTGCCTTGTTACTTTATCACTTCAGCATAGTCATAACATCATTTGTATTTCATATGATCTATTAAAACATTCAATCTCCTTTTGGTCCAGTCAAAATGTTCTTTCAATAACTATTTGCTTCATTGTATGTTACAGAGATCCAGAAGTTTATTGAAATGAGAAATGAAACGTGTGAAAATTCCGCAAACAACAACAGTGAAACTGAATGGAGCAGTTCATTCCATTTTGACGAATCTGCGGAAGAACTAAGTGAGAAGTTGAAGCTTCTTGAGTCCAGGCTGGAAGAAGCTTCTACGCTCATCAATGATAAGGATTCAAGAATACTTGATGCGCCCAACCACAAACAACCAAAGCAGCATGTCCTATGCAATACCGAGCTGCTGTCTCTGCAATCTGATATGGATCAACTGTTCCTGGAGAAGATGGAAGCAGAGACTCAATGCTTCATCCTGACAAGAGCATTGCAAGCTTGGAATCCCCTGACCGAGGATCAAGCTGCTATTTTTGACATTCAGAAATCTCTGCCTGAGGATCACAAACAGCTCGAAGCTAAGCTTCGGCACACCGAGAACAGGGCGATGATGCTGGAGGAGATGGTGGAGAAGCTAGAGGCACAGTGCAAAGACCTTGCTAGGACTTCAGAAATCCTGAAGCTGCAGGCTAGAGCAAGCAGAGCTTCGCTGTTTTGCTCCGTCCAGTTTGTTCTGCTGTTCATCGCTGTCGGAACCTTCCTCGTCCGGCTATGGCCCTCTTCCTCTGAATTTGTACCTACCTGAGGTTAGAAATTCCGGCGCCAATCGGCCTTTGTGTAGGCATTCTTGAAAAGTTCCTCATTGTAATTTACTAAGCATTGATCAACCCCTACAATTTTTCAAGTCTGTAACATCAACTCAATTTTGCTAGTAATCTCTTCTTTTCTTTACTGTACTTCAATCACCAATGTACTTGTCGATTATCTGGATTATGTAAATGCCAAAAGTTCCTATATAAATGTGTTTCTTTGCAGACCGTATAACTTGGAATTGGATACGGGTTACAAAATCACAGTATTCATATTTTCATACTGGCACATTCAATTTTTTCTGTGCCTGGTGCTCTCTATTTGCAAATTGAAGATTGCAATTCATGAATCATGGAGCACTAGTAATTGAGTTTCTGGGTAGGTGCCAGTGCCACACATACTGAAACTCTGAAACTCTGAAAGTAACTGACACATGAGCATAGAGAAAGATCATCAAACTGACAAATTTCATCATGTGGCCAATATACACACGTGATTGCACTACTGTTCCAAATTAATCAACCTTTTTCACCCATCTCATACATATAACCACGTAGAACACACACACCAAAGATTCATTCAGATTACAAGCTCTGGAGATTATGAAGATCAGAAGAAGTTTGGGTTGTATCCGTTGCTGCAGGTGGCGAGGATGTAGTAGGCGACGATGTGGCCGAGGGAGCCCCAGGCGAGGACGTCGACGAGGTTGAAGCCGACGGGGTCGTTGGACCTGAGCAGGCCGGCGAACTCCTTGGCGCGCTCGTCGCCGGCGTCGAAGTGTGTCTTGCCGTTCTGCTCGGGCACCTGCTTCGCCACGTTCTCCCGCTGGAAGTTGAAGAACACGAACCGCCCCAGGAACAGGGACACCCCCGTGCTCAGGCTGATCACCAGCGACGGGCTCAGCTCCGCCCTCGCCGCCACCGACCTCCTCGCCGGCGCCGCCGGCGCCCTCAACGTCACCGACCGCACGCGCGGCGACGCCGCCAGCCGCAGCCCGGCCACGGTCGGCGGCGACAGCGAGGTGGCGGCCATCGTTCTTGGAGCTTGGAGCTTGGAGCTTGAGCTGAGGTGGTCTCGCCGCGATCGAGTGGTGGTGCTCTTGATCTCGCGAGCTACGTGTAATGGTGTTTGGGTATATAGGGTGGAGGTGACGTGGCGGATATGGTGGGGCCGGGGGGAATGCTAGGGTTTGTGGTGGAGAGGAGGATGATTTTCGAGGCGTTGCTCATGGCGTGTGGCGATTGGTTGGGTGCAGGATAAGGTATCTAAATTCTAAGCCATAGCAATTTGGTTTTTTTCTACTACTCTCTTCTGAACTTTTATTTTTTTCCTTCGAATTCGAGTAATTCAGCTATGCATTTCACTATCTTTTGCCAATTGGAAAGTTACATGGTTGGTCAGGAAGGTAGGGTGAAATGTAGTGGCTGGGAAATACTGGATTCAGGAGTGGTTTAGCTTGCAAAAAAGGTGTTGTTTTTACAGCGTGAACTCAACCAGAACTTGTTCAGAAATTCAGATTAACCTGGCAATTCGTCATGTTAGTTTCTATTGCTCAGGCAGGACAGGGCTACCATTTCCATTGCAGAAAAAAACAAGAACTTGCGTGGAGATTAGCACAGGCAGTAGCCCAGCCGGCATGAAGGCTGAAGCCATGTCCTTTCAGCATAGAGATCACAGAATTTTTCAGACAATGTAACAGCAGATTCTCCCTTCAGATGTCCTTCAAGCATAGAGATCACATAATTTTTCAGACATTGTAACAGCAGATTCTCCCTTCAGATGTTCTTTAAACATAGAGATCACAAAATTTTTCAGACAACGTAACAGCAGATTCTCCCTTCAATCCTCCGACGCGAGAGCTATAGCTGCTGCTGACAGATGCAGCACTGATCTTGCTATTGGCAATGTTCAGGGAGGCACAAAAAGGGATTCTTGTTGAGATTAACAGCAACAAAAACGGATTGACATGCTGCGATGCAGCAAGCCAGCGACAGAGCCGAGCGAGCCATGATCTTTCCTCTGCACAGGGCTGAAGATCTCTGAGTCAAAAATGGCACTTGCAGAAGGTTTGCAGGCTGCAGCTTCAGTCTTCATGGTCGCTCAAGTCCAGCCAGCCACCATGGAAGAGCAATCTTTTCCCTATGAACAGCATAATCTCCTCTGCAGAAGTAACCAGGATGATATCATAAGACAAGTTTCATTAGCATGCATAAATGAAAAATGCTGGTTTGTGACTGACTTACCCTGATACTGGAAGATTGGTGGTGATGTTGCATAGCTTCCAAAGTTTCCATCATCTCCATCTGCTTGACTAGGGTCATATGCAACACCTGATAGAAAATGCAGCAAGAGAAAGAGCTGTGATGTATGTCTGATAAAGGAGAGATTAAACATGTTTCACTGTCGCGGTCGACCGGACAAATCTAAAGAAATCCTAAAACACACTGATGGGTCTAGAGAAGCATGCCAAAAGCATGAAAATTCTACTGGTAGCTAAAATACAAGACAATTACCAGTTCAGGGTATATAAAGGGGTAGGAAGGTTTGTCAGTCTATTGACCAAAGGGAACCAAAAATGGTAGTTTCTCTGAACCATTTGCCATTTTAAAATATCTCCAAGGTCTGGAAGCTATAAAATGCAGTGTGTGGACAACTATGCATATGAATGCTGATAAAGAGGGCAGATCCAAATAAAACAGAAGAGACAATAAAGCAAAATCATAGGGAATGGAGAAACAAATTTTGCCTCTGAAATCGGATTTTTGAGTGCGGTAACATACTACTAACATCGGCAACATGTCGTCTTACCGACATAGAAATTTGCATGATAAATTAGAGTGCAAACTAACTTACTCTTTTAGTCCTTTCTAGATCTGCTTCAATGCATTTTATCCGATCTAAAGATTGTAGCAATAGATTCTCTTTCTCCTTTGGCATATCTGGAGGCTTGCTCACAAGATGATTGCATAACGACTCAAGCTTGTCAAGACGTTGTAAACCAGCACTCATGTCATCTTCCATTGCACTTCGAAGCTGCGCTTCCTCTTCTGCATTAGAAGGATGAACATTCTCTAGCACGTTTTGTCGTCTACCGACAAAAAGGCTGAAAAAGGCTAGTATCTTGATCATGAGTGTGCCTACTCCTCTAACAAAATTTCCCAAAGTCCTTCCAGGCAGAGTGACATGCAAACTAATTGCCGTGTTCCCTGCAAGAGCGCAAATGGGTATTCAAAAGAAGTGGTTATAAATAATTATACAGTAAAATAAGATTATGGCTGAAAAGACAAAATCTGAAACAATTCTTTGATGTGGGGAGTTATTTGAACAGAACACACACTTTTTGTTGTTCTAAAGTGGAAACTGTACTGAATGCACGTAACTTGATATGAAAAGGAGCAGCTACCTAAATTGTTCATCCAGACGGTTGTGGATGAATGTTCATGAGAGGTCGGTTGTTTTGGCACCATTTCTGAAGACTTTCGTGCAGACTGAGAAGATTCAGGAGTTACATCTGGGAGACCCTTCCTGTCACAAGACTCACAACTACAGAAAGTTGAAGAATCTGATCCCTTAACCTAATATACAAGCAATTTGATACTGAGTCAGTTCATATAATGTCTCAAGAACAAAGTTCAAGGCATTAGAATAACTAAATATAAAAACAACCAACCATATCTTAGTTAAAGTAAAGGATGGTTCAATATTTAGGCACTATACATACTTCTTCGCTAACTGGAGTAAGGAAACTGTAGTCAGTGCTCCTCTGAACAGCTGATAAACTGAATTCATCAACATCTGACTCTGATTCGGCATTTGATATATCACTCATCATCCCCTGATTACAGAAGAAACAATAGCAAAAGATTCAGCAGGAACTCCAGAGCGCTACTTCGTTGGAGTTTGGAATGGTTCAAGGAAAAAGAGACATTCAGAACCTTGCCTTCAGTTTTTCTGCCCTTAGGGAAGATCCGCTCCTGTCTTCACTATCAGAAACTTGCTTGATTTCCCTCATACTACTACTGCTCCTCATACTGTGTATCAGCTACAAAAGAAACTTTCATATTAGTTTGTTTTTCAGAGGGACATTTATTTCCAGAACGCTGTCATAAGTAAACTTCCATGGACAGCATTTTAATATTGGGGCTGTTGTACAAAAGTATCCGTATGATCACAAATTTAGGAGGTACCTTCAAAATGACATGATCGTTCCACGGCCCTTTGTTAGAACCAAGGCAACCATCTTCACTGCATGTACATGAACCACCAAGAAACTCCGGCAATTCACTGTGAAAACAAAAAATGTAATCCAAGACTTACTAAGCTGAACAGATATAGGTATATAAATATATGCAGGCTAAGAGTTTCAATGAAGGTTGCTAGGCGCAGATAGTTGATACTAACCTTTTGTCAATCACTTCAAGAAGTCTACTCTGGTAGTTTGTACCAAGAACCTATAAACAAAGAACAATTTTCACTCCGATTTCAACACATATCATTTAAGGGATTAATCTTCGTTGATTACAAGTCATGGCACTTACATGAATCTTGGAAGAAGTTTTTGGGTCAAGAAACCCTTTCACACTGTTCCATATCAGCTTGAAGCCACTGCCGGCATTCACTACATACATCTGATGTAATGTCTGCAAATTCATTTACACTTAAAAAGAGCACTTCACCAACCAACACAATACACAGCACATCCATGGAAATCTAAAATTACCTCAGGATAGTAATCACTGTCTATCTTCTGCATCCGGTGAACAAGCTCCCTTGCAGTCTTTGAGAAATTCTTCAGCCCCTGCAACAACAAACAAAACAACACAACAGCAGCAGCAACATCAAAACTGAAGGATTGACAAAATCCAACACTACAGACAACACACACATGAATCCAAACTCAATGTGTCATTGGCATACCACACCATGGACATCCAGTATGGTGGTTGTGGAATCAATGTGCCTCTTGGCTGCCAATGTGCAGGCAGGGAACCTCTCCCTGAACGCCCTCTCGAACTCCTGCACATGGTACTTGATGTACCTGTCCACCGAGGTGATCTGCATCAGCTTGTTCGGATCGACCTTGCCGAGCCTCTCGATGTACACCGGCCGGCCTTCCCGATCGACGCCATGGTAGCCCTGAGGGTAGTACCGGAGCACGTCGTCGAGCTCATCGAACTCAAACTCCTGATCCACAGTAAAACCAAGAAATCAAGAACTCATCAAGAACAACCCAAAATTTATTCAGACACTGTAGATTAGTATCGGGTGAAATGCTCTCTGAATATGTGGTGGCCACCTCCAAGATCGTGTCGGCTCCGAACTCTTTCCTCCATCGCAGCATCTCCGTCCACATTTGCATCGCCTTTTCCGAATCGAACTTTCTTGCCTTCAGAAACCTGAATCACAACGGGAGTTATCATCAGCAACATTTGGGGGGATAAAAGGATGCGTTCTTTTTTTTGGGCATTTCTCCACCTGAGCATCATGTGGTAGTCGTCGTGCTTGTCAGGGAGGAGGGCGTGCGCGGCGAGGCGGTCTCGGAACGCGGCGACGGCGAGCTCTTCCTCGGCGTCGCGGACGTCCTCGATGGACATGGCGGCCGGGTACCGGAAGTCGACGCGGCGCCGCCGCCTGCCGCGCTTCCGGAGCGCGTGGATGGCCTTCCGCCGCAGCGACGACCCCATCCCGCGCCGCCGCCGGTCGTCCTCGGAGTTTGGGTCGCACGGCGATATCTCGAGGTCCTCGGCATGGCTCACTGCAGAGCACAAGTGCGTGTCATCTGACAAATGCAAAGAAAGAAAAAAAAGATGCAAACTTTCAATGCCAAGAACTGCTTCGCTTACCTGACATTTGCCGCGCTTCAGGATTAAATTTGGATCTTGACTGAAATAAACAGAGGAGACGATTTCACGCTATGAGAAGAAATCAAACAGAAGGTGTTTTCTAGCAACAAGAGAGGAATTTGCAGTGGTTTGATGGCAAAAAAAAAAGAGATAGAATAGAAAGGTCGTTGTTGAGTCTCATCCAAATAAACTGCAGGTGGCACCACATTGGATCGATCCTAGGATCTCCCAAAGAAAAGAAACAAGAACCGATAGGAACAGCTCAACTCACAGCCAAAAAAAAAAAACCTGCTCTTTTTGTTAGGACAAAATCTCAGACCAGTAACATAGCTACGAATCCATTGAAACAAAAGCACTCCAAACGGCAAGAGATTTGAATCAGTTCAGAGAAAATTTACATTTTTGGATCCAATCCGCACCGATCTCGGCACAAACCGAGTGTGTTACGACCTCTCCTGTAGTCCTGTGTTGCTGTTGCGGTATGGACGGCAGGACAGACTGAGACTGCAGCTCTGCAGGTCAGGAAGGAGAGTGGCCGGTGATCAACTAACTGATCATATATAGAACACTTCTTTAATTATGTATGATACACATGTCTTGTATTCTTACGTGACGTGGCATACGGTATTGGGCAGTATATACCTGTAGATATACGTATGTGTCGGTAGGGGGCACCACTTCTGCAGTTCTGCATCACCTCACCTACATTGTAGTTTGGGCTGGAAAAAAATGGCATCTTTTTGGTTGAAACGATGATGGAACATGAGGCGTGGAAGTATGAAAACCTAGGCAGCTCGCGGCACGCCATTCCACCCAAATGTCAGGATTGTTTACGAGACTTAGCAGCAAATTGATTGATTACTCATTCCCAGTGCTTAAGCAGTCCACTGTCAGACGAACGGGGTCAATTTTCCCTTCCAACTGTTTGCAGTTGATTAGAACGAAATAACTGTAGCACTACAGTACTGCAACTAATTTGATATTATATGCAGAGGTCCAAATGGTTCCAAACCTTACGCCTATCATGCTTTTCAACCTATAAGTCCGTTATCAAAATTTAAAACTTTTAAACTTAACTTTGGAGTTAGTTTTAGGGTTTATTTATCATACTTTATTTTCTTACATTAACTTTAAATATCTAACAATATGTATATAAAAGTTTTATTTGTAAAATTTTTTAGGTCATCGATATATCAGCCCTTACAGGCATTTTTTTTAACTACTACTCTCTTTGTCCTTTGTTTTTCATTCATCCTACGCATATTAATACAAAACTAAAAATTAGAATACCCATATTTTATCAAATCAATACAATTATTCCCCACCTTATATACTCTTAATGTATTTATCTTCTACTTGTATAAACTTCGATATAATGATTAGTCTAAAATAAATTTATTTTGGAATAAATAGAAGAAGATAAAAGAAACTTATTTTAAATCAGAGAGAGTATGGCCCAGTTTGAATAAGAAGAAGATAAAAATTAAGTGATGGTACGTAAGACGAGAAAGTCATTAACACATGATTAATTAATTATTAATTATTATAAACTTAAAAAATAGATTTATCTGATATTTGAAAGTAATTTCTAATAAAAAGTTTTTACACGAAATACATCAGTTTGAAAAACATGCTGATGAAAACCGAGATAAAATCTAAATTTTAATCGAGTTAGGGTAACACAACCAGCTGCTAGGCAGGACAAAATAAGACCGGAAAAATCAAACCGCATCGTCCACCTCGTGCATCGGTGCATGGCTGCGGCCGGCCGGTCGTCAAACCATCTCGCCGTCAAAACGCACGCGTGTGCCTCGTCGTCGCCGGCCGCCACGGCGCTAGCCGCCATGGCCGCGCGCGCATGCTGTCCTTGTCACGAGGACGACGACGAGAGACCACCGACTGAGAGACTGACCAGTGTCCAGTGACCACCCTGGTTAGGGGTAGATTGGGTCCGGATTTTGTAGGGGTTTACTCTCTTCGAACCAAAATAAGTTAACTTAATATAAAATATATTATATTTTAATATCTAGACATACACATATTTTGTTAGATTTATAGTATTAAAATATATCATATCGATCTACGTTAACTTATTTCGAGACCTATTAAGTTTATGGGAGCTGATTGATTAGGTAATGGAGGAGGGTGGTACAATGGACTAGTAGTTTTGGACTGGCGTTGTTAAGTAACGTGGGTTCTGTCCCGAGTTTGTCGTGTTACGGCGTGTTCCCGTGACGGCACAGTGCTCTCTGTCTGTCCACTCCTTACAAAATTCACCATCCCTACGCGCCAATCTAGCTTCAACGATGAAACTTTGGTTAGGGCTTTCTTTCACAAAGTTTCCACAAAATTTCCTCCATTGTAAATGACTTCTAATTTTTTTTCCATGCTAGATTTTTCCTATGCTTAAAGGCCTGGCATGTTCTACCTAGGTGATTGGATGGATTGTGAAAAAGATTTACTCATATGGACGAATTAAATATCGTAAAGCTAACAAGTAGGACTAGAAAAGTTGTCTAAGCAATGTCGGTATGAATAATGAAATTAAACTATTGTTTTGACTGCTTGCCATAAATGGATGATTCACTCTCTAACTACAGTATTGTATATGCGGGCTTCTTATTGAACACAAACTTCATACTCCTACTACTACTACTCGGAAGAAGTTCTGGGATTTTTACAGGAACCGAAAAAAAATTCTACTAGCAGGATTTTACAAGAACCGGAAAAAAATTAGGATCTGAAAATTTTCAAAGCAGCTACTGCTGCTATTCATCAATCATGAATCATCAGTTTTTCACACTCCACGTTGCGACTGTTGGAAGGACAGGAAGCACAGTAGCATCTTTTGGTTGGTGACCTCTCCTCCTTTTCAGGTCCGTATTCAGGCATAAGATCATCAGTTACAGGAAAGCTTTTCTCTCTGATTTCTCCTTTTCTGCCTGCTGCTAGCTGCTGCTTTTCTACCACCTTGTCATCTTGTCAATGGATCCATATGCCCCGGTGTCGCAAGCAGTCAAAACGCTATTCATGGCGGTGCAAAGCCACGACGAGCTCTTCAGAGTTTCAGAAAGTTTCAGAAAACTTTCATATTTCAGTCCACTCTCGAATGCTCCATGGCCGTAGATGACACAGACAGGAAGTAATTAAGCCGGCTTTAGAGTGTTTGATTGATTGATCGATTTACTGCCACAAGTTTATTTATTGCCAGTAATCTGCCAAACGATCCGTTTAATTTGAGGTTTAGCAGGAAATTCGGTAGGATGGTTGCAGATGTAGTGCTAGTGACTGAAAACTGAAAGGTTATGTCTGAACCTCTCTCAACTGTCTCATTTTCTCAACACAGTGGAGACATAGATCTGCATTGTTGTGGTAAAGAGGGGAAAAGGCCTGCATCACACCTCTTTCCCTGTTTTGGATAAGTTTTACAACTTCTGTTATTCCCATCCAGTTTTTTCAATAAAAAAAATCCAATCCATTAAGTTCAATACAAGAGAGTGTTTATATGTAACCGTTGAATAGTATAGGAAGAGGGATTACTGTGAATATTGGATACAGCCTCGAAATACATGAGTAGAGATAAGAAAGGATTACAAATAAGGAATGAGTCCACATAAATCAATCATATCCTAATACATCTCTAACTACCATATACTCTAACATCCCTCACGGTCCAAGCATGAGCAGCGCGAACGTTTAGACTGGAGAAAAAACCGACGAGAGTGCTCAACACGGATGATAGCCCTTTGTGCCGATGTCGAAGTAGTCGAGATGAAGTTGTCGTAGTTGTAGTAGCCAGTCATTGCCAATGTCGATGCAACAAAGTTACCTAATAGTGTGCGGTTGCGATTTGTGGCATGGATCGTGAAGCCAGGCACGAGGGTGCGTGGGCACAAGCGAGAAGCTAGCAAACACGACAACCAAAAAGAACAAAAACAAAAGAAAAGAATTATAAAGAAAACACTAGGATGACGATGGCGCGAAGATGTTGGTGATGATGGGGTAGACAATAACATCGGACAATATCGCCACTACCTAGAGAAGCGACGCAGCAACACCTTGATTTCGATGGAACGACGGCGTGGGCGACGCAAACTGATCTCTGATCGGAGAAAGAAAAAACAGCAGCCAATGATGACACATCTCACGGCCCAAATAAACTGATCTGCATCATATGGCCCAGCATGGATGGAGCATGGCAGAACGTGGCTTTGCTCTTGGAGGGGCGGAGCTAGAGTATGGGAGGGGGTGCCCAGGAACCCGGTCAAAAAAATTTTAGCTATACCTTATCTATTTTCATCCTCTGTGCACCCCTCTCAATACAAACTTAGACACCCGCACCAGCTTAAACTCGATCTAAAGTAGAGTAAATTAAACGAGTGACACCCCCCTCCATTTCATTCTAGCTCCGCCCCTGTCTTGGTGCATAGTTACAAGTTACAATGTGAGCAAGAGCACAACGATGGTGCATGCAGCTTGGCCAAACTTCAATGGGTAGTATGCAGACCACCACCAAAATAGGTCGCACAGCTCAACAGCCGCGCGGACCATGTGACGTAGAGATGCGAGGAGTCGACGTTGGTGAGACATGCAGTTCCGGCCGATGACAATGCAACGAACGAAGACGACGAAAGCTACAAAAAAAACTGTTGGTCGTCCCTAGGAGCGAGATCGCTTCTCTTGGAGGCGACGGCAACAACGGAGAAGGGGCTGCCCCCAGAATATCAGTTCTTCCGGGGCAGCGGCAGCGGAAAACTTGAGTGGCGTGCTAGATCACCCATTTTGATACAATGTTTAATAGTATAGGAAGAAAGATTATTGTGAATATTGGATACATTGTATTTAGCCTTAAGGACCGATATATATGAGATATATAAGTAGAGATAAAAAAGGATTAAAAATAAGGAAGGAGTACATATAAATCAATCCTATCCTAATACATCTCTGACTACCATATACTCTAACAGTAACATTGCCACAACTCACCAGTCATGTGTGTCCTGCCATACGTCATGTGGCAAACAAATTGTAAGTCATCATTGTGGGAAGTTAGACAAGTGATTTGAGTCTATGACACATGAGCGGAGATGCTAAGAAAGTATGACAAGTCATAATTGTGACAATAAACCAAATACATTACTAAGAAAGTGTGACGTGGCAAGTTAGGGCTTTCAATCAAACAACCTCTCAAAGGCACGAGACACCAGAAATAGTAGGATTGGGTAATGGGTAAGTGGTAGACTTGACAGTGTTAATCAATTGGAGGGTGGTGTGTGATGTTGTTGGACTAAATTCCCTCCACATAGAGCTTTGCACTCAGCCCACTACAGCCCAAAAGTCTAACGATTATGAGCTACTGATTTATTTCTTAATCAATGGTGGATTACGTCACATAGTAAAGGTGGGGAAAAACCTAGCCCCCCTTTGAGAGAGAGTGTGCAGCAGCATTGGAGAAAAACAAGCAACTAGAGAATTCAAGAGAGGAAGAGAGGAGTGGAGAAGAAGAGGTGCAATTCGTCCAGTCTAGTAGCTCTTGCTCGATCTTCGCCAAGTCAGCGATTGGAGGCCAAACGTGGTTGGATCAACACCAAACTTAATGAGTTCGTTCATCACTTGGAGCACTTCAATTCGGTTAGTTGGTTTAAGGATTGGTTGAGTAGAGTAACATATTTTGAGTGAGGGATTGTTAGCTTGAGTGACTGCAATTTTTAGCATAACTAATTTGGGTGGCATGCCAGTTTGAGGGGGTAAACGGTGTTTGATTAGGCTTATCTTTTGATAGCTTGGAAGGGACTCATAGACTTTCGTTTCCGCCAAGTTTGTACTGATTGCTTCTACGGTTTAGGAGATAACATCCGATAACTGAAGGAGACAGATTCTGAGATTTCTTTGTTTGTAGTTGCTATACCTCTTGTTAGTTGTTATGGTTGACGTTGATGGCGTTAAGTTTATAACCTAATGATGTTGTTGCTACTATGCTGTACTACTAGATGTTCTAGAAAATACTTTATTTTTCGTGTTGTTGATTATAGTGAAAACTTGGCGTGGACTATTTAGTCCCGTAGTTTTTTCCTCACATCAAGGATCATGTAAATCACCGTGTTTTGTGTGCATGTTTATTGTTGTTCCACCACTACTAATTGACCCTCAAGTTCATGATAAGATGATTGGCCGATTGTGTAGAATATATATGTTTGTGGATTGGTGGATTACTATTTACACAGTGTGCTAGTTGTTCAGTCCAAATAAGATGTGGAGGGGTCATACCAAGAGTAAGGATATGTAATTTGGTCTGAAATTTTTTCAGACCTTAGTGATCGTACTAGACTACTAGTAGAAGGAAGAGAATAATACAAAAATTGCACCAAACTTCCAACCAAAATGAGAAACCAACCAACGAGTTTTAACTTCACATGAAATTTGATCAAATTTTGGTTGTCAATCAGGGATCAAATATCAAAATTTGATCACATCTTGTTCTTTTGCCGAAATTTCGGCGAAGAGGAGTGTTAGCACCAAGTCTTGAACAATCCCGGCCGCTCAGGATATATATATGTCAAAGAAACAAGTGTGATCTCCCAGGCAAATGAGATAAAGTGATCGTGTATGTGAACCAACACAAACTTTTTCCTTTATTTTATCAACGTATACATCACCCTAATCGAGAACGTACATACAGTCGAACAAACGAAGCATTACATTACAAACTGTGACTAATGCACACTTCCCACATACAATTAAGCACGTAATTAACACATTAATTATGCACGGCGATAAGATTAAGATCGAGCACGTAATCGATCGAGGAGTGAGGAGTCCTCTTGGCGAGAAGGAATTAATCAATCCTTGGTCGGGAGGATGTGCGCGTCGGCGACGGCGCGGCAGACGGCAGCGCCGCCGGGCCTCACGCCGAGCAGCCGGAACGCGGCGTAGTCCGGGTCCCACCGGGACGTGTCGGTGTGGCACACCACGACGGTGATCACCGCGTCCCCGCCGCCCTCGCCGCCGGCCGCATCCACCGCGTACGCCCTAGCCGGCCCGGTGGCGGCGGTGGCAGCGTCGCGGCACCCGTACACGCCGGCGCCGGCGCCCGCCGCCTCGCCGCGGCACACGACGAAGCTGGACCCCTCGAGCGGCCTCACGGACCGGACGGTGTACAGCCGCAGCGGCAACTCCGTGGCCGCCGCTGCGCCGGCGGCGGTGGCGTCCGCCGCTCGAGGCAGGGGCAGGCTCTCGCCGACGCGCACGGTGTCCTCGAGGAAGAACACCGTCGTCGTCGGCGGCGGCGGCGAGGATACGCCGTTCTCGTCGGCGTTCTGTACGGTAACGCGGTTCAATACATCCGGGGAGGGGGCGGCGCCGGCGGCGACGGCGTCGCTCCGAGGCAGGGCCCTATAGTCGTCGTAGTTGAAGTTCATCGGCGGCGGTGGATCGTCGCCGCCGCCGTTGGCCTTGCCGCCGGCGCTAGCAACGTCGTGCTCTGCATGCACACATGCAGCTACGCATGTAAGAGAGAGACCCACGTATAAACATAATCTCCTACTACTCTGTTCATTTTATGATCACTAGCTAAAGATCTATGTGTTGCAATGGATATTATAAAAGATAAAAGTAAAAACACAAAAGACAAGTTTATAGTATAGTTAGTTAATTAGGCATATAATCCAAAGAAAAGCATTCATGTGTGAGACCTTATGTCTTCATATATAGCTTGTGACATTACAGACAGATTTGGACACCATCACTAATATAATCTAAAGTAGTATAGACAATTAAGTTCACGGGTTCACCATGGTGGAGGAGCTCGAGGATGGCGACCGGCATGGGAGCGCTGGGCATGGCGGCGCGCCAGAACGCCTCGGCCGCCGCCGCCGGCGACGTCCGAGCAGCAAAGGCAGTCGGCTGAACCACCTGATCAGGACCAATTCAAACAGGCAACACTGCATCAGCTAAACATGTTAGCATAATTCATAGTTCAATGCAAGTGATATATATGATGCATCAAGTTTCAGCCATGGCTGGGATATCCTATGCACCATGAGAGCCATGGCCGCGACGGCGATGGAGATGACGAGGAGAGACGCCATGGGAGGAGCTGGAAGAAGAAGAGATCGGTCGAGCCAAGCTAGCGAAAACCTTTGAGGCTTGAGGACTTGCAGCTCCTTGTGTGTTAGACAAGAGCTAGCTAGCACGTCGAATTTATAGAGCGCGCCACGACAATGCATTGTCATTATCCCAACTAAATCCAATTAAAAGATGGTTAAAACAGAGTGAATCAGTCAGCTAAAAGACTAGGGCCTGTTTGAGGTGATTCTGACGGTTGTAACTTCTCTTAGAATTATAAGCTCTCCAAATAGACCATCTTTTCGTCTAGATTTAGGTTCTTAAAAGCTGGCTACCAACCATTTGTTTTTTTTCAGAATCTTTAAACTCACCAAACAGAATATACTATTGCTACAGTTTATCTACTTGATTATAGAGATAAATAAAATATTTTTTAAAAATAAACTTAACAAATAGTTTTAGGAATACACTAAAAGAAAGATTTTTTAAAAACATTGAGCAGATAATTCATTTTAGTAATCTGGTGATTAATCTGAAAAGATCAGGGTCAACAGCGGTAGGGAAAGGTGTGAGGAATATAATCTTGGCGATGATGCATGCAGGATCGTCGCACATTCGCACGGCGTGAGAGCGACATGGAACGAACGCCTAGCTAGCTATCAAAGTATCAAATTCCCTGCACACCATTTGCTCTTGCATATCAAACTCCTGCTGCTGCTGGGGCATGCAGATTTCAGGAAAGAAACGACGGTGGATTTCCGAATTCTGATCGGCTGGACGGCACAGATAAACCACCTGACGGTTTCTCAGGTGATCGGAACACGATCTCACTGACGTTTGCTGCTGCTGCTACATGCCAGGCTGCAGATGATTCTTGAATTTTTGCGCAGTTTTCTCCTCCATTTCAGCAGGAAAACGCGAACGCAAAAGGGCCCAAGAACAGTTCAGAAGCCCATAGCATTGCAACAACAAGCATACTCTTAACATGATAGTACTGCAGATGATTCTTTTCCCGTTGTTTCAGGGGGAAAAAACTAGTCATTTTATTTCACGAAGAGCAGTCTCAGCCAATAAATCAGAAGAAGCAAGGAATAGAACTACAGTCCAACTGGGTCAGAGGAAACTATTACAACATCAGATTTTTTTTATGCGACAATGTTGCTTTCTGAGATTCAAAATGTCCAGTAAAATTGGGCAATCACTGTCTTCTTTAAATAATAGAATCCGATAATCCAATGAGACAAAAAAAATGCTAAAAGCAAAAGTTTTTACATAAATCAAACGCAAGTAGTATCATGAATACTCCTGCCTGATTGATGATCCACAGAACAGGATGGAAGTCATATGAACAGAATGGAACATAACAACGAAAAAGTTAAACAATGATGTTTTAAAGCATGACAGGCCACATTTCAATATGATTTCAGAAGTACATAACGATTACAGTATAAAATGGACACCGCTAACTTTCAAGTCATAATTATCACCACACCAAAATAGGTAAAACAGTTTAAGATGGACGGTGAGTATTGAGTACTGCAAATACATGTTTGTATATGACTATGAGCAGCTGAAAACTACATAGTCAAAAAGTGTTTAAAACCAACTGTGCAGAAAAGGAAGGCATATCCAGTTCGTGTGAGGGATTCAGTGGTAAAAGAAACCAAACTTGCGCATGACATCAGTACACCCATAGGTGAAAAATTAGAAATGCCGAACTACTGTAGTACGTAACTATATATACTACACTACTTGATATTTGATCCTTCATGTTTTGACAAAGAACCTTTCTTGAAACCAAACACAAAAGCTAAAATATCAGCGGCAGACCAAATTACTACCAAGTTTGGCAACCACATCAATAAAAAGCAAAAACCTAGTATAAGTGTGTAAACTTCGTTGGCGAAAAGCTTTCACATTTGGCTTTGAACACTTAAACCTTACTAGTTATGAGACTTGCAGGTTTTATGCAGTGATAGCCACACCGCCCACCACGCTCCACCTTTAATAGTTTCCTCGCACAACCAAATTCTAGTTATGGCATTGTACATCCAAAACAAAGAATATAGATTGCACAGTAATCATTAGAAGTAACCAGCTAACCGCATAATAATTATCGGATTATACTATCCGATAGGTTAAGACATGCACTACAAATACAGTCATACGGTCTTCCCCATTACAACAATTTTACCCGGACTCTAGAACCAAAAGCTCAAATTTTTAAGCTCAGCTCAGGGGAAGCCATACATGATCAAACATATCTTATTACGCGGCAACAACAGCAGCAGCAACAACAAACAACAACACATCCTTCACTTAGAAAGGCTTAAAAAGGTTAAGCTGATACATTACTGCTGGGGCACATAGTAGTAGGCGAGCGGGTCGGTGGCCGGCACGCCGGCGGCGGGGCGGGGGATCCCAGCCGCCGCCGCCGCCGCCGCCGCTGCGGCGGCCGCGGCGTCGGCGTCCTTGGCGTCGTCGCGCGGCACGATGTCCACAAGGAAGTCGAACACCTCGGTGCGTGCGATGGCGGCGGCAATGTCGGACTTCTGCAGCGTGCGGCGCTTGTTCTCCTCGGCGTGCGCCCAGCCGCGGTGGGTGAGCTCGAGGATGAACATCTCGCAGGCGCGGGCGAACACGACGGGGGCCTCGGCGGCGATCATGCGGACGTCCTCGTCGGCCTTCATGATCTTCTTGATGCGGGCGAGGGGCAGGTTGTGGTTCTTGAAGTCGGTGGTGGCCTCGATCTCGCGGTACTGCTCCGCCCAGAACATCTGCAGCTGCTGCTGCGCCGCCGCCGCCTGCTGCGCCGCCGCCGCGGCGGGGGGAGCGTACAGCTGCTGCGCGTAGGCGGCGGCGGCGGCGCCGGCGGGAGGAGGTGGGGGGTAGGCCCCCGGTGGGAAGCCGACGGGCGCGCCCATCACCGGCGGCGGCGGCGGCGGCGTGCTGGATTTGGTGGGATCCATGGCTGCTGCGTGCGAGCTAGGGTTTGAGGAGGAGGAGGAGGAGAGGATTGGGGGATTGCTTGATTGGTGCTTCTCTCTGAGTTGGGTTTGGGTGATGGATTTGATTGGTGTTTATTATCCCCTTTCTTTGCGAAATGATGGTGGTGGCGTTAATCCCCCTTTCCGCTCTGTGGTTTGCCACTCACTCACTCACCGTGTTAGTGAGTTCACACTTCACACATGAGTTTGATTTGTCTATGTAATTTTGTTTACCAATTTACCCTCGGTTTGAGTAAAATTATTTCTCCGGAAATTTGGTTTGAAACTTAATTTTATACTATGTTAAGTGTTTTTTTTATCGTTTTTTTTTTCATTATTCTTCACTGGGGCACGAATCTGATAATCTAGAATCTGTTAAAAAAAATCTTTTTCTAAACCTATGAGTTTATCCTTTAAAATTTCTTTTTTTAGCCATGTGGGTTTTTTTAAAACAGGTAAATTGTTGGGTACTCAGGAGTAACTTAGCGTCTATGATTAACAGAGAAGAAAATGTTGAGATAAACCAGGCGAGCTTGCAATTGTTCTCCCTTTGGTTGTTTTGTTTTTTGTTTTTACTTATCAACCGTAGCTCAACTAATCAGATATTGAAATTTCGTCGGATTATACACCCTGCAAAAAAAGGATTAGTACAAAATTCACCATTATGTGCTGAATTTTGTGAGAACTGATCAAACACACGTTTTAATGCAAGGGAAATGAGAAGATTGGAATGATACGCAAAAAACGTGTGTTTAATAGGAGGGGAAATGAGAAGGTTGAGATGAGTCATTAGTGATTAATTAAATATTATTAATTATTTTACACTTAAAAATAAATTAATATGATTTTAAAAAACTTTTTATTGATTTTTCTTTAAAACAGTATATCGGAAAAGATGAGAAGGAGAAACCTTCCCCCCCTTCTCTCCAACACAACTCGGCAATTTACGCTGTGCAGTTGATTATACACGTTGCATAATTCCACTCCTCACACTGTCACTCACGGGCTGAATTTGCACATAGTTTGTTGTGGAAAATTGACAAGAAAATCAAAGATGTTGCAGCCGCAGAATGACAGTATGCAGCTCCAGTTTTTTGACTCCGGGAGGGCGATTGCTCCCTGAATTGCGTGCGTTGGCGTGTTAGCTCGGCTTTGCACCTTTGCAGTCTCTTCAGACTACGAGAGGGAGCTCAGCTGCTCATCTAATAAAGTTGCCTACTCCCCAACTAACTCCAACTCCGAATTGCCCACTTGAAAATGATATTGGAGATAGATATTTGCTGCCCTAGTTGTGGTCTACTCCCTGAAGTGGCAGACCAATCTGAACATGACATGATCAAATTAATCAATAAAATAAATATTTGCAGGTTCAGAAGCTCAGGGGAACCGATGAACTTTCATGATAATACTCAAGAACACCAAGAACATCTGCTTGATCGATCAATTTACATAGGATCATCACAAGTTAAAAGTTGAAAGCACGAGCATCATCAAAGTGAGAAAGAAAACGTTAAGATCAAGATTTCAAGGAATTTACATAGGATTGATCGAAGGGGAACTGATGAGCTTTTATGCTAGTAATACTCAAGAAGACCAAGACAATCAGCTTGGTCGATAATTTACATACGATCGCGACTTCGCGAGTTAAAAACAAGAGCTTCAAGTGAGAAAGAAATCATCAAGATCAAGATTTCAAGAAATTTACATAGGATTGATCGATTTGGGAGAAGAAAAAGGAGAAAGCTTGGTGCTTGATTCCTGCTGCGGCCAAAGCAAGGATTGAACGCGAGCTCCCTCTTATTGCCTTCACAAAGGGGAGCCGATGATCTCCACACACCTAAAATCACCATGGCTCGCAGCATCATCAGCAGCTAGAGCTAAAGGCTTGTAGTACTCGCCTCACGACATCACAAATTCACAAGCTCACAGTGGGGAAGAAGAAGAAGAAGAGCTAGTCGACGCAAGTGCCACAGGGGCCGAACCCGCCGCTGCACCCGGGACCTGTGCCGTCGCAGATGCCGGCGGCGCCGACGAACACCGGGCTGCCGCGGCTGCCTCCCCGGCGCCGGCGCCTCCCGCGGCCGCCCTCGTCGTCGCCGACGGAGGTGAAGATGATCCACGCCACGACGGATAGCCACAGGATGACGGCGCAGTAGACCGCCTCCCCGCCAAGCCCGCCCTCCGCCGCGCCCATGAACTCCACCGGCCAAGGTGCACCCATCTCCGCCGCCGGGCTCATCTCTATTTCGCTGTTCTGTGGTGACTGACTGGTGAGGTGAAGCGAAAGCCCACCGGATTTTATAGCCGCGGCGGGTGGGTGACTGGGTGTTCGTCCGGGGTCGGCTCGGTGACGTGACGTCCACGCGCGCGCGCGACGGCGTGACGCGGCCGCGCAACGAGCGGGTTTTGCTTTTTCTTAGCGTGGTGGTGTTCGTTCGCCTCGCCTCGCCGCCACCTGTGGGCGCGCCACGACCGTCTGATCAGAAAAGGACGGTTAGGATCATCTATGATGACACCGCCCGGCGTTGCAAGAACCGGTCCGATTCGCACGACGCCTCGTTTCTTTATACTCCTGCTCCATTTCAGCATAATAAGCAATCGGTTTGAAATCCTAAACTTGTTACAAGTGATTATATTTTTAGTGATAGACAATACCTTATCAATAATGTTTATAATAAATTCATCAATCTCAAAATATATTGACCAACCACTTAAAGATGCTCAGTTAACTTCGTTGGTGTTTTTAGAATTAAAGTATGAAAGGTTCTCAACTGCTAGTAGGATAGGGTATGCGTTGGTACGTTTATAATACATTTGTATTATTTTTTTAATAAAAAGAAATCAAAATTGTATGTGTGATTCTGCATTTGAACTTCAACGAACTGTGCAAATCGTTCGAAGGATTACGCAAAGTATTCTGAGAATCACGTAAACTATTCTGATGTGCAGATAAATATTCTGACGATCATGTAAATAAAATATTCTGATGTATAACTAGATTTTGACCGAGTCAATACGGTGTAGGTTTCCCGGTTGGTTGAGCATACTTTGAGCTAAGCAATCAAATCGCCGATTGGATTGCTTAATAGTGGTTTAACATATTCCAGTCATGATCGTTTTTCTGATGGAGTGATGGCGACCGAGTGCTGAACCTGCTGCTGATTTCTTAACAATTAAGGAAGAAGGAACGAGAGAAATACTGCTAAGAAATTGATCAAGTGGAGTTCAAGGATTTCGTTGTTGGTCAGTTCAGAGAAATTTTGTCAGATTGCAAGGAACAGGTAGGTGTTTATTGCATCAGCCAAACCTGAAACTGGTTAGAGCTTGACTACTGCAGCTTTCACTCGTCACATTCAGATTATGCCCTTGAATTTGCTATTTTGCTGCATACGAACTTTACATCTATAGATTCAGATGTTTGACTCGTCAATTTCGTCTACAGATCCAGAGGATGTGGCAAAACTGTGCAAATTTTAGGATGAATTTTTGACAGCTTTATACCTAGTACAAAATGTTCATTCTGCATCTGCAGCAATAGCCTGAACGTGGTCTTAGAATAGTGATTTGGACATTGAGTAAAGAACAGTCTCTTGCAAAGTACGATAATCCTGAATGAACTGGAACAAGCTTTGGAAGGAGAAAAAAATTCTACAATTCAAAGAGCAACACTGCAGACGAAATTTTCACCTTCTGAATTACCTGCACGGATTGCCATGTGCAGTGTGTTTTTAAAATAAAGCAGAGTTCGCTTCGAAATTAGAAAATTATTGTAGCAAAATTTGCCAAGAGAAACATCATCGTCGTCGTCGAAATTTCACCTACTGAATTTATATATCCTGCTTGCCATGTGCAGTGTCTGGATGTTCATCGTTCAAAGTATGGAGGCGATATTTAAGGTAGAGGTGATCCAGTGAAGGCTTTTTGTCTCTGCTTTGTGCGCTGATTATGAATCTGACACTGGAGTACAGTTGATTCGTTGTGGCATTGAGTTGACTATTACTGCTTGACTTGAGGGAAACAAATGTTGTGGGCAAATGGGCAATCGAATTGACTGAGCTGTTTACTGTTGACTGCAAGTGCATACCCAACATTACTACAATGATGTCTATCTAGTATCTAACTGTCTATAAAATTATCTTATGATTGTACTGGTATATTCTATTTTTTGCGAGAATATTCATGATTATTTCAACAAGGGGTAAAGTCTTGTTTGTCACATTTGAAAAATATCCTGACGACAAACTCTAAAGCACTTAAAGTCCAAATCTGGCAAACACATTCAGAACTACAAATCCCTAAGTCCCTAGTTTACACAAGCATTCTGTTTGTTGACCTCATGAACTGATGACAAGATGACAAAATCCATGAGGACTGATCAAAATCACAACGAACTAACACAAATATTTGTAACAAAAATTCCTAAGATTAACATCAGGCCACACACTGGACGAGATCACAAGACTACCTTACAATAACCAGGTAGCCATCACAGTCCATGCAAAGCCAACACAAGATCCGGCAAGTCTAACAGCCGCCGCCGCCACCACCACCACCGCCGCCACCGCCGCCGCCGCAGCCGCCTCCACCACCACCGCACCCGCCGCCGCCATGGCCATGGCCACCGTGTCCACCCACGACGGCGACGCCGTACGCCGCCGTATACCTGCCCGTCGTGTCGACCACCGTCCCGGACATCGACGTCACCTTCTTCTTGGATGAAGGCGGTGGTTTCATCGGCTTCTTCCTGGGGAGATCGTCGTCGTGGACGCCGGAGCTGTGGCCGCAGACGAAGACGGCGAAAGAGACGACCAAGGCGCAGGCCACCACCATGCACAACGCCATGAACCACGGCCGCCCTTGGCCGGTCGCCGCCGCCGCCGCTTCGCCGGCGAACGCGAGGAGTATTCTCGCCATTGCAAACGTACGGATGGAACAATGTATACTGCAACTTCGATATATACTTATATAGTCCACGAGTCCACGGCACGAGTAATAATCGATAAAATTGTTTTTGTTTTTTGAGAAGGAGATAATAACTGATCTTGATCTGATCTTGTCCATGGAATCCGGAACGGTTGTTGCTTCGAACCTGATTCACAGTTGAGCACTTTGAGCTCCTCCGCCATGCACGGTGGCCCAGAGCTTGGACGCCGCCAAGAAGGAAGAAGCTTTTGTTTTCTTTTTCTTTTCTTTTTTTTTTTAGCTCTCCGACGCCATGATGGACTTCCAGCAGCCGACGGCACGGTGGGTAGCCGGCGATGCGCCACCGGCGAGGACAAGGCACAGGGAGAAGAGCGCGTGGTTAGCCATTGGAGTGACAGGGTTTTTTTTTTTCCTTCTAATTTTCTGCCACGCTGCAGTGTTGTACTGACAGCTGGCCTCTCAGCATTTGGACAAGGCTGGTGATTTTCTGGTTTGAATGCCATGCCATTTGGAAACTCTTCCATTGGTGTTAATTAAGATGCTGCTGTTAAGCTTGCCTCTTAGCATTTGTTCTTTCAGTAATGTTTTTATTAATTAGTTACCATCAGGTTACAGAAAGAATAATGCTGCACTGATAGGCATATGGACTGTGCATCAATTCAAGAGAGATCAGTAAGCATATATATATATATATACATTCGTGTTCGAGTTAGCATATTGGTTTCAGGGAAGTAATGCCCATATTAGCCACACTGTCATGGCAGGCTGAATACTAGTAGAGAAAAGGAGATTAGCTATTCAGAAGAGTTTTTCCATAGGAATAATACAATCAAATAATTTACTATATTAACATTAGTAACTACAAAATGTGATGCAGCCTTCGTGATCTGTAATTGAACATGTCTCTGATCCTAATCCCTAAAGCCTACCACTAACAGGCTGGAACCTTTACAGAGGAGCCCAGATGAAAAGAATATCGCTCTAGACAGCTTAAAACCTAGAGCGTAAAGAATTAATCTACTAAGGAGAAAAAAATTGAACAATACACCAGTGTCTTTCACTCAGGGATTTATGTTGCAGTCCTGTAAGAAGACTTGATTGAAATCGACGTATTTTGACCAGTATTTGCGGTATCTGGCCAATCCAATCTCAAGCCAGGGTTTCAGATTCCCATTGTAGTGTATGACAGATGCCCTCCGGATATCCTTCTCATTGATGTTTGGGTTGTACCCAAGTCCCAACTGATGCCAGGAGTGATCAAGAGGGAAAGTACGGTTCCAAAATGTTACAAGACCAGCAGGAAGAGTACCGAGCTTCCACAAGAGCCTGTTTTCATTCTGCAGAAACGAGATTTCATAAGTGAAATAAACAGAAGAGCAACAGTACAAACCAACACTACAGAATGGCAAATCATACTTTTGGTTGAGAATTTGAGGTTGCTCATTGGTTAACTATAGCAGCTTTTCTAAGCATAACATGCTCAATTCCTAGTGAAATTGCAAGATACTAAATTCATCAATGGAACCCTAGCTCAAATGCTTTCAGTTCAGTTGAAGCAGGGATTAAAACTGTAAGTTTTCATTACATGAGCTGAACAGACCTGCTACATCTTTTCTTCAAACAACGAGGTTGACAAGATGGTAAATCTGTTGGTTGAGGCTTAAAATTCTACCAATTTTTTGAAGTGGATGTGTTGGTGCTCTTGTGCAGGAGGGGCAGTAGGATGGCAGAAAGACCAACTCCCACCACCAGCTCCAAATACTTTTAGAATAAGTGTCATCATAAGCTCATAAGTACTCACCAGTCTTTGCCAGTAGTGGTAGACATCAGTAATCTTTTGTCTTCTCCACTCAGACAAATCAAACATGTTCATGCCATATGCCCAACCACAGGCATGCGGATCAAAATTGTTGGCAATGAGAGGATTTGAGAAGTTCAGGTATTTATCAAACCTATGGAAGGTCTCTCCGCAGGTCTCCACAGCACCATTAACCTTGCCTTTTAGATCTATTGACCAAATGGCACTTAAATCCTGCTGTACTACAGTGTCATCATCTAGGAATAATACCTTGCTAAGCTTGGGGAAGATTTCGGGGAGATAGAACCTCAGATGATTCAGCATTGACAAGTACTTGGGGTTCCGGAACTTGGGATTTTCATCACGCCTAGCCTGCCCACTCTTGAAGTAGTAATCAATCATAGACTGTGATTCTAGCTGCTTCATAACTGGACTGTAGGTAGAATTTAGCCATGTAAACTCTTCAATGTTTTGAACCTGAATAGCTGCTTCACCCAAAGGATTAGCCAAGAACCACATCTTCATTGCAGCATAATTAAGCCTATCCGTGACAATGTGGAAGACATGATCTGCTGGTTTCTGCATTTAAATAAAGTGTTATGCCATATAAAAGTGGTGCACATCTCGTTAAATCTATACTACTTAAAATGTTAGTAGTGGTGGTGTCCATTCCCACATCACCCCTACCACTGACATGTGGGCTCCACAATCTATACTATTACACCACCTTTCAATGAGTCCTCTCCCGTTTCACTATTGGCTCTCCCCAAATTTCAAAATCACCTACTTGTTCAATAAGGAAAATCATAGTATTACTTGAACTAAATAAGTGCTTATTAATTGATTTAATAAGGTAGAAACTCAGTTTGTTTTCGGTTGCAACGCGGGCTCTAGGCTAGTATAACCAAAAATGGGTAGCAGAACTATTAATGTCAAAGGTCAAATGACGTACCTTAGCATGAATAATAGTGGAGTTTACAACCACTGCAGCAGCCAACACATTATCTGAGAACAACGCATAGTGATAGAGTTTCGGATCTTCCAACTTTTCTATATGTGGGAATTTTTTATTGTTGGAGTTGGTGGAGTAGTACTCATTTGTAAGCCGCAGCGGAAGGCAATGAAGTCCTTTTGGTAAAGATTTTGCTGCTACTTGTGCTAGATAGTTGGCTTCCTTTTTATGAGATTGGAGTAGCTCCTCTGTTGAGTGAAGGGTTGCACGGAGCCTGTTCAGAGCACCCGAGCAACTATCATGAATTCTCTTTACCTTTCCCAATGTTTGCTCCATTGCTCTTATTTTGCTAAGTACACTGCACAATAATAAAAAAGGGTCAGAGATGTTCAATTTCAACAAAAGATACGCCAAAAGCAATAAGGCACCATGATGATACATGCCACTTGAAATCTATAGAACAGAGGGGGAGAGAGAGAGAGAAAGTACTTCTGAGGAAGCTGGCCACCGCTGGTTGCATCACCTAGCACTCGTTGGATATCCCTGATCCGTGCACGAAGCTCCTTTGTGAAACCATGATTGCCTCTAGAAGCTACAAGGCTCATATATGTCTTTGCTCTTGTCAACTGGTCCTTGATTGTGCGGATTGTAGCATCTGGGGAAGTAGTAGAATGACCAGCACTACCAATTGCTGTTGGGAGAGCAGAATTACTGTTAGTTGCCCTTGTGGAAGACTCGATGCGATTAGTTTTTGTAACTTGTTCAGACAATCTACCAGTGATCCTTTCCTGGACAATTGAACAATCAACAGTTAGATCATAGCATAACCTGAAAGACAGTCACCGACGGTTGAGTGGTTGACAGAATACTACGACTGTGGATTCAGTATACCAGCTACAGTATACAGGTAACACCGCTGAACAGTATGATACTCATTCATTCAAAAAAAAAAATGCAGGCCAGCTTTCATAAAAGTGTATAGAGTTGTAATATATCTGCAAGAAAAATCACAAAAAGATATTTTACTCTATGGTATAGAGTTGTAATATATCTGCAAGAAAGGTAAACATCAAAACATACATTCATTAAAGAAAAATAAAAATCATTAAAAAATTTGCACAACCTCAGCAGATCTCACTTAATTGATTCCTAAAATGTGCATGTGAGGTGCTAGTAACTATATAGCTGTGAGGTGTTGATGGTCATGGTGTCCATAGTCTTACTTTCTAGTCAGTAGTCACTACCCATGATTCTTAAAAGGAAACTTTATCGTCCTTGCCAAGCATGCAATTGGTCTTCTGTAATGAACTTACCTTTTCTAGGGATGAATTCAGGTTTCCACTAGTGTGCATTCCAGCAATGTCGTTCACCCCTGTTTCACCTGCTCCATCATTCTGTTCTTCCTCACTAACATCCAACTTTACCCCATTAACCCTTTCACCATCCTGCTCCTCACCTCTGCCTATCTCCCCTGGTTGAGTAAACCCATCTGCACCTCTGCCCCTGCTGACAACTTCCCGAATAACGTCATCCCGTACCGACTGAGCGCCACCATTCCCTTGAGTAATCACCACATTGGCATCCCCTGATCCAGGGTCCTTCCTCGATACACTTGCATAGGGTTTCTCGAATGCCGGGTTCTTACTCGCCGCCTCGACCACTTGCCAATCTTCAGTCGCTGATAACACCCGGTTCTTGTGTTCGCCTAGCCTCTCAATCGTCAAATCTGCCCAAACTTAAAATTATAGTCTCTATAATCGGCAGTTTAGACGCAACAAAAACGTGAACAGGATCTTATTTTGCATACCATTTCTTCCACGATCTGAGACAAACAGTGAAAATGTAAATCTGCACTAGTGGATACAAAAATGCAAAATGATAAACAGCGGAAGGCACCCCACCTTTGGCGAGGGAGACGTCGGAGTCGGCCACCACCTGCGGCCACACCACCAGATTGGACTCGCCTTCCCGATCGAGCACGCCGCTCGCCACTGCAAAAGAAAAACAGAAAAAAAAAAACACCACCCGTCAAGCACGGATCTCCACACATTGTCGGCGGAGGGAGGGAGGGGGAGAGAGAGAGAGAGGGAGCCATTCGTCCGTACCGATGGAGTCCGGGAGGGTGGAGACGGAGACGGGGGAGCCGCCGTAGAGCACGAGGGGCGCGAGCACCGACGCGAGGAGGAGCAGCAGCACCACGCCCCTGCAGCGCCGGCCCCGCGCCACCGCCATGGGTTTCCCAATTCCTGCCGCCGCCTCCCCTGCCTTCGGAGAGCACGCGTCTCGCCGCCGCCGCCGCCGCCGCGCCGGGCGATGCGGGAGGAGGAGGAGATGGTGGTCGCGTTTTGCGGTGGGCGCAGCGAAGCCAAGGCGGCCCGCTTATTTTTGGGAGGAGGCGAGGTGTGCGCGTGGGTTTTGGGCGTCGGATGCGAAATCTCGGGGCAGACGAGGGTAACGTGACAGCGGTGGCGCCGGGCGCGTGCGTGACGGCGTGAGCGTGATGCGCCGGTTTGTACGACTTTGCTTGCTCCACCCTGGATTCCCAGGATATCGTGGAGTCGAAAAAATTTTCTCCGTCCAATTTGGGCAGCGTAGTGTGAGCTGGAGTAGTAGATCTACTGCTATCCATTTGTGCTGTCCCTAAACTGGTAACTGTCCCAAGTGGCTCTAAGATTGGTGCAGGCCAGGCTGTTTTCGATTTCTAGTTCAGGCACGGAAAACAGGGTATCTATCGTTCTATTTTAAAAAAATTAAAAAGTTTGATTTAGAAAAAAATTTAAAACGACTTATAATATGAAATGGGTGTAGTATTATCTAAAATAAATAAAATAAAATAATATAGCTGCTTTATTATATAATTTTTTATTAAAAAAGTATCGTTCAGTCGTTCGAGAAACATACGCGTGAAAAACGAGATAGTATAAGTTAAGAACTTGCCGTGCTGAACATGTCCTTAATTTTGTTTCTCTCTCCTATTTTTGATCCCATCTCATCGCTGCCTCACACCATCGTCTTCCTCCTCCTCCTCATCGTCCTCCGACGCCATCACCGTCACGATTATTATCATCTCCGATGTCCTCCTGTCTCACCTCTCCTCCCCTGTCTTGGTCCATCGTCGTCACTCTCAGCCTCTTAATCACATGGCATTTGTTTTCCCAACGCCAACCTCATCCATCACCACCACCGTCATTCTTCTAAAGCCTTTCTCCTAACTATATCGACGTTCAGTTGAGTTGTCACCAGCGCCAAGGCTTGCCAAGTTCGATCCTATTGCTGGTCAGTCTGCCATCTCTTTCATCTCTCATTTACTTGTGCCTCTTCCAATAAAAAGGTGTGTTCGAACGTAAGGTTTATAACTTATTTTCCTGTAAAAAAGCATGATAGCTTATTAGCGTATGATTACATATTAGCTAAAAAAGACATGAAAAATAAATTAATATCATTTTTTTAAAAAACTTTTCTATAATTTTTTTAAAAAAATATATCATTTAGTAGTTTTAGAAACATGTGTGCGAGAAACGAGAAAATATGAGATGTGAACTTTTAGTTTCGAACACGACATAACAAAAACACTACGAGCTTTTTTAAAAGCTTTGATTTCCATAATAGAACACTAGTTGAACTGGTCTGATCTGCGGCTGCAGGTGTATATGTATCGTGTATATCTGCAGGTCGTCTGCCCGTGCGGTTGACGAGAGCATGAACCTCCTCAGACGAGCACGCGCGCGGCATGAACATCCAAAATTATGAAGTTTTTGGTTGCGACCGGCGTGCAACTGCCGAGATATGCATGCGTAAGTGTGAATTTTGTGGCACTGTCTGACTGCCATGTGCTGCTCTCTGTTCCAGAACAGTTACGACTCGATGCGTTCTTCGTCATGCTTTCGGTGAAGGGAAACTGAAAAGATGGGATATTGTTCCCAGCTAAGCTACGAGAAGAACGCATGGAAATCAGCTTAACAGATGGATATGCTTGGCGTTTTCTTCTTCTTTTTTTTTGAGAAAATGGTTTTCTTCTTCTGGGAGAGTAGGTTTACTATGTTCCATGATTCGGACAGAGTTGAACCACGACGAGATCGACCGACATGGTTACAGTTTCCTGTTCGCCGTCAAGCCGTCAAGGAGAACAATAAATTAGTCCATGTACATTTCAGCTCGATCTGCACAAATAACCAAGAAAAGTAAAACTAAAAAAGACACCTCAGTCTCATATCATATATCGTTTTGACATTTGTTCAATTTAATTTTTAAAAATTTGATCAAATTTATAAAAAAATTTAACAACACTTAAAACACAAAAAAATAATTTCATTAAATCTAGCATTGAATATATTTTAATAATATATTTGTTTTATGTTAAAAATATTATTATATTTTATTATAAATTTAATCAAACTTAAATAAGTTTAACTAAAAATAATATCAAAATGACTTATAATATAAAACGAAGAGATTAGTATAGGAGCAAAAATTCAGTAACAATAAATTATTTTTTTAAGCGGAAATAACAACAAAAATGTAGTCGAGGAAGATTATGAAGAGAGACGAGTGACGTAGTACTAGATATACTCCATCATAATCATCAGCACTCGGGTCCCCACGTGGCGGCGCCCAGGCGCCACGTCACCACCACACGCTCCCGAGATGGGTGGCACCGCTAGGCAGTGAATGCCAGGTGGGACCCACCTCCATCCACGCCGACGCTACGGCCGTCCACGTCACCGTCGTCGTCACGCGGCCGCCGGCGCTGGAGGTTCGCCCTTGATCAGCAGCGCCGAGCGCCAGATGGGGTCCACCTCGCCGTCGGCGGCGGCGGCGAGCCACGCGTCCACGTCGTCGAAGAGCGCGCGCCGCAGCTCGCTCGGCGGCGGCGGGGAGACGAGGCGGTCGCCCGGCACGCCGATGGCCGCGGCGCCGCCGTCCACGAGGGAGCGGAAGAACACGTCCCGCAGCTCCCACCCTCCGCCGGCGCCGGCCACCCCGAGCCCGCCGCGGCAGCTCTGCCACGGAAACCGGAACACCCCCGGCGGCTTCCGCCACGTCGCCTCCTCCTCCTCGAACGGAAAATCCACCGCGCCACACGGCGGCGCCGCCGCCACCTCCTCCTCGTCCCTCCCGCGCTTCTTCGTCGCCTTGCGCTCCGGCTGCCCCCGCGGACGATCCATGCACTCTACACAAACGCATGCACACGCCCACGGATTAACATTGGTTCTTGATCTGATCACCTCAAGAACCACAAATTTCACAATTCTTTTGGATGGATCATGGATGGGCATGCAACAAACAGTAGTGGAATAATTCAGGAACAAAGAACTGAAGAAACCTTTCTTGCATGAACGGATCGTGGATGGATCGTAACATGCATACCTACCTACTTAATCAAGACGACAAGATCGGTCGCTGCTATCTCTCGAGGAGGACGAGGATATGGTGGCCGTCGGGACTCAGGCACCGTCAGGTGTGCGTGAGCAACTGACATAGAATTCAGAAAGAGAGAGAGAGAGAGGCCTGTGTATCTGGTTATATGCTCCGATGTTCATGGCTTCATGCTGAATGCCTGAATGTAGCAGCGGATGGAAACGTGCACTTGGGCGGCCGTAAGGCTCTCGAATCTTCTCTCGAGACCAAATTTTAGCTGGTACAGAGGAGATTGCTGCGATGCTGTCAGGGAAGTGAGCGGTTTCAGTTTCTCCTGCGCTAGCTGTACGAGTAGCTAGCATCGTGAGGATTTTTGTCGCTCGCTGAATCGTCCAAGCACTGCACCGGACCACGGAGGACGCAAACGACGATACGAGGTCTAGTGCTCAGTTCATCTCGGACCGTCCAAGAGAAGGAATATTCGGCCCATTGGTCTTTTTTTTAATAAGTCTATATTTGCCTCCCTTATCTATTATCTTTGTCAAATCACACCTCTCAACCGTAAAACGAGTATATTGCATCCTCCAACTTTAAAAACCAGCACAAATAAACTCCTTCGGTGATTTGAAAAATGATTTCTACTGATGTGACAGGTTGACCGTGGTCAGACTCGCTGACGTGTAAACATGTAACCACATGTAAGTGGCAAAGAAAAAAACTGTAGGACTCACATGTCAGTTTCCTATCTTCTTCTTTCTCTTTCTTTTCTCTTTTTTCCCCAACCAAGCTAGGCAGGTCAGCAAGCCCTCCGAGCTCACCTCCCATCCACCACGTCGTCCCCCACGAGTCTCTCTACGATGGCTCGTTGTCCTCTTCACCTATTCTTGTCTCCTTTGATCACGTCCACGCTCAGTGGCATCGTCGCTATCGGAGCTCATCGGGATGAAGGTGGAGCTCGTTGGACGGAGGCGTCGACGGACCTTGAGCCGGAGTGTCACCGCCTGTGTCCTCGGAGACAGGGGGCTCAACGAGGTTGCACCACCGCTGAGCTCCGCATCTAGCTGCCCGTCGTTGACCGCATCACGCCGCCCCGAGTAAAATTTGGGTGGCGAGCGAGGTAGTGGCGGCGATGGGCGAGCTAGGCTGTGGAGGAGGAGCCAACCCCTTCTCCTTCTTCCATCTCCCCCTATCTCTCTCCAAGAGAGTTCTCTCTCTCTCTCTTGTTCTTGGCACTGTGACAAAGGAGGTGGCTCTTGTTGTGGAGAAGCAGCAACACGGCTGGTCAGGGAGAAGCGGCGGCAGCGCTTGGGAAGGGGGGAGTTCGAGGAGATAGTGGTCAGGGAGAAGTGGCTGGTCAGGGAGCTTGAAGGTGGTGATGGTGTGGAGGTGATCGTTAGGGAAGGAGGAGCGCGAAGTAGTAGCATGGTGGGGGCGGAGGCCGATGAGTGCGATGTAGCCGTGTATGGAGGGAGGTGGGATGGCTCTTCGTCCCCTCGTTGAGCTTGTCATTGTCTTGCAAGGGGGCGTCATGCTGAGCATGCTTGCGCCGTAGCCGTCATGGCCAGAAAGGGAAGAAGGGAGAGAGAAGAGGGGGGAGAGAGGGGGGGATGACACATGGGTTCCACTACAATTTTTTTCACGTCAATAAAAACCGCTTCCCAAACCACCAAAAAAGTCGGTTTGCACCAGTTTTAGAAGATGGAGGTGGCGTTATATCCGATTTTATAAACGAGGGAGACTATTCAAACAAGAGCAAGAGATAAGGGGAGCAATATAGACTTACTCCTTTTTTCTATTCTAGGCAAATCGCTTCGCTCACGTTAACTCACGATCCGCTTTTGGCCCAACTTTTAAGAAGAACGACCCATACGTTAGGTCGCTGTCTAGCTCCAGCCCATCTACAACCGGCGACCCACACCGAAGAGAACCCATGATAGCCTTGCCCTCTTCTTGACATTGCCACAACCGTTTCCTCCCCGGACCGGAGTAAACATTGCTCCGTGCTTAACATATTGCTCGCTTCGTTTTATATTATAAATTGTTTGATTTTTTTATTAGTTAAAGTTTTTTAAATTTGATCATGTTTATCTCTATTATTATAAAAATTGAAATTGAAGATGTTTCGTCGGAATTTTGATACGTCGTTCGTGTTTGAATTGGTTATATGTCGTCCATATCCAATTTAATGTGAGTCTAGAATGCTATTATATACCCCTATCCCAGCCCAACCTCTCCCCCTCCCAACCCAACCCAAATGGCCCACCCCATCTTGCTGTCCCATCCTGCACGTCTTCACTCAGTGCCGCGCCCCCCTTTCCCGATCGATGTTTTTTCTCTCCTTTTTTCGTTTTATTTTTCTCCTTTCTTTTTCTCCCGATAATCCTGATCATCTCTCCTTCTAATCTCCTCTCTTTTCTCCTCCTTTTTATGTTTTTATTTTTGTCTCTTCCAAAATTTTCTCATCATAAATATTTTTTTTGAATTTATCATTATTTAAGGTGTATATACGACAAGTTAGTTACTTTGCAAATGTTTTTCATCTACAGTAAAAAAATTACTAATTGAATAATCAAAATTTTAATATTTGATCCATGAGGTATAACAAAATGCACATGCATCAACTTATAGAATAGTCGCTCGATCGATTTGTCAGGCTATGAAAAAGTGTACATAAGGGATTCTTCATGTGATGACGCATAAAGCGAGTGTAACCGGATTCAATGCTATATATGATTTCTGACTTTGTTTTACTCTTGTTTTTTTATCATTTAAATTGACAGAGTTTTTTGTCAATCATAAAAAAATTGTCTTCACCTGTTGCAACGCATATGTAATTTTGCTAGTAGAAAATAATTAACAACATTTATAACATCAAATTAATTTTATTAAATTTAATATTAAATATATTTTAATAATATATTTATTTTGTATTAAATATATTAATATATATATTTTTAAACTTAATAAAACTTTAAAAAAAAATCAAACAACCTGTAATATGAAAATATGAAAAAGGAGAAGGGAGGGAGTGTTATTTTGTATTATTTTTTCATCACAGGTAACGGACCGCCGGCCAAAGCGTCGCGTCGCCCCCACGGGACGGGACCGAGACGGAAACCGCCACCCAACCCAACCCGGCGGCCGCACGCCCGCACCCGACTCGGTGATCCCCCCTACCAGCCACCACCACCCTATATAGCCGCGCGTCCCGGGCACGCACGCCCACACGGCAAAACTCCCGCACCAAAAAAGAGAGGAAAAAAAAAGCGCATCGCCTTTCTCGTGCTCCGCCCGTGCCGCCGGCGAGGAGAGATGTGCTGCTGCCCGAGCAAGGCGTGCTGCATCTGCACGCTCATCGTGCTGGTGCTGGTCGCCGTCGGCCTCGTCTTCGGCTTCGGCGTCTACACCCGCGGCTTCCACAAGCTCACCAGCAGCATCCACGCCGCCCAGGACACCTCCTACTCCGCCGCCGCCGGCTCCCTCCGCGCCCACCACTTCTTCGCGCCTCCGCCGCCGTACTAGCCCTCGTCTCTCCCGAGATCTATCCCATGGCTGCCTCGCCATGGGGATAGGGGAGTAGTATTACTAGTACCAGTTTAGCTCCCGTTCGTTTGTAAAGAAGAATTCGCCGGATTTGATTTTTCACCTGCATCTTGGTTGCAATCCATGGATTGATTGATTGGTTAATGATTGGTCTCTTGTAATCTTGTTCCTCCCCTTCCCGTCCGTTTGTTTTCTTGGAAAAAAAGACGCCATGTGTGTTTGGTTGGCGTGCCACCTGCGCTCCGGGACAAACCGGGCGTGTTTGATTGATTACTGCAATAATCAGCGAGGCGGCGCCCATGGCCAGGCCTCGCCGGAGTTGTTCGCTCGCCTGTCCGTTCATCTGAAATCCTCCTCCTGCTTCTGGCGACGGCAACCGAGCATGTGGGTGGATTTGGCTTGGCACACGAACCAAACCAGGTAACCCAACCACTCCGCTGCCACGAGTCAACACTCAACAGGCGCATTCCCCAGAAAGGGAGAGTGACGTTTACGCGAATCCATTTGGGTTAACTGCTGTGCACTAGGGACTAGTACTACAGCTGCTGCTGCGATTCTGCGAATGGCCAAGCAGCAGCAGTTGTGCAACCGATGGATTGGTGGAAATCCACCGAAAAGTTGGGTTTGGTTGCCTTGCACGTCTGTTTGGCTTTACAACGGGGACGTTGCCATGAATTCCCCCACAAGTGTTTGTGGAATTAACCGGCCAGAAAAGCGCGGAAGAAGCGGTGATCTTTTCTACTCCTCCGTCTGCAATTCTGCAATCCCTCCCAAGAGGTACAAATGTTCATTAATTGCAGATTACGCAGCACAAAAGACTTAACCAGCCATGAATCCTAGGAGAAGCGCTAAGTCTTGATGGAGGTTATTTTCGTCGTTTGACGTCTGCACTAGTCTATCTTTGACTTCCTAAATATTGTGAAAGTATCTTTTAAATAATAATGGACTATAAAATTATTATAAGCTTATATAAAGAAAAGAGGTAAAAAAAATGAAAATATTAACTCTAATGCAAGAGCTAGTCATTATACACGCTCTAAGAGAAATACATTTAATATATAAGTGAAAGAAATAAAGAGAAAAAAAAAGTTAAGACAACTTTATACTAATCTAGTATCTAGTTAATTAGCTCTATTATTAAACTTGCTCCAAGCAGAACGGTTATGCGGTCACCATAGATTGGTTTCTCATGTCAAACCACATTTATAAAGCTAGCTAGAGATAAAGCCATGAGATTTGCTATCACTACAATTACACATATCCTCTTCTACTCCTAAAATATTATTTCTAATGATTGGCATTTTATGAAAATTTCCATATTAAATGGATAAATAACGAATGAATAAACATCAATCGCGCAAAACGATTGGCCACCTATCTAGTTCGATCGTATTGTAACTGCACATATGAAAATCTATGCAAACGATAGTAAAAAAACCCATAAGGCGTAACAAGACCAACATGCATAATCATAAGTGCAGTACTTTTAGAAATAACATGACATATTTACTGGCATTAAATTTAAGATGTCTTATTTTAAAGAAAAATAAGACTAAACCAAACATAGATGGATTAATTTTAAGGACAACGAGCTAAGATCTTTGAACACATCAAACTCACCACGTAGCAACCCTAACCACGGTAACCAGACAAAAGTTAACTAAAACAACATAACAGGGTTCAATGTTCACATGTAATGTACCGCCATCATCATTATCACACGATCGCATTCGCTATCTGCCAACTCTAACTTCAACAGTTACAACTTGGAACTCAAATTGACCCACATCAAAGCCGAAGTCCACTGCACTCATGTTATCGTTGTCACCTGTAGGAGTGGATAACAAGCTTGACTCGTTAAAGCTTGGCTCAATTGAGCTCGTGGTCTTAACGAGCTAAACACCTAGCTCGGCTTGGCTCGTGACTCGTAAAGCTCGTTAACGTATTTATTTCACCTCAATAATTTTAAATTTACTATTTTATCATACATAAACATAACAATAAACACTAACTACTAAATAAGTCACTAAATATAAATAGTTTGGATGTAATTAAGTGACTAAATATTAGTTAAGAAGAATCAAGTACATGAAAGTATGATGATCTCTTGTTCTAACGAGTTAAACGAGCAACTCGCAACCTGAAAGTCTAGTTTGGTTCGACTCATTAAGACTATGAGTTCGAGTCGATCCGAACCAAGCTCGCTACAAGCTTATTCGAACCACAAGTTTCGAGTTTTCGGTCCACCCCCTACCACATGTTACGCCCTGCCAATGCGAAGCTACAACCAAACCAAACAACCCCACAAAGCCTAAGACCGCTAATAAACAGGGATGCAAGCGAGCCGACCCGCGAGCTCACTTATAGATCAAATAAGTGGTAACACGTGGGTTTTTATGTCGTGGACCTATAAATCTATTTATAGATCAAATTAGTAGGTAACCATGGATTACCCATTAATTTTATTTATAAGCGAATTCGCGGATCGATCCATTTGCATCATGATTGATAAATCCGATTAACCAATAAAATATCACCGAGACCGCCAGAAAATGTCGTCGTTGCTACCAATAACCAATCTAACCATAAAAGCTTCCTTTTAATAGCATGAATTGCTATTCTAACTCTATCCGCAAAACCTTCTCAAAAAAAGTTTTAATCCACATGTATGTGGGAGATAAAAGGGCGATTTGTAAGTTTCAGCTTATCATTTCTAAGACTTGTACTGCCGTTCACCAAACTAGCCAAATCTTCTTTGGTCAGGCTACACCATCTCACCCAAAACACACACACACACACACACAAAGGAAATCATGGCTAAGAACTTATCTAAAAAGATTTTACAAAAATCATGGCAAGAACTCATCAAGAGATGGACAAGCCATTCTTCCTCTTCTTCTTGTCCACGACCCTCACCACCACCGGGCTCCTGACGTGGTGCCTCCCGCCGGCGGCGGCGTCTGACCAGACCAGCCGCCCGAACACGTACTCCCCGGCCAGGAACGACCCTTCCTTCGCCCGGAACGTGACGGCGAACTCCAGCTCATCCCCGACCGCCGTGAACTCGAGCCGGCTCGGCCGCACGGCCACCGACACGCCGTGGGGCTCATCGACGCTCGCCTCGTACGCCGCCGGAGCGGCGCCGACGTTCCTCACCCTCCTCGTGACGGTGCGCGCGCCGCCGGATGGCGACAGGTGCGGCAGCGCGAACGACGGGTAGTTGAGGTCCTCCGGCCTCGCCGGCCGCGCCGGGCAGGCGTACGACGGCTGGCCAGAGGCCATGAACGTGGCGATCACCGACGAGTTGTAGCCCAGCGCGCAGAGGAAGCCGAGGTAGTCCGTGGCGTTCATGTCGTAGACGAGGCCCGGGTCGGCGGCGCGGCCGGGCTGCACGTGCCCCGCGCCGTAGCTGAACGGTGTCGCCCGGAGGAACGACGAGTTGCTCATCGGCCTCCGCATGTTGTCCTGCACTCTCGCTGCAAACATCGATCGAACAACAAACACCTTAAATTACTCAAGCCACGACGTGTAGTAGTGCATTGCACCGCCGCGGAACAGATAATGGAAATGGTTTACGTCTCCGGCCTCTGCAATGCGCGTACCGGTGGTCATGATGGCGGACTTGATGGCGGCAGGGCTCCAGGCGGGGTGGAGGGCCTTGAGGAGGCCGGCGATGCCGGCGACGTGGGGGCACGACATGGATGTGCCGGACTCGGAGTTGAAGAGGACGCGGCGGCTGTCGAAGGCGAGCCCCGTCGGGCCGGCCAGGCCGGTGAACGCCGCCAGGATGCTCACCCCCGGCGCGGTAATGTCCGGCTACACCAAAGACATACACACACAGGTCAAGCTCGCCGGTGATCTCGACATGATCATGGACGCAGTGACAGTGACAATTTGTTGCAAAATTGGGAGAAAGGTTTGGACCTTGAGGATCTGAGGCGTGACGGTGTTGGGGCCCTGGGAGGAGAAGGCGGCCATGAACGGCGCCGGCTTCGTGTCCAGCGCGGTGTTCGGCACGGTGATAAAGCCCGACGGCGATCTGCGTTATTGGGACGGAAACTATAAAATACTATGCTAAAAAAGATTGGCAAAACATTAAGATAATTTTTTTAAAAAAAAACTTAATGTACAAAAGAATATAAGAAAATAATATACAAATACTAAAAAATTTAGGAAAAAAATTGCAAAACATTAGGATGTACAAAAATAAATAAAAATAATTGGAAAAAAGGCAAAACATTAGAATGTACCCAAAAAAATTGAAAAAAGAAATTTGAATAACATGCAAAACATTAGGATGTACCAAAAAAATGATGTAAAAATATTTGCAAAACATTAGGATGTACAAAAATAAATAAAAAGAATTGGAAAAAAATTGCAGAACATTAGGATGTACAAAAAATAAAAAAAAAGAATTGAAAAAAATTGTAAAACATTAGGATGTACCCAAAAAATTGAAAATTTGAAAAAAGAAATTCGAAAAAAAATGCAAAACACTAGGATGTAAAAATAATAATTTTGAAAAAAATTGCAAAACATTAGGATGTACCCAAAAAAAATTGAAAAACGAAAATCGATAAAAATTGTAAAACATTAGGATGTAAAAAAATTTGGCCCATGCAGGTCTCGAACCTGCGACCTTCGCGTTATTAGCACGACGCTCTAACCAGCTGAGCTAATAGGCCGGATGATATCAGCGTCAAACTATTTTAAAAAATACATGAATACTCAAATACAAAATAGGAGTATAGGACTAACCTGGTGGAGTTGAGGTAGGCGAGCAGCGCGACGCCATCGGAGTAGGTGACGTGCGTGGCCGGGAGCACGTGCGCGTCGGCGATCATCTCGTTCCCGGTGGCCTCGTCGTTCGCCAGCACGAGCCCGGCGCCGCCGGCGCGCCTCACCGCCTCGCCCTTCTCCACCCGCGCGTTCTTCCCGCGCGTGCACACCACGATCTTCCCCTCCACCTTCGCCTTCTCCAGCGACCCCTCGATGCACAGCCTCCTGCAAAAAAAAAAAAACAATCAATCCAGAGCCTTCAGATCAGATGGTGTCCATGGCAGCCTCAGCTCAAGGATTGATTCGTGTTCGTCTTACGCCTGTGACGCCGTCGCGTTCGCCGCCCTGGCTTGCTCGGAGCTGATCAGCGGGTACTTCTTGCCGCCGGGGAGCCGCACCGGCGAGAGACTCTGCCCCTGCGAGTGCGACAGTGAAATTCTGATGTGATTACGAGTGAAGAGATTGGTAGGATACGAGGAGTTGGGAGAGATGATTCGATTACTTTGATCTTCTTGTTGTTGCCGAGAACGAGGTAGGCCGGGAACTCGCGGTCCATGGTGCTGGCGCCGACGGTGACGAGCCACGGCGCGGTGTTCGACACGGTGCCCGCGTCGGGCCCGGAGTTCCCGGCGGAGCACACCACGGTGACGCCGTGCCTGACCGCGTGGAACGACCCGACGGCGACGCCGTCCCGGAAGTATTCCGCGGGGGCGCCGCCGAGCGACACCGAGAGCACGTCCACGCCGTCGTGGATGGCCGCGTCGAACGCCGCGATGATGTCGGCGTCGAAGCACTCGCTGCCGTTCACGGGGCGCCAGCACACCTTGTACGCCGCGACGTGCGCCCCAGGGGCGCCGCCCTTCGCCGTGCCGTTGCCGTACCCGAAGAGGTTGGCGCCGGGGACGAACCGGCCGGCCGCCGTCGACAGCGTGTGCGTGCCGTGGCCGTCGGTGTCCCTGGTGCTCGCCGGGTTCGCCGCCTGCCCGACGGTCGCCAGGTACCCCTTGTTGAAGTACCGAGCACCGATCAGCTTCCTGTACCAAATCCATAAATACAATTCATTCACCTCATCAATTGATCAACTTCTGAACCGTGAACACTGAACTCTCCATTCTGCATCTCGATCAGAATGAACAGTTTCATCACCAAAGTAGTACTAATTTTTAACACTTGTTGATTTCTACACACACTGTGTCTTGAATAATTGACCGTGATACTATTAAGTTTAAACTTTGATCGCTTGTCTTTTCTTTTTCTTCAGAAAATTTATAAACACTTGAAAATGTGTATCAAATTGTATAGCATCAGAAATATTACCACACGAATTCATTCACCAAAAAAAATCATTTAAAAGTAATTTGTGATGAAAGTAATTTGTCAATTGTTCGAGATCGGAGGGAGTAATTGCCAAGCACTTAAGCTAATGGTGTGGTCAAAGCTCAGAGGGAACCCTGACGAAGGCAACAGAGGTTTGGGATAAGAGCAATGGTCCAAGCACAGGCCGACGACAACCTGTCTGTCTGATCTGCATCTCATCTCATCTCATCTCTCCCATGACCATGAGTGCATTTCTTCAAGTTTTGACTGTACCACTGTGCTACTCCATCCAACACATTGCACCACATGCTGCTTGTGCAAGACAGTCATGGCCCATGGCCCATATCCAGCCAACACTGCCTATGTACGCCAACCCAAAACCTGCTCTTTTCTTCAGATAAAAAACACGCACTATACTGTGGCTTTCTAGCCGCTTGCTGCTTGTCGATACCTGAATCCACACAGGCTGCTGCTAGGCTAGCTGCAAGAAAACAAACAGCTCGCTGCACAGTGCACACTGGGATACATACACATATTCCTACAAGCAAGCAGGTTAATTTGGAACATAGTGTGATGCTACCACTACTTCAATTCAGAGAGAAAGCACGATGTCCTAGGAGGGAGGTAGGGTTGGTTCATTGTGTGGGGATCATATGTAATCATGGGAAAGGGGACGACAAAGAGAGGGGAAATCTTTCTAGGGTGGGGGCGGATTTTGGGCTCTAATCTCTGCGGAATTATGGCAGCAATCTGTGTGGCGCCAAGAACAGCAACAGCGAGAGAAAGAAAGAAAGAAAGGCGCCTGTGACTGACCGGCCGGTGAGGTGAGGATGAGCTCTGCTCATCTTCTGATCTCTCATCACATGATTCACTGCGTAGACTGGATGGATTGGCCGGTAGGGAGAGAGAGAGAATGAGAGGTCCAGAGCTAAAAGGCAAGGGGACAGGCTACACGACTTGTACACTCTACTACAGGGTACAGAGAGGTGGTGGTAGCTTGGTTCTTTTTATGCATTTTACATTTTGTTTTTCATCTATATAATGAGCTAGTCTCTGAATGTTTTACTCCATAAGATTTCATGACTCATAGTAATCAATCTAACATTATTTTTTTTTCATGATAGAAAACTTTTCCCTAAATCTCTAAGTATCTCAACCTTGTAAGGTAGAGCAGTTCATTTATCACATTTTAACAGGAAAATCTACCGCCTATTATAATGATTTTCCATGGGAAAAAAATAACTACAGGACACCGTAGTTATGTGGTATTTGCCGTAGGATAACCCGGAAACGTGTATTTGCCATGTGCCACTCTGGTTTGGTGATAATATGCTAATACACACTCCAGCTGTTATTCTATTACTTTTTACTCAGATAGATAATTTTGGACGATTACTACTCTTAAAAATTCAAACCTTTCTTACTAACTAACTTCCTTTTATCTTGAATCTAATTCTACTTAGTTTTTTTTCTTCATGATTTTTTTAAATGCAGTTTCGATTATTCTTAAAAATATGTTTTACTAACTTTATTTTATCTTGAATCTAATTCTTTTTTTTGAAAAAAAATGTTGATGATTTCTTCTTAAAACACACATTGCTAACACTATAAACTTCTCTTTTCTTTCTATTGAAATGGAAAAGGAGACAAAAATGGAATTTCATAGTCACTGGCTACAAAATTCAGAACAAATTGGAACAATTTACTAGAATTATCTTTTAATCTCAATTAGAACATTTTTTTTGGCTCGATCAGTTGTTTTACACTATACTACTATCTTTTTTAAAAAAAGAAATGGAGGCTGAACTGAAATAGGAGCTCTGAGGCTTATAAGCCTGGCATTATGGCAGCACTAAGCACCATGTTAAACTAATCAAGTCCAGACAAAGCTTTCCATCTCTGAACAACAAATCCAAGTTAGCAAGACCAGACACGTCTCTAGAACCAAAGTCCAGCTCTGACTGCTCTGTAAACATGTAGAGCCATCCCTCGTTGTTCTAAACAAAAGTGCAGTAGTTGTGAAAACTCTAGTTTACACTCTACAATGCTCCACAAGAAACACAGGAGAGTCAAGATGCACGCCTAGCTTAGCGATTAAACAAAAGCAGTAAACAACACGATCAGCAACGACAAACCCCCCCATCAGGCAGGATAAACCTCCCCTCATGAGCTGATCAGACGAAGAAGGCACGCAGGTTAAAGACACAGCACAGTGTCCGAGACCAAGAGAGAAGCCATAATTATAAGCCAAAACGGCTTACATGCGAAAGAAAAATACTACTTATGGATATATACATCATTAGCGTCTTAAAAACCAATATTTTAAAAAAACTACATTAAAAACATTCTAAAATCAAATTCAAAATTTAAATTTTGGTAGCGCTTAATCCTATATATCTATAAAGTTCAACCTCATTACTTAATGCTAATTCTTTTTTCTCTCATGAAGCTACGTCAACTTAATTATTTTTAGCCTCTGAATCATTTATTAAAAGTGTAAATTATGGTTTTTCTTCCCACAAGACATACCATACAACCCAGCCATTTTTAATCTTTGAATAATTGATGAAGGTACAAACTATATAAGCACATAAAAAAATCGTATAATAAGTAAGTAAAACAATTTTATAACTCATATTTTTTATTTTATCATATAATTCTTTCGTAGCCAACGTGTGTGTAGTACCTATCTAGTTCTATATAGGTGACAGAGTGGCGGTAAAGAGGGAGAGGGAGAGACAGACCTGTTGCAAGGAACCTGGGCGTCGTCAGAGGCCTGGTCCTGGCAGATTCCCCGCCACCGTGCCGGCGCGGGGCCCATCCCGTCGTCGCTGAAGCTGCCGGCCTCCGGCCACACCCCTGCAAGCACGCGCGCGAGCAAGAAATCCTTGTTAATTTTCTAGTCTCACATGCATGCGATGCGAGCATGGCCCCGCAAATACCGTAACAAGAAGCAATTGCGATGGCGCCGATGAGGGATTTGACTCTACATTCGGGGATTCCCTGTCGCCGCCGGTGCACACGTACGGCGGCGAGCAGGCCGCAGCATGCTGCGTTGCAGCAGCTGCAGGCGTGGGAAAGCTGCCTCTCCTTTGATGCTTTGAACGCCACTGCCTCACACAGCTCATGAGCTGGTGCTACTGCTGCCACTACTCCTGCTGCTACTAATCTTATTGTTTCTGTAAGATGAGAAAGGGGGTAATCTTGCTAAAAAAACATTCAGGTCATTGAGCAAACACACAACGAGATAGTGCTACTGTACTTTGCTTTTTTTGTTTTCCTTCTGAACTTGTCTAGGACAGTGTATCAAGCTAAGTGCTACTGTAATGCTGCAGTTGTGCACTTGTGCACTTGTGCTAGCATTGGTCAAAAACATTGTGAGGTTTCTAAGCTCTAAGTGCTACTGCAAAACCATTTCTGGCTGGATCCTGCTACGATCCAAACAAGCCTAGTAAAATGAGGCTTTTGGATGTTTGGGATTTGGATCGCGTAGTAGTTCCAAGTTCCAACAGCCATAAAAACCGAGGACGCAACCAACGACGCGACGCGCTCGATTCAACGCAACCGCAGCCAACGCAAGGGACAATTAATCCTCAGCTGCTGCAAAATGCTCAGGGGTTCATTCAATAGAGGCTAGCTGCAAACCAACGCTCGCGTCTCGACAGATATCCTAACCAATTGCAGCTTGCTCGCTCGCTCTCTGCACTGGCCTCACAAGCCAACAGAAGGCAGCAGGATTTGGACTCTTTTCTTGATATCTTAAAGAAAAATAGAGTAGTTACTATGTCTGAACTCTGAATGTTATTGTGATCTATGAGCACGTTCATGTGGATTCAATGGTTGTTTTTTTCCAAGTTCTCTGAACAGAAGGGATGGTAAAATCTAAAAATTGTAACTGAAAAGATTATGTACAAGTGAAATTACCAGTGTCTAGATTGCCAATGATGACGCCTTCTCCAAATCTCGCCTTGGCCCAGATGGAGTTGGCCCTGATCCGGCCATCCTTCTCCATCCCAAGAAACTCCCATGAACGGGTGGTGTGCAACCTATGCCCTCTGTTTGGGAAAACCGAGATGACGCTTGGATGCTCTGCGAGAGAACCAGACGAATCACCAAACCAAAAAAAATCGTACAAAAATCACACAAGAAACAAAGAACAAGAGTACAAGACTATTAGACTAGTACTTGATATCTCCATTGCTTCCTCCTCCTCCAGAGTAGCAGCGAAGCCATTGATGTACTTGGTGTAGGAGTAAAAGATCGCATCTTTCGCCTTCTCCTCGCTGCATTCAAACACAACCAAATCGTAAGCTTCACTTGCATTTGCAGCAGATTCACATTCAGATAACAACATGTAGATTACTCAGCAGGATAGTTGGTTCTTATACCTTCCAAGGACAGAGCCCAAGAACTCGTAGTGAAAGTTCATGGCGCGTTCTTGGTTGGAAGCCAAGGCGGCTCCTCCGCTGCCATGCGAGTGGCCGCCCAGGTAGACAACAAACGACTGCAAGAAAGCTACTTTTCACCATCAAATCCAAAGAGAAAAACCAATTCAGCAATAGAAACGATCAACAAACCACTTGCCTTCTTCTCAGCAGAGGCTGGTCTCTGCAGAAGCACAAGGCTACTGATCAGTAGAGCCAGAGCAAGAAGAGGAGCATGGGGGTGATTCTTCAGAGAGGAACACATGTTACACACACAATCTACTCAGATTGTTCTATGGATTAGTGGTCAAATGCTAGGGGGGATTTGGAATGGATGGAATGGCTAATGGCTTCTTGAGAGTTCAGAGAAGGTGAATTCCTGAATGTGCTTGGGCACTGTTGGTATTTTATAGGTGTAGAGATGGGTGTGTGTGTCTGACTGTCTCCTGGCCTAACAGAAAGTAGTGATGGCTTTCTGTTTCCCAAAAGACACTTTTTTTTTCTGTGGGAGAAAAGAAGCGTGCCTTTCAGTTATTTCCCCACCCCAGGCATATGGTGAAAAACGTTTTCCGTTTTGGACTGAAGAATGAAGATTTTCTTTTTGGGAGTGTGACCAGCTTTCAACTGAAGATATGATGGACTTATGATGGTGTTTTAGTCAATGAAAAAACGTGTTGATCTGCATGCAGATTGCAGACCCATTGGAAAGATTAGATTTTTTTTGTTGCAAGGAGAAAGTGTGGATTTGTTTCTGCATAATCACTTCTACCTGTGACTCTCTCTCTGAGAGTACATTTCTTCAGAGTTTTCTTTTTCAGTAGAGTGTAGAGATAATTGTTTTGTTCTGAGTTCAGACCAAGGTTCGCCTTTTAGTTTCTGTTATGGCGTCATGCACCATGTGGTCACACATTTGCGACGGAAACTTTCAGTTATGTACTCATGTTCAACTCTTTTTTTTTTTGACAATGTAGACACGACTATCTTTGGGTTCTGGATTTTCTTCTCTTACATATATGATCCACAAATTGTATCCTCATGATTTGCCCCTAGAATCATCACTGAAACAGAACTTTCAGAATTCGCTCTAAATGTTTCAACTGGGTTTGTTCTTACACATTGATTTATCATTTATGGCCTAAACACAGTTCATCTTTCATTCTCTCAAACTTCAAAGCATTGTTCTTCTTGTTGCAAAGCCAAATTACGTAACCTTCAAAATTCAAATCAAGAAGGATAAAACGCATTTAAGCAGGTAGTAGATAATATACATATTGAGTGGTACGTACTTGCCAGTTCAACCCAAAAACTCAACTAGATACGGTGGGCTGCTGGGCTAGCTCGTCGGCCCGGCCCGGATAAAGTCGGGCTGATTGGTGATGGACCTGACCCAAGCCCACTTGTGATCCTTGCTGTCCACGGGGTTCTTGCCCTCGGCCACCTCGTCCATGGGGATGTAGGCGTAGTTGCCGTTGATCGGGCCGGAGACGAAGCCGGTGTACCCGGCCATGACGCCGTGGATCGCCGAGTGCGCCAGCAGAGTGCAGTACAGGTTGTCGCCGGCGTTCGCTGGCACGGCGCGGATCATGTACGTCGGGTCGATGTACTTCACCGTGAAGAGCTCGCCGGCGTGCTCCTCCTCCCACCACGCCTTCAGCTCCGCCTTCAGCCACGCGCCCACGTCCAGGAACGCCGGGTTGCCGGACTCGTCGCCGCCGGCGGCGGCGGTGGCCGAGGTGGTTGTGATTCTCGGAATGAGACGCTGCCCGGCGCCCTCGGCGACGACGACGACGGCGTGGCCGTTCTTCTTGATGCGGTGGTAGAGGAACTCGAACAGGCCGCCGGCGCCGCGGAGGTAGAAGTCCTCTTCCGGGATGAGGCAGCAGTCGACGTCGCGGCTGCTGAGCGTGGCGTGGAGCGCGATGTGGCCGGCGCTCCGGCCCATGAGCTTGACGAGGCCGACGCCGTTCACCGCGCTCTCGGCCTCCACGTGCCCGGCGGCGATGGCCTGCTGCGCCGCCTCCACCGCCGTGTGGAACCCGAACGACCGGTCGATGACGCCGACGTCGTTGTCCACCGTCTTGGGTATACCCGCCACCGCCACGGCGAGCCGCCGCCGCCGGACCTCGCCGTGGATCGTCGCCGCGCCGCGCATTGTGCCGTCCCCGCCGATGGCGTACACCTGGTTGAACCCGTGTCGCTCGATGGCGTCCACGATCCTGGCGAGGTCGAACCCGCCGCGCGACGTGCCGAGCACCGTCCCGCCGGCCTTGTGCCAGTGCTCCACCGTCGCCGGATCGAGCGGGACGACCTCCTCGGAGTAGAACCCGCGGTACCCGTTCCGCACGCCGAACACCCCGCCGCGGCGCACGCCGTAGAGCTCGGACAGCCCCACGACGAGCTCCCGCACGACGGTGTTCATCCCTGGGCAGAGCCCGCCGCAGGTGACGACGGCCGCGCGCACCGTCGCCGCGTCGAACGCGACCTCGCGGCGAGGGCCCGCGCGGTGGTAGGCCGCGACCTGCCGCCGCTGCCGGTGCTCACCGGCGGCCGACGACGAGGCGTCGAAGAGGATGTCGCGGAGGACGACGTCGGTGGGGGAGATGAAGAAGCTCGGCAAAGGATGGTACAGCGGGTGGTGAGCGATTGGGTTCGGGATGGCGGCGATGGCGTGGCCGTCGTCGGCGAGGGTGGGGAGCTTGTGGAGCTCGAGCGACGGCATCGGCGTCTCGCCGTCGTCGTCCATGGCCGTACGTCGACGCGCGCTGCTGCGGTGGTGGTCGTGTGCGCCCGCCGGCGAGGTGGGGTTTTTGTGGACGTGTGCATCGGCGGCGCGCGCCGCCGTGTACCGAGCTTCGTGTTGGTGAAGGCGCGACGTGGCGGGCGGCGACCGCGAGCTCGCGTGCACCGCGAGCATGTGAGGCGCCACGTTTCGCGCGCGAAACGACCGGTCCACGTCACGCTCGCGTGCTGGGCCGATTTATATGGGCCTTCCAAGCCTACGCGTTTCTTGGGCTATGCATGGGCCGAGTCTTTTGCGTGGGCCAGTTTATTAATGGGCCGATTATTTTAGTGGGCTGGCGTTTGTGGCTGGTGTGGACTATTGTGTGGACCGGGAGGCTGCTCGCGGTCGCAACTCGTCTGGTCGGACTCTCTTGGTCCCACAAGGTTTATGTTTTCGATGAAAGCGGATTAAAAACTACGAAATTTCGATGTTTCAATGTAGGACAAAAGTATACTGTGAGTGAAATTTAAAATGGTTTTCGAGAACTCAAATTTGAAACAGTAAATTTTGTTGAAATTTTGCAGAAAAATGTCATACTGATAGGGTCGTGATAGGGTCGGGATCTCGCATTCAATTGGAAAGACGAACCCTGCTTGGTCCTGTTGGTTCACACGGTCACACACCAAGTCATTTGCTCAAAAGAACAGAAAAATTCAAGACAAGTAAATTACCAAGTAGAATGCGCTGTTTACTAGGAGGAAACGCAACACAAGTAACAAAAATAAAAGGGACGAAATGGGCAGGTGTTAGGCTGATGCTAACACGTGTTTTTATGTTACATTGTTAGTGTTTACTAGCTCTAAGCCTCTAATTAAGCTGGTCTTGTGGTCTCTGATACCATGCATCTCTCATTGAGGTTGGTCAATGCTTACAATTGCCGAGCAACTCGCAACTGCTACTCTGCTTACTTCAAGTGTGAATATTAATTAGTCACTGTTTAATTAATTTGGCCGATCGACGTTGACACTGCACAATTCAATCAGTGATGAAATATATAGTACTAGGTTTTAGTAGTTCAGTTAGTCTTCTCACTCTATGACTAACTGCCCTTTCGTGTGCTTCTTGTGGTAGTGCATGTCTGATCAAGAAATTAGTACCAAATTGATAGGCAATTGCAGACCTACTTAATTAAGAAGTTAAAATACAAGAGATCACATATTGATTGGTGAAAGAAACCTGTATGTCTATTCAACGCGGATCGAGTTTATTTTTGTAAGACTATACAGCGTGTGTAATTAACTATCAGATCATCATATCTCCTCTTTACGCCATCTGTGGTCAAAGTTTTCTCTTTGTGTTGAGTGTCTAGTATCACCAATATATATGTATGACATTAGTTGATGTTAACACTTGTTTTCTCAGTGTTTACTCTTAACTAGCTGTCTAGCTGGTCCTGTGGTCTCTTTGACGTAGCATGTGTGTATGCAGATGACTTTATAATTGGCAACACTGATCGGAGTAATTATCAGGTCAATGTTGATGAATAATGCACTCAATGTTTACTTTGAAAATACAGTGGACAGATATACCTCGTCCCGTCAGTATTTTCTGTGTTGGTCTTCTGGACCTTTTGATCTTGCTGGTGTGCTTAGGTGACCTCCGATTATAAATATTTAGAAAAATAAGACAAATCTGTGAAATTTTGATCTTTCATTTTATATTAGAACATTTTTTTTGAAAAATCTAATAAGTCTATGATACTACAATAGAGTTGTTTCCAAGGAATATCTATGCATGTTTTTTTTAATTAAGTATTCGATAAATATCAAATGTCAAAGTTTTAATTAAATTTTGTCCAAAATATCAAATATTTATGTCAGTTGCACATAAATATGCAATTGACAAGCAATTGCAGCTATCTACCTCTTCAAAAATTTAAATACACAAGATTAATTGGTTGGTTCAAGAAAAATATAGTTGATTCAACCCACAGTGGTTTTTTTATTACCCATTGGCTCATCTCATCTGTACTCCATCCTTACGACATGCAAGGTATGGTGAAATTTTCAAGAAAACCAAGGGATGAAAAACTACTACTATGTGTTTTTCTTTTTCCTTTTTTATTATTTAGAACATAGATACATGTTACATTGTTAGAAACCTCCAATTACCCCTTCATTTCGTTAATATTGTGTTGATCTTTATTTACGTCTTATCTCATGTAGCACCAATAAACACAACTATATTATACAGAAAAATAATGACTCTTTTGCTGTATGTATTTGGATTTTTATTTGAAAAACTATAAAAAAATAAACACAAACTTGCTGTAATTTACTATTTCAAAACCGAATTTTTTTTTGGTGATGTCACTCAGCATAGCGGGACAACTCTTCCTAGTAGGGACCTGTAGGAGTTTATGTAATTCCGCAGGGGCTTCTCTGCACATTTGCTAGCTCGCCGTCGCCGTTTCCCCCTCGCCGCGACGCGGTGTCGCCGTCTCCCGCTGCGGCCGTGTTCCCACCTCGACCCCTTCCGCGGCTAGCCGGAGGATGAAAACCGCCGCGCCGTCACCGGCCGGCCACTTCCACGCCCAAATATCGCCGGCGCGCTCGCTCTGCTCGCTGACACGGCCGTGTGATGCGCCGTGCGCCGGCGTGCGCGAGGCAGGGTAGAGACTACACAGGCGCAGGCGCCAATCGCGGCGCGGTTGCCCTCGCCGTAAACCCCTCCCTCCACCCGCGGCCTTCGCCATTATGCGCCCGTTTAGCGGAGGTACATTTCGACCGCTTCGAGCCTCCAATCGATTACTCACTGTTTGCTGTATGCTTTGCTTGCTAATTGATTAATTGGTGTTCCAGCATGATAGGATTCACAGGAAGCAGTGTTCATTTCAGTAGAAGATGGAGGATGGAAGGTAGGAGTTGGGGGAGCATCAAAGGTGGAGATGCAATATTAGAGAACCAGCAAAAGCAGTAACAATCAACCTAAAAGAAATCTGGTAGAGCGAAATGTTCCTACCGCGTAACATTGCGTATAACAGAGTCTGAACAAACTAGAGCTGAGAATCATGCTACCTCTATGTCAATTTAGAAAGGAAAACACCAAAACAACATTACCTACAAGAAAATTTAGAAAATGAGAGCATACACATTCAGGATATACTCCATTGCTTTATTACTCTCAATTTGGTTAAATTGAAATTTTCAGTTTATGCTTACTTATACCAATATAGGGTTTGGTTTCTCAACTGATTTATAGTTCAGCCTGCTATGATTTGTTTATATGGCATTGCATCATGAGAGAAGTCTAGATGATGATATCATCAATTGCTGTAAATCTACCAAAGTTTATTTCAATTTCTTAATTCAAAGGTTCAGACAGCTGCAATTTGTGCTAAAGAAACCATCAACTAGCTGTTAGGCAATTCTACATACTTTTGGTACATCTTAATATTATCTTTGGTAATGAAAAACAACCGCGAAACTCTGACAACAAGCAAATGGAAAAACTACTGGACCCACGAATGGGTTATTTGTGTATTTCCAGTTCAATAAGTATAGTAGAGATGCCACACATTTTACCTAACATCCTCTCTTACTGATTGGACCTACTAGCTATACACACCCCAACCTGACTGTGACACCACAACACTGACTGTGTAGTGGAGTGAAATTCCCATGAACATACTTTGAGCTACATCGAGTGAAATTTCCATCGAAAAACATTTGAGTTTATAATTATTTACCCCATTGTTGAGCATACATGTATTAGGATGTCAACATTGTCATCAGGTAATTATTTATAGCTTAACTTGAGTAACTAAGGCATTTGGATAGCACTTTCTAGGAGTCAACAAAGTCAACTGGACCCTTCTTCTTAGATTTCTTGTTGATGATGTATATCTATAGTACTAAAAAAATGTCTCTGGCCTTTGAGTTTCAAAATAAAAGGTCACCGATGCTTCTTTACTTCTGCATTCTCTTCAGCTTTGCCATTCTGTACACTTGCGGCAATTTTGATGATGCTGCCTTCTTGCTCAACAGGGAAGATTATTCACATCAGCATGATGATGAAGAAAATTTGATCAAATGTATAAAGTTGTAATGCTCTCTTCTCCTTTAGCTTCTTTTCTTCCTTTTTACTGTTTCAGAGTAGTGCTTTTACTAATTTACACTGTAAGCGTGATGTAGCTAACATGGAAAATGAATGTGTTGCTCAAGCACAATTTATTTTTTTGCATTATTTGCTCAGTTTGAAAACAATCTAATTGTTGTCCGGTACTTATATCTTTAACTGACAAATTCTTCCATTTCCCTCCCCTGCCAAATTGTTGTGACATATACAGGAACAGCACGGCTATACAACACGTGTGCCCTTCTGTGTTATTATTCATCTGTCCTTTTTCTCCATCAAGCTGGTGTACTTCAAGAAAAAATAATTTCAACAATTTTTCAGCAATACTGAAGGTATTCAGCAACAGTCTTTTTAGCAGATTGCACTTCTATAATTACTGCTTTAACAATTACATCTTGCTCGGCAGTTAGAATTTCCTGTTTGATGAATAAGTTTTTTCCCTGTAGATATGATGTACAAGGGTGGAATTGGTACTTAGGACTGATTGTTCATCATTGCAACTGTATTTCACTGAAATATTGAAGTAACTGCATTAATAGAAATGGCTGAAATTGCTGTTCTTTTTGTCATAAAAAAGATAGGGATAGCTGTGGCAGGAGATACACTAAAGTTAGCTATACCCCTCTTTGCAAAAAAGACCGAGTTAAAGAAAGTTGAGCTAGTAACAGCACTTCCAGTTAACATGAAACAGATAAAAGACGAACTTGAAGTTATCAATGCATTTCTCAAGGAACTTGGCATGAATGGGTACAAAGGTGAAGTTGTAGAAACTTGGATAAGGCAAGTACGGAGGCTGGCACATGACATGGAAGACGTTGTGGATGAATTTATGTGTGTTGTTGGCAAAAACAAACACAAGAAGTCATGGGCTTGTGTGAAGAAAATTATCAAGAAACCTAAACCTTTATTTTCACTTGATGAAATTGCCACTAAAGCAGATATGATAAACAGAGAGCTTGTGGAGCTTTCCAAAAGACTATATCGTTGGACGTGGCCACTATCTAGTGGGAGTTATATTCCTTCAACAAATTATAATACCGAGCACCAGTTGTATCTGCCTGGACATGATTATTCAATTAATGATGATGAGCTTGTAGGCATTGATAAAAATAGGCAAACCTTGATTGAATCATTGTGTTTGGAAGATGTTTCTCTTCGGATCATTGCTGTCTGGGGTATGGGCGGCCTTGGGAAAAGCACTCTTGTTAATAATATCTACAAAAATGAAGCAATAGTATCCAATTTTAATTGCCATGCATGGCTTTGTATCTCTCAATCATATAAAATGCATGATATTTGGCGAAACATGCTAAAAGAACTTTGTGGAGAAGATAACCGAGGGTTCAATGCTGAAAATATGACCAGTACAGAACTAAGAGAGGAACTGGCAAAAATCCTGCATCAAAAGCGGTACTTGATCATACTAGATGATGTCTGGTCGGTTGCAGATTTTTTAAAGATTCGGGAGGTCCTTGTTGATAATGGCCTAGGAAGTAGAGTAGTAATAACAACAAGAATTGAGGAAGTAGCTTCAATAGCCGAGGATGGTTGTAAGATCAGTTTAGAGCCTCTAGATAACCATGATGCATGGCTTCTATTCTGTAGGAAGGCATTTCCAAAAATTGAAAATCATATATGCCCTCCTGAACTACATCAGTGTGGTATGGACATAGTGGACAAATGTGGTGGTTTGCCTTTGGCTCTTGTGGCAATAGGGAGTTTACTGTCCCTCAAACCAAGGAACAGAAAAGAATGGAGGCTTTTCTACAACCAACTTATTTCAGAGGTACACAATAATGAGAACCTAAACGGCATGGAGAAAATTCTAAACCTAAGCTACAAACACTTGCCAAACTATTTGAAGAATTGCTTCTTATACTGTGCTATGTTCCCTGAAGACTACATTATCCAGAGGAAGAGATTGATTAGATTGTGGATAGCTGAAGGATTTATTGAACAGAAAGGAGCATGCAGCTTAGAAGATGTTGCTGAAGGTTACCTAATAGAGCTTGTCCGACGAAGCATGCTTCAAGTTGTAGCAAGGAACAGTTTTAATAGGATTCAGTGTCTCCGAATGCATGATATTTTGCGAGAACTAGCCATTTTCCAGTCGAAGAAAGAAAGTTTCTCTACAGTTTATGATGACACTCATGGTGTGGTACAAGTGGGATCAGATTCTCGCCGTGTCTCTGTGCTCCAATGCAACAGTGCAATTCGATCGACTGTAGATCCATCCAGGCTACGTACCTTCCTAGCATTTGACACTAGCATGGCATTATCTTCAACTTCTTATTTCATTTTCTCAGAATCTAAGTACCTTGCTGTGTTAGAATTATCCGGCTTGCCTATCGAGACCATTCCATATTCAGTTGGGGAGCTATTTAACCTTCGGTATTTATGCCTCAATGACACCAATGTGAAAGAATTACCAAAATCTATTACAAAGCTTCTGAATTTACAAACGTTGAGTCTTGAACGTACACGGTTGCTGAATTTTCCGAGAGGATTTTCAAATCTGAAAAAAATGCGTCATTTACTTGTTTGGAAATTAGTCGATGCTACATACAAAAGTCTGAATAATTGGGATTCTTTGGAGCCATTTGAGGGCTTGTGGAACTTGAAGGAATTGCAATCTTTGTGTGAAGTTCGTGCAACTAGAGACTTTGTTTCCAAATTAGGAAATCTATCCCAGCTGAGGAGCCTATGCATTACTTATGTAAGGAGTAGCCACTGTGCACAACTGTGCAACTCTTTATCAAAAATGCAACATCTCACAAGATTACACATAAGAGCAAGGAATGAAGATGAAGTGCTCCTGCTGGATGATTTGATGTTGCCAAACCCTCTTGAGAAGCTTGATTTGCTAGGACAATTGTCAAAAGGAACTTTAGAATCTCCATTTTTCACTACTCATGGAAATGAACTTCTGCAATTGGAATTATCGAGGTGTCAGCTTACAATGAAACTTGTAGCATGGCTCTCTAAGTTGTCAAATTTAACAGAGTTACGTCTTACAAGGGTGTACACTGGACAACAGCTAAGCTTTCATGCAAATTGGTTCCCAAATTTGAAGAAAGCCCTCTTGTGGGATTTGCAGCATGTCAATCAAATATATATACAGGAGGGTGCTTTGTCCAGCCTGCAATATCTTCACATTGATAGCCTCAACGAACTACGGGATGTGCCCATCGGCATCGAATTTCTAAGTTCAGTCAAAGAGGCATATTTTACTATGATGCATTCTGATTTCGTAAGGAACCTTCGAACAGGAAAGGTAAATCATATCCCGAAGGTCTACTGGTCAACACAAGGCAAGTTTCAGTCACCTTCTCAGCCAATAGATTATGGTCGCACTTTACTTTTTTCCCTGCTATGTTGTTAATCACCTTTGTACAAGTGAAATTTACGTGCCTGCAAATGGATCTGAGTGCAACCATCAATCTGCTTTCTGACACAAAGTTTTTGCACAATTTTCTGTAATATAAGAAAGGATCAAAATACTTCACCATAGGCGACTTTGCATTTGAGATTATGTGCATCTCTATTTATAACTCCTTTTGTGCATAAAATGCCTCTGTTCGAAAAATGTTTCATGCACATGTTCTACATAAAATGCAGGGGTGTCTGCGGAACCTGCTAACCTGCCTGGAGAATCCAGCACCAATCCACAATGGCGCATGTTAGGAGGGTCAGGTTGGGTTTTCATCTAACCTAGTTTGCAGAGGATCCTGGTTGGTTCACTGTGACAAAAACTTCAGATCTACTCCCATTGCTGAAATGGTGTTCATCTTTGGCTCACTGAAGTGGAGATTGTGAATCGATAGTGTACGTTCCCTCCGGTTTCTTTGCGAATGGAGCTTCTGGCAAGCTACTTGGTCACCGTCTTTTGTTCTGGTGCCACAACAAAATACTGGCAAGTGGCAACTTCTCTACATTATTTCACTTGGAAGGTAACTACATTGTCAATTGGGATTTATCACGGTAAGCTTCATGGGGAACAATTTTCCTCCATGGGCATCTTGACCAGAAGCAGCTCCCCGCCGTCCCCTGTTGTCAGAGCTCTCAGAAATAATGTTCTAGTGTTCACTGGATTTGCGGCTGCTACCTGACTAGAACCTGAAGATCATACTACCTCCATATGGATTTAGAGGATAACTAAGCAATATATATTCAGAAAATTGTCAATGTTGCTGTCCCGTGCTTTAGCAATACAAATTTACTATGTTCTCTGTTTCTTTCGCTGCTATATATTTGACAGTATCCAGTTATTGATCAATATGCTTTGACACAATGAAGGATATAATAGCGTGTGAAATAAACTACCCTACATCTGTTTTGTTGATGAACTGAACCACCTAAATTTTGTCTGGAATTTTTATGTGACAATAGTCATGTTTGGTTTGCATGTCAATTTTCAAAGGGAGTCCCTGCAAGCTGCTACTAGCCTACTCCCTACGTCCAAAAAAAACACTCATTGCAACGAATCTGGTTTTATGCTGGATGGAGGGATTACTATACTCTGCATCATATGGGATGGAGGGATTACTACTCTGCATCATAGTTATTAAGACCGGACCGGAAAAACCGGAACGCCAGCGAGCCGTGTCAACATTTGGTGCTAGGAGTAGTTTTTTAGTTATTAAGACCTAACCGGGCCTCTGCTAGCAAGCCGTGTTGACATTTCGTGCCAGGAGTAGTTTTTTAGTTATTAAGACTAGACCGGACCGAAAAAACCGAAACAAGTTAAAAAACCGCCTATGCAATCAAACCTGTATAAACCGGTTGGACCGCACAGTTTTACATAAAAAGGCTTAAAACTTGCTCAGGGAATCGGGTTGAACCGGCAAAGGCTGCAATAGGAAGAAGAAAGCTGCAATAGGAAGAAGAAAATAAGGAAAAAAGGTCTAAGTGGAGATTCAAACTCTGGTTCCCTTGCATACAAGTAAGGACACCTACCACCAGGCTATGCTACTCCTTGTGATTGAAAGAAATCAGTTTTTTATTTATGGTTTATTGAACCGCTTTGAACTAGTGGTCCGACCGATCAGACTAATAAACCAGTGAACTGACGACCTCGCTGTTTCAATTGCCTGTTCGGTCTTAATAACTATGCAGAGCAGCCTGCAGCCTCTTGATCAATTATAGAGCAGATGATGAAGGCACGATCATCTCGTGCTCCAGCCGTTGCTGTTCACTAGTACAGCTTACTATAAGATGGCGCAGGAATTTCTTCGAGATGATTTTCTTATAATAAAAGTTTGATTGAACTCAACGAATTACATCAAAATGATACAATCATATTTTGAGAACACTCTTGGTATCTATGTAACTAACATGTACACAACCAAAACACACATCCGCTCTAGTTTTGAAACGAAAGGTTTAAATAAACATAAGAAGAATTATTGAATTAAGAGCCATAAATCCAAAGACTAGATCAACACGCACACATAAATTATATCGGTTGATGTAATGAACGTTGACACTTTGCTCGGTCAGTACGCGTCAAGCTACTTAATTACTCTGAGCTAAAGTTTGATAATTCTTGTAGGTCGTTGTAGCTAGTCTCTTTGACCTTTGCAGGTGTGTATGCAGATCGTAGGACTGAAAGTCTGAGACATGAACTCACGATGATGACAGTTTGGTGTTTGCATTAAATCAGACTAATTAAGTACTTTCTCTGAACTCTGAAGAAGAGGTGCCACAAGTCCACAACTGAGGAGCAACCGCAGCTAGCTAGACACTTCAAGACTTCAAGTTTTCAAGAGTTCAAGTAAACACGGGTTTGACTGAGGGAAAAGGAGTTTACCTGCATATCAGTTGCTGCTCGACGTTGAGATGTGACCTAATTAATATAGGACATAGCAAAAGAAAAGGTGGATTTAAACGAACAGTACCTCTCTCTCTCTCTCTTTTTCTTCTTTTCTCTTTTTTGACAAGAGTGCTCCCTCTTTTACTAAGTTGATTCTAGTTATCCCAATGAAATTTAAAAGTGAGGGAAAAAAGACCAAAATACCCAGTGGTAAGTAGTGGGTATTGAAGGGATAAAACTTTTCGATTTTATTTTGGGATAAATTTTGAACTTTAAAAATCAAGTTATTTTTGGACGGCAGCTCTCTAACTTTTTTTTAAAACATTCATTTGTTGGTTTTGTTTCCAGATTCTGATTTGTGTAGAAATTCTCTTTTTAAGATCAAGTTTGGAGTTTAAATTTTGTATCAATGTTATTCATGATTTTTTCATGACTGTTTGCGCTACATTTTGGGAAGGAAAGCACGGGATTCAGATGCACATCATACTTTCTCGTACAGTTCAATGCATGTGTACCTTGAAAAGCATTAGGCAAAATATTTGATTTAAATCTAATGTTTACTTTGAAAAGCAATGGGTACATATTTAAGTTGAAGTTGACACATTATTCAATTTATGTTTACTTTGAAATTCAGAGGGCCATATATTAGGTTGACGTTATGCCTCCTAATTAATTAAAATCACTAAGGCTGTGTTCGTTTGGTGGCTTTGGGAAGATATTTCCTCCGCACGAAAAACGAAACGACTCATTAGCACATGATTAATTAAGTATTTACTAATTTTTTTTAAAAATGAATTAATATGATTTTTTAAAACAACTTTCGTATAGAAACTTTTTACAAAAAACACACCGTTTAGTAGTTTGAAAAGCGTGCGCGCGAAAAAAGAGAGATGTGAGTTGGGAAAGTTGGGTGAAAAACTCACCCTAAGTGCATACTTTGAGCTGGTCTTCTGGACTCTGACCATACATTTGTGTATATTTTAGATGCAATGTTACTATACTTTCTTAGAGGAGAGGAGTATTCAAAGTATTGTCACAATTTTCAAGCAATTGCAGTACTACATTAAAAATTCAAATATAAAAGGTAAATTTAATCAGGTAAAAGAAGCTAGAGTCTATTCAACATGAGTTATTTTTATGTGTAGAAATACTGGATCATCTTATCTACTCTATGACAAAACCATAAACCCATGTTTTGTCATCCTAGCTTGTCCCTTCACCGTGGTAATTATCGCCCTACATGGTACACTACTTAATCTATCAATAAAACTCCATCCTTTTTAATGGTAGGCTGGAGTTCTGCGTAATAATAATTTATGTATAAAAATTTTAACATTATTGTTATTTAAATAAAATAAAAAAATAATGCAAGTAAGTTATTAAATGAACCTTTATAAAATTTAAATTACTGAAAGTTTTATCTTCCAAATTTTATCAAAAAAGGGTTCAAAACTAAAACATAATCTGTAAGGTTAGTTCTTTTCTTTTGAGAGAGATCAATGATTTCTTGTCCTCAAGTCCAAGGACACACTGAAATTTATGTATGTGCTACCCTAAAGCTTCAGAAAAATCAATGTTGATGGTGCATTTATGAAGAGGGTCTACAGTGAGCATTAGTTATGATCATGAGGACAGATTGTGCAATTTCAAGGTTGCCTTCATCATCAGGTTGGTACGTCACATTTATCAGTCTTCGTTAGGTAAAGCTCATGCTTTACATTAGATTGTTACGACTTCTGCTGATCATTGATTGAATTGGGAATTCATAACAAGAGTTGATTTTTAGCGATCTCAAATAGAAGAGCAGAAATATTTTGTATAGTTTCTTAGTGATCCACCCAAGAATCATGAAGAAGCTAAAGCTATACCAAATAAAGCATTAGAAATATTTTTTAATTTGGTGTTCTCTGTTCAACAGAGAGATTTTCTTTCAATCGTATAGAAAACGTACACGTATACAAACTATTACACACTTTACACCTTAGCAGAGACATTATGTTTGTTCATGATAAGAATGGAGAACCTTAACATGAATTTTCTCGTGTTGGATGTTTTTTTTTCTTTTCGTGGGAAGAAACGAAAAACACTGTCACGATTCATCTACCCGCTAGACAGGCTACCCCGGACAGACGCCCGAGCTCACCGGCGAAAACTTCATTAAGTTTCTATGTTATCGAATGAAATGATGATGAAGTTTTCATAACAAACATTAGTTATATTGAAGTTTCTCAAAAATCATTTAGCTCCACCACTGCCGCTAGAGGAATTTACGTGCTTTTCCAGAGGGCCTGTCCGCAAATATGCCTTCTCGCCTTTCCGGCTTTCCCCTTCTCCTGTAGCGGCGATCAGCGAGCGTATCGGCGGTCACCGCCTCACCGGCGAACGGGAAGATGACGCGGGGGGCACCCTGGTCTTCGCCGTGGCAGAAGCTGGCGGCGGCGGCCGCAATCATCGAGATGTGGGCGCCGCCGTCACCGGGCTTTCCGCTCTCGTGCCCTCAATCTCCGGTGCTGCACGTGAGCTGTTCGATGTAATGGCCGTGTGATGCGCCGACAAGCGCCGTCGCCGGAGGTCGCCTCCTCCTCTTCATTCTGATGGAATCTTCGCCATCGCGCCTGTCTAGCCGAAGGTATATCTCGATTTCTTCGACTTAAGCAACCCGGTAAAAGAAAATCCATTGGATGGAGAAAATCAAGTAAAAGGGTCAACTTGCAAACAACACATCCTTCACTTTACTGATTATTCAAGCTCATTTCCCTAACTTAGTTGCTCCAGTCGGTGTATCAATCTGTCCACATTTTGACTGTTTCTTCATGCAGGAAGTACTCCTATGCTGCATAAGAGACTTCACCATTTCTTTAGTGAAAGGTAATTCATTTATTAAATCACCTCTGAAAGGACTTCTTTTTTTCCCTGTATTTCCAAACACTATATTGTCAAAAAACCATGTTGCTGCTGCTAACCAAAATTCCCTACACCACCGGAAAGCACCCCCATGGCTCTACGCCTCTATCTTATGCCTCCTTTCTATATCTATGCGTATAATTGTTGTCCCTAGTGCAAGATGAACCTACTGTATAACACTGTTCATGCTACCTCTATACCAGTTTAAAAAGGAGAACTGAAAGATATTGCTTCCGTGAGAATTTATAGTAGGACTGCAAAATGGTTAATGTACAGTCATGATATTTTGGCTTCTTGAAAACTAATAGACTATAAAACGAAATTGTAAACTAAGCCAGATAAAAAGTTGTTGTAGTTAATGTATTTGAATGGACCAAGTCATAAATCTGTCTCCACATTGGCTGCGCAATTTCTATGAAAATATTTGAGCCGCATTGGGTGTATAGTTCCCATTCAAATTAATATGAGTCACGTTGAGTGTGTAATTTTCATCCAAAAAAATGATTATGTAATTATTTAACCTCATGTGTTTAGGAAATGTGTATAACTAAGGAATTAAGATGACACTTTCTACTTTCTAGGAGTCAACTAATCAAGTCAACTGGACTTTTGGTCTTAGATTTCGTGTTGATGAATGATGATGTATCTCTATAGTAATAGAAGGAAAATTCTCCAGCCTTTGAGTTTAAAAAGGAGAAGGCCACTGCCTCACTAGTGCAGCTACTGCTTCTGTATTCTTGCCTTCCCTCAACCTTCCCATTCTGCACACTTGGGAACTTTAAAGATTTATTCACACCAGCAGGATGATGAAGAGAGACTGATGAAATGTGTAAAGTTGCAAGCTCTCTTCACTTTTAGCTACGTTTACCAATTTACAATGTAAGTATGATACAGTTACATGTGATTTCTTTACTTAGTTCGTTAAGGAAAAAAAAGATAACTTGGAAATTTAGTACGTTGCTTTTCTTTAATATATCATTTTCCCAATTTGAAAAACTGTTCAATTGTTTGCTGGTCCTTTTATCTTTAACTGACACAATTCCTCCATTTCTCACCCCTTCGTAAATCACTATGACAGATAAAGGAGCAACATGGTTATGGATACCGTGCACTTCGGTCTTTATTAATGATCCATCTTTCTCTCCAACAAGTTCCTTTGATCCAAGGATAAGGTGCATTTAAAAATAATCAGCAACACTGCAGGTATTTCAGCAACAATCTTGTTAGCAGATCTAACTTGTATAAATTAGCCCTTTAACCACTACATATTTGCTCATTATTTAGGATTTCCTGTTTGATAAAAGAGTTTCTTTTTTCCCCATAGATTTGATATACAAGGATTGGATTGGTACATAAGACTGATCTTTGATTATTACAACTATACTTCACTGAAATATTGAAGTCAAACCGCTCGAAGAGAAATGACAGAAATTATTGTTCTTTTTGTCATAAAAAAGATAGGAATAGCTGTGGCAGGTGAAACACTGAAGCTAGCTAAACCCTTGCTTGCAAACAAAGCCGAGTTAAAGAAAGCTGAGCTAGTAACAGCACTTCCAGTTAACATGAAACTGATAAAAGATGAACTTGAGGTTATCAATGCATTTCTGAAGGAACTTGGCATGAATGGATGCAAAGGTGAAGTTGTAGAAACTTGGGTAAGGCAAGTACGGAGGTTGGCGCATGATATGGAAGACGTTGTGGATGAGTTTATGTATGTTATTGGCAAAAACAAAGATAGAGAGTCACGAGCTTATGTGAAGAAAATTATCAAGAAACCTAAACCTTTATTTTCACTTGACGAAATCGCTACTAAAGCAGATAGGATAAACAGACAGCTTATGGAGCTTTCTAAAAGACTAGGTCGTTGGACCCAACCGATATTGAGTGGGAGTAGTATTCCTGCAACAAACTATGACACTGAACAACAGTTGTATCTACCTGGACATGATTATTCAATTACTGATGCTGAGCTTGTAGGAATCGATAAAAATAGGCAAACCTTGATTGAATCATTGTGTTTGGAAGATTGTTCTCTTCGGATCATTGCTGTCTGGGGCATGGGTGGCCTTGGGAAAAGCACTCTTGTCAACAATGTCTACAAAAATGAAGCGACAGTATCCAATTTCAATTGCCGCGCATGGCTTTCTATCTCTCAGTCATGTAGAGTACATGATATTTGGCGAAACATGCTGAAAGAGCTCTGTGGAAAAGAAAGCAGAGAGTTTGATGCTGAAAATATGAGCAGTACAGAACTAAAAGTGGAATTAACTAAAATTCTGGATCAAAAGCGGTACTTGATCATATTGGATGATGTCTGGTCGGCTACAGATTTTATAAAGATTAGAGAGGTTCTTGTTGATAATGGCCTAGGAAGCAGAGTAATAATCACAACAAGAATTGAGGAAGTTGCTTCCATAGCTGAGGATGGTTGTAAGATCAGTTTAGAGCCTCTAGATAACCATGATGCATGGCTTCTCTTCTGTAGGAAAGCATTTCCAAAAATTGAAGATCATATATGCCCTCCAGAATTACAGCAATGTGGTATGGACATTATTGAGAAATGTGACGGTTTGCCTTTAGCTCTTGTGGCAATAGGGAGTTTATTGTCCTTCAAATCAAAGAATAATAAAGATTGGAGGCTTTTCTACAATCAACTTATTTCAGAGGTACACAATAACGAGAACTTAAACCAGGTGGAGAAAATTCTAAATCTAAGCTTCAAGCACCTGCCAAACCATCTGAAGTATTGTTTCTTATATGGTGCTATGTTCCCAGAAGATTATCTTATCCACAGAAAGAGATTAATTAGATTGTGGATCAGTGAAGGATTTATAGAACAAAAAGGAGCATGCAGCTTAGAAGATATCGCTGAAGGTTACCTAGCAGAGCTTGTCCAACGAAGCATGCTTCAAGTTGTAGCACGTAACAGTTTTAATAGGGTTCAGTGTCTTCGAATGCATGACATTGTTCGTGAATTAGCCATTTTCCAATCGAAGAAAGAAAGTTTCTGTACAATTTATGATGACACTCATGGGGTGGCACAAGTGGGATTAGACTCTCGTCGTGTCTCGGTGCTTCGATTCAACAATGATATTAGATCAAGCATAGATCCATCCAGGCTTCACACATTCATAGCATTTGACACCACCATGACATTATCTTCATGGTCTTCTTTCATTTTCTCAGAATCTAAGTACCTTAATGTATTAGACTTGTCAGGCTTGCCTATTGAGACTATTCCATATTCAGTCAGGGAGCTGTTTAACCTTCGGTTTTTGTGTCTCAATGACACCAATGTGAAGGAATTCCCAAAATCTGTTACGAAGCTTCGCAATTTACAAACATTGAGCCTTGAACGTACCCAGTTGTTGAATTTCCCACGAGGGTTTTCAAATCTGAAGAAACTGCGTCATCTGCTTGTTTGGAAGTTGGTAGATGCTGCATACAAAAGTCTGAATAACTGGGAATCTATGGAGCCATTTGAGGGCTTGTGGGACTTGAAGGAATTGCAATATTTGAATGAGGTTCGTGCAACTAAAGCTTTTGTTGCAAATCTAGGAAATTTATCCCAGCTGAGGAGCCTCTGCATTACTTATGTAAGGAGTAGTCACTGCGTGCAATTGTGCAACTCTTTATCAAAGATGCAACATCTCACAAGATTAAACATAAGAGCAAGCAATGAAGATGAGCTGCTCTTGCTGGATGATTTCACATTGTCAAACCCTCTCGAAAAGCTTGAACTGGCAGGCCAGTTGTCAGAAGGAGCCTTGGAATCTCCCTTTTTCTCTATTCATGGATATAAACTCCTGCAAATTGAACTTTCATGGTGTAAGCTCACAGTGAATCCAGTGGCCCGCCTCGCAGAGTTCTCGGATTTAACCGAGTTACGTCTTACAAGGGTGTACACTGGGCCTTGGCTACACTTTCGTGCAAACTGGTTCCCGAATTTAAAGAAAGCCGTCTTGTGGGATTTGCAGCAAGTGAAGCAAATATTTATACAGGAGGGAGCTCTGGCCAACCTACATTATCTTCACATCGATAGCCTCATGGAACTACGTGACATCCCTGTCGGTATTGAGTTTCTCGGTTCAGTGAAAGAGGCGTATTTTACCAGGATGCATTCTGATTTTGTAAGGAATTTACGAACGGGAAAGATAAGCCATCTCCCGAAGGTCCACTGGTCAACACAAGGTGAGTTTTGAATTTTTGATCACTCTCTCAACCCATACATTGCTTACATTTCACATGTCTTCCACAATGTTGTTAATCAGTTACAAACACAACGTGTTTATAACTGAAAATTACTCCCTGCAAGTAGTTTTGTGCGCAATCACGAATTTACTTTGTAAGTAAGCATAACAAATGGGTAATTTTATCATCCTTGAGAAGATACCAGGAGGTATCTTTGGACGTAAAATCTGTCCTGTCAGGTGTGCCAAAAAAAATGTGTTGACGTAGATCCTGCATGTGACACACGAATGTCTGGGAGATCTGCTTAGCTCCAGTGCAAGTCCTAAACTTTGATGAGATGCGGGCGTGCCAGTCAGTTTGATCATGCAACTGACAAGATATATAAATTGACGATCAAGCAGCCGATCAACCAATAAGCCGATGTTGATAGGGTCTTGAACAATCGGCTATATATCCGATGTAGATAATGATATAAAGGCAATCGGCTGATGGTAATATAATAAGATAATGAACCAATCGATCGATATAAATATGACAAAATAGATATCCAATGAACCAGTCAGCCAATATAGATATAATGAAGCAAATATTCAACAAACCAATCGGCCGATATTGATATAGAATATTAGATATAGGCTCGATGGTTAAAACATACATCAACTGGAAGTCCGATGTTATTAAATTCAAATGATTAAGTAATCAATGAAACCTTTACTGCAATCGGCTAAAATCGACTTTTATATAATTATTATAAGCCGATGCAATATTTAGATAACCTATCGGCTGAAACCCCGATGAAACAATGATTGATGCCAACTGACTTAAATAAATCTAATTTACAACCACAACCCTATAGGTCAAATCCAATTGATGCAGCATAAGGTTAATAATTGCCTGATGGATTTAAGCAAGCCGATATGACACCGATTAAAGTGGTCATGCATTAAATTTAACTAAGACAATAAAACCATCAAAGAAAAATTTAACACATCAGATACGATCAGTTAATACTCCGATGAAACATTAGCATGAACCTATCGATTTAACAAGATTTAGATTATTAACAACAATAAAATTCTTATTGGACATGACACAAAATTTTCTAAATACAAAACTTGTCTAAGAGATAAATTAAGCTGTCATATCGTGATCTTCACAATTTTTTTTGAACTCGGTCTTTTCTAGATAAGCTTTTTATTGACTGATCATATTCTTTCCTTAACCAAATCCACTAAAGAATCTTATCAAATTTTGACGTTAACAGGATCATATTTTCTAGTGTAAAATTTGGTATCTCCAGATAGTAAATATCTTGAGGTATCAGAAAATTTAGTGTAAAGTTTAGGTACCTCTAGATATTTTCTCAATGACTATAAAATTTCTCATAACAAATACATGTTTATTGACACAAAGTGTACAAATACCAGAGTTTTGCATTCAAGATCATGTGCATCTTCATAGTATGCTTCATTTTTCTACATAAATTGCAGGGGTGTCCGCGGATCTCACTGAACTTGCTAATCTGCCTGGAGCATCCAACAGGACCAACACAAACCCAGAATGGCGCATCTTAGGTGGATCAGGCTGGGTTTTTATCTAACCCAATTTGGGGAGCTAGGTTGCTGGTTCGACACTTCGACCTGACAACAGTGTATAACAAGTTACCTCTGCTGCAATGTTTGTAAACACCTGTCTCACTGAAGTGAACACTGGAGCTGAATCGGTGATGCACTTCCACTATGATTTATTTGGAAGCAGAGCTTTCTGGCAAGCTATGTCTCCATCACCATCCTTTCTCCTGGCACAACAGAACAGTGTCAGATTCTCTGCAATTTTTGAAGTAACTTAAAGAGCAAGTGGCATTTTATACATGACTACTCAGAAACTTCTTTCTGCGACCACGCCTTGTTTCCTCCACTGGATGGTAGCATCAAGAATTGCAGATGACTGTTGCAAGAAGAGATCACACTACCTGCTGCATGTCGATTTACAGGAAGATAACTACTAAGAATATTGATACATTCAGAAAATTATCGTGTTATCCCATATTTAGCATTGCAAATAATGTTCTCGTTTTCTTTTTCGCTCCGACCATTTTCTGGTCAAGAATCAAGATGATTATGTGAGACGAAGTGTAGCGTCCAAAGTGGACTACCCATATTTGTAGACGCATCAGTCTATCACCATTCACTCACCAAAATGAACTGAACCATTTGGTTTTTATCTGAAATAATTTACGTAACTAGTCATGTTTGGACTGTACGTCAAATCAAATATTGCAATGGCTGATATTTGCCTTCCTTTTCGTGTCATTGTGAGGAGCTATTTGTGAACAAAATCATAAACGATCCAAAAAAAACTGGAAGCAACGTTACTGCAATTTTTCTTGCAAAAGAAAGGTGCATATAATTCTCTTGCAAACAGGCTTCTGTAAGCCTGTAGCTCCACCTCGAATACAGAAGAGGCCTTGATCCAGCACAAACATAGAAGTAAATGACATCAGAAAAAGAAAAAAAAAAGGAATGGCTCTAGAAACGCTGTGCATATGAAGATAGTTGTTGGCTTGTTGCAGGTAGCAACTATTGCCTGAAAGTATAGCAACTATTGCCTTATGCTGCTATGTTCTTGTGGCTAGACGATAATTTGCCACACAAAATGACTCTACCTGTACAGCTTCAACCCAAAAGCATCTTTCAATACCCATATCAGACCTAGCATATCACATCTTGAAAGGACAAGTTCATCTGTTCTACAAGCAGATACAGATACACCCATACACCGAAGACCATCAGCAGTATCCACCATACTGTGCAATAAGCCTTCGCAGCTGGTCCTGCCTCTGAACAGATTCCTCGTAACGATTTTCCAGGAAATCGACGTACCTCAACCTGGTTCCTCCTGGCATCGCTTGCCTCACCATTTCATACTCCTCCTGCAGATTCCTCGGGTATTCCCGGGCAAAATGATAGTGATCATCTCTTACTTCTGGATCCATAATATATCTCTCCTGACGCCAAGGCTCCTCCTGAGGTGCAGGGAAGCTACTTCTTGTTATTCCGCGCATTGGTGAAGGAGTGCCTGGCATGCCGGTCACTGGCCCGATAGCGCCACGCTGGTAAGGATACCTCTCTATGCCACCAAAGTTATCTGGAAAACCTGGCTCTTGCCTATGATCAATTCCGGGGGGGGTAATGCTCCGGAGGAACTTGCCTGTGAGTTGCATTGACTTGTGAAGGAAAATGTGGCTGAGGATATGCTGGAACAAGGGGGTGCGGATGGAATGGTATGTCATGTTGGGCTTGGATTCCCAGGGATGAAAATGCATCAATCCTGTTCCGATGCACCCTTTTCAGCCTCATCAAATCTCTGATGAACATGAAAGTGCAGCAAGCACCTAGTTCAAAAGGTTGATCACACTTTGCATTGTCTCCTCTCTTTTGGTTGTAACCTGGGTAGTCCTCTTTTCTGAAATCAACTTTCGCAATCATTGTAAGAGAGGACTCATATGCTAGATGCTCGACACACCACCTGTCATATGGTCCTCCTATCTTGTGGCTAACATGAATTTCACCATAGGGCCGAAGCAGGTGTCTTGCGTTCTGAAAAAAACCCCATACCAACTCCCTGTGCAAACTAAAGGTCATAGCAAAAGGATGTAATAAGTTAGCAAGTTAACTAATTGCAATTATACACCGCCAGCTAACTACTTTACAGCCACTAAGTTAACCTACAGATGGAAAAGTCTTATGCTACAAGTTAAAGGAATACTTTAATGATGTAATTGAAATGCCTTTTGTTAGTAGAGATTAGATACAGAAAAGCTGCTATAAAAAGAGTTCATAAGTGCAGCAAAAAGAAGCACATCCAAGAGGAAACCCAATTCAAAATGTTATTAGTTTATTCTTCCTGCACTAAAGGTTGCCAGAGGGGTCCACTTTTGGTTATTTGATACCCCTTCTGATCTAAATATAAATTGTTTTAGGCTTCTTGACTCTTTCCTAAATGTAAGTCGTTTCGGAACTTCTAGGCACTTTTTCATCTTCTCTTCCATGTTTTACCTTGTCAAATGAATGGCTTATCTTTTCCAATGCAGTATAAATGAAGGGCAACAAAGTCATTTGAGTTGTTTTCTTAATTATCGTCAGAAGTCTAAAACCATTTAGGAAGCACAGATAGCTATTAACTGTGTAAAATAATATCTAACATCATGGCTATTCTTATTGTAATAATAAATAACGGTAATAAGGGTGAGCTCAAAATCAAGTGACTGCAACAAAAGCAACAGAGGGAAAAACTGAGAGGTAATACTTGATCATACGCAAATCATCCTCTTTTCCTTTGAATCCAGCATGAGGAAAATTGAAGACAATCCGATCAAACCGTCTCAGCTTCAGGCTGGTGTGATCCTTCATCCTTTTTGCATCGATGCCATGCAAAACAGTGGCCCCCATCCTTTTCAGCTCCATTATATTTGATTCTGCTTTACTGTATTTGCCCCTCAGGTCCTCTGTTCACAAGTAATGCGCAGATATTAGATATTACAGAGAAAATGGATAAACACAACTAACAATATCTATAATCTGTTAATTTCCTTTCTTTCTCTAATTTAGAAGGGAGTTCCACTACCAACACAATGTAATTAACTCAATTCGTTAGAACAGCTTCCATTGAGTCTCTGCACCTATCCTTTTCCTTTGGATTCTAGTTCAAGAACCGCTTGTTTTCTCAAAACACGTATTTGGCTCAGGATTTACCCCTTTTAAATTCCAGGGTTTATCTGAATTTGGAAGTTACCACTTACCAACAGTATTATGGCTTTGAGGTTGTAAGGTATACAGGGTAAGTTCAATGCACGTGGAGGTCTCAAGTCAAAATTAGAAATGAAGCAGATAGGAGACATGGAGACTATTGAGAATTAAAAAATAAATCTATAGAAACCAACAAACAGCCATCGTTACATGGAGTTAAATCAGGGTAACTTTGCGAGTTAGTTTTTTTTATTGTTGTGTGTTAATGCTCTCACTGTTTCATTTCTGTCCTTTTTCTTGTAAGGGTATCCTCTTCAGATCCTAAATTATCATAACAAATTTGCTAAATATTGTAAGAACATATTGCCATGTTGAGCTTCAAAGCACAAATCATAAGAAAGCACAGAAGAGGCCACGCCAAACTGATGATCATCATCAAACCATCTCACCCGAAATCATTGTCAAAGGATAACACTAGGCACCCAAAAAGATAACACTAGGCATCCAACCTAGGCCCATTGAACTGTACGACCAACAAGGTCCATAAATAGGTTGAGCTTAGCCAATTTACATCGTTCAGGTCCCACCAATGCAAAATGCAGAAAAAATGCTAAAAGTGGCAGTAATGCTTACTCAGCACATGCATGTTCCTTCCATGACATACATATTAGCAGTAAGAAACAATATGCCAAAAATAGGATTTATTATCTATTATATGGTCTCTCTGTACCACAATAAATCCTTCGCAGGATTTAGCTAGCATTCCCAGCATTCATGTATTGGAACAATTATTTATTTTCAATATATACAGGAGAATAGTGTTCCTTAAAGAGATCACGTATAAATAAATCATTAACAATACCAATAATATATCCTAATGTATATGTTATATTCCTTTCTCCTAATTTTGTGGCAACTTTTAACACTCAAAATGAACCCCTTTTAATATAGCCTTGATCTTAACAGGGTAAAATGCACCAGATCCTAATGTATTTTTACCAAATTCCCCTAGAATCTACAAAATGACACATGGATTCATGCATGCAACCCCATCCATCTATCATTTGTTCCATTAATTTATCTACTCGCATATCCAAGGCGAGATAAGCCCTAACAAATCCATCATCCAAAATGCTCGTAGCAAGAGGAGGCAGAGAGGATCGAACCGATGGTGTCCATCGAGGTGGCGACGAGGTTGTCGCCGGAGCCGAACGCGGTGGCGAGCGCCAGCGAGAAGGACAAGTCCCCGTCCCCGACGGTGAGTATGCTCTGGATGGAGGAGTAGTGCCTCAGCCACTTCACCCCCTCCTCCTCCTCCGCCGCCGCGATCGCGTTAACCCCCTCAGCCACGGCTGCCTCGTCGTTCCCCCCGTCGGCCACCGGAATCCCTTGAAGCGCCTCGCCCTTGCCGTCCACAACCGCGGCCACCGTGTCCCCCTCCGCTGCATGCGCCGCGGCCTTGGCGGCGACCATCGCGGCCACCGTATCCCCCTTCGCTGCTGGCGCCTCCCTCATCGCGGCGGCCACCATGTCCCCCTCCGCTGCAGGCGCCGCCGCATTCTCCTCGACCATCGCAGCGACCGTGCCCCCCTCCGCTGCATGCGCCGGCACCTCCTCCTCGCCTCCATTCACCACCGGCGCCGCCGCATTCGCCTCCCTCCCGTCATCGACCACGATCGGCCGCACCTCCACCTCCTCCAGCGGCGCCTTCTCCTCACCCCCGGTCACCACCGCCACCGGCGCCGCCGCCGCTGGCGAGAGCAGCGCGACCGCCATGCTCGCGCGCGTGTGACACGATAGATCGGTGTAGTGGAGTGGAGTGGAGTGGAGCGGGCTCGAGTACAAACAGTTTCCGGGCGGGCGTGCGCGGCGAGAGGATGATGACGCGGAGGACGCGGCGGAGGCTAAAGGATTTTTTGACCTACCTCCCGGAGAAAAACTCGCGGGGTTCCCGAGGACGGGGTGTGGGCCCTACATGCAGTGACACGAGGGCATGCGCCACGTTGCGTGTTGGGTTTTTGATGAGAGGTGGTGCGGCGTGCGAGATCTTTGCGATGGATTCTGCATTAACTCGCGGCATGACGTTTTTGATTGGCATGTGCATTTTGATTTTTGAATACTTCTTCTGAAACGAGACGAGAATGCGAAAACACTCCAAATCAGAGTGCTTGTTTTCACAAAAAAATGCCGTACATTTACATGAATTGATACTACTAGTACGTTGTTTGTGGAGTAGTATCATAAATTTCTACTCGTGTTGATCTCTCAACGTGAGGGAGTGTGACAGAGAGCACAAACGCTGTTGCATCACGCCGTGCACTGGAGCACGTACCACTACACACCCTCGTTCTTTGTTTCGTAGCCAACCAAAATGGCACGTAAAAGCAAAACCAGGAGAAACCAATGGGAGAGGTTGCGTGCAGGCAACGTTCGTTCAGGCTTGAGAGTTTACTGGAGAACGTGCACGACCTGCACGGTGATGGACGCTCAGGTCTCGTCAGGTAAAGGACCACTCCCGTACTAGCTATCTATTTCCTTCCCTCCAAAATAGATGTCGTTTTGACCACTTACTAGCTATCTATTTCCTTCCCTACGTCGTTTTGATTTTTTGCTTGTAACGTTTGACCATTCGTCTTATTTTAAAAATAAGTACAAATATAAAAAATGATAAGTTATACTTAAAATATTTTTAATAATAAAACAAGTCATAAATAAAACAAATAATAATTTCATAATATTTTGAATAAGACGAATTGTCAAATATTACAAACAAAAATTCCAAGCGACAGGTATTTTGGGACGGAGGTAGTAGTAACGAGACACATACTACTACTACAAACAAGTTATTATAGTCAGCTTAATTTGAAAAAGCTGAGTGTCGACGGCTTATATTCATAGACCGTATTTTGAGGGTATTAGGGCATGTTGGTACAAGAATTTACACAAAACGACATCAAGCACACAGAAAACAAAGATTATACTGATTCAGGCCCCTTGTAAGGTAATAGCCTTACTTTAGTTTATATGGGATTATGACGAAAACCACAAATATTATAATAGAGAACAACATAAATATAAAGTAACAATGAGATCCCTATCGAGAATGACTCGATGAGATCCAAGCGGCGATTTGTTTTCAAGTCCTCCGGATTGCCTCTGCTATGGTGGTGGCTTGCGCTATGATTCAATGATCTAGTACCTCCTAGGGGGCTTTGTATTTATACCGCAGACTGTTTTGGTCTCCAAGTAGAACTCGAAAAATACTTTTGGCCCACTAAATCATAGAGATTGTATCTTCCTCGAATAGGACTTTAACAGCTTCTATTCAGGATACAATTTCCTTGTTCATTAGCCGAATTCCATATCGTTAAGATAATCTTCTCGTATCCTAAGGGTATACCGTATTCGTATATATCACAATCCCTAGGATAAGATGTATGCCTTATTTATAACCCTGACAGTAGCCCCGACTTCAAATCAAATGAATTCATAGTGTTCTCGAGCCGAAGTCCTTGAATAAATGATGTCGTGTCTGTCTAACCGTTCTCGAATTATCGAGAAGATTTGAAGCATTCGACAACACCATCAAAAAGCAACGGTCCACCATGAATTTGAATTGACGTCTAAAAAACTACCATAAACAAACCGAGAAAATCACGGCGGTCGTTTCTCTTTCTTCCTTGAAATACGAACCGTCAACCTCAACCTATAAATTCTCATTTGAGATTCATTTTGTCTCCTTCCCAAAGGTAATCCCTTATTTCTTTGTGCCCTTTCAACCTTCAACAGCCCAAAAGCCAATCTTCATTCTTCATATTCAACCTTAACCAATCCAATGAATTTGGACAAATCCAACGTTGGTGTGGAGGAGCTAAAGGCATTGCAGATCGAAGGCTCACTCCCGGGAAAGAAAACCTTGCCCCGATCGGAAGGAGGTACAAACCCTAACCCCGCACTTGGCCAAGTTGTTTGTCTCGGAGATTTCGCACGGTGTGGGTTCCTGCCTCCTTCTTCCGAATTTCTTCTTCTTCTCTTGAACTTCTATGCCATCTACCTTCTCCACTTGAATCCCAACTCTATTGTTTTTCGTAGCATCTTCACACACCTTTGAGAGGCATAACTTGGATTATCGCATTTTCTAGATCTGTTTAGATATTGCCTAAGTACAAAATAAACAAACAAGTCCCCAGGCGAACTCTTACCATGAATTCCCTAAAGGAAACAACTAACTTTTATTCCTATTTAATAGATACAATTGTCCCTTCTAGACTCAATCCTTGTTTGGCAACATCTTCAGATTTTTTTCTCCGAGTCCGATATGAACTCGCATTGTCTGTATCGACTAACCGAGTCCGATTCTGTATCGGCTGATACAGCTTCCAGCTGATGCGTTGTTCTGTTTTTGGAAACAACTTCATCCCCTCTGAATCCGCTTCGAATCTATCTTTATCCTCATGTATCCTTGCCAAATTTCATTGTTAACACTCAGTATCACACAAGTATAATATTTGGGATGATCTAATCTAGTCGACATCGGCTTGGTGGCATGGAGCTCAAACATGTAGTCAACGACTAGCATAGCCTTCTTCCTTGAATATGAATTCAGTGAGATTGGAAGTAACTCTAGATCCCTCATATCGGTCTTTGTGGCTCTAGATTGGGTCTGTCTAGATCTGCATTGGCTTGTATTTGTCATGCTCAAAAATTCACGAACTAAAATTTCAAGCAGAATGTGCATTAAACCCCTGTCTAGGACCAGCCAGGGTACACAAACGACAAAGTTGACATACAGATCCACGTCTTCCAAACAGATTAAAATGTCTTACAAATACAGCGAAAAGGTAAAGCGAGCTAAAACTGAAGACTTGACGCTCGTAGGATGGCGACTCTACTCCACGAGCTTCCTTGACAGCAGCGACAAAACCTACTCCTCCGAGTAACCTCTATCCAAGAAGTACTCCAACTCTGATATGGGGAAAAACAGGGCAAGATTGAGTACTACCCACTATACCCAGCAAGTCATACCAAGAGAAGGTATGATGAAGGTATATCCAAGGGAGGCTAGAGGTTCTTTTGCATAAAGCGGATATTTAAAAACAGTAGTTGAAAGCAGTAAAACTGTTGAATGTAATAAAGCAATATTAACAACACTATCCAACGCTATACCACGCTGAGACAGGCCCAACCATCCTCTTGAACTAAACTAGTTTCATTAAGTCAAATTATTAATGATGAGACTAATCACAATGAATCTGGTTGATCGCTCATAACCGCAGGCACGGTTATTCGAATAGTTTTACTCTAATAAGAGGTGTACATCTGTACCCACAAGACACAGTCCCACAACACATTTTCGTGTGCCAGCATGCCACCACGACATACCGGAAAGGAACTGTGATAGGACCCTTCGCATAACCCTCCCTAACCAATCACATCACACTTCAGGTTTCGCCCCTACCCTTAAAACCAAGGTAGGCAGACCCCTCTTGTGCCTAGGTAAATCTGAAGCCGTAGAGGTCATCGCAAGGCCCATCCAAACTCTATCACGCTCACCCTTGCCTGGGTATGTCGGAAAGGAAAAAGCTACACTACAAGCCTAGTCGTTGCCCACACTGGTTTTTGGTACGCATGATAATTCTTCCAGGGTTTCCTGTGAACTGATCCTTAAGTACCATGGGCGTGTCTATCAAAACCATACACCCACAGCCCACAATTAAGGCAAATTTTAGTTAGATTAATACCATGGTAGTATATGTCCATAATTCCATCATTAATCAAGGGTGTATGATATTAAATGATATTCCCATAGTGAGCTAGTGGATCCAAGAATGGCTAAGCAATTCGTAAACCAATAGCTAGTTATATTGTATCCCACGTTATCAATGGCACAAGATAAACAAACTATGGCTGAGTACAATAGGTACCATCCTACATAACATTATAAAATAATGCATAATTTAGCAGAAAGCGAGAAATTTGCAAATGTAGGTACAATATGATCAATGTGAATGTATGACTTGCCTTGCTCCAGTACTACGGCAACCTCTACAACAACTCCAAAATAAACGGGGACGTCAGAACTGCCGGAATCTATGCGATAATCAAAGCACACAAGCAAAACATGCTATAAGTCTACTAAAATAGGAAACAAAATCATTTTTAATGGATTCTATGTATTTTTATGAATTTACTGCAATTTGAATGGACTTAAACGAAACTCGGATGAATTAGTTATGAATTTTAGAAGTTTAATTGTGCTTTTACTATAAACAAAAAAACCTTAATGAATTATTGCGCATTAAAGCCCGAGGGCTGACGCACCCGAGGAGACCGGCGCCGGCAAGCGGACCCCACCCCTCAGTGGCGCAAGGAGGGCGACGCATGGTGGACTGAGTCCATCGGGTCGGAGGTGGGTGCGCCACGTGACGGACACGTGGCACCAACACGGCGGCCACGCGGGCGACCGAACGGACGGCCCCGACCTGTCGCATGGCTAATTGGGCGATTGCGGAGTGGCAGCGAGCGGCCGGTCATCCCGATCGAGAGGCCGCGACGGGCACGACCTGATGGTCATCGACCATCCGGCACGGCGGAGGTTGCGGTAAGCGGCGGCGGAGCGAAGGGGAGGGGTTGGGCGGCTCACCGAGGGCTCGCGATGACAGGGAATGGCATGAGGACGGCGACGGCCAGCGCGAAGACGGTGGTGGTTCTGGAGGATGTTGACGGCGGCAACCGACAACGAGAAAGGACGACGGAGAGGCGGACGAACTCCGGCTTGACCTAGGGAAGACGATGGGGATTTAGAGAGGGAAATGGAGGTGCTCAGTGAGCGGCAACACTGGCCAGAGTGAGAGAAAGGAGAGCTCGCTAGCGACCGAGGAGGGACGGGTTTCGGCAGCGGAAGGCAACGGACGAGCAACGACCGAGGTAGCCCTCGACCTCGCGAATGCAACGGCAGCAATGGCGTGGCTCGGCGGTGACCAGAGCGGTGACTAGCGATAGCTGGAGATGGTGGGGAACGGCGGCACTAGGGTGGAACGGCGCGGGAGCGAAGGAGAGCGCGGGGAGCTTTGGAGTTTGGAGAAAAAGAGAGGGGCGCCTGAGGGTCCCTCTTATAGGCTCGGGGAGCTCGGATACGGTTGGGTGATGGCGAAATCGCTGACGAAGTGGGAAGGAGGAAGAGAGAGGAAATGGAGGGATTCAAAAACCGAATCCCGGCCAATTCGAGGGTGCGGTGCGCGGGAGGGGTCGAGGAGTGGGATGGCGGAGTGGGCGGGAAGGAAGTGCGTGGGGCGTGTAGGCAGCGGTTGCACTTTTGGCTCCACCGGCCGAAGGTAGGGGACGGGCTCGACAGGTGGGCCCCACCTGTCGGTGACCCGGAGAGAGAAAGAGGGCGTGGAGGCGAATGGCTAAGCCACGGCCTTGGGCTGGCCTAACAGGAAGGGCGCGGGCGAGCGGGAGAGGTGAGCCGACAGAAGGAGTTGGGCCGAAAATGGCCCAACGGCCAAAAAGAAAAGAAAAAGGGATTTTTGATTTAATTTAATTTCAATAATTGGTTTTTAATTATTAAAGTTATTTTCTTTGCTCTGAAAATTTCACTAAAAATCTAGTTAATGTATTTTAACATGGGGAACTCAAGAAAAATCTCACCATGTCAATTTCACTTATTAAATATATTTATTAATTAAGGGTTTGTTGTAGGTTAATTCAAATAATTTCTTGGGGCAATTTATTTAATGAATTAAGGCTAGGAAGGGAAAAGTTTGGGGTGTTACAATATTCTGACTTGGTGTCTCTTGGCATGTCTTGGCCTCCTCCTCCTCCTCTCCTCCTAGGGGGTCTTGTATTTATACCTTCGAATGTTCTCTTGTCCAATTAGAACTAGGAAGACAAGTATGGATACGATCCGAGTAGCTGTAGGATCAAAGATGTCGACTAGAGGGGGGGTGAATAGGCGATTTTAAAATTAAATGACACTTAATCAAAACTAACCTAAGTTGCTAGGCTCGGTGAGGGACACGTCTAACTAAGCAACTAAGTTATGTTTTGCAAACCTAGGGTGATAGTGGCTCAAGTATGTCTCTAGCAATGTAAATTACACAAAAGTAAATGTAATAAGTAAAAGGACAAGAGACAAAGAGATTTTTCTCCGAGGTTCGGAAACTCGCTGGTTTCCTACGTCCCCGTTGAGGCGATCCCAACTCCACCGCTCAACCACGAAGCCACCGCACGCCCCCTTCGTCAAGGGATGGGCAAGATGGGAGCCGGCCCACGGAGAGGACTACCCAAGCCTCGATCACTAGGGTAGTTCTTCCTTCACTCCGAAGGTGGTGAACTCCAAACCACTCACAATCGGTACCGGGTCTCCTCCACAATCTCCTTGGAGAGGTCATCGGACAAGCACCTCCACAAGCCGTCTAGGAGGCAGCAACCTCCAAGAGTAATAAGCGATGACCCGGCTTGGAGATGATCAAGTGTCACACTAACTCAACAAGAAAGCCAAAGCACTTGATTCTTGGCTAATCCACTCTCAAACGACACTAAAGAATGAACAAAGGCTCAAGTATGTGTAAGAGAGGTGCAAGGGGCAGTGGCGGAGGAAGGAATTGAATTGAGGTGTGGCGGAAAGCCAAACTATAGAACATCGCTACTTAGGTAGCGTAAGAGATTTAATACTAATATTGCTCAATATATATGTAAAATATAATAATTTTCATTCATCAAGCAAGAATTATGAAGTACCGGTTCAGTTTTTGGCACTGTTCTTCTTCTTAAGGAAGATAGAACAGCAGTTTATGAAACCTTCCAAGCATCCATGGCAGAGGGTGTGATTTGAGGGTACAAGTTCCAGAAAATTTGAGGTATGACAAGCGTCATACCTTGCCATATGGGAAGCTCCGCCCCTGGCAAGGGGTGTATGCAATTGAAGCAAGTGCCAAGAGAGCCCCCTTGCTACAAATGGGGGGGTATTTATACCTCAAACCCCCAAAACTAGCCGTTGGGGACGAAATCCACCAACTCTGTGTATTGTCGGTCAGACCGCAATTGTGTGGCCGGTCAGACCGGACTACTTCGCAACGGCTGGAAAACTAGTCGTTGGACTGCATTAAATGCACTGGGACCACAGGGCCGGTCAGACCGGAGGCCAAACGGCCGGTCAGACCACCCGCGGCTCGGTCAGACTGCCACCGGCTCGGTCTGACCGATTGCGGCTCTGGCGGCTCTGGATCGCCAGGCTAGAGGCGGCCATCCAGCCTCCAGCCGGCCGGCCAGACCGGCGGCAAGTGGCCGATCAAACCGCCAAGAACTGCCGGTCTGACCGGCTAGTGTTCCACGGTCAGACCGGCGCATAGGCCCGGTCAGACCGGGTAGAGCACTCCGGTCAGACCGCCCAGGGACAGTCAACAGGAGAAAATTCAAGAGCAAACCAAGACTTAAGTGCAAATGACCTAATGTGGCATTTTGATCATCTCTTTGACTAGGTCATTACCCCCTTGATAGTACGGCAAAGCTATAAATAAATTCTAGCAAATTTGATCGCCCAAACTCCTCGATCAATTAAAATAAAACCGTTAGTTTTACCGTCTTCAATCCTTTCGCCGTTGCAACACCGAAAAACGTCCTCGGTGATCATCCATGCACTCATATTGAGTAACCCTAGCTCAAATATGTGTAACTCAAGAGAATCGTTAGTCCACAATTAGCGCTTGTTATTAATTACCAAAATTCACAACGGGGCCTAGATGCTTCAGTAGCCTTTGTAGTATCCAACTAGAACTTCGTTTCTCCTTCCTTATCTGGAACACCTTTTGTATATGAGGCATGATTCCGTATAAGGCCTGGTATATGGTGGGCCCTGCCGAGCCCAACCCAAGACTATTGGGTATGTCTTATCTATAACACTAACAGTATGACTACACACCTGGTTCTCGACCAGTGTTGTAGCGATTCTCCCACCACCTCTGTGAATGGTCGAGTATGACTACACACCTGGTCCTCAACCAACATGGTAGCGATCTCACCAACTCTATGAATCTTAGGCGAGTGGTTGAGTATGACTACACACCTGGTCCTCGGCCAGCGATTGTAGCGATTCTCCCACCACCTCTGCGAGTGGTTGAGTATGACTACATACCTGGTTCTCGACCAGCGTTGTAGCGATTCTCCCACCATCTCTGCGAGTGATCGAGTACGACTACACACCTGGTCCTTAACCAATGTGGTAGTGATCTCACCAACTCTACAAATCTTCTGCGAGTGGTTGAGTACGACTGCACACCTGGTCCTCAATCAGCGTTGTAGCGATTCTCCCACCACCTTTGTGAGTGGTTGAGTATGACTACACACCTGGTTATTGACCAATGTTGTAGCGATTCTCCCACCACATCTGCAAGTGGTCGAGTAGGAGTACACACCTGGTCCTCAACCAGTGTGGTAGTGATCTCATCAACTCTACAAATCTTCTGCGAGTGGTTGAGTACAACAACACACCTAGTCCTCGACCAGCGTTGCAATGTTCTCCCACCACCTCTTCGAGTGGCTAAGTACGACTATACACCTGGTTTTCGACCATCGTTGTAGCGATTCTCCCATCACATCTACGAGTGGTCGAGTACGACTACGTGCCTAGGTCTCGACCAATGTGTGTAGCATTCATACCATCTTCATGCATTAATCTATGTAAGTTTTTAATACAAATCAAATGTGCAATATTTATCCGTTGATTTTCTTTTCTCATATTGCTATTGGTTGGAGTCGTTTTCTTATCGACCTATTACATTGAGTCTGACTAGTCATCGGGTCTTAGCACCTTGGCTAGGGACGTCTGGCACTATTGGGTTAGTCGGACGCTAAAGGTCAAACGACCATGTCAGAATTGGTCATGTCAGAGTATCCACTGTAACGTATTAACTATTCATGTAATCGGGAATTGATTTTCCCAACTTCACACTGGAGGCTAGGGAGAGTATGTAACTCCGTTCAGCTAAGGGCAACTCTGACGAGAGTACTCGTTATTGGCACACGTACATATAATTTATTTTCAATTAGGTATATGATATTTTCATATACCACGAACCCATATATAGGAGGTATACATTATTGATAATACTAACTGTATATGCTTTATTGATAACAATGAATATGAAATTAGCATCATATGAAAGTACTTTAGAATATAAATCTAGTTATATAATATGCATGATACTTAGCATAAATATGGTTATATGATCATTAGTCAAAAGTTACCGAGTTTGATTTTTCTAAAAAAAAGGACGCCCTAAATTTAGGATGAAAGGAGTAGTTTTTTTCTTTTTACTCAGGGAGTACACCTAGACCTGTTGACACGTCGACCCAACATGAGAAGAGTCAACGCAACCCGACAACTCTAAAATAAAATATAAAATAAATCAAATTTTATTTTTCAAACTTTGTCAAAACTACTCTTATTCACAAATTGAGAAGTTTTAGTTGTTACCTCCGTCTCTGTCCAAATTCGTAATAATAAAATATATCTCATTCGCTACATTTTGGATAGAGGTAGCATTCAATGCCCTCACCCACCAGCCCACCAATAATATTTTTCCTATTAAGAAGGGTTAATGTAATTTTTTTTCTTCCTTCACTAAAGGTGTCTTAGGATGCGAAGGTTTGATTTATTTTAGCACGGAGAAAGTAAATTTATACTAAGATATAAGATTTTAAATTCTACATGTTCCATTAATCACCCATTATCCAGTTTTCTTCCTAGCTTTTCATGCTCATTCTCTCACTGTCAACTATCCCTCAACCTTATTATTCTTCTGTAGTACTACTAATCTTTGGCATGAAGTACCGTTAGTAGTCTATTGTGGACATGCTTCACTAGCTACTATAGGATACATTTTTTCTAAAAGAAAATCTATATAGAAATTTCTTAGAATACCTTTTCAAACCTATTTCTACTTTTTAAAATATTTAATTTATCCATTTACATCCTTAAATAATTTTCACAAAATCAGAATAATCTAACATCCATCCTCCACAATCTATTGCAAACGGAGACACATTTGCCCTCGTACTAGTCATCACAAATCAATCGAGACATTTAATTATTTGTTCTTAAATATGACAATTAACAATTTGTCACCTAGATCCATAAGTCATAAACATATATGGCCCACATGTCATTGGCATATGAGTGACAATAGTTAAACGTCAATCTACTAGTGGCAAATAGTTAGTGCCCCAAATAAAACAAGCAGCAAGGCTACTTCATCCATCCCAAAATATAAGGGATTTTGGGTAGAAGTGACATATCCTAGTACTACAAATTTGAACATGCTTCTTGTTCAAATTCATACTACTAAGATATATCACATCTACCCAAAATCACTTATATTTTGAGATGGAGAGAGTAGTAGCTTAGTAGCACTAGACTACTCCCTCCGTTTTACCTCACAATGTAAGACATTTTGATATTTTTATCTTTTGTTTAGATTCACTAACATTCATATAAATTTATACACACATATAAAAAGGTTCATACATAAATCTATTAAAAACTAAAACATTTTATAATATGAAACAGAGAAAAGTAGTAGCTTGATCAGCAGTTATGAACTCATTATCCAACAGGGCATACGCATACCATACTCTGCTGGTGGTTAAGTACTTCAGTATAGTAATTCTTCAGTTAAAAACATCTAAAGGGATGAATTTAGATAAATGAGTCTTTAAGATTCATTCTGGGAATAGAATTTTTTAAAGAGGGGTAGACAGTAGTGATAGGAGTGAGTGAGGTTACAGTAGCAGCAAGCTTACTACCTATTTTTTCTGTAAGAAAACAAATCCTAACGATAAAAAAGACATACATCATGTCTATATACAGGTTTTTTTAGACGGAGTGAGTACTGGACCCACGAGAGCAGGAGCAGCTGTTCAAAGCACAAGGATCAAAGCACAGGGAAGCAGCCTTTGACAATGGGGATCACCATCAGCATTCACCATGCAACACACACACAGGGAGAGAGAAAGGAATCAATCCATGTAGCATTCACCATGCAAAACACACATACACACAGAGGGAGAGAAAGGAATCAATCCATGTGTACGGGCGTGTTTGGTTGCCTGCATTGCACCTGGCCCGCATCCGAGATGCAACATTCGGTCTGTTTGGTTGCCTGGATGGGGATCTTAGCCAGGCCCAGGTCATGCAAAACAGCCCGCGGAGCCAGGCTGAGGGGAAACGGCCGATTCCACCTTCGCTCCGCGGCCTGGCCCGTGGCGCGCAGCCGCGCTGCACCCACGCGTGCGCGTGTTGCACCCGCGCGTGCAGCAGGTCGGGAGGGAGTTTCTCGATCCCTTCTCCTCTCACCATTCTTCCCCACAGAAAGAAAAGCTAGGGTTTCTCCGTCGCGCCTCCTTCCGCCGCCCCCCTCCTTCCGTCGCCCCCCTCTCTCCGCCGCTGGGTAGGGGCGCGAGCGCCGGCTCTCACCATCGCCCCCCTCTCTCCGCCGCTGGGTAGGGGCGCGAGCGCCGGCTCTCACCGTCGCCCCCCTCTCTCCGCCGCCGGGTAGGGCGCGAGCGCCGGCTCCCACCGTCGCCCCCCTCTCTCCGCCGCCGGGTAGGGGCGCGAGCGCCGGCTCCCACCGTCGCCCAGGAGTGAGCATGGGCCCCCTCCGTCGGCCGTCCTCCTTCTCTTCGACCGGTATTCGTCACGCTCTCCGTCGACCCCTCATTTTTGCCGGGTTTCTTGCTCACGCTCTCTCCTCTTTGGTTCTCCCCGTCCAGATCTCCGGTAAGTGCTGGTATGGTATTTCGCCGCCCATTGATAAGTTGGGCATCCTCTTCCCTTTCTCACTTCCTTCTATTTCGTGTGTACTCTTTCTTTGATTTCCTCAGGTTTTTTGTGGATGACAGCATGTCCCCTTAATTAAAACAACTAGTTATACTAAAATTGCTGGAATTTTAGGTTGATTTGGGGGCAACAAAATGTTGGGGGCAACTCAATGGCTGTAATTTGCACTCTCTCTGCTACTTTTGCTTTATGATATCACCTATCCTTTCTTAAATGTTCTATTACAGTTCTTTATGCTGTGCTGTTTAATTTTATGATGCTCTTACTTGATACTTTAGTATTCTCGATCCCTCAGATTAGCAGGCTAGCAGCAGTACAAAAATAACAAACGTTAAACTTAAACTTCAAAAATTCTGTTTAAGTCAGATATTTCAATCACTCATTGAAGCTATTGCTCACTGAAGACTGAAGGCCAATTTTTGTTGAAGTTCAGTTGTTTATCTTGATCCTTGGCATAATTTTTCTGCAAAACTTATTATCTTGATCTTTGACATAATCATTCTTCAATCTCAGGACTGCTTTTTTGTATCAGTTGTCATCAGATTCTTCAATCATTCTTCAATCTTTGACATAATATGGTTTATAGATTGTCTATGCTAGCTGCGCTGCCAGCACATACGATCTCCTTCTATTTCCTGTGTACTCTTTCTTTGATTTCCTCTGTTTTTTTGTGGATGAAAGCATGTCCCCTTAATTGTCTCGTAACTCAGATCTGCACTAGTTGTTCGTGATGTGCTCATTCAAGTTGGATCTGTGACCCTATTAGTTGTGCATATTATTGTGTCGGTTTCTTTAAGTCTGAGCAAATTTTCGTGGTCGATGATGTGTTTGCCAATGGAGGTAGCATCCGTTGGATGTGGCAGCCGTGGCATGGGTTCATAAAAATTTTATTTGCATGAGTTTACAGTGTCAACACCATCATATAAAACTGTATTTACAATGTATTGGTGTGTTGTTTGCATAGATGGAAGAAATGCGACGTATTCGGCGAGCCCTAATTTCTGATTTCACTAGGGATATGTCTGTAACCCTATGTATGAACTTATGATGGTGTTGCCCTGTTTTCTATTCATGCATTAATGTGTTGAACTAATAGTGCTTAATTTGAGACCTATGAAAATTTGCAATGATGACTGAAATCAGAACTGTCCATTTCTGTCTAATTTCATTTGTTCACTTGCATGTTATTTCATTTAGGATTAATTCTGCCTGTCTATGAAAATTTGCATGTTATCTGATTTTTTGGTAGGATATTGGTTACTCGCTGGACCAAGTGGTAGTGGGACACCAAATTACATACATTAGGCTATGTGCTGGTTAAGGTGGTAGTGGACACCATTTTTGTAAATTCACTGCATGTTTCATGTTGGGGAAATCTGAAGTGGGGACAAATCTGAAAGATTTCATGCAAATTTCAATCAGGTGTGTACTAGGGACTGTGTTGACATGCAAATTTCAATCAGGTGTGTACTGACATTTCATAGTATTTGATATTTGGGAACTTACAGCTTGCTTGATAGTTAGTCATATGTGTTAGTACTTCTTGGTTTTATCTCTGCTTTGTATTGAGGAATATACTACTGTATTTTCGGGTAGGTGAGTTGGTTGAGACCCCTTTTAACATTTTCTATCTGTTGCAATTTGTAATTGTTCTACAGGTCCATACCTGCTAATTCACTACATCTGTTTATGCTTCTCTAAGGCTGTGTTTAGTGTAGGTTGGGAGCCTAAGTGTAAGTCATGGCCTAAGTCATGGCCTTTGGTTTGGATTTCTGGAAGGGAATGCTGAACCTGATTTTGGAGCGGTAACAGGTTTCTTGCACTGGAATGAACCTAGAGAACCTTTTGGAGTGCATAATTTCTTTTTTAAATTGTTACAGTGGACTTCTTTCCTTACAAACTTGAGTTAATGTTTGCTGTGGACACATGATTGACAGAGAGCTTCTTGTTGTTGTGTTCAGCTTGTCTAAATCTGTGAATTCAAGGTTCCATTCCCCTAAACTGTTGCACCACTTCTGCTACCAAATAGTGACATGATGATGCTGAAGCACCATATTGTTGTTTTAGTGAGAGCAGAGAATGCTGCTCACTTGCTCAGATGGCAACTTGTGTCTTGTGAAGATTCAGTTGTATTTTCAGGAGATATTATGCATGAGAATATTTAGTAGCAACTGCCTAGCCCATTTATGGAGCTTTTAACAAGCTCTTTTCCCTGTAGGCTTGTAAACCTAGAAAAATATTATATTTTGGGTGTTGTGTTACACAGTGAGGACTAAATATCTGCTAGCTTCTTCATGATGTCATTTTCATGCTATCTTGGTTCCTCCTATTATTGAAAATTGATTATGATGCTTTGCCTGTTTGGCAAGCTAGATAATATTGCCTCTCTCTAACACTTTTAAAAGTACTGTCCGTGTGTTCTGCTTTTCATTTTCAACTTGCGCCGTTTGATAATTAATTAGCATTTAGCTCCATCAACTGCACTGAAGCAAAAAAGTAATATAGTATAGTAACATGAATACTGTAAATATGTATATATATATTCTTTCCTGAAGGAATTATTATTACAGATACAGTTACATGATCGTTTAACTGGATTGAATGTCATCCACTATCCTGCCATATAGTCCTAAAAATGGATGCCCTTGACAAGTTTATAACAGTTTTAGTTACACCAAAGATGTATCCATCCAACCAAACAACATCTCCTGCATGCAACTATTTCACTAACCCTTTGCTGCAACCAACCAAACAACATCGCAACATATCCAGGTTCATCAGATGCGGGCAACCAAACAGCTGCATGCGTATGTCCTCAGCCGGGCCAAACTCAGCCAGGATGGAAGAGATGAGCTAGGCCAAGGGAATGCGAGCAACCAAACACACCCGTAGGGAATGCAGCAAGAATGCTTTCTGAACGGCAGAGGGAAGAAGGCACACTTTTTTTCTGCTTCTGAAACTATTTCAAACTTAAAAACTCGAAGTTACATAGGAGTATATGGCTCAGGATAAGATCAACAGCTGGTGGTTTCCTCTACTGTTACCACGACAATCGTGAGGTAAACGAACAAAACCGTGAAAAACTGATATGATTACCGTGCTAATCATCAGGTAAACACATGGTTTTGTAAACCTCGTATACTCCTATTTGCTTGCATGATGTTGGGGCCTGGGGCTATGCAAGCTCTTGGAAATGCTGCACCGCTACCAAATCAGAAAAAAACGAGGATCATTTTCAAGAAAAGCTAGTATTGTTTTCTTGTTTGTGTCAACAGACCATTGTTCTATTCTGATCAAATATGAACATTAAGAGCCCTTTTGAATCACATGAATGAAAAAAATAAAGAAATAAAAAAAACACATGATTCTAACAGTAATATAAGTGTAAAACAGAGAATTGCAAACAAAAAAAATACAGAAATGATCGTTTAATTGGTCCGCATGAAAAACACAGGAATTAAATGAGAGAGATAGACTCAAAGAAAATTTTCAAGATGTTAGACCTCTTGCTAGATTTTTTTTCAAAACCTATATGCAATGAGCTATTCCATAGGAATTTCGTAGGATTTGGAAAACTCCAAAGATAATTTTCTTGTAGAATTTCAATCCTATAAAATTTCTCTATAAATCCTTTGATTTAAAGGGACACTAATTCTAATGATTGTTCAATTCTGATCAAGTGATATACTACTACCAAGATGATCTTTATTTGCGCTGAAAAACAATCGAGCAGACCAAACATGATTGATCATAAGTTGGACTAACTCATATAGTCCCGTCGGCATCCAACCGAATATGGCCCAATCTTGGATCGCGTTCATATGCCAGCATGCAACAATTTATGCAAAAGCAAGAATGTCAAGTTAGAGACCAGTGATTCAGTAGAACCAGCTCTCAGATTGGTTTACAACTATAGCAAAGCCAAGATAACCAGGTGTCCGTAAAGACACCTGAATCGCAACAAGGAGCTTGGCTGTTGTGGTCAGTCAGAGTTTGCCACACAAAATGATCCTACCTGTACATTTTCGACATCATCCATCTGACGCAGCACCTCTTGAAATGCCAAGTTCTAGTTCTATCTTAGTGAAATACTGATAATCCTTTTAGCACTTAGCATGTCGAATTCTCAAAAAGATATACACCTACCAACGACCATTCACCACCGTGTAGCGTGCAGTGTAATCATAGTTTGCAGCCACTTCTCCTTCTCAGCAGGATCCCTGAAGCGATACTCCAGGAACGTCAAGTAATCCAAGCTGGTTCCTGCAGGCATCGTTTGTCTTCTCATTTCAAACTCCCTCCACAGATTCATTTGGTGTTCCCTGGCAAAGTCGTAGCTGGTAATGCTTTGCAATGGCCTAAGAGTAGGTTTTGGCTGCTCCTGAGGTTCAAAGAGACCGGTACTTGCGATCCTGCCCATTGGTGAAGCAATGCTGCCTACAACATGCAAAAGATGAGGCGATGGCCTTAAGATGTTGAGCATTGGATGGATATTGCGATGCTGAAGAGAACAGGCAGCCATTGTACGCAAGCCAACAAAATTGACAGGAAAACCTGGTTGATGCCTTTGAGCAATTCTGAGAGAGTATGGGTCGAAAGTTACTGGCATGTCAACTGCATTGACTGGTCGAAACGGCTGAGATGGACTCCAGTCACTTGCCAATATTTCAGGATGGACATGGCTGCCTCCAAGGGATGGAATTGAACAAATCTTCTTTGAATGACATTTCTTCTGCTTCTTAAGTTTTCTGATGGCGAATTTGAAAGTGTAGCAAGGACCTAGAGGGAAAGGTTCATCGCACCTTGGACCATCTCCTCTCTTGTGGTTATAACCAGGATAGTCTTCTATATGGAAATCTACTTTCTCAACCATAATAAGTGAAGATTCAGAGGCTAGTTTCTCAATCTCCCAGTTTTCATACACCCTTCTTCTCTTGTGACTAACATGGATTTCACCAGAAGGCCGAAGCAGGTGTCTTGCATTGCGGAAAAATCCTCTCACCAGATCCTTGTGCAAGCTAACAGTCAGAGAAAATGGTTAATAAAAAGTTAACCAAGAAACAGAATGTCCAAAAGCAGCCTGTTTAAGCATTATGACATTCTAAACAGGTTCTCGGCTTCACCAAATGCAACAAGAAGGCCAATAGCTATAAGTTTAATGACCATCATCTATGAAAAGATAATTATGCTGGCCAGAACCTCCCACACATCATAACTACAACCTAAGAGGCTAAGATCCATTCCACTGTTTTTAATTAGCAGTGAGCAAAACTGAGTAGAATTAGACTTGGAAAAGAGAACTGCTTCCTTGAGATTATATCTAAAGCCATTTGCACCTGTGCATACTTCTTCTGAACAGAATCAACACAACAGCATAACTCCTTATACTGTCGTACAAGACGTATACACTTTCTCTGTAACACAAATTGTGAAACAATTGATTCATATGGCAAACAACACAAGCTTCCTTTATCTAGGAAATATTCCTTTGACGGTAACAAAAATAATCATGACAAGAGGGATCACATACTTGATCATACGCATATCATCCTCTTTTCCTTTGAATCCAGCATGAGGCAAATTAAAGACAATTCGATCAAACCGTCTCATCTTTAGATCAGTGTGATGCTTCATTGTCTTCGCATCAACACCATGCAAAGTTGTGGCCCCCATCATTTTCAGTAACATTATATTTGACTCTGCTTTGGCATACTTCCCCCTCAAAGCCTCTGGACAACAGGGTTACTCACGAGAAATACAAATGAGCACAAAAATAAAACAATAAAGCCCCTTTTGGCATGTAATGTAAGCAGTGGCAGCTCAATGCATACATTTTCTTTTAAAAAAAGGATTACGAAACATCCTATTCCTGATATATTTTCTCTGTTGAATAACAATGTTTTAACTGGTTCACATATGTTTCCATTTCCCGAGGCATTCTTCTAAGTGGTCCCTTAGCGATTGCTTTAATGTCTGTACCTTAAATCAAACTTGAAACAAAGATGATGATTAAACACAACATAATAAAGAGGATATATCATGCTGGCAGGTGCAAAAATGGTATATGAAGGTAACATAGAGGTTACTCCTAAAAACTGATCAGAGAAACAGATAAATGGACACCATTACCAATATGAAATGATAATCCAACCTAGACCTTTTGAACCATACTGCTGTACGTCACAATTTACAGTGTTTGTGTTCCAACAACATCAGAGAGCAGAATACCTAGAAGATAGAAATAGTGTGCTCAATATGTGTGTTCCTTCAATAACATGCAACTCTAACAGTAGAGAACATTTTTCTTTATAATTAGACTCAGCAAAAGGTACCAACTAGCAAGCTTATTTCCAAAATCAAGAACACATGAAGGTACCCCACAAATAATTAACAGAATGAATACATTTCATAGAACCCCAAGTTTAACGGAAAACCCAGGTTCTTCTCAAGGAACCTAGGTTTTGGGGCTAAAGGTTTAGGACAACCCCATGTTTGTGGATGTGGACACATAAATTTCATACAGGTGTACCCTAGTATTTATCTAGCCTGCTGAAATTGCCGTTCCTATGTTTGTACATGCACCAATTTCAAGGTAAAGTAGTTCTTGATGGAGTAAAGTTCGCCTTATTTTTTCCCCCCTTCCTTTAACCAGCAGATGATGTCAAATTAAAATTATCAGGCCAAAATCTCCATCCAAGGCATCACCCTCCATATTACTAGTAGTCTACTACTCTACTAAGCGCGGAAAAAGCGGCTCCTTATTTTGCCGCAAGAAAACCTGAATCAATTGAGTAAGGGGGAGCGATTAGAGTTGAGACGAAGCAATCGAACAGACCATAGGAATCCAGAGACGTGGAGACGAGGTTCTCGCCGGAGCAGAATGCGACGGCGAGCGCCCGCGAGAATGAGAAATCCCCGTCGCCGACGACCAGGATGCTTTGCATCGAAGAGTAATGCTTCAGCCACTTCACCCCCTCCTTGTCTTCTTCATCGCCCCCCTCCTCTTCTTCCTCCTCCTCCTCTTCATCCTCTCTCTCTTCCTCCGCTTCTTCCTCTTCCTCTTCCTCCTCTTCTTCAATGAGCGCCGATGCTCCATCCAATGTGCGCATCTCCTTCTTCCCGCCGGCGACCGCCGCCGCGGCGTGCCCTACCTCCGGCGACGCCACCGCCATGTGTCCGCCGTTTCGTCGCCTCTCTCTGCAACGCTAGTCTATGGACCTCGTCCGGTCCATGGTCTAGTCCAACCCATTTCAAACCAGCTCGACTCGTGGCGAGGATCTGCCGCGTGGGGCCCACGTGGCAGGAGACTCACAGTACCATCACTGGGCCGGCACAAGTTGGGCCATATCGGAAATCGGGGCTAAACATGCGGCCCATGTTATATGGGCTGGAACAGGGATTTGCGGCGAGCCGCCACCGCGAGGCCCGTAATATCTGGGCCTGACGGGATTGCCACGTACGTGGGCCACAACTGGCGGACCTATGTATTCTTTGTTTGTTTGGAGCTATTCCGTTTGCTTTCACGATCTTTTGCGAAATAAGTCCACTTGTTATACCTCAACTTTACGTCGAATTTGTTTGACATCCCTTATCTTCAATACCAGAAATCTTCACTCCTAAACTATACGAAACCGTGCAATTTGGATCTCATAGCAGTATGGACGCCTGGTTTCACTGATGTGGCATCCTAGTCAGCAAAACATAAAAAGAAAATGTGAGACCCACATGTAAGTGAAAATAAAAAAATGTGAGGCCCACTTGTCAGCGCCCTCTTCTTCCTTCTCTTTTCTTCCCAAGCCTTGGAGGGAGAGGGGAGGAGAGGTGGCCAGCGAGCCTAGGAGGGAGAGGGAGGCGGGAGGCCGCTTGGCGGCGGCAGCCCTATGTGCGGCGGTGAAGAGGCAGTTGCCATCGGCGTCTGACCTCCCCGGCATGGTCAAGGTGGAAGACGAGGGACGGAGCGGGAGTGGGGAGGGGGGCTTCCAAGCGACGTCGCGTTCCCAGATCCGGTGAAGGCGGCAACATTGCTGGTCCCCGAGCGCAGCGAACGGGCCTCCCACGCACACCGGGGGGGACGTCATTGAGGTGTTGGGGGACAGCGGCGGCATGCCGGAGGGGCCCTTTCCCGTTGGCCGCCTCCCACTCCCTCCCAGGTCTAGGCGGGAGACGACAAGGCTGTTGCTCCCCGCCCCTCTCGAGGTCACTAGCACCTCCGTCGATGCCCCCGACCTCCCCGTCACCGTATCCACTACCCCATGCTTTATCGCGGTGGATCCAAAGGGCCCTGAGGTCGCCGACGCCGGATTTGGTGCTCCCGTGGTTGTCGGCACTAGATCTGACGATCTTGGGGCCTTTGAGGACAGAGAGGAGAGGAAAGATGGGGATGGGAGGAGAGGAGACCACAAGAGAAGATGGAAGACAAGGCCCGCCCGTGCTTGCTATCGTCGTGGCTGAGGACGAGGAGGCCCAACTGGGAGGTGATGAAGCCCGGTCGTGCTTGTTGCCGTGGCCGAGGACGAGGAGGCCCGACTGGGAGGTCGTCGACAGTGGATCCGCCCACCCCGCTCCCGTGCCCACGTCGGAGGGGCCCTCTTCCAACGATCGTCTCCCCTTTCCTCCCAAGCTCGTCGGTCGCCTCTCCCCCCTCTCCCACTGGCCGCCTCCTTCTCCCTCCCAAGGTTGGGAAGAAAAGAGAAGGAAGAAGAGGGCACTGACAAGCGGGCCCCATATTTGTTCTTTTCACTTACATATGGGCTCCACATATATTTTTTTTTGCTGACTAGGATGTCACGTCAGCAAAACCTGACATCTATACTACCATGGGACCCAAATTGCACGGTCTTGTATAATTTAGGGGTGAAGATTTCTGGTATTGAAGATAAGAGATGTCAAACAAACTCGATGTAAAGTTGAGGGACAACAAGTGGACTTGTTCCATCTTTTGCTGCATACTGTCATATGCCTAATGCCCACATGAACTGCTCTGTTTTCTTAGGATTTTAAAGATTGCCGTGCTGACCAGAACTTGTTAATTTAGGATTTATTTATCTTGCACAATTCAATTTGTTCGTCAAGTCTGCTTAACACATTATCTGAAAAAGAAATCTGCTTAACAACCAACGTTGCTTCTGTCCAGCAAAGTCTGAAGTGCTTTAGCACTCAGTTGAACACTCATATCCTTTTCAATATGTAACAAATGGAAGTAAAGCTAACTAGTTGTGGTTATGCTCAATTGCTCATCACATTCCCTACTATGTATTCTCTTTGGATCGTATTACCATGACACTATTTCATATACTGCAATGCCTTTTTTAAAATATATATATATTTTGCGCGTAAACTGGACTTCTCAAGTCTGAATTTAGCTTCAATAGTAGAGCCTGCAGAATAGCAACTCGGTTGGATATCTTGTCAATCAGTTCATCCCAGAAACCGCTTAGAATTTCAGCCTTAGTACAACAAAAGATCCAATCAATGATCACCTCACCTCGTCGGCATGAGATGGACGTGTGACCGGTCACCGAGAAGAGACGCACACAATGAGACACACATGATCAGGAGCATGTCACCTGGCTCAGCCCCCATCAATCTGCATCGCTCACAACCATCAAATGATTGGCATACAGATCGATCGCTTTGTTCAATTTGCTCTATTCCTGATCCGACAACGACGCCGCCTCATCCACAAATCGAGATGTAATCTTCAGCAATCAGAATGCCCAGAGTTTTTTCTGCTGCTAATGGCATTGCTTGGATCAATGTACAGTGGGGGAAATTACACCTAAGTACAGAATTGCTGCTGCTGATTTCTTGGCTAATCAACAGATTATAGTGGGGTGATTAATTAATTACTTCTCGCTAGTTTTTACTAAGCTTCCAAAAATTTCAGACGGAGTAGTCGGAGACGGCGGCGAAGGAGCAGCTCGACGAGTGCGCGCCCGACACTGGCGATGCCGGCGTCGCGGTGACGGTGGTAGGCAATGACGGCGCCGGCGTGGGCTGCGGCGGCGGCGGCGGCTTGCCGTCGTCGGCGGCGGACGACGCGGGGCCCCGGATCTCCTTGAGCAGCGCGACGACGTCCTTCATGGCGGGACGGTCGTCGGCGCGGCGCGCGACGCAGAGCGCGGCCACGGACAGCGCCTGCCGCATCTCGTGCACCTCGGCGTCGGCGGCGGCCGTGGCGCCGGCGCCCCTGAGCCGCGCGTCGAGGAGCTCCGCCGCGTCACGCTTCGCCTGCACGTGCTCGCGCACCCACTGCACCAGGTGGGCGCCGCCTGGCAGCGTGGGGTCCAGCGGGTGCCGCCCCGTCAGCATCTCCAGCACTACCACGCCGAAGCTGTACACGTCGCTCTTCTCCGTGATCCGCTGCATCGACGCGTACTCTGAAAAAAATTTCAGACAAAAATTCATCAAAATACATCGAAACAATGATGGATTTGTGAAAAGCGAGGGAAATGTAACGAAATTTTTGCTGTGTGTTGGGACCTGGTGCCATGTAGCCGTACGATCCGGCGATGCGCGGCGGCGCCGGCATGGCGGAGTCGAGCTTGGATGCCGGGCCGGAGAGGACGCGGGCGAGGCCGAAGTCAGCGAGGTACGGCTCGTAGGCGGCGCCGAGGAGCACGTTCATGGCCTTGATGTCGCCGTGGAGGATGGCCGGGACGCAGTCGTGGTGGAGGTACGCCACGGCGTGGGCGACGCCGAGCGCGACGTCGTAGCGCGCCCCCCACTCGTTGGCAGGCGCGCCCTTGGCGGTGGCGGCGCCGCCGCTGCCGTGGAGGAGGCCGCTCAGGCTGCCGTTGGGGAGGTAGCTGTAGAACAGCAGCCTGGTGCCGCCGTTGGCCGCCCAGCCGAGGAGCCGCACGATGTTGCGGTGGCGGATGGAGCCCAGCGCGGCGATCTCGCTGCGGAACGCGGCGGTGGTCGTCTCGTCCGTCGACCACATCTTCTTGACGGCGAAGGTGTAGCCGTTGGGGGTGTCCACCTTGTACACCACTCCGGAGCTTCCCGTGCCGATCACGTTCGCCGACGTCAGCCCGCGCAGCACGTCATCCATGGAGATGTCGAGCTTCTGGTACAGCGTCACCTCCCACGCGCCCTCGCCGTGGATGACCCTGCCGCCACCGGCGCCGCCGCCCCGGCGCATGCGGGCGAGCAGGTAGGTGGCGGCGATCAGGAGCGCCGCGCTGACCGAGGCGAGGACGGACATGGCGACCTTCAGCGACGAGATAGCCCCGCGCCGGGAGGACTCGTCGGAGCCGTCCCCGACAATGAGGTGGCGGTTGCCGGCGAGGTCACTGAGGGGAAGCTTCTGGAAGAACGGGGTGTCCGGGAGCTCGCCGGAGAAGGCATTGTAGGAGATGTTGAGCGTGACGAGATTCTGCAGCGCCGCCAGCGAGTCGAGGCTACCGGAGAGCTCGTTGTGCGACAGGTCGAGGCTGCCGAGCTTGTCAAGTCCGGCGAACTGCGACGGTATCTCGCCGGAGAGCCGGTTGCAGCTGAGGTTAAGCGAAATCTCCAACGACGGGAGCATCCCTATCTCCGGCGGGATGCCGCCGGAGAACGCATTGTCGCCGAGGTCCAGCAACTGGAGCTTCTGGCAAGAACCGATCTCCAGCGGTATCCCGCCGGTGAGCCGGTTCTTCCCCAAGTAAAGCTTCGTCAACTCCGGCATCAACCCAATGCTGGAGCTCAACGCGCCGGCGAGCTGGTTGTCGGAGACGTCGATGAGCTGGAGGCTGCGCGGCAACGTCTCCGGCAACGAGCCGGAGAGAGCATTGGAGTGGAGATCAAGGAACTCGAGGCTGCTGCACCCGGAGATCGCCGCCGGCACCGTGCCGACGAGGTGATTGTCGCTCATGTCGAGGAAGTTGAGGTTCTTGAGGCTGCCGATCTCCGCCGGAATCGTGCCGGACAGCCGGTTGCCGTTGAGCCGGAGGCGGTAGAGGTTGCCGCAGCCGCCGATCTCCGGCGGGATGGGCCCGGACAGCTCGTTGTTGAGCAGCAGCAGCTTGGTCAAATTCTGCAAGGTAAACAGCTGCTTGGGGATCATGCCGGCGAGGTTGTTGTACGAGAGGTCCACCGCCTGGAGGCTCGGGCAGTCGGCGAGGCTCGCCGGCACGCCGCCGGTGAGGCGATTCTTCCACGCGTAGAAGAGGGTGAGGTTGCGCAGCCGCGGGAAGTCGACGCCGATCTGCCCGGACAGCGCGTTGTTGTCCACCTCGATGTCCGTCAGCGACGTGCAGTTGGAGAGCTCCGGCGGGATGACGCCGGTGAGCTGGTTCGTGCTGAGCTGCAGCTGCTGGAGATTGGAGAGCTCGCCCAGGGTGGCCGGGATGCTGCCGGTGAGGGAGTTGAGCGAGAGGTCGATGAGCGTGAGCTGCTTGCACCGCCCGAGCTCCGGTGGGATGGCGCCGACGAGCTGATTCTGCCATAGGAGCAGCGTCTGGAGCTTGCTGAGGCGACCGAGCTGCGGCGGGATCGGGCCGGAGAGAGAATTCTGGTAGAGGTAGAGGCTGGTGAGCTCGGTGCAGTTGCCGATGGAATCCGGGATGCGGCCGGAGAGCAGGGTGGTGTAGATGGCGATGGTCTGGATGCGTTTGAGCTGCCCGATCGTGTCGGGCAAGCTGCCGGACATGCCGGTCTCGGCGAGGCCGAGCATTGTGAGGTTGGCGCAGCCGCCGATCTCCGGCGGAAGCGGGCCTTTCAGCCCCTGGTTCCCGCCGGCGCGGAGCACCTGCAGCCGCTTCAGGTTGCCGATGCTCGCCGGGATCGCGCCGCTCAGCTCGTTGTCGTAGAGCGTCAGGTAGGCGAGCGCGGTGAAGTTGCCGATGTCGTCGGGGATGGCGCCGCGGAGCGAGTTGGAGTTGAGCGAGAGCGACTCGAGCTTGGACAGCCGGCACAGCTCGGCCGGGATCGCGCCGGTGAGCTGGTTCTTGCTGACGTCAAGCGTGGCCAGCTCGCCGTACCGGCCAAGCTCCGACGGTATCTCGCCGGTGAGGTTGGTGCCGGAGAGCACCAGCGTCCTCAGCGACCTCGCCAGCGGCAGCAGGCTCGCCGCCGGCAGCGGGCCCTGCAGGTCGACCGACGTGATGCTGATCCCCACGACGTCGCCGGTGCGCGCGTCGCACGACACGCCGAGCCACCGGCACGGCGTCGCGTCCGACGCCCTCCACGAGTCCAGCGCGCCGCCCGCCGGCCGCAGCGACGCCTTCCATCGGAGCAGCGCCTGCCCCTGCTCGTTCACGCCGTGGCACGGCGACACCAGCAGCGCGGCGACGGCGAAGGCGACGGATACAAGCAGAAAGGCAAGCCTCGCTGCTGCGACGGGCGGCGGCATTGGCGGCGCGCGCCACGGCGAGGTGGACGGCGACGGCGAGGCGGGTGGCAATGTGGTGGATGGCTTTGGTGTCTTGGTGATGTGGCGGTGGCGTCTGCTGCTGCGAACTAAGCAAGCCTTGGGATTGTAGAGGGGGAGACCCCATGATTTGTTTATACAAGAAAAGTTTAGGAGATCTGGATCCAAATGACCACTAATCAATCTGCTAATGGCTAATGGCTACTGCATTTTTTTAAGAAAAAAATTTTTCTTTGTATGTTTTTTTTAACAAAGAACAGATTTGGTTGTTGCAGTGTTGGTGTGTGCATTAAGTATAGCACTGATCAGTCTGATGATCTCTGATCTGATCTTGGCTTGAGCAAAAAAAAAGGGGGGGGGGGGTTCTTGGAGTTTTTAATCAGAGAAGGATAATGCAAATCATGTTAATTTTTTAAGTGCTGAGAAGCTGAAAGGAAGGTGGTGTGGTTGCTGCCATCATCTGCATTAGAACTACTGCACATGTTTATCCCCAGTTGGAGTACTTATTATTGCTGCCATTACAGTGTCTCTGATTAGTTAATTAGCTACTATTGCTGTCTTGGAGATGAAAACATCTCTGGTTCTTTCTCGTGTTCAGTGAAAAAACAGCTGCTAATTCTCTCGGTAATCCCACTTTTTATCCACTGTTTAGAGGGAAGAGAGCATTTTCAGTGTCAGTTAAACCTCGTTCCTTTGTGCTGCTGTGCTTATGCTCGTTGACAGTGGCTGTTACTGCTTTTAATCTTTTGGCTGGCATGCATGCATGCATGCATTCTTCTTTTCTGGGTGTAAACCTTCCAAATATTTCTGAAGTGTTGCTTTACGGCTCTATCTTTGCAAGATGGTGGTACTGAAGATTAACTACTGGTACTTTACAGTGACAGTGAGGTAAGTACAACTGTAAAAAAGTGCAAGTTGAATTGTAGTGCTGCCCCATTAGCACTACTCCAACAAGAAAATAAACATACTTACCGTACTGTCAATTCAGCATAAGTATTTTCTCTTCTTCAAAATTCATTTAGTTCTCTTGTTCAGAATTCCACCATGAAATATATGATTATGTTAGTATGTGATAATTTAGGTTACTTCCTTTGACAAAGCTAACTCCATTTCACATGTACAAGATTTCAGTTAATGTTCAGGCGCTTCTTTAATTCAAAATTTCAAGTGCTTTTTCAGTTAATGTTCACCACCAATCCGTCCTCTGATCTGAAATTATTCTTTCTGCAGCTTCCTAATAGGTGTGTTCAGGTTCAGAAAGCATGCTCATGTCACATGCCTAAGTTTCTGAAAAAGAACACTACGATGATACAAGAACAGGTAATCAGTCCTAATTACTTGCTGTGAACTCATCATGGGCATCAGAGAGAGGCTTCCTGGTTAAATTAAAGCAGTAAGGCAGAGGGGAATAAGAGAGGAATCTTATGGTGCACATGACAGTAAAGGGAGGTGAAGGTTAGTGCCATACTCATGTCAAAAAAAAATTTAGCAACTTACCCATGTGAATAGTTGGCAAACCGCTGGAAAGTAACCTAAAAAGATCAGATGCTAGCTGATAAAAAAAATTAAAATTTTTCAGCAAGAACATGTACATGTCTTTGAGTGGAAGGGACAATGAGGAATAAGATATTAGGATAACATTTGTCCATTTTAATCTCCCATTTGTCAAAATCCTTACTTTTGTCATTAGTTAAATCGATCGGTCGATCGGTCGATCGATCTCGACTTAGGCTGAGTTTTCGTTACTCAGTCTTACCAACTCCAAACAGTCCGCACGGAAAATGGAACGTTCATTAGCGCGTGATTAATTAAGTATTAGCTAATTTTTTTTTCAAAAATGGATTAATTTGATTTTTTTAAGCAACTTTTGTATAGAAACTTTTTGCAAAAAAATACACTAGTTTAAAAAGCGTGCCCGGGAAAAAAAACACGGTGCGGCGCTATGAATGCCGAACTCAGCCTTAGTACCATCACTACGGCTGGTAGATCTCTGTGGGTTTTAAGTGATTACCATTTCAACATCAAAGTTACAATCTTTATAATCCAAAGCACAATTCTTGAAAAAGAATGTTTTTTTTCACCCTTGCTTGGTGGATCCAATTATTGCACCATCTTCCCTGCATTGTGGTTTCAATCAATTGCTGCACTTTTAACCATTTTTCCGTCTGTTAATTTGAACCAAATTTACACTTCGAAATTTCCTTGCGGATGGGTTTTACAAAACTGAAAAATTACAATCAAGAAGAAGAACGAGCATAGCACATTGCCTGGAGCTTAAGTCAACTATTCGAATTAACTTTTATGTTTCGTACCGATGTAAAGTATAAAGAGATAAATAATTCTCACTAATCCACCATCACTTGCGGCTAACTTGAGGTTAGAATGCGGTCACATGGGTGATGAGGAGGAGACATGTGGCAGATGTCTCACATGGTTGATAACGTTTGAGTAATATTGGAGATGGTAACAGCAGGGGAATATATATGAGGGTGATTTGGATTCAGAATGCAGATCCCATCAAGGCTGTGAGGACAAGGTGGAGGCATATGCAGCACATGGTTAAGTTTAGTTGGACTTATCACCTGATTAACTAAGATAAAACCTGTACCTTTGATCAGGCTGTGATGACTCATGACTGTGATGCAGTTCTTTCACAGCTAATTCTTCCGTTAGTTCTCTGACAAAATATGACATTTCTCAGGCCTGGTTACAGTTGCAGCCAAGATCTGATCATATGCCGTCTGTTAGTTCAACAACTTTTTTTTTCTAATTTTTTTCACAGTTGCATCGAGCTTATGCGGATAGATCCAATCGGAGAATGCATCTGGATGCACTGTTAAAAGGTAATTAGAATTGATTGTCGGTTAAGAACATTCTGTCACCGAAAGGTTGAAACAGTTAAAAAAATGTTGCTTCAGACATAATGCGTCTTTTTTACTTCAGTTTTCACATTCAGTCATTTCCTGCTTGCAAAAGGCAGTGCCTATGGAATGCTAGGAGTAGCCACCAAAATATTGAAGCATCTAGCTAAGCTATTTATACATTGTTAAAGCTACTAATCATTATTATATATAGCTATCGGAGTCACATTCTCCGAAATCAAAACAGTTAAGACATCTATGAACAGGGGTAAAAATGAGTGTCTCAAATTTTGTCACCTCTTTGAGGGTACCTACAATCATAGATCAAGAAAGCCAAATTACCACAAGCAATGCTCCTAGTCTCCTAGTGGTGGTTACTGAGTAGTAGTATGTGTTTTGTTTGTAAATCAAACGGTTGAAAGCTTTGTTTGTAAATACTCTTTTAGTTTTGTAAAAAAAAAAGTATGTGTAGCAGTACTCTTTTACTACCAAGCAGGCTGGTTTCTGTCAGATAAGAACATCCTGTCACCACTGCAACAGTTAAAAATGGCAGAAGAATGGAATTTTTAACTTCTTCTAGGTTCTTTCATCCAGTGACTGTTACTCTGTAATGTGTGGTGTCAACCTATGAAATGCTAGACATAGCCTGATAGCCGTGCAATTTTTTCTAGCATGAACAAAGCTGAGCACAAATTTATGAGCTCGGAGCATCTGTCTACCTCACTGGGCCTTCATAGTCTGTCCTAGTAATTTGCTACTAGCTCCAATTGTAGCCTAGAGCTGCCTACTCCATGGTAAGAACACAACAAATTCAGTTCAAATTAGTGGTCATAGAAATCAAGATAAGAGCAAGATGCATCTGTCACAATTCTGAAGATTTGTAGCTCTTCCCTTCATGTCAGCTGATGCTTACACAAAACAAGATATTTGAACTGAAACCCAAAATCTAAGATCAAATTGAACAATTCACAAAAAATCTTTGTGACACTGGCATGGATCAATCTGATGCCTTGATTCAATCAGAAAGTTAAACAATACCGTGATGCATCTGTGGTATAAGCAAGATGTGGACTTGTCCCACATTGCTCGGGGTAGTTCAGGTGGCACTACCCCTTGTTTGGTGTTTTTCCCGGAGAAAACGTTGCAAAGTGATGGACTTGTCCCACACAAAATTCAGAGTTCACAGCTCACAAGAGGAGGCCCCATCTGTATCACTGCCTGAACTTTACATGTTTGCATTGCAAGATTGAAACTTTATTATTATTATTATGCAGAGTGGATGCCAAGAAGCAAGAACAGTGTGATCTGTTGATGCTACCTGCTACTACTGGTTGCAAGTTGCAGAGCTTTAATCTGTTTAATTTGCTCTCACTTTCTTGGGTCATTTCAGTGCTCCCTACGTACGCACAAACGCCTATTGGTTGGAGATGATGCTTCAGTCCTTAATTTCAGGATTTTGTTTCTCTTAATACACACATCCATGGCCTTTCTCTTTATGGTTTTAGGTATTTTATCTATATGGGCAAAGATCACAACTTGTGCACGCTTGAGTTTAGGTTGTGCATTGTTTAGATCTTTATGGTGATTTGATTAGGTGAGAGAGAAGATTTGGAAGATGAACTTATCCGCACCGAGGAATGAGAGAACAGACAAAATAATTAGTCACATGCATGTTTGCAAACATGTGCAAAGAAACTGGATGGAATTTGATTTAAGTTTACTTTGAATGATTGAGGTTGAGGCTGTTTGGGGGCAATATAATCTTAGTTGATCCGATGGCCAACTCTACGATTGAACACCAACCTCGAATGTATCTCAGATAATAATTTATTTTTCGGTCAACATATTTTAGTTTGTAGATATTTCTTTTGTTCATAGTTATATCCTGCAGAATTATTCATGAACGGAAAGTTTTTTTTTTGCCTTCCCAAACAAGTCTAATTAGGCTATATAGATTCAAAGAAACGCAGAGAAAAAGAAACAAGTCCATGACTCCATGTGACTACTAACATAGGGAAAATATATATTATTTCCATGCTACACTTTAATGAAAATATAATAGATTCTACATTAAAATTTGTGTAGCCTTTATGTGGACTAGCCAATAGTAGTATAAAACATGCTCACTTTCTTTAAAATGTGCTCTTCAAACCACATTTAGTGATATAGATCGCTCTCAAGTTGAGCTCAACTTAAACGTGCAGGTCTCAGGGTAGTTTTGTGGTTGTTATCGTGCTTATTTTTATTTTTCAAGGCTAATTTACGAAAGAATCTGTAAAAAAATACAATTCCCTTGTTTTTGGACGTTTTAAACAAATTCAGATGATGCTTTTTACTCATTGCGTGGTCTACTACACAAAGTTGGCTATATATGATTGTTCCAGTTACAGCTGATAAGTCGTAGAAATATGAATTAAACAACAAAAATACTTAATAGGTAAAACTTTTATATTTATACTATTTGTGGTTTAAAAACCAAACTTGCTAGGAAATAGATTACGATGAAAAAACCCAAAGTCAAATATAAAATTAAGTTTCAAAATTCAAATTTTGGTTATGGCTGATCAAGCAGAATTACCATCTCGCTAAAATCTTGGACCACGTTCAACATGAGATATGTGCTATAATTTGTTACACAAGGAATGCTAATTTGCCATTTGAATTACCTCTAAAATATTAAAATCCCATTAACATATGCTAATTCTATTTTGCAAAATTACACCAATACAATTTCACAACAGGCAAATGCAAAAAAAAGGGGACAAATAGTAGAGTTTCAGAAAATATATATGTTAAAATAGTAGAGTTTCAGAAAATATACATGTTACCTCCATCCCTGACAAATAACCTGCCTGGTCCCTGATCCTGCCAAAGCTGAGGTAGTGACTAGGGAGCAGAAACTCTTCAATGAAGCTTCCCTTCAATTCAATCCAAACATTCTCTCTCTTCTCATCTCTCATCTCTGCTCCCTGATTGTGCCTGTGTCTGCATCTGCATCCCCCACAAGAACACAAATGCAAACGTCAAAACCCTGAGCTCCGATTCTCCTACTACCTGCCTGCACAATGCCATGCCTGCAGCACTCGATGACGCCTGCTCGCCTTTCTTGAAATGAACAACGCCGCAGCACCGTCTCGCCATGCATTTTTCCTGCAGTTAATCGGGTTTTTTTCAGGCCATGTGTCGCTCGGAGCCTGAAGAAACCTGCATTTTTGCTGGGACGGTGCATGAAACGATGCGGATAGACCGGTCAGTGGCATGTCGCAAAATCATAGTACTCCTACCTGTCGATCTCTGAAACAGATGGCGATAACAATGTGCAGAAAGATTCTTCAACCGAGCAGTGTTTGTTTGCAGGAAGCTTTTAGATTAGAAGGCGGAATGGGAGCCCGGTAAGGTTTGGGTGAAATTTAAGCAAATTCAAAAATTTCAAAAAAAATCAAAAAAAATATGGATGTATTTCTTGATTTTTATTGACAGACGGTGAAATTTTTTTTTGAAAAAGAGTAAGATAAAATCAAATTTGAGAGCAAAACCGATAATTATTTAGGAAATGAAAAAAAGTAAAAAGTATTGGGCTTCATTTTTGTATTTTACATCCGCAAGTTAGGTTTGCAAATATCCTATATATTTTTCTAATTATCCTTAATTTCTACACATATTTAAATATTTTTTTATTTTTTCATGTTTTCTGCCAAACATGTCGCGGTTACCGCGCAAATATCGTGGTTACCGTGTCAAACCGCGTAGTAACCGTGCAAATATCGTGGTTACCATTCAAACCACTAGTTTTTGAAGATGAAATTCACACGATTTTCAACGGTTACTGCGGTAACCACCTTACCACAGGAGGACGGTAACCTTCCCCAAAACGATAAGGTAAACCCTTATGGGAGTTGGTAGATACACCCTTCATCTGAAAAAAAAAACTTCTAAGGATAAATTTAGATACGTGTTTGTTCATATTTATCATGGATGTTGGTTTTTTTAGAAAAGAGGATTGGTGTTCATGATGTGACGAGATTGTCACGCACAATTTGAAAGTTTCTTGATGAGTATTAAACAGAAATTCCGATTAATCTTGATGGACACACCTTTCAAAAAAACATGAACATCTAAAATGGACAGCCACATTTTATGAAAGATATGTTAATTTTTTAAGCTAAAAGATACTACCACCGTCAAAAAAATATAAAGAGTTTTAAGCTTGGACATAGCTATCAAGGAAGTAGTTTGAATTAAATGGAAGAAGATTGTGATTGCTTGAGAGATGAAAGTAGATGAAAATTTTAATTCGTGAAAGGTTGTGATTGGTTCAAAAGGGAATGTAGATGAAGAAATGGTTATATTTTAGGACAAATTTTAAATGTTAGAAGTTTATATTTTGAAACGGAAGAAGTACGTTATAATTTGTGCATATTCCTAAAAAAGAAGGGTGGTGATTAGGAGCTGGTAATTTATCAAAATAGTAAAAAAGAATAAGCAATATTAAGTTAATGGAAGTGTAGCTATTTTAAGTAATATCTCATGATCCGGCTGAAGAATTCTTGCAGAGTTTCTGACTTTGCACAGATCCAGCTCCAGAACTTTTTCAATTTCCAACCCTCGGTTGCTTTGGCCTACTCACAATTGCAGTCCTTTTGCATGCATGATCCAAACCATACAAGTCACAAGAACATGAAAACATCAAGGCTTCTGTTCTGGAACTTGTCAGGACTCAGGACTATCAAATGCACAATTTGCAAGATAAATACTGGCACTGGATGGAAGATTGGAAGGTATCTTCTGCAATATTTCTTCGTTGTGATGAATGCGTTGACACCATCAAAATTTCGGTAAACAATAACTGACATTAACAGTAACATTTTAAGATAAGATGACAGACATAATAGCGTCGAAGATGATAGGCAGATGCCATCTGGTTTAACAGACAAAAGCTAAAAGTCTCAGCTTAGTTTTGTGCTGCTACAAACTTAAGGATCACCAAAATATCACGAGGTTTAACATGATCGTTGTTGTCATGAGCCAGATATGCCAACAGCCGAACTCGAAGTACCCTGTGAAAATGTGGGAGTTGGGATTAAATACAAGAGTTAGTCATTACATGCCAGGAAATGCAAAGTGTAATACTTATTAACCCACTGCAAGACAAAATGGTAGTAGTATTTCTTATATTTCTATCTTTCTTTTTTCTTACGGGTAAAGGATATGCTTCTGGTCTACATGGTCTAAAACCATGTAAACTGTGACGATTATTTGCGGTGCACTTATTATCCTACTTTTTGTCTTTATGATGAATGAAAGTACGTACTTTGCTAGGTTGAATAACTACGCTTAAAAATATCAGGTAAGAATATGAATGAAACAGTGCACTATGGCTGTTCATAGCATTTGGTAAGATTGTACAAATAAAGGTTTTGTCCCCAGCATTATTTATTCAACATTTTCAGTCAGCATGTCAATTGTGTTTGTGTGTGTAGTCTGGGGTTCAAAACATCAACGAATTCGGTGTCAATAAAAATTACAACTTATGTGCACAGCTACCTAAAGGGAAATAGGTAACACTGTCATACTAATATATGACAATGGCAAGTTATTATCATTTGTTTCTTACCGAAAGAAAATAGTCAGAACAGGAAGAAATAACAAGAACCCACAGGCACCTATTGCAGTGAACATGGATCACATCTTTAAAAACAAGCTACCTGATCTGCCACACGGGTGCTTTCCTTACAATGGCAGCACCAGTTGCCTTGTTCATGACCTAAATATAGGTAAACTTTGTCAGTTTTACAAGACACAAAAACAACCACAAATGGTTATAATTGGGCCTGTTTAGGCTTATAAGCCGAGAAGTCTAAGCCTAAACAAATAAACATATTTTTTGTTTGATTTTTTAAAGCCATAAGACACTCTTAAACTATTAAGCCAAAAGCTAGGTTGAATTTTTTTTGGCTTATGTGAGGTAGAGGTATGATTCCACCCTCAAACTTAGGACTTTAAATCCATCGACTTATAAATTATACTAGCAAAAATACCCGTGCATTGCTACGGGTAAAAAAAAAACCTCGTGTTATATAGTTGATAAATAATTTATACCTTCTAAATAAAATATAAGTCCACTATGTATTTCAATTCATCCCTACCTTTAACTTAGGTCTTTAGCTATGAGCAAAGTCACACCCAATGATGCATAACCATATTAATTTTATAGTTTTTATGGACTTTTTTGCGTTGCTGTACAAATCGGATATTTCTTTATTCTTTTTAAATTTTTTTATGGATGTTTTTTTGTTTTTTTATAAATGGTGCTTTTTTCTCGCGTTGAGTCGGACGGTTTTTTCAAAACAGATTTCTTATAATGGTGGTTTTTTCTTCTGTTGAGTCGGACGATTTTCTTGAAGCATTTTTTTTATAAACTCGCGTTGAGTCGGATGGTTTTTTTAAAATGGATTTCTTATAAACGGTGGTTTTTTCCTGCGTTGAATCGGACGGTTTTCTTGAAGCGTTTTTTATAAACGGCGGTTTTCTCTCGCATTGAGTCAGATGGTTTTTTCGATCTTTTTCTGTAAACGGTGTTTTTTTAGCAGTTTTTTCGGAGCGTTTTTTTTTATAAACAGCATTTTTTTCTCACGCGGTTTATATAAACTTTTGCATCTTTAGGTGGATTTTGATATATGAGAATTTGAATGAATTTTCAACACGGAAAGACTGATAAAAAAAGTAATTCGAAAAAGAAAAATTAAATTTGCTTTTAAATTTTCAAATTGAGTTTGAGAAATTTTTGAAAAAGCAGAAAATGTCGAACCAGTTTTTTTTAAATCGAACCATTTTTTAACGTTGCACGAAAATTTTTTTCAGCGAACCTTTTTTTGGAGGAATTTTAGGAATTTTGAAGGAAGTCTTTTTAAATAGTAAAATAGTAGAGAAGAGATAGAGATTGAAAAAGTAATTTAATTCTCCTTCCAAGATCTGGGCCGAATTCAGCCCAACCTTTCTTCTCTTCGGAAAAAGTGCAGAAACCGGCCTTTTTCCCTTTGTCTCTCTGCGGCCCGCGTCCTTTCCGAAGTCCAGTTTACGTCCTTCCATCAATCGGGCCATGGAAAAGAAGTTACAGAAAAAGTCTACTTTCCCTCCTCTTTCTTACAGTGCCTTCACCTTTTTTTGCGTGTAGTTTATTTTCCCTTATACGTACGGACGACGGACGACGGAAGCCTTATTTTTATATTAGGTATAGATAAGCCAAAAGGCTGACTTAAAGTCCTAAGCCTAAACAAAGAGGCTAAGAAGTAAACGCATCAGCCCACCCACATACCGTTAATACTTCATGCATGTTGTCGAGATTAACACACAATATCTCTAATACCCGCCTATACTCCACCCAGTTGATCGGCCGCAGGGAACTATCCTGCAGCATCACTCACAAGATAATTGCAATAATTTTAATTACAATATAATCATAGCTATTTTTTATCTGCACAACTTCCAATTCGATGCAGAAGTAGTAAGTTTACCAAATCTGGTGTCTGCTGCAAATCTAGGTTGATCTTCATGCCCATTTTATCTGCATTTTCCTACAGAAAAGAGTAATTATGAGTTAGGAATTTGTCAAACCATCAAGAAAATATTCGTGAACCTTATTATGTAATGAAAGTCTAGCTATATACATAAATCTTGTGTTTCATATCATGGATCTTTCTGCAATGATTCTCTAGCCGATAGAGCCTATCCATCCACACTTCCCACTTCTTCAATTTCCTACCCTCCCGTTGCTTTGGCCTACGCACAACACCAGCCTTTCTGAATGAATCCAACCGTACAAGCGACTTCACAAACATAAAGCATTGCATGTTGTTGCGGGGGCTGAATCTCAATTGCTTCACTAACTTGCTCGACTCAATCTCAGAATTCTTCCCCATCAACCCATTGAAATATAGGTTCCTATTAAAATCATGCAAGATAATCTTATCACCGCAGATCCAATGTGGCCCTGGAACGTCAAGCATTGATAAGCGCATGGTGTACTTCTGACTCCAGCTTTGCTCTACCTTGCTGTCAATTGTCCAGATATGCAGCTTCCCTGTCTCGGAATAGCTTGCAGACACCTTGCCATCAATCTCTGTAATCAGCCACTGGTCAGGATCACCAAGCACATAGTTTGCAGGATCAACTGCTGGGAGCTGTAACCACTGGAAAAGTTCTTCATTGAGATCAAAGGTCACAACTGCTTGTTTCCAGACACTTTCCTCATCTTCAGTTAGCCAATACATTGCCCCATCAGCATTGACAACTTCAGATCTTTCCACACAGCTCAAGATTAAAGCCTGTGGAGTTCTAACATCTCTCCATTTCTCATCACCGAGCGTGTAAACTTGCATGATGCTGAAGCTAGTACCAACATGGAGGTGCTGGTCATGAATAGGGATGAAAACGGTACGGAAATTTTCGAGATTTCTGGCTGCCGTTTTCAGTTTGCACCGACCGTTTGGTATCGGTAACCGTCAGTGTTGGAAATGGAAACGGTAATATCTTTCGGAAATGGTAGCGGAAATGGGATGGAGGTTTTTCCGACCGTTTTGTCGGTAACCGTATTTGTATGGTAATTTCCGTCAAAATTATGAAAAAATTCCAAAAGTTCCCTAGTGGCTCAGCCAGCACAACCCATTGGAAGCCTATGAATGAAAGAAGCCTAATAGGCTTGCAGCCCATTAGAAAGAAAAAGTGACCAGGGGAAAACGTTGTTAACCCTAGGACGTGGCATGTGGACTTTGCTGAACTTTGGTCTTCTCAACTTATCGATGTCTAAGTATTGTTGAACTTTGTTTATATCGTTCGTCAAACTTATTATCATATCATTAATTATCATATAACAGTGTTACGTGGAGTGTAATATGCAAGAATGAAGTTATAAAGTTATCTTCGTGCATAGTTCAATGTGTGCTATGCCACACTCCGCTGATTCCGAGATGAATTTTCGACTTCCGACCAATATCGGTAGATTCCGTTCCGACGGTCCCATTTCTGATATACCAATATTACCGATATCGTTACCGTTTTCGGGTCTACCATTCCAATTTCGTTTTCGAGAAAAAAAATATGAAAATGAAAATGGTATAGGATTTTTCCGACCGTTTTCATCCCTAGTCACGAAGAAAGTGCATTACCTTGTATTCTTTTGTCACGGGGTGAAACCCAAAGCTGTAATAAGAGAAGTGGTCAGTCTTTGAGTTCCGGACAGGTTTTACAAGATGCATACATTCACCAGTTGCAAGGTTGGCTATCTTGATTGTTGATTTATCCGAGTACAAGCAAATAAGTCCATTGCATGAAGCACATAAAAAATCATCAGGCTCGATCACAGGTACATCCCATTTTGACGGTGACCAGGCTTCATCAAAGAGGATCGCTTCACTAGGGTAGAGGAGATGGACTAAATTCTCTCGTTGGAAGAAAAATAGGGGGCGACGCGGCGCACGCTGGATGTGCGCCACAGCGAACTGAGGATCCCGAATGATGCCATCCCATTGCTTGCAGACACCACGGCACCTCAGCAGAGTGCTTACCGGAAGCCTAACAAGTATCAGTTCAACAATGTCTTGTGGCAACAAGGTCATGCAATTTTTCTTGCTTGGCTGTATTGCCAAGGCTTTCTTAGAAACCATGGTTTGCTCATGGGATCTACCAGATCTTCCTGAAAGCAACAATTTCACAAAATTTCAGAACAAACAAAATCGAGGACTGTATAAACCGTGCATATATGTAAGCAAGATAATTCAAGTCAATGTTAACTATCAGAGTCATTTTTAATTTTTTTTTCAGGAGGGAAAAGACAAGAATATTTATATCACGAAGAGGAAGGCCCAGTATGGCCCACAAAGCCCAAAACACGTTTATATCCTAGGAATACGCTTTCGCTTCATGGTTACGAAATCCTGTCAGTTCTAAAAAACCGCTTTCACACTTTGTTAGCGTGTTCGTATGCTCAAACTTTGGTTGAAGAAGAGCGAACAGCACGGCAGCTTATCTCAAATCCTGGTTGGGATCACATTTTTATGAAAAAATTGAACACATTTTTGTTTTCGCAGAGATTTCAGGTCACTCTCCAAGAGGTCTACTGTAGCATCCAAGTATGTATTGTAACTGGACCGGATGATACAACGATAATTTTTTTCATGGATATCATAATAACCATAGAAACTCCATTGACAAAAATATAGATGGTGACTAAAACATCACTGGTTTAACATGACAGACAGCAAGAGTTCAACAATCCTCCAAGAAAACAGAAGTGCAGGTTCTCAAACAAAAACTAAATGATAAAACAGAAATTGTAGCAAAATTGCCACTGAGAACAAAAATGCCATGTGAATTTCTGTAATCTTCATGTCACCAATTCACCACCACCATCTCGCATGGCCAGCACCGAACAGAAATGTTGAAAGTATCATATGTGGGAATCGACATAACCTGTGAAATACAAATACAAGTGTTTGGTATTTTCATCAAGTCTCTATAGGGGCCTAGCATCCCCAAAAAAATCTCTTGAGACACTGTGCGCGTTCCGAACACTGAGTGCCGAACAGAAAGTAGAAGTATCAGATGTGGGAATCGACATAACCTGTGAAATACAAATACAAGTGTTTGGTATTTTCATCAAGTCTCTATAGGGGCCTAGCATCCCCAAAAAAATCTCTTGAGACAAGGAAATCTCTTAAATCCCATAAGATAAATATATAATACTGGTGAAATTAACTATAGAAGGATACACCATAAAAGTGTAGTGAAGCATGTTCAGTTCGGTTTTTTTAGTGTATTTACCAAAACCTTGACGATTTGTTATTTTCATATTGTGTAAATATGTCATATGTGGAGTGCTAGAGTAGGAACTCATTGAATTCAGTAGCTATACAACTTTACTCGTATATAAGATGGAACAATAAACACATTAGGAAGTCAGTCGTCTGTACAAATGGAGAGAACATGATTTAATTAGCTATCTTGCGAGAAATTAAATTGCTTATATATTGCAGATGAGATCAGATCAGGAACATGTAAAAAGAGCTTGCGACATGTAACAGAAAAGATCACCTACATAGACGTTTACCTGATCGCATAAATAACTTGTTATCATCCTTAAGAGGTCACCACCTTCCTGATTTGAGGCAGATAGGCAGGTTAGCTCTGTCAATTATAATGTTTCAGTCAGTGATATATGTATATATTGTTTGCTAGAGAATACCTCAACTGCATTTCTTAGCCTATGCACACGAGCCTCTAAATGATTCATGTCCTGCTTCTGCTCCACCCAATTAAGACGCCGAAGTGATCTTGGATGCTGAACTCTCAGACAAGACATTTGTTACAATACTAATTGCAGTTTACTTATAAACTCCTAATATTATCATGCCTTCGATATTTTGTTTATCATTACCCATCTAAATTGAAATTCAAATAGCTTTTCAACTCCCATTTAAATACAGAATTACCTGATTTGGACAATCTGGTAGACGACACAACATTTGATCAATTCTCGTGCTTATACGCTTCAATGCTTCATCATCCGGTAGACGCCGCAACAGCCTGTGGAAATTCTTCATAGGTGCCTACAAAATGCAAAACTGTAAACTGGCATAACCTTCGTCCCAGAATATAACTTTTAGCTATGAATCTGGACAACTGCTTGTCCAGATTCATAGTTAGAAATGCTTATATTTTGAGACAGAGGGAGTATCTATTAACAGTGCTGACAGTTTAACAACATACAAGATAATTTGCTCCATTCGCTGGACGTCTTTCCATGTATCCTCTACCTCGCAACGCATGCTCTCCGATGCTTCCCACTTCTTCAATTCCCATCCTTCCTGCCGTTTACATCCACGCACAATAACAGCCTTCTTGTATGCATCTAACCGTACAAGTGATTTCATAAAGGTATAGAACTGCATGTTCCCTGCCTTGCGAGGCTTGAAATCTAACAGCCTATCCGTATTGCTAATATAAGATTTACATTCTTTGCAAGAAACTCAAAAGGATATAGGATGCTGCCATAGCATTGCAACAAAATTTTGTCCCCATGAAAAATATTTGGTCCGAGAATGTACCGCGGTGAGGACTGAATAATATACTTCTAGATCCACCTTTGCTCTAGATTGATGTCAAGAGTCCAGATCTGCATCTCACCTCTACACTCTCTGGGCTGATTTTGAGTAGTTTGAGATGTTGCAATGCATACATTTCCATGTATCTCTTTGATCCAGAATTGACGAGGACCAAAAAATGAAAGGTCTCGTAGATTCCAAAACTTTCTTTGCTAAGATCAAAGGACATGACTGCATGCTGCCAACTAGCTCCCTGGTCTTCAGTTAGCCAATACATTGTTCCATCAACATTGACTACTCCAGAGTTCTTCACACACTTCAAGCTTAGAGCTTCTGGGGCTCCTACATCTTTCCATTTCTCATCACCAAGTGTGTAAACTTGAAGGGCATCGAAGCTTTCTTTTGCACGGGGGCGAGCCTCATGGCTATCACCAAGGAAGTGTGTGACCTTGTATTTTTTTGTCACTGGATGAAATCCAAAGCTGTAGAACGAGAAATGATCACCAGCCAAATTCTTTACAGGTTTCTCGAGATGCAGGCATTCACCAGTTGCAAGGTTTGCTATCTTGATTGTTGTTGTTTGTGTGTATAAGCAAACAAGCCCATTGGATGAACCACAAAGGAAATCATCTGGCCCAATCACTGGCACTGCCCATGTTGACTGTGACCAGGCTTCATCAATGAGGACAGCATCACTAGGGTAGAGCTCACTTGAAACTGACTCTCGAGAGAAGAACAGGACCACACAACGGGCCGCAACCTGGAGATGTGACGTTACAAAATTGGGATCTCGGATTATGCTGCTCCACTGCTTGCAAACACCGCTGCATCTCAACAAAGTTTTCACCGGAAGGCTCGAAAAAATTTGCTCAATCAGGCCTTTCGAGAGGCAGTCGATGAAGCATTCTAACTTCTGTTGCTTACTTGATTCGGCTTTCTCAGGAAGCATAGTGACAACAATCTAATCCACCAACACAACTAGACAATCCTTCTGCAAAGGGCACATTTTCAAGATGCTGACTGGGCATACAGCAGAGACTACGAATTGAACAACTTACACGCATATAACACAGAATCTATGCAAACTATGTTTCATTTATCAACTTACAGGCATATAACACAGAATCTATGCAATCCATGTTTCATTTATTTTTATTTTCATCTACTAAACAATTGGTAAAAGAATAATTTGTTTGCCTCTCCAACATTATGCCCGAAGAAAAGAAAATTCTCTAAATCACTCTAAACTACAAAAACAATCCCAAAATCCTTACCCTTCAGCCACAAGATTTATCACTATCGCCACAAAAGAAGATCTCCTATTACATTACCATTCCCCTTTTCTCCCTAATTCTAGAAGAACACACATCACTTTTACCAATCTAAACGAAATTCAGATGATGCTTACTATTCAGTGCACGGTCGCCTGAACCGTCGAACCCTAGCCGCCACTATGGATGGAGAACGCCATGAACCATCCCAAAGCAAGCACGCGATGAACGCTCCACGGGAGTAAAACCTACGAGGGGGGATGGGGAGGCTTACACGAGCGCGATCAGATGAACACCGCGGCCGCCGCCGTGGTGGGTGGTGGGAGCTCTCCTCCTCTCCGTCGTGTGGGTGTCAACCGTTCGGCTTCCGCATTTCAGCGAGGGCAAAAGCATCACAAATCTTTTTTCCGAGAGCAATGCGGCCCAGCCCACGGCCCATCTTCCGGCCCAGTGGCGTACTACAATCTCCGCTTCCTCCCTGCCAAAAATACGCTTTCGCTTCGGGGTTTGCGAACATTTGACTCGCAGGCTGCCAGGCTGTCATTCCTTGGGGATCCGTTTCCGCTGATGGCTGACGGGATTTGGAACATACGCCTCCGGAATTTATTTTTTTTAACTTATACGCCTCCGGAATTGGCAGAGGGGAACAAAGTGTCTCCTTGTGTAGAGAGCAGGCCTGCGTCTCGTTTTTTTTAATACGCCTGGCGTATTTTTTATTAAGATTGGGTAGGAGAAATTAACCAGAGAGGAAGAAGGCCAAGAAAAAAAGAAAGAAAGAACAAAAGAGCGCCAAAGGTCTATCTCTCGCAATCAAAAGAAAAGAGCGATCGGCAGAAAAGAGAAAAACTAGGACAGAAGCCCAGCCGCTCATCACAGGGCTGCCTCTTTCGCAGCGGCTGCAGCCACCTCGCTCCAGGTCCGAACTTCATTGTTAAACACTCTATTATTGCACTCTTTTCAAATTAACCAGGCAGTAAGTGTGACCACTGTGTCAAATCCCCTCCTGAGGTTGTTTACAATCTTCAGTCGGCTCTCCCTCCCCCCCAACTCATGAATGAGGTATGCGCCACGGCGAAGCAGTCTGGGCAGCCAATGATAGTAAGCAGATTTCGGGCACGTAATGAGGATGTGATCAATTGTCTTCTCCAGCTTATCACAGAAGACACGGGTGGGACAAGGCATATTTGCTCAATCGATCCACCGTCTAACAACGTCGGTGGGCTACTAGCCAAGTGAAGTATTTGCACCGGTGTGATGCGCGGCTTCACCAGACCTGCTCCTCTGGGAAGGTCGTCCTGCCAAAGAACAATGCTTGGTAGGCCTGCGTCTCGTAGTACCTATAAGGACTGAAGTTTATTAGTAGCTTCATCTCCCTACATCTGAGCTCAATCTGCAGATGCATCTTGCCTTGAAGGCAAATCATGGGAAAACGCATTGACTTCGCGATCATGTAGCAAAGATTTGCTCCCTGTGGATGAAGCATGGCTGGGGAGCATACAGGTTCATGGATGTAGACTGGATGTTGTATTCTAGAGACCACTTATGTTCAGTCTGAATTTGAAGAACCCAAACATCCATTCTTTCAAAAAATTTTGCATTGTAGTGGCACCACTGGGGGACATGGCTGTGGAATGGAGTGGTCACAAGACACACCTTGCCGTCTACTGTACCTCTAATAAGTACTAGTAAGCAAGTTTTTGGTTGTCGCAAGAGTCTGTAACTCGATCTTATAGCAATGGTGGAGGTTGAATTGGTGCAAAGGTTTCTCCCTTGAGATCAAACGACATGACTGCCATAACACTACGACAACTTCTTCCTACACCTTCTGTAATTAGTTAATACATTGCTCCATCCACATTAACTCCAAGATTCACCAAGCAGCATCGCGTCAGAGCTGGCAGGAGTTGCCATTGGGTGCAGTTCAGCGTTTCCATCGGTGTCCATTACAAGCACCTTTCCTCTCTGAAGGTGTTAAATACGTGATTCCGGTGCTCACAAATCCTCGCGAAGTTAACCTACGCACTCACACAAACTCAAATCCATAACTCTATCAGACACACGAAATCCAAATCGAAGACCAGTGAAGAAGTGAATCAAGCAAGCAAGACTCAAAATTGGATCTCAAGAGTAGTAAGCCAAGGACACAAAAATATTCAAGTCAACCAGCAGCATGGGCTTGGAGAGGGTGAGGGGTATTTATAGCCCCCTCTCAGATCTGGCCGTTGAGAGCAATAACTGTACTTTTCGGAAATTCTGAAAGTCAATTTCGAACAAGTCCGAAAATGTCCAGAACCAAAAATGACCACTCAGCAATTTTCGGACATTCTGAAAATCATTTTTGGACAACTTCCAAAATTTTCAGAACCAAGTTTGATCACATAGCATTTTTGGAAATTTTGAAAATAGTTTTCGAACAACTCCGAAAAGATCCAGAACCAAATCTCAATTTTTGGAAATTCCGAAAATCATTTTCGGACAACTCCGAAAAGATCCAGAACCAAATCTCAATTTTCAGAAATTCCAAAAATCATTTTCGGACAACTTCGAAAATATCCAGAACGGTTTCGGGCTTCCTAGTCATTTTCAGAAATTCCGAAAGTGATTTTCGGACATGTCCGAAAATGACCAGTACCGACTTTCAACTCTCAGACTTTTTTGAAGATTCCGAAAATTGCTTTCGAAAATTCTGAAAATCACATAAACACACCAAATGAGTTAAAAACCACTTTTTCAAATGGATTTTTGAGCACTCAACTCATTTCTCATAATCAATGCATCATCCCCTTAATAGTACGACTTTCTTATCAATGCAAATAAATTAACATTTACAATTTACTCAAGATTTTCATTGTCGTTTTTCCACACATCTTCAATCACAGGGGTGTTGCATCGAGTTATCCATATAGCTAGACTAATGTTCCTTCACTTAAACTCAATTTCACACATTAGTCCTCACTAATCAAATTGTAATTAAACATCAAAATAATTAAGGACCTAGATGCACTTTCAATTCGCAAATCCAAGTCAGAGTTAATCCCTGAGTCGGCACAGCAGCAGGCCAACTATCGAGGAAAATCAAGGACGATCTACCAGCGCGTAGGAAGGAAAAAAATCAGCACCAAGCCATCTGCAGTGCACGTTCCCGAGGAGAGCAAGTCAGGCATCCGGCACCCAGGCAGAGCACATGAATTCAATTTCCAATCTCGGCGAACACACAACCACTGTACCAGGAGGACTTCACTACTTCGCTTCGTACATACCAAGAATTATACTTAGAGGTTTGTGTTTTTGCTAGGTTTACCCTAATTTCTTACCAGTAAATTCATGATTAATTTTCATGGCAAGTTTGAAGTATAATCTATCGCTCATGGACCGAGACACAAGGTTCTCACTGTGACAAGTGAAGATGCAAGCCGTTCTTGCACAGCAAGACCTCGATGATGTGCTATCTGGATTTGACAAATGGACTCATGATTGGTCCAACGATGACAAGAAAAGAGATCGTAAGGCTATGACATATATTTATTTTCATATATCTAACAATATTTTGCAGGAGGTGCTTAAGGAGAAGACAACCGCTGAGCTGTGATTGAAGCTGGAACAGATTTGCATGACAAAGGATCTGAGCAGTAAGATGTATCTGAAGCAAAAGTTATTTTTGCACAAATTGTAAGATGATGAGTCTGTAATGGATCATCTCTCCACTTTCAAGAAAATTATTGCTGACCTTGAGTCTACGAAGGTAAAGTATGATGAAGAGGATTTAGGCCTTATTCTATTATGTTCGTTGCCTAGCTCATATGCAAATTTCAAAGATACTATTATTTATAGTCGTGATACTTTAACTTTGAAAGAAGTTTTAGAAGCTTTGCATGCCAACAAAAAGATGAAGAAGATGGTACCCTCTGAAAGTTCAAGTTCACAAGCAAAAGGCTTGACAGTTCGGGGCAGGCAACAGGAGAAGAACACAAAGAATCAATCAAGAGATAAAAGTTCAAGTAGCTACCGTGGGAGATCAAAGTCCAAAGGCAGGTTTAAGTCATGCAAATACTGCAAGAAAGGTGGACATGATATATTTGAGTGTTGGAAGCTACAAAACAAGGACAAGAGAACTGAAAGTTATAGACCGAAAGGTAATAAAGAAGAGAAAGATAAAGCCTTAGTTGTTACTGATGATAAGTTTGGTGCAGAATTGCTTGTTGCTTATGTTGGTTGTGCACAAACTAGTGACTAGTGGATTCTTGATACTGATTGCACCTATCACATGTGCCCGAACAGGGATTGGTTTGCCACCTATGAGTCTGTGCAAGGTGGTGTTGTGTTGATGAATGATAATACACCATGCAAGGCTGTAGGTATTGGAATAATTCAGATCAAGATGTTTGATGGCTGTATCAAAACACTATCAGATGTGCGGCATATTCCAAATTTGAAGAGAAGTCTCATCTCTTTATGTACTCTTGACCGCAAAAGGTACAAATGTTCTGGTGGAGACGGAATTTTGAAGGTAACCAGAGGCTCTCTTGTTGTGATGAAAGCTAATAATAAAACTACCAACCTATACCATCTGCGAGGTACAACTATGTTAGGTAATGTAGCTACAGTTTCAAATTCATTATCTAATTCCGATGCTACTAATCTTTGGCATATGCGTCTTGGGCATATGAGTGAAATTGGTTTGGCAGAATTGAGCAAGCGAGGATTGCTAGATGGACAAGGCATCGGGAAGCTTAAATTTTGTGAGCATTGCATCTTTGGCAAGTATAAGAGGGTGAACTTTAACACATCTACACATACTATAGAAGGTATTCTTGATTATGTGTATTCTGATTTATGGAGCCCTTCTCATAAGACATCCTTTGGAGGTGCTCGTTATATGATGACTATCGTTGATAATTTTTCGCGAAAAGTTTAGTCTTATTTCTTGAAGCACAAATATCAAGTTTTTGATGCGTTTAAAGAGTGGAAGACTATGGTTGAAAAACAAACTGAAAGGAAGGTGAAAATACTTTGTACTGACAATGGGATGGAGTTTTGTTCTAAGATATTTAAATCATATTGCAAGTCTGAAGGCATTATACGTCACTACACTGTTCCTCATACACCTCAACAAAACGGTGTAGCTGAGCGTATAAACAGGACAATTATATCAAAGACCCGTTGTATGTTGTCTAATACAGGTTTGTCTAAACAGTTTTGGGCGGAAGCCGTTTTCACTGCTTGTTATTTTATTAATCGGTTACCCAGTTATGCCATTGATAAGATGACTCCAATTGAGATATGATTTGATTCCCCAACAAATTATTTAGACTTAAGAGTATTTGGTTGTACTGCTTATGCTCATGTTGATAATGGTAAATTGGAACCTAGAGCTATTAAGTGCATTTTCTTGGTTATCCGTCTAGTGTGAAAGGTTATAAGCTATGGTGTCTTGAAACTAGAAAGATTATGATTAGTAGAAACGTTGTCTTTCATGAATCAATTATGTTACATGACTAACCTTCTACTAATGTTCCTGTTGAGAGTTAATAGAAAGCAAGTGTGCAGGTGGAGCATTTGATCAGTTCAGGGCATGCACCAGAAAAAGAAGATATTGCTATTAACCAAAATGTACCTGTTATTGAAGATTCAGATTCTTCTACTGTTGAGCAATTGTCAAAATATTCTATTGCAAAAGATAAGCCCAAAAGGAATATTAAACTCCTTAAAGATATATTGATGAAGCAAGCGTAGTTGCTTATGCTTTGAGTGTGGCAGAGAAAATTGAAGGTAATGCAGAACCTTCTTCATATTCTGAGGCTATTGTTTCTGACGATTGCAATAGATGGATAACTGCTATGCATGATGAGATGGAGTCGCTTGAAAAGAATCGTACTTGGGAATTGGTGAAATTACCAAAGGAGAAGAAACCTATCCGTTACAAGTGGATCTTTAAAAGAAAGAAAGGTATATCTTCAACTGAAGAGGCAAGATACAAAGCAATATTAGTTGCTAAGGGTTATAGCCAGATTCCAGGTATTGATTTCAATAATTTATTTTCCCTGGTATGAAGCATAGTTCAATTCGTACTTTACTCAGTATTGTTGCAATGCATGATTATGAACTAGAGCAAATGAATGTTAAAACTGTATTTTTACATGAGGAGTTAGAAGAGGACATTTATATGAAGCAACCGGAAGGTTTTGTTGTTCCTGAAAAAGAAAAAACTAGTCTGTAGAGTGAAGAAATCTCTTTATGGGTTGAAGCAGTCACCTAGACAGTGGTATAAGAGATTTGACTTTTTCATACTTTCTCAGAAGTTCAGAAGATCCAATTTTGATAGTTGTGTTTATCTCAAAGTTGTTGATGGTTCAGCTATATATTTGCTTCTTTATGTCGATGATATGTTGATTGCTGCAAAAGACAAATCAGAGATAGCAAAGTTGAAGACACAATTGAGTAGTGAGTTTGAGATGAAGGATTTGGGTGCAGCAAAGAAAATTCTTGGTATGAAAATTACTAAAGAAAGACAGTCTGACAAGTTATATCTTAGTCAGAAAGGTTATATTGTAAAAGTTCTTCATCGTTTTAATATGCATGATGCAAAACCAGTGAGTATTTCTTTAACTGCACATTTCAGATTATCTTCAGATTTATGTCCACAATCAGATTATGATATTGAGTACATGTCTAGAGTTTCATATTCAAGTGCAGTTGGTTCACTTATGTATGCCATGGTATGTTCTCGTCTTGACTTATCACATGCTTTGAGTGTTGTCAGTAGATACATGGCTAATCCTAGCAAAGAACATTGGAAAGCAGTTCGGTGAATTTTAAGATACCTACGTGGTACTTCTAGTGCTTGTTTGCAGTTTGGAAGATTTAGAGATGTACTTGTTGGTTATGTGGATTCAGATTTTGCTGGAGATTTGGACAGGAGAAGATTGCTCACAAGTTATGTTTTCACTATTGAAAGTTGTGTTGTTAGTTGGAAGGCAAGTTTGCAAGCAACTGTTGCCTTATCTACTACTGAAGTAGAGTATATGGCTATTTCTAAAGCTTGTAAAGAGCTATTTGGCTTAGAGGTTTGTACACTAAGCTTTGTGAAGTTATGTCTTGCATTAATATATTTTGTGATAGTCAAAGTGCAATATGCCTTACAAAGGATCAAATATTTCATGAGAGAACAAAACACATTGATGTGAGATATCAATTTATTTGAGGTGTGATTGCTGAAGGTGATGTCAAGGTATGCAAGATAAGTACTCATAATAATCCAGCTGATATGATGACAGCCAATTCCTACTACTAAGTTTGAGCTTTATTCAAACTTGGTTGATGTTACAGTATAGTTCTGGAGACTATTTGGCGCGCGGTGATTTTATCTACATGAGGTATTGTGATTTTATCTACATAAGGTATTTCTTAATAATTGATGTTTTTTATGCTACAAGAGGAAATTCGTCTCAAGGTGGAGATTGTTAAATATGTGATCCGAATTTAGGCATACAATATATTCGGATTAGTTTCGTAGTAGGACTCCATGTCGTTTCCTATTAGGAGTCTTTCCTTTTATCTCATATATATACTCTTGTAAACCGTACGAAAAGGGGTGACGTTCCCATTGCTATTTTCCTACGTTTGTAATCAACTCCTCAATAATGAACATTGTCAGTCGGCATTCGTGGTTTTTTTTCGTAAGAATTTTTCAGGTAAAAAATCGTGTTTTCGTTGTGTATCTATTTTTGTAACAGAAAATTGTCAAGATCTGGAAAAATGCTAAAGGATGAAAATGCATGCCACAAAATAGAAAGGAAGATACACGCATCTGTTATCAATGGATGACTGATTCTACAGAACCATGGAATAACTTTTTACCTTGTAATCTTGTCTAAGACAAGCTTTTTTACCTTCTAACAAAAGAAAGCACTGTCTGACTGACCACAGCCTATCTTACTGAAGAGAAGTAATATGCATTTTATTGATTGGTGAAAGACGGTCACTTGTAGTTAACCCTCTATACATGATAAAACAAAATAGGAAGAAACATCTTAGATTTGTGGGATTGCTTTTTTTTTTTCTAAATAGTTGACCCATAGTACAGCTAAATTTTGAACCAAATGTGCTTCCAGAATTCCTTCCAAAGGTTTAGTTTCAGATCAGGAACTAAAAACTTAAAATTGATATACAATCAACCTTCAGTGTCAAGTAGAGATAGCAATAGCTGACACAGAACACCTCAAACTGGAACAGTGTAAGAAGTGCATGAGTAGCCTAGATCAAATTATAGTTGTGATTCTCCCTAAGTTAAATCGAAATTCCTTCCTCCGTGAAGTTCAGAGCTGCAAACGTTCTAAATATTTCAGAGAAATTTAAAGCACTTTGGTAAGTCAATCCAAGAGACTAATCTACCTGGCCATTTCTGCAACAAATATCGGATCTCTGAATTGCCACTCCTCGCAAGAAAAAACAAAGGGAGTTCTTTTGCCACTAGGCATTCAAACACTGAGCTTGAAATTTGGAGCATTTATCCCATCGCTGGAAGGAAGCAGCCATGCCTGATATATGCTAGTTCCACAATCCTAACCTGGCATGCTATAATCAACATGACTGCCGAATCCCCCATGTCGCATAGTCTCAAACAAATACATGGAACGTAGGCCCAGCAAGGCCCAACAATCCAACTGACACGAAACAGTAGTACTCATTCACTACACAGTTCTAAATTTCTCATCTTTTCTTCAATAAAAAAGATCATCTTTGGAAATTTCTCCGATCCAAAAATGTTATCTGCTGCAACAAAAGAAACGGAATACTCCTACTCATGAAGTACTACTACTGCTATTACCAGAACCATGGAACACACAGGCAGTCAGGCACGGACCATTTACCACACGTACTAGTAGTTTTTCGTGGATCCACTCACCTCACCCCGTCCACTTGACCACTCTCACCACTGCTCTGCCACCATGGTTGGATCCAGCTACCCAAGACGTGCTCCCACCGTCGTCGTCGTCGTCGTCGTCGTCGTCAGACGTCCATTTCTCGGGCTTGTTTCTACGCGTCAGTCATGGTCATCCTCATCTCCATCCACCTCAGACGCTCTCTGATGTGGCACCTCAGAGCTAGCGTGGACACATGTCGCTGCCATCCCCCCTTGCAAAAGCGTAGTCGTAGTACAGTACGAGTAGTACTAAGTGCCACTTGCGTACTTGACGGAACGTACCCAACATGCTCCCCCAAGTGCGCTGTCTCGTTCCCCTGTCGCCGGTCGGCGCCGCCGGTGCACTAGGAATCGGCTGTCTCCGTGGCGCCGCCGGCGGCGAACCGGCGTCCAATTCTGTTCCACCGGCGGCGAGGCGCGCGGCCCCGGCCCCGGCGCCGCGCATTGGCCCGCGGCGTGGAGCGCGCGACGCGATGGCGTTGCTGCCCAGGTTCACCGCTCCGGGACACAAAACCAGTCCACGACCACGTCGCTCTCCAGCACGAGACGAGCCACGTGGCGACCACGTGACCTGGCGGGGGGGAGGGGACGAGGGGGTGGGGCCCCACCTGCCGCGCTGGGTGCACCGCACCGCACGGGCGGCGCCGGAAAGCAACGGCAACGCAGCCGCTGCACACGTCAGCGCTCGCGGCTTCGCTTCGTGGGCGCGCGGCCACGTCCCCCCGTACCCTGCAGGCCGGGCCTACCTACATGCCCATATGCCCACTACGAGCCATGCACCCATCTGGGGGCCCATCTTACCATCCTCCCTTTCTCTCTCACTCGCACACACCCCTCTCTACCTCCCTTCATTCATTGGCAGATGATGAGTACCAAACTCATGGATTTATTGTTTGCTTTATACTTATAGTTATAATAAAAAAATAATTTTAGAGCTTAATTTTTAATTTTGAGTTTGTTTGTTTTGTTTTTTCACCGTAGTTTGTTTTATAATATTTGTTTTTAGCCATTAAAAACACGTATATAAAAATTATACTTATAAATATTAATAAATTATTTGAATAAATATATAAATAAGCGAAACAATGAGACTGTCAATCACTATAAATCATATAGATTGTTGCATGCATAATTTTATATTTCACCTTACTGAAACCTTCTAGAGAAAGTGTTTGACCGGAACGTAACCAGACGCTTCCAAGCCGAAGAAGAAAAACGATAGAAATCAAAAGGCAGCATCAAATTGCAGCATGGATCGATGATAGTGATCAGGAAGTAGAGTAGACAAAAGCGTACAACACAAGCACCCACTTGACGAGCCCAACAAGTTGGGCAGGCAGAAAGAGAGGAGCAACCAAGCAGCACGGCAAGACAGTCATCGGATGCTCCTATCCATCGCTGTGGATTAGCGCCGCCCACATCACCCCCCATGTACTTACTCTAATCTAATCTACTCAGCTCGCCTGGTCCACACGGCCAAAATCTCCACCCGGATCTCGCTTAACCGAGTCGTCATTACACTCGAAGCATCCATCCATCGATTACAAATTAATCCCCTCACTAATCTAATCCACCTCTGTACGCTAATTAAACTATAGTCTCGTTCACATTAGGGGGGTTCGTTAAATGTGGCTGCTTAATTAGGCGCTAATCACTCCCACCCATGCATGTGCTGTGCCCGTGTAATTAAACAACCACACAACATAGTACTACATTAGTACCCAGACTTTGATTAATTATCATCCGGTCGAGATTAATTAGGCAGTTTAGGAAGAACGCGAGCCAATGCGATGGTTCGGCGTGTGCAGGTTGTCCGGGATGCGCCCCAACCGCGATGGCTTCTCTGACCCCTCGTCGACGAACAAGGCTGGGAAAATTAATCACAGTACAAAAAAATAATGATCGATGCAAAATTAATTTAGGCATCCGGCACATCTTCAGACTTGAGTTCATTTGTTGTGCTTTAAATTAATAAATGGCTGTCGCAATCTGCGGCCGAGATCGATGTGAATGCTAGTTTAGGTGAGTAGCTAGCTAGTGGCTCGATCGGCGTATGAACGGAATTTGCACTTTGAATTTGGCGAAATGGTTACAATATTCGAGTTATTAACCGACATACTAGTAGAGATGAGCATTTGAAAAATGGGCCAAATCTTCTTCGCGATCGAACCGATTGTTCGAGGCGGTGGCACGCATGGCCTTCCCGCGCTTCCCGAGTCAAGCCGGTGGCGGTCAAGTTCAGACACGAACCAACATCAAAAAATTTTTGCTGGAAGTTCGTACATCTAGGCAGGCGTGCAGTGATTATTTTACGGTTAAGTGTGAGACGAGTGGCAGTTTAATCAGTTAATTTCCCGGCTTAATCGCCAGGTTAACCCCGTCAAGCCCGAGAAATGGACGAGCATTTCACACGCCGTGACACCGACTCCGACATCGCACTCGCAGTCTCTCACTGCCTCCTCTCTCTCTCTCTCTCTCTCTCTATCTTATCGCCTCGATCGCCAGCCTCGAGCGACACGCGGAGCGCGGCGGCAGCCGCCGCGTGTGACGCGTCGCGCCCTCGCGGCATCCTGCCTCGCGCGGCACCGCCGCGCGGCGCGCTCCAGAGCGCGCGCGGCGTCGCACGGCGCGGGTCCCTCCCCGCCCGCTCGCGGACACCGTTGCGCCCGCGCGAGCCAGGCACGCACCGGAGACATCGGACACCGTCACACCGATCGATCTGAGCGCCGAGCAGACGACGACGTTGCTGTCATTACTGGCGTTTTCGAGTGGAAGCCAAGAAAAAAGACAAACACCTCTGAATTTTCATCACATTGCCCTTATCTCGCTTTTGCCGATCTTGATCGGAATTGTGCCCAAATCCACCAATCAGAGCTAACGACGATGGAATTAGAATATGTTCCTCCATTAATCTGGTGCATTCTGTTTTTGTGCACACTACATATGATGATTATTGATCATTACTGGTTTGGATCATTTTAGCTAGAATCTCTGATGAATAATTGGGGCTTCTCTTAAGCCGTGCACATTATTGGACGCCACGAACCAAAGCTAGCCGAATTATTGGGCGCCCACGAACCGCACATGTGGGATGTCTCCCCCGTTCGCCGATCTGACGGCCGGATGCGCGTCGGCGAGAGGATCCGACGGCTGGGATGGCCTCCATGGCTCGCGTTACACCGCCCCGAGCTATAAATGCGGTTCGAGCCATCCACCCGGCTCTCCCACTGTACGCAACGCTTCCCACCACCTCCTCCTCCACCACTGCCTTCGCGTCGACCTCCCCTGAAGAATCGGAAATTACAGATAGGTCCTCGGATCGAGCAGTCTGATATCTTCGAGGGGGTTTGCTGCAATTGTTGTGTTCGTCGGCGGTGAGAGAGATGGGGATCTCCAGCATGCCGGCGCCGAAGGATAGCCTGGTGCTGTACGTGCTCTACAACGCGGTGGTGTCGGTGGCGGCGCTGGCCGGAGTGGTGCGGGCGGCGCTGGTGTTCCTGGGACTCCCCGCGCCGCCATCGCTGCTGCTGCTGCTCGGCGGCGAGGAAGGGGAGGACGCGGCCGTGGCCGTCTCGGTCTCCGCGGCGGCGGCGGTGGGGCCCAGCCTGGCGGACACGTTCAGGGCGAGGTTCCGCCCGGCGCGGTTCGGTCGTCGGCGCTGCGGCGGCGGCGCGACGGCGGACTGCCGCGTCTGCCTGGTGCGGTTCGAGGTGGAGGCGGTGGTGAACCGCCTCCCCTGCGGCCACATCTTCCACCGCGCCTGCCTCGAGACATGGCTCGACTACGACCACGCCACCTGCCCGCTCTGCCGCTCCCGCCTCCTCCCCCTCGCCGCCGATTCGTCGCCGTCGCCGGCCGCCGCCTTGGTCCGGACTTAGCGAGGGGATTCGATTCGATTCGATTCGCCGCCGAGTCGCCCCGCGCCGGCTACGCGCCACCGTCTCCGGGTGGCCTCCCCGTGTGTGGGCGTAGGAAACTAGAGAGCTTTTTTCTTTCTTTCCTTCCTTTTTTTTTCACTTTCATCCCTCACTTTTCCCTTTTTTCCGTTTCGGACGGTTTGTGCCTGTACCGTGTAAATACCTCGCAGCAGAGAGTGCTCCTACGGGTGTAGCACTTTTGTGAGCTTTGTGTATAAACCTTCTCGGAATAGCAACAAAAAAAAAGAAGAAAATCTTGAAAAAAATTGCATTTACACTGTAATTTATCTATTTAATTTCATGCAGATGATATCCTGGTATATGTACCAGGAGAAAGAAACAAAAAACAGTGGAGAAATGAATTGGGGTTTCTTCCGGAGAAACGGAAGGGGAAATGATAGAGTAATGGGGGTCAAGTGGATGACGGGGTTGGTCGAATTGCTGATGAGTTCTTTTTTTTTTTTTGTGATGAGAAGGGGGAGACAAGGCGCTGAAAGGCACGGCAGCGGGAGCGGTTGTTTATGCGCGCGGGTCACATGGATACGTGGCTATCAACGTGGGGCCCACCCCCACCCCCACCCCCACCCCACCCCGCGTGCGTCCGCATCGCCGCTGGCACATGCGCGCCCCCAACCTTATTCTTTCTTCCTCCTCGCCGCTCGGCTCATCCCCATCTCTTCCCGGCAAAGCATGATCCATTGTTTGGGAGCTTTGAGATTCTAATAAGCAAACGATGAGCAGCTAAATATTTACTAACAAGAAACTAGAAGTATTGGGTTTTTTTTGTCTATGGCTTGTTGTTCTTTTATGGATTTTTATAACAATAAAATTTTAAAATCTTGATGGGTTCCAAAATGTTTTGGGAGCTGAAGATTTTGAAAGAAACTACGATTGAAACTTCTCAAACAAGGGCTATATAACCCCAGACAATCCTCTTGGATCTTATATTTATAGGGTCTTAGAAAGTCTCGGATATTGGTTTTATGCATAGGGTTTATTGATCGAATTTTGATTTTATGTATAGGGTTCGCTGATCGAATACTGCTTGGGAGCGGTAATCTGCGACAAAATTGCTCTTGATTATCACTCGAAAATCAATAAATTAAAACCAGTAAAATTCAAATAATTTTTGCTAAAAGATTGAATTTCGGTTCAGTTCTAGAGGTTTTGTCACTTTCGTGATTGCTGCTCGAAAATTGACGAAAACCACTGAAATTCAGATAATTCTTACTAGAAGATTGAATTTTAGTAATTCTTTGTAATAATGGCGATGGTTTACCGAGTTGTTTTCCGATGCGGGCCGGAATGAATCAAACAAAAACGTAAATACCAATTGGTGGTTTTACGAACTTTGCTCATGTCAGATATAGATAATCACATGATACTTTAATTAGGAAGGCCGGTACTTCGTTTCAAAATATCCAAAATTATATTTTAAAACTGAGTACCTAATTGTACATTTTTTTTAGATTCACAGATGGTGAGATGGTAGATGCTTTGGTTGCAACTTGCAAGCAGCCTTGATCCTATCGCGCGCTTTGCATGAGAAATGCTTCGGGTGATTTTTTAAAAAAATCTGCTTATTAATAGGATTTAGTAATAGCAAATATTTAAGATGCTCTCTTTACTACTGTTCACTAATATGTAAGTCTAAGAGTAATTAAGACATAATATATGTCAGTTAGTCGTAATGCATAGAACCCATGTCCAATAGCAAGGAGGTGCTCCAGTATATACGCACGTACTAGCAGCAATGGTCGTTGTCGAACCAAGTTTGCAAGTTTGTTGCGACGTCGAATTCAGGTTGACATCTACGACTTGTCCAGCGTCAGCGTCGGCCGATCGTACGGCCTACGCAGCTGTAAACTGGCGATAAGTATTGTGTGCATGGCATCTCAAAGAGAAGCGAAACGGTATTTTTGCAGGCACAGTATTTATGTATGCAGCCGAAAAATGCTGCTGCTGCCGCTGTCTATTGTGTGAGCTGCAAAGCTCGTTTTGCTCACTCGTTTTCCATGTGTGCAATTGAATTTGTCAGCAGTTTGTGAAGAAAATTGCTGGAACGAGTTCCAACAACAATGATGTTATGGCAGAAAAATATGAGAGTAGTTTCTATGAAACCATGGAATTTTGATTAAAGCACTTTTGGTTTTATGCATACATTCCACGGGGGACATGGGCAATATAAGGAGACGATGTTGCTGACCTCGGTCAGGAGAAGAAAACGATGTTGATGACATGCTGCCTTGCGTCACTGCGGCCTGAAGATCCGTGTGTTCTTCCGTGCGAATTGCGGCCGATTTGTTAACAGATTCAGACATGTAAGCTGAGTTCAGCGGCAGAAGGAAGAACCTAGGAAGGCGTTCTCACTTTTTCATCTTTGTCAAGGGCTACCTTCGTTTCATATTATAAATTATTTTAATTTTTTAGTTAATTTTTTTAAAGTTTAATCAAGTTTTTAAAGAAATATAGCAACATTTTAAATACAAAACAAATATATTATCAAAATATATTAAATATTGATTTTAATTAAACTAATTTTATGTTATAGACATTGTTAAATTTTTCTATAAACATGATCAAACTTTAAAAAGTTTGACTAAAAAAGTCAAAGCGGCTTATAATATGAAGCGGATATAGTAGGAGTAGTCCCTTTCTCACCAATATATGACTTTTTAACATTAATTTTATACTCCTGGCTCACCAATATACGACGTTTTTAACACTATTTTATACTCTTTCATTTAGTCTTCAGCCCCTGTAAGCATAAGCAAAAATTTAAACTTTAAAACTTAATTTTAAGTTGATTTTAGGATTTTTTCTATGTAGTTTATTCTTAAAAATTTACTTTTTTTTATGAACCGGCACTAGAATGTGTTAATTTCATTGAATAGAGTAGAAATAAAATTGTACAAGTATAAACCTATACAGGAAAAAGAAAAGAAAAAGTTAGGCTATGGTAAAAGATCATATAGTCCTTTGGCTCCCGTCAGAGCCCAAGTCTTAGCCTCCTCATTGATCTTGGCCACCAGATTTGCTACTGAGAGTTCTTTGTGCCTAAAGACTCTCTGGTTCCATTCTTTCCAGACCTCCCAGACCGTTAGGAGGATCAGGGTGCACAATCCTTTTTTGGGCACCCTCTTGGTGGTGGCTAGCCCTGTCCACCATTCATGTACCGTCGCAGATAGGTTTCAATTTTTCGGTTTTGATACGTTCATGGGAGGTACAGGATTCCCCCAATTCTCTTTGTGTACCTGCATTCCACGAGGAGCTGGAAAGCCGTCTCTGAGGTATGCCTATAGAGCTCGTAGTAGGTGTTGTTCGGCCATCCGCGAGTCACCAACCGGTTAGATGTCCATACTCTACCAACCAGGCAAAAATTTTACACTTTTTAGGTTCCCAAGGCTTCCAAATAATCGCTCTATAGTTTGTATTGGTTAAACCAAGGAAGTGCGCTTTGTAAGCTGACACCGCCGTGTATTTCCAGTGATTTATGAGCTTCCAAATGACCTGATCTGTCTCGTTGACAGTGAGCTGCAAAGCATTTTAGTTTTAATTTGCTAATATTGTGTACATATAAATTTTATTTATATATTATTGTATTCTTTTAATCGTTAATAAGCCGCTTCGTTTATAAGTTATGAGGCTGTAAAAACATCACGATATTAATGAATGGTGGGAGTAGTGACCCACAAATTCTCCATGGACTCTCACTGAGATGCAGTTACTGAACCAATCAGGAATGTATGACTCTCTAAACACTCATATAACCAACTCTCTAATTAATTTGGCAAGTCAAACTCGTTGCTAACTCCAACAATCTCTCCATCTATCCTCTCCATTATGAGTTTATGATATTGGGACCCATATGTCAGCCTCATACCCTTTCTTCTTCTTCTCTTTCTCCCCATCTTCCTCTTCTCGCATTGGTGGCGCCGACTCCATCCTCCTTCTATGGCGATGGCTGGCGCCACCAAGCAGTGCCTCCAGCTGCCCCACTTGTCCCCTCTCCTCCGCCTCCGTCTCCACCCCGCAACCACCGTGGTCATCACCGCGCCCAAGTCCATATCGACTACTTCCCCGAGGCCGGCATGCCCACTTGTGGCGCCCCAAACTATGCCAGTCTAAGGATATGAACTGGCATAGGTTGAAGGTCATATTATTATCTGTGATTACAGTACCAGTCTCAGGATACATAAGCTGGTACTCACAGAATAATAGTGAAAATCAGAATAACAAAGTTTTATTAAAACACTGAGGGAGGTCTTGTGGATATTATGGGTCCGTATACCCTCATAGCTGGCTTATCCGACTGGCTATAGGGGATAGGTTATGATTCATGAATATGTAATCGGCTTAGGACTTAAGTGTCACGTTACCTTGTGTAATAAGGAACAATTTATAGTCCTGAGTCGGGAGTATTATGGAGTCCGATACCGTATGTATTTAGGTCTCCGACTTGTGAGCCTACTCTCTAAACCTATATAAGAAGGGTAGGACGTCCCTTGAGGGATAGAGGTGGTTGAAAGAGAGAGACAGATAGATTGAAAGAGATCGACATAAGAGAAAAGAGATCAAGAGATCAATAAACCACTCGGTGGATCTAATCCCCGAAACAGGAGTAGAGTATTACTTCTTTATAGAAGGCCTGAACCTGTCTAAATCCCTTTGCACACTAACCCATCGTGTTTGGCGCTTGACTGCTACCCTCAATTTTTTATTGCTGAAACCAAGTTTCGACAGTTGGCGCGCTAGGTAGGGGACACTACGTCAAGTTCTCTTCTTCATCTCGCCGACTAGCGCGATGGGATCTTCATCAGGCATCGACAACTTCGCCTTCCCTCCGGGGCAGGCGTTCCGCTTCGGCAGCCTCGACTTCATCACCGACAAATTCGGCAAGATTTCTCTCCTTGACTCGGACACGAACCAGTCGGGAGGGGAAAACCACTCGGCGCCGTTCGGGTTACCAAACGACACTGTAATCCACCACAATCTTCTATCTTCCGAGTTGGAATCGATCCAATTGGGAGAATCTTCTTTATCATCTTCATGCTGTGGTCCGAGCTCCAGGGAAATTGCCGTCATGATTCAACTGCTCGGGTCGTGCTCATCTACTAAGAACGCTGATTACCTCAGCTCTTCCGACTTCGACGACCTCTACGACATCTCCACAGACTAACTCAACGACTCCGACTTCGACAAGGACTACAATCCAATGTTCTGCAACGTTCTCATGGCCGAAGTAGCCGAGACTGACTCAGCCATGGCCCGTAGGGTTGCAAAAGAGGAACGAGCCAAGTTCGAAGAGGAGCGCAAGTGTATGGAGGATGAAAACAAGCGCAAGGAGGAGTAGCTCAGGCAAAAAGAAGCCGACAAGAGAAAATGAGATCTGAGGGCGGCTGGACGCTCCGCTCACGAGGCCATACTCCAGACCTGAGTTGGCAACGCCAACATCTTCCTCACGCCTCAACAGAACGCGGTCACTGCCCTCACCCTCATCGACACTGTCATCGAAGTGGCACCCCCTGCGGAAACACCGATTCTAGACAAAGTCAAGACTATCGTCGCAGCCACAGCCACCGGCACTCCCACGGGATCCGCGCGGAGAGCTACCGAGTTCATTGCCGAGACACCCAAGGGCAGTCGCCTACCACCGATGCGATCCAAAGACTACCGAAGACTCGAGCTCAGCAAGACACTTGCCAAGTCCAAAGACCCTCGTTATTACGCAACGTGGAAGCATCAAGATCAATCGGCCGACTCTCATGAGAGGGGTCACGGCCGGCCACCCGTCCATGATCGGGTTCGTTATGGCAATAACTCCAACTACCAGAGCAGCTCTCGAAGGCCCCCACTGAGTGACTTGAGGGAGGTACTCGACTGGCGCTACCGTGCGCGCAACAGACCCTATTATGAAGACCGAAGGAGATCACCCGACAACTTTGACGATGGAGTACCCGCGTTCACTCGGGACCTGCGTTGAGTGGATTGGTCGAGTGGATTCAAGCCCACTGGGATTGACAAGTATGACGGCAAAACCGACCCCGAGTCATGGTTAACCGTTTACACCTGTTAACGACGAAATTTGGTAAATCATGCATTGGATTCAGAGTTAAAGCCAAAGCCGATTGAAGGAGATAAGCGATTACAGAAAACGGAGTATGAATCGGCTGCAAGCCAAATCGGCTACGGTGTGCATCGGCTGAAACAGAATCGGACAAGGATAGCCGATGTAGCCGATTCCGATAAGGAGATGGCAGGATCATTGTCGGGTTCGGTTGGTGTGCTTCATGAGGATTGCCACGTGCGGATTGAGTCCGAAGAAGGCAATTGTATCTATTAATTAGAATATTTGTTAGTTTCCTTTTATCTTTAGGAAAGTGTGTTTAGTGTCCTTTAAGGACTTTATGTTTTTCTTTTATCTTTACGAAAGTTTCTTTCTTGTCCTACAAGGACTAGTATCTTCCCATGGGTATAAATATGTACACCCGGGGTTATTGTAATCTATCAACTCTTGATCAATGCAATTCGGCGCATCGCCACCTTTTACTCTGTTACGGTTTATTTATCAACCGGCGGAATTTGGCACCTGACGCGGGGCTGCATCGGCTGTCGATCTCCGGCGAAGGGGTAAGTCCAATGTTCCGTCGGTTCAGGCAATTGTATCATCTACGTCGGCGTCGTTCAAGGCTGCATCAGTACATTCGACCTCTTGGATTGCTCTGGTTTGGATAATATATTTGCCTGGCTATTTATCATATGTCTTATGTTAATCTAGTATTAGCATCTCGATTTAGTTTTATCGGCTGCTTCTCGTTTTAGGGTTTCTGCCGGTATCGGCTAAATCGTTTTGCTAGATTAGATTAGCCTAGGCATCTACCACCCTGAAAATCAGTCAAGGGCTTGATCATCTAGATACCGTGTTTCTTTACATACTTAGTGCTGCATCAGTTGAGTTTGACCTACTAAGTCGTGCTTAGAACCATGAATCTCTAGCCTGCTTTTTGATTGCCGATAAGGGTTTCATCGGGGTTTCAGCCGATGAGTTATCTGGACGTTGCATCGGCTTATAAGGATTGTATATAAGTTGAATTTAGCCGATGACAATAAAGGTTTCACTATTTAATCTAATCTTGTGGATTTTATGGCATTGGATCTATGTTAGATTCACTTCATCGGCTATGCTATGAATATATATAATCTCTCTCTTGAGGTGTTTTTAGACATAAGTGATTTATACTGCCTCGGCGCCCTGTCCGATCTATCCCAATCACTTAGTTTAAATATATTTTGAGATTTAGATTATGTATCATTGATATCTACAACCGATCGAGTACATCTAACTTTCGTTTCACTTTATCGAGTCATTGCCGATCTATTGCATGTTACATCAGCCGATTGGTTTCTACTGGATCATATTATTGCTATATTATCATCAGCCGATTGTCTCTTTGTCATTATTTACATCACGTGTCAGAATCTACATTGAACACATAGCCGTTAGCTCAAAACCCTATCGCTATCGGCTGTTATCAGGATCGGCTGGAAGTACTATGTCGTCTATGTTGGCCGATCGGTTATCTGATCTGCTATTTGTATATCTTGTCAGTTGCGGGATCAAACTGACTGGCACGCCTGCATCTCACCAAGATTTGGACCTGTACTGGAGCTAAGCAGATCTCCTAGGCCAGTGTGTGTTTTTTGCATCAACAACACCCTCGCCATCCGCGTAGCAGGAGGTGACAGCAAGGCCATGGCAAACTACTTGCCCGTTGCTCTAGCCGACTCGGCCAGAAACTGTCTCACAAACTTACCAAGAGGTTCAATTGATTCGCGGAGCGAGCTACGGGACCACTTCATCGCCAATTTCTAGGGCACTTTTGAAAGGCCCAGGACCCACTTCGATCTTTACAACATGATTCAAAAGCCCGACGAGTCATTGAAAGACTACATTCGGCATTTTTCGAAAACGAAACAAGATCCCCGACATCACCGACAACGTCATCATAGCCGCATTCCAGAAAGGCATCCGCGATGAGTTGCTGATCGGCAAATTCAGATGTAAGCCTCCAAGGACGGTCAAGAAGATGTTCGAGACAACCAACTCCTACGCCAAATCGGACGATGCAATTAAAGCCTCACGACAGGACAAGCACGACAAGCAATCCGGGAGTAACTGGCGCCCCAAGAAGGACAACGGCAACGGCAATGGCAATAACGGCCAAAAAGATCACAAGCGTAAGCCCGAGGATCTGGTCGCCACAACGTCAAGCTACCAACAACAGCGTCCCCGAGTCGCCGCCTACGACAAGATCATGAACGCCCAATGCACTCATCACCTGAATCACAAGCACGCGGCCAAAGATTGTTTCATCTACAAACAGTTCGCCGAGCAATATGCAAGTCAATTACACCAGAAGCCGTCAGATGGAGCCGGCACTTCAGGAACCAAGAGGGACGACCCAACTGGTGGCTCAGAGCCTTTTCAAGATTACAGGGTCGAGTTAAACCACATTTTTGGAGGACCACTAGCGTACGAGTCGAAGAGGAAGCAAAAGCTGACCGACAGAGAAATCAATGCTATACAACCTGAAGTCCCACATTACTTACGATGGTCGGAGGTGGCTATCACGTTCAATCGCTCGGATCACCCTGACCGAGTGGTTCACCCGGGGCGGTATCCCCTGGTACTAGACCCGGTGGTTCGCAACGTCAAGCTCAAGCGTGTCCTCATCGACAGCGGTAGTGCCCTCAACATCCTTTTCGCCAAGACTCTGGACGAGATGCAAATCCCGAGATCAGAATTGAAGCCGAGTTCAGCCTCTTTTCACGGAGTCATCCCAGGGCTGTCATCTACGCTACTCGGGCAAATCACCCTTCCAGTCACCTTCGGCACTCGGGAGAATTTCCGGACAGAGAACATCAGCTTTGAAGTTGCCAACTTCGAAGCAGCTTATCACGCAATCATTGGAAGACTTGCGCTTGCCAAGTTTATGGCTGTCCCGCACTACACCTACCTCATGATGAAGATGCCCGGTCCCAATGGAGTCATCTCCCTACACAGCGACGTCAAGAAAGCCTTCACCTGCGACAAGGAAAGCTGCGACATGGCCCAAACTCGTGAGAGATTACTCGGTCAACAAGAAATCCGACTGGCTGCATCAACATCAGGCGAAGGCGAGATCCCAGCAAAGAAGATAACCAAGTCGGGAGAAGGCGACGCCAAGACAAAGAAGATTCCCCTTGATCCCTCTGATCCTTTCAAAACTGCTGTAATAGGCGTCGAGTTAGATCCCAAATAGGAAAGCGTGCTCGTCACCTTTCTACAAAACAATAAAGATATATTTGCTTGGAAACCGTCTGATATGTCGGGTATTCCTAGAGAGGTGATCGAGCACTCATTAAATGTTAAAGAGGACGCGAAACCTATAAAGCAACGACTCCGCCGTTTTGCTCAAGATCGAAGGGATGCTATCAAGGAGGAACTCGCCAAGCTCTTAGCGGCTGGATTCATCAAAGAAGTTTACCACCCCGACTAGCTGGCCAACCTGGTTCTGGTTCGGAAGAAGACAGGACAATGGTGCATGTGTGTATACTACACCAATCTCAACAAATCTTGTCCCAAGGATCCCTTTGGATTGCCCTGTATTGATCAAATCGTCGATTCAATAGCCGGCCGTGAGCTTCTGAGCTTCTTGGATTGTTACTCGGGATATCACCAAATCAGCTTGAAGGAGTCCGACTACCTGAAGACATTATTCATTACCCCATTCGAAGCTTATTGTTATATCACGATGCCTTTTGGCCTCAAGAACGCCGGAGCTACTTATCAGCGTATGATCCAGAGATGCCTTCAGAGTCAACTCGGGAGGTACGTGGAAGCTTACGTCGACGATGTCGTCATCAAACCAAACAAAAACAGGATCTGATCGCTGATTTAGAAGAGACTTTCGCAAATATTCGGGCCTTCAGAATGAAGTTGAACCTGAAGAAGTGCACTTTTGGCGTGCCGTCAGGCAAGCTACTCGGCTTTATGGTGTCTCATCGTGGTATTGAAGCCAATCTAGAGAAGATCAACGCTATCCGGAATATGAAGCCCCCGAGTACCCAGAAGGATGTCCAAAAGCTTACCGGTTGTATGGCGGCGCTGAGCCGATTTGTTTCCAGACTTGGTGAACGAGGCTTGCCCTTTTTCAAGTTGCTCATGAAGACCGACGAATTTCAATGGACCTCGGAGGCCCAGAAAGCTTTTGAAGACTTCAAGGAATTCCTCACAACGCCACCCGTGTTGGCGTCACCTCACCCTCAAGAACCTTTGTTGCTCTACGTTTCCGCAACCTACCAGGTGGTCAGCACGGTCTTGGTCGTCGAACGCGAGGAGGAAGGACGAGCTCAAAAAGTTCAAAGGCCGATCTACTTCGTCAGCGAGGTGCTGACCAGATCCAAAACATGTTACCCCTAGGTACAAAAATTGCTATATGGAGTCCTAATTACCGTCAGGAAGTTGGCCCATTATTTTCAGAGTCACTCGGTTACCGTGGTCACGTCTTTTCCACTTGGCGATGTCATCCACAACCGGGAGGTTACTGGGTGCATCGCGAAGTGGGCCTTAGAATTGATACCGCTGGATATTACCTTCAAAGCTAGAATGACTATGAAATCTCAAATCTTGGCTGACTTTGTGGCCGAGTGGACCGAGTGTCAAGAAGATGTACCTAGGGAGGAGCTGCAATATTGGACCATGCATTTTGACGGATCTAAATGAGTCACCGGCTTGGGAGCAGGAGTTGTCTTGATTTCCCCGACTAGCGAGAGGCTACGGTATGTTCTTCATATACACTTTCCTGCCTCACACAATGTCGCCGAGTACGAAGCTTTGCTTCACGGCCTACGACTTGCTGTGTCACTCGGCATACGACGGATGGTTATACGAGGAGATTCCCAGTTGGTGGTAAATCAAGTAATAAATGATTGGTCCTGCTTAGACGATAATATAGCAGCCTATCGACAAGAAGTTCGCAAGCTGGAGGACAAGTTTGACGGTCTGGAGTTATCTCATGTTTTAAGGCACAACAATGAGGCGACAGATGAATTGCATAGTTTGGGTCCAAGCGAGAAGCAGCCCCGACTGATGTTTTTGTAGAACATCTTTATGAACCGACTGTTGATAAAAAATCAGTTGCCAATGAAGAAGTTACAAAACAAATCGCCATGCTCGACGCCGACTGGAGGACGTCGTTTATCAATTTTCTGACTCGGCAGGAGTTACCGGAAGACCGGGATGATGCAGAGCGAATCCAACATGGCAGTCAGAGTTATGTCATGGTTGATTCGGAGTTGTACAGAAGAAGCCTGTCTTGAGTTCTGTTAAGGTGCGTTCATGCCTGAGGAGGGACGACAATTGTTGCAGGATATTCACTCGGGAATTTGCGGCAGTCATGCTGCAGCACATACTATTGTGGGCAAGGCCTATAGGCAAGGTTTTTTCTGGCTCACGGTGGTCTCCGACGCTGACAAGGTGGTCCGCAAATGTGAAGGATGTTAGTTCTTCGCTCGGCAAATACATGTTCCCACCCAAGAATTACGAACAATCCCATTGTCATGGCCTTTTGCGGTCTGGGGCTTGGACATGGTTGGTCCTTTCAAAAAAGCTCCAGGAGGATTTACACATCTATTTGTCGCAATCGACAAGTTTTCCAAGTGGATTGAGGCTAGACCTATTGCTACAATAACTGCGGATAAGGCGCGAGATTTTATTTTAAATATTGTGCATCGGTTTGGTGTTCTGAACAGGATTATAACCGATAATGGGACTCAGTTCACTGGCGGCATCTTCAAAGACTTTTGCGAGGATTTTGGAATCAAGATTTGCTATGCATTGGTGGCACACTCGAGAAGCAATGGACAGGTTGAACGCACCAATGGTATGATTTTTCAAGGTATCAAGGCCCGAGTGTTTGATAGGCTAAGTCCTACGCTGGAAGATGGGTCCAAGAGTTGTCTTTGGTATTATGGTCGTTGCGAACTACGCCCAGTCGGGCTACTGGCCAATCACCTTTCTTCTTGGTTTATGGGGCTGAAGCAATGTTGCCGAGTGAGATGGAGTTCAAATCTCTTCGAGTTCGCAGTTTCAATGATGAACGACATGATCAAGATCGAGTTGACGATCTGACCCGACTGGAAGAGGCTCGTGAGGCTGCATTAGTTTAGTCGGCAAGGTATCTTCAAGGACTTCGACATTATCATAATCGAAACGTTCAGTCACGAGCTTTCATTGTGGGCGATATGGTTTTGCGGAAGATTCAGACTAAAAAGGACATACATAAGTTATCTCCATTATGGGAAGGACCTTATATAATCGTTGAGGTCACTCGGCCAGGAGCATATCGTTTGAAGCGCGAAGATGGGACCATGGTGGAGAATTCTTGGAATATTGAGCACCTTCGTCGATATTATACTTAGACTTATGGTATCATGTTTTTCTCGACTGCCGACTTCAAGTGAGTTACCTTCTTGAGTTGTCAGTCGAGGGTTATGAATATCAATAAAGTGTGAAGTTTCTTATCAATAATGACTTGTTCATACTTGGTTTATCATTGTTTAGTGTTCTGGTTTGAGGTAAGCAAATAAGGATTGAAAATTTTTTGATGGCTTAATCAAGTCTAGGCTTGGTGACAGTTGGACGAAAATTTTTTAAGAAATTAAATGCGAAGACTCAAATTAGGGCATAAGCATAAATAAGCTGAGAATTTACAAGTTAGATTACAATAGTGATTTACATCGAAGAAGGCATCCCTAGAAGTTTTCAATTACATCAGCAGCAATTTTCTTGGCCGACTCCTATGCTTCATTGATCAGCTCCAAGGCTTGCTCATCAGAAGTGCCGTCTGCAAAGCTATCCCCTATAGAGTTTATGTCTACTCGAGGATAGAGCGACTTCGTCATCGCCAGGGTTTGACTTGCACTCATGACAGTAGCTTCAGTAATATTCTCTATGTACTTTTTTGGAGCCGTCCTGAGTTTATCGAAGATTTCTACAACATCCATAGAGCTTGTCCCGAGGCTGTTCTCATAGAGTGCTGACAATATTGGCGTAGCTGCATTGGCGATGTCATCTCTGACTCTTTCGGCTCTTCGGACTTTTTCAGCAAAGACTTCAAATTGAGCATGGGATTTAATCTTATTAGCTACAAGTTTGATATGATTCAGATTACATGAATAACCAAGATCAGATAGATCAAGGAGTATGAGTTTCTTGAGTTACCTTCAATTTCTTCTAAAGCTTTATCTTTGTCAGATTCAAGTTTGGCATTATCAGTCTCTGCTTTCTTTAGCTGAGCCTTGAGGGATTCGATCTCGGATAAATTGGCTACAACATGAAGAGCTAGGGTTATTGGAGTCGAATGGATTAAACAAGGATAGATGAGCTAGTTTCTATTACCTCCGATTGAACCGCGAAGTTCCAGGTTCATATCTCGAAGCTTATTGATTTCTTCCCGAAGGACAACTTCCCTGGCTGCAGCCTCTTCTTTGGCTTCCTTGAGGTCTTGCTGGATGTTTTCCAAGGAGTTGACATGGGGCACAAGCTTCTCTAGAGTATCTGACTTGTCCTGTGAACAACGATATATTCTCTGCATTATGAAGACTGAGTTAGTTGATTATAAAAGATTATGCAATTGAGATATGGGGAATTTGCCCTTACGTTCATTAGTAGGGTGGCTTCATTGAGGCTAGCAACAGGCATATCGCGTTCTTCAGTTTCTTTCTGTTTGTTTAATACGATGCCTTGTTTTTTGCCTTCGGCATCATGCCACTCAATCTTGATTGGAGGCATTGACGCTTCTGTGGACTTCAATTGGATAACTTCTTCTTCTTCGGCTGTTTGATTTAAGCATGATGAATAAATATGGAAGTCAGAAGATGCATTTGAGACAAGAGTCTGTTGATTATTGAAGTTTACCTGTTGTCACTTCAGAACGATTTTCTCGAGTGGCAGCATCCCTGGTTGTTTGGACCTTGGTTGATGAGGGATCTTCAGCTGGAGCTTCTTGACTGGTTGGGACTTGCTCTCTCCTGTCTGACTGGTTTCCAGTCGGGCTAGCTTGACTGGCAGTCGGGGGCTCTTGATCAGGAATAGCCTTGCTTGGGAGAGGGTTCTGGGACCCTTGTTCTGTGGATTTTGGCTTCTCAGGCGTTGTGGATGGACTTATTTTTTCTGTTTGCCAGGTGGGATCTATGTCCTGAGGTTTTCTGCAGAAGAAGATAAAGATGATTAAGATGGAATCAAACGAGTTTTCAACGAGAAGATAAATTTGGTTGTGAGAAGGATACCTGTTGGATTTTCTGATTTTTGGAGCAGATCTCGTGGATGGTCTGGGAGAGCTTATGTTCGCTGTCGGGGTTTGTATTTCCTCGATTTCTTCGTCCGAGTCATCTACAACCAGTTTCCTTTGCTTGCAAGCACGTTTGCTGGTCTCTTCAACGGCTGCAGCTCGTTTGCTTTTAGCTTGAGGTTTGATCTTTGGGCCGCCAGTCGGTTTCTTGGTAGTCGGCTGGGCTGGTATATCTTCGTGATACACTTTGTACAGCCGAGAGATAATCAGAGCATTTGCCTGCAAGTAATATTCTTAAGATACATCGAAGAGTATGGACATATTGAAAAATGATTCATGATGCAGAGTCTACTTACCGGAGGAGGAGGTCGATGAAGATTGAAAGGAATAACCGGCAGCTTATTGCTATAATCCACTGCAATTCCAGAAGAGAAGATTTTGTACATACGAGTGCACAAGACCTGGAAATTCAGGGATTCACGGTCCTCCCGATTGGGGTCACTCTGGCCTTCGTATTCAAATGCGGGCTTAGACCTTTCTTTGATTGGAGCCAGTCGGCACTTGATGAAGTGCCAAGTGATCTGTTCTCCTTGGAGACCCTTATTCTTCATTTCAAGGATTTTAGCTAGGAGGTTGTTAGCTTCTATCCAATCTTGATCTTCTGGCAGAGTGTTCCAGTTGGCTCGTTGGATTGGTGGGAGACCAATGAAGTCGGGCAAACTGGGGGCTGGCTTTGAGATATACAACCAGTTCGCATGCCAGTCCTTGTTAGAAGATTTTAGGGGAAGAGGAAAGTAGTGTTTGCGGAGAGTACCGCGGAGTTGAAATCCGGCGCCACCAACAACGCAAGGGTTATCTTTGGTTGGGTGTGCCTTAAGAGAGAACATGCGGCGGAAGAGGTTGAAGTGAGGATAGATACCTAAGAAGGCTTCGCACACATGGATGAAGATGGCGATGTGCATAATGGAGTTTGGGTTCAGATGATAAATTTGGAGACCGTAGTAATCGAGAATGCCACGGAAGAATTCAGAAGTGGGAAGACCAAATTCGCAATAGAAGAAGTGGGTAAAAACTACGATCTCACCAGTGTTCGGAGTTGGGAACTCTTCGCTGTATGCCGGGCGCCAGCCAATGATTTCCTTGGCAGGAAGAACTCCGTCCTTCACCATTTCCTGCAGAGTCGATTCTTTCACGTCGGACGTTGCCCATTGGTCGAAGGGGATATCTCTCTCCTCTGCCATGGATGCGGTTTGTGGGAGAGCGAATCTTGTGTTGGGAGCGAGGATTCTCGGAGGGAATGTTGGGAGCTGGATGCGCGCGGTGAATCTTGATGAAGCTTTGAGCTTCTGGATGGATGGATTTGGATGCGCTCGAGTTCTAGGTTTCCTCGGAAGAGTTTGTGAACAGGAGCGCGAAAGGGGAAATTTTCAGAAGATGAAGCGGCGGGGAAGACGACGGCGCTTCAGTGATTTTTAGGGTATCAGTAAGCTTTCTCGTATTTGGGCCGAGACCCATGAGAAGCTTACAGCCCATAATTCAGGTGTGGCCTGACACGTTCTCTAGGGACTTAAGCAGATTTGCCTTGGCAATATGCACATGTCTTATTGCCCGATGCCTTCAAAATCCTTTCATACAGCAGTTACACAACTTTTAGGAGTTGGTACGATGCAACTTGGAAGGTGACAAACAGTAAAGTTTTTTATGACTGTCCTGGTAACTTTTCTATAGGTTACAAGAGCTGTTTGGTTTTTTACAAAGCAATTGATTTTATATTAAATCAATGCTATTTTGTCACCTTGGTGTGCTTTTTTGATTAAGACCAATATTATGGCTTAGGCTATTTAATATTTTGGTCATATTTTTCAGATGATTGATAAATCTATTAAGGTTTATTAACTTAGATTTTTTGTGGTTTATACAACATATTCCTGAGGATGGACGAGTTGTATGCTTTGAGAGGACTCGGGCATAACGACTCGGATAGCAAGAACTTGCCAGTACTCGGGGTCATTATACACTACGCCTTGATTATAAGGTTATGTGTTATATAATTTTTATGATTGCCTTTGGCTTTAGGCTAGGCATTTATTTCACTCAGATGAGTATGATTATTATAGTTCTTGACTATATGCTTAGTTTGTTTAACTAAACACATAGTCGGAGGCTACACCTAATTAGGTGCATCTAGTCGATGCACCTAAGTATATATTCTTGATAATTTTTGAGATGTTTTCAGCCCTTCACAGCCTTTTTATTGGATGAAAAAGCACTCGGGAAACTTGGGCAGAGATGATGGAAGCACTCGGCGATAGAAGCACTCGGCTAAGGAGGTACTCGGCTATGTGTTATTTTGGTTCGAGGCAAAGTTATCTCATCGACTGTGAAGGTCTTAGGGGCTACTGTGGATATTATGGGTACCGTATACCCTCATAGCTGGCTTATCTGACTAGCTATAGGGGATAGGTTATGATTCATGAATATGTAATCGGCTTAAGACTTAAGTGTTACGTTACTTTGTGTAATAAGGAACAGCTTATAGTCCTGAGTCGGGAGTATTATGGAGTCCGATACCGTATGTATTTAGGTCTCCGACTTGTGAGCCTACTCTCTAAACCTATATAAGGAGGGTAGGACGTCCCTTGAGGGATAGAGGTGGTTGAAAGAGAGAGACAGATAGATTGAAAGAGATCAACATAAGAGAAAAGAGATCAAGAGATCAATAAACCACTCGGTGGATCTAATCCCCGAAACAGGAGTAGGGTATTACTTCTTTATAGAAGGCCTGAACCTATCTAAATCCCTTTGCACACTAACCCATCGTGTTTGGCGCTTGACTGCTACCCCCAATTTCTTATTGCCGAAACCAAGTTTCGACAGGTCTCATACATCCTACCGTTATGGACATACCCTAAACTGGTAGAAACATTGAAAGACTAGAAAGGCAGCGGCGGGAGCATGGAAGACAGTGGAGGAAAACATGGAATGTAAAACACTAGAAGCAGAACGGTAAACATAGACCACTGGCTCTGTTTGGGAATTAGGCCTGAATCCTCGAGAAATTGTACTCGACCTGCTCCTGAAAGTAGGCCTCGACAGAAGGGACGTGATATTCTTCTTTTAACTCTATAAATATAAATATAAGCAAGGGTGAGTACTCAAAGTACTCAGTAAGCCGAGGAAAACATGACATGCAAGGCTAAAACAAGGGGTGATGAGGTTTCATTTATAAACCTAAGACTTTTAAATAGTTTAGTTGCAAAACCCTAGTGTGTCCAATTTTAGTTTCAGAGCAAGGCTCACGCCTCACCCCAAATCCACAGGTTGCTTTGCAACAATCTGTCACAATAATCATGAGTACAAAGTCCAAACTTAACACCATGCCATCTCAGCACAAAACCAATACGGCCATCTCAGCCTAAACCAACACGACCGTGTTAGCCAAAACCACACCTTGGTGCCAAAAGACACCCCGAGTCACACAGGCTCGTTCCCAACCACGAAGGTGCCACAAAGGCAAACTCTGGTAATGGTTCCCATCCCACAAACCATTTTATTTTAAATAAGTTTAAAACAAAACTACGCTATGAGAAACACCTCACATTTGCCTATGACCGTGGGCACAACTGTTTAAACAGTTTGACTAAACTTTGTAGATGTTGCGCGTTTTACCCACATGCCATGAACACCTCGCATTACCGGACACATGTGGATCAGACATGGCTGACAAAGGAGAGCTCACTATAAGGCTTTTCCATAACCAACCCATAAATGTCCCGTGTCACACAGATGGGTGGAATCTCTCCACCAAGCATCAGGCCAAACTCAGGCCCTCATCTACCCAGGCCCCATCCTATGGACCCCGACACATCTTCACTGTAGGACATTGTCGTATACTCCACTATACCGGTGCTCCTTAATTGCCAACATGCTAGACACCTATGTTTTAGCTACTTACTCGGCCAGGGGCATCCCATTCTACCCGTGTGGTCGTACTGTCTTATGCTTGAATGAATTTCCCAAAAGAATCGGTCCTTATGGATGATGCGTAGCCAAACCACCAAGGTACTGACTCTCGCACCATCAAGTTTTATAAACCTTTTTCCATCTTAAAACCAAATCGACATCTCGCCGGGTTTTCAGATAACTAATAATATTAATATCCAAGTGTTCCCATACGACAATACAATTGTCACCTATAGGTAGTCTACTTCGGCATTTGTGAATATCGACGAAATTATGGTGGAGTTACGAAGGAAAGGGGGGTTTTTCCAAATCCTATATAATAAAAGTGCAACTACTAGGAAGATCCGACAATTCGTATTCGAGTCGTGGCCAAACAGTGCATCCTAAAATATGCAATTTGGCAAACAAAATACTTAGCAAAAATATAGGTGCAAGAAGTGGTTAAGGAGGCTTGCCTTGATCCGCGGTGATAATCGGAGCATCAAACTCCTGAGCGAATCCTTCGTTAGTCTTGGACTCTATACGCAAAAAAACAAACAATACATAAAACCACTGTTAGAAACCAAGTAATTACATAAAATGTAGCTTCAAGGAGTAGAGAAGAATTTTTGAAAGATTTTGAGACTTGAATGGGGTCAAACGGAGTTACGGATAAAAAGATATGGATTTTCGAAGTTTGGATGATTTTCCCGGGACAAATAAATCGAGATGGAATATTCGAGTGGGGTCCGGCTGTCAGGGTCAAAGGGTCAAAGGCTGAGGGGGAGGTGTAGGGCCCGCGTGGGTCCCACCTTCTTTTATTTTCTTCCTCTCTTTCCTCCTTCTCTCTCTTCTCTCTCTCTCCTTCTTCCTTATCTCTTTTCTCTATAGACAGCCAGGTGGGCCGGCCGGGCTGGCACGGCCCACTGCACGACTCGGCACGGCCCGTTACGGCCTGTGTCCTGTAGCGGGCCGTGCCATGCCGGCCCGCGTGCCGCGTGCGCAGCCCAGGCATGGCCCACCACACTGCTGTGCCGTGCCGGGCCAGCACGGGCACGAATCAGCACGCGGGCCGGCAGGGGCACGTGGGCCGGTCGCAGCCCGGGAATCCGGAAAATAGAGAAAAAAAAAGGAAAAAAAAGGAGGAAAAGAGAGAAAAATAGGAAAAAAATTAAAAAATAAAAAAACAGTGAGGAAAATAGGGAAAAAATTAAAAAAGGAAAAATAGGGGAAAAATTAAAAGAAAGAAAAAAAGGGATAATAAAAAATATGATTATAATTTATAAAAAAAAGGAAATTAGGGAAATAAATATAAAAAAGATGATTATAAAAAATAGGAAAAAGATAAATAAATATAAAGAATATGAGAAAAATGGAATAATGATATTTATTAATTTTGATATTACATGGCTGCCTCGTTAAAAACTTTGTCATGTAAAAACTCATATTTGAGAAAACCATGACAAAGAAAATAGAGTACAGCCTATAGGTCGAAAATTATTAAAAAAACTAGCTAATCTTGTGCATCTGTATCGATGTAGAGATCTTCGAACTGAGCAACCAATTCAAAGTTCTCTGCGGAGTGTTGAGCACGTTCAGCAGCTAGCTCCCAGTCTTTGACGATGAGCAGCATTTCCACCATATCGCTGCTTAGGTTTCTTCGTCGGTCCTCAATAATTCTTCCACATGTACTGAAGGCCGATTCAGAGGATACGGTAGAAACGGGCACCGTGAACACATCCCGTGCTAGTTTTGAGAGCACGGGATATTGTATCTTCTGATCATTCCACCATCCAAGGACGTTGAGATCTTCAGTGCTGGTACAGTCACTATCTAAGTAGGAGGACAATTCTTGGGTGCCTTGAAAAGTATCAGTTGTTCCTGAAGCGGAACTCCCAGCAGGAGTGGAAGAGGAACTACCACCCCAAATCCATCCCCATTGTATTTTCTTCTTACCAGCGACAGGGACAGTTGGGGGTCTTTGTAGGCGAAGTCCCTGAAACTTATTCTCATACTTGGCAAATGTCTCGTATAATTTAGTCTTAACATCAGAATAATAGTTAGTATAATCTATGTTCATTATCTCTCCAAGAATATTCAACATATTAACCAATCCCCGTAATTTACCCCTAGGATCAAGAATAAATGCAAAAGCATACAGTACAGGGATTTCCTTCCAATATTTAAGATATTTTTGTTTCATATGAAAGACTGCAGCAGATAGTAGGTGGTCATTCTCATTTCCTCGTAATAAAGTAGCAATTTCAAGGATTTTGTGCAACATTAAATTAGCAGTTGGATAATAAACTCCAGATAAAGCAACAGTGGCATCGTAAAATATCTCAAGAAATGCAACAAACTTTTCTACTACATACCAAGTTGGCTCGGACATTATTAGTTGCCCATCACTGTACGTAGCATTATTAGACTGCAAAAAAAACGGTTAGTAAATCCTTATAAGGCAACACATGCCTCAACATTAGGTAGGTGGTATTCCATCGATGATTTGTATCCGTGCAGAACATACGGGGCTTCATACCCGATGCATCGCAAAATCTTTTCCATTTTGCAACCCGTGGGTTTGAGGCAAATAACCATGAGATTGCCTCACGCACAGAATCAATATGTGTAGATACCCTCTTAAAACCAGTTTTAACTATAAGATTAATGATATGACATGCACAACGTTGATGTAAAAGAAATGATTGACCATAGACAGAGAATACGGGTTGTAGAATTTCCATGGCCCAAGAGTTAGCAGCTGCATTATCTAGTGTTATAGCGAAAATTTTATTTGTAAGGTCAAACTCTTGAACAACCATGGAAATTCTTTCCGCGATATTATCAGCGGTATGTGCAACATCTATTAATCTTAAAGCAATGATTCTTTTCTGAATTTCCCAATTATCATCAACAAAGTGAGCAACTACACTTATGTAGTCTTCCTTGGCCTTACCACTCCAAATATCAGATGTGATACTAACAGAAAATGTGCAAGTGTTAAATAATTCTTTCAGTGTATCACGACCTTGTTTATAGAACTTTCTTAAATCACGGGTCGTGGTTTGAGAACTAACAGATTTAAACCTAGGGTTATGAGCAGTTTGAATATATTTTTCAAATGCAGCTGACTCACCAAAGTTCAGGGGTAAATCTTGTCTAGCAAATAATCGAGTAAGAGATTCTCATGCAACCTGAGGATCGTACTCCCACGAACGTACCGTACCATCAGGATTCAATATCAGCTGTTGTTGTCGCAGTTGGATGCCTTGCTTCTTAGCACACGACGCCACATGCCGACCCAAATGTCCTGTGCCACTTGAAGATTTTCCAGATAATTTAGTTCTGCATATTTTACATCTAGCCCACGTTACCTCTTTACCGTCAGGGCCGGTCTCCTTGATCTCATCAAAATTTTGCCATACGATGGAAGTTCTCGATCTCTTCGAGGACGAGGCCGTTGACCCGCTCGCGGCCATAGTTCCTGATCCTTCTGAAGCCACCTGTGTGGTTGCAGGCTCTTCCGGCATTGGTGCAGGGCTGCTGCCACCTTGCTCCATGCCGAAATTTGGGTCGTACTCGCTCATGTCAAATATCGGGTAATTCGGATCGTCCATGCTGAAATTTCAAAATTAACATATACGTAAATAATAACTCTAATAATAATAATAATAATAATAATAATTTCTTACCTCCTTCAACTCTTTGTTTGCAGCTTACAAATAGGAATATATGTCTTCCCCTAGTTATTTTTATTTTTGGCAATATTTAGAGAAATTTTGCCAAAAATTCGAAATACCGTAAAGTCGTAACCTACAACACACAAAATACCACAAGAGAGCACAAGATTGAATGTTTGGGTGAGCCAGAATGTTTGGGTTGGCTACCCTATTTGTAGGAAAAAATTTCCTAATTTTTGAGATTTTTTTCAAATTTTTTTGAACTTTTTTCGACCTCCAACGGTTATTTTCAAATTTTAGCCGTTGAAGTAGCCATTGCGGGGTAACCGTTGCAAAATTTCAACCCCACCACCATCCAGCGCGTGCCACCTGGCCGGCCCCCCCTCTGGTGTGCCCGCGAGCCACCACGTGCCCGGTCGAAGCGCGTGCGTTCAAATTTTGAACCTACCCCACGCGCGCAACGGCCTGCTACAGTAACGGGCCGTGCCATGCCGTGCCGGGCCGCGGCGTCGGCCCAGGCACGGCCGGCCACCTCGGGCCGTGCCAGCCCGGCACGACGGCTAACGGGCCGTGCCGTGCCTGGGCCGGTACAGTACCGCCGTGCCCGGGCCGGCCCACGTGCCTCCGGCCCATTTGGCCGTGTATAGTTTTCTCTGCTTCTTTCTTCACTTTTGCTCATGACCAAGAAGAGAGGGGGAGTGGGCGCGGCACACAGTGGGGAGGTGGTGGCGCATGGCGGGAAGGCAGGGCGATGGCTGCCAGGCGGCGGGGAGGCTTAGTGCCAAGGCAGCGGCGTGGCGCGAGGCGGACGATGGCGCGGCGCACGGTGGCCAGACGGCTCGGCAGGGGCGGTGCAGCGGCGGCGGCGGGGATGGTGGTGCAGAGGGGTGGTAGGGGTGGCATCGGCAGGGAGAGGAGGCGACTCGGTGCTGGGCAGGGAGAGGAGTTGGAGTGAAGCCGGGTAGAGGAAAGGGGTCGGGGAAGAAAAGAGGGAGGTAGACTACACTCAGGGCGCGTCGGCGGCTTGGCTTGGTGACGACGTCAATTTGGGTTGGCAACAGAGAAGGATGTCTTAAGGGCGAGTTTCTTGAATCCTTTATACCCCATTGCTGCTAGAGGAATGCCTGTTGATCGTGGAGACCATACCGGTTCCTATGCTCTCGTCTTCCTCTACAGGTCCGTCTCTGCCGCTGCCTGCTCTTCATGTCTTGGCGTGGTGGATTGAGGTGTCGGGGGTGAGCAATAGTTGACTAGCCAGTGAGGGTGCAGAGGTGGAATGGAGGGATAGGTGTGCACGGAAGGGTCGACGGAGGTGAAAGTGCATCTAGGCCTCTAATGATTTTGATGATTAATAACAATGCGATTAGAGAGGACTAACAAGTTATTTGAGTATATGTGTAGGATTGCTAGTTCTCGGCAAAGCGTGTTTCAATGCAAAACCCGATGAAAGCGATAAAACGATGTGATGCGGCATATGAGCAAAGGGTATAATGTAAATTTTAATTTCTTTGTGTCATTAGGAAAGTCGTTCTATAAAGGGGATGATGCATTGACAATGAGGAATGATTTGGGTGCTCAAAAATCCATTTTTTCAAAGTGTTTCTCCTCAATTTTTTGTTCTGGAGTTTTTCGGATTGTCTGAAATGCATTTTTGAAATTTTTGAAAGTTGTCTGAATTGAGAATTCAGTACTGGTCATTTTCAGACTTGTCCGAAAATCATTTTCGGAATTTTTGAAAATGGCTGTGAAGTGGAAATCAGTTCCGTAAATTTTCGGACTTGTACGAAAATCATTTTCGGCATTTTCGAAGATGGCAATGAAGGCAAAATCGGTTTTGGAAATTTTCGCAGTTGTCTGAAAATCATTTTTGGAATTTCCGAAAATGATTGTGCGACCAAAATCGGTTCTGGATGTTTTTGAACATGTCCGAAAGTAATTTTTGGAATTTCCAAAAATATCTGTGTCGGTGACATGGGACCGGGGGTATCAAGACCAAAGGGAAGGGTGGCCACAGGGATCCACGTGGCCTGTTCCCCCGGACGGGTCGGGCTCAAGGGTGACGTGGCGGCTACCCTCCCGGTTTCCCCCAGGGTCGGGACGCTCCCGTTTCTGCCTCGAGGCCTGGGGCGCCCCGACCCCCTGTGGTTTTGATGCCACGATCGCAGGTTAGGTGAGCGCGACAGGGCTCACCTAACCGCATTTATGAAGGTTCAGACGAGCGCACTACGCCGCATTTAATGCGGCGTGGCGCGTGCATATCCGGTCCGTGACCGGTCACGGTGAGTGACCGGTCGCAGACCGGTCAGATCGCGGGTTAGGTGGCGCCAGGCGGCCTGCTGCACGCCTCGCCCCGTCCCGTTGGAATGATGAGAGCCCTCTGTCCCTCATCTCTCAGCCGGAGTTGGCGTGCCAACTCCCGGAGTTGGTATGTCAGCCCCGGTCAGATGTTTTCCCGATTCTGGCGCAGGCGAGACGAGAAAGTCGCCCGCCATTTAATGAAAGTGGAAACAGGCGTCCCCCGGATGGGTCAACTGGCTGAGCAGGGGCGTGCTACGGCGTCTGTCAGAGACTGCTTCCGGCGATAGGATAGCCCTAAATGTAAAAGAATGTCTTCTTTCTTAGGCGGCTCGTGGCCCATGTGGTAACCCCTTGCCATATAAAAGGAGGCCCAGGCCTAGGAAAGGGGGGATCGATCGGAAAGAGACTGGCTGGCTGGAGGCTGGATTGTCTCTGGATCCCATCACACTCTCAGATCTACTAGAACACAGAAGTAGGGTATTACGCTTCCCAACGGCCCGAACCAGTCTAAATCGCCTGCGTTCTCGCGTTTTTTCTCGCTGAAAATCCCTCAGATCCGGGGCAAGGGATTGCACCTCGCGCCCCTAGCCGAACCGGCAAAGGGGGGCCTGCACAGTCTCCCGGTGAGGAGTTTCACGCTCCGTCATCTGGCGCGCCAGGTAGGAGGCGCGCGTGTTGTTCTGAAGCCCCCATCTCCTTTCGTGTACACCAAGCTTCGCCAGATCAGCCCTATGGCCGAAGAGGCAGTGGCGTGCGATCCTTCCTTGAGCGCCAGCGGTGATGGCGGGAAGCGGGACCCGCGTCATCGGGCACGCACCCCGTCGTCCCCCTCCCACCGGGGTCTTGGGCGAGGGAAGGTGCCTGGGGAAGTCGAGGGCCTCGCCACCCGCGGGCGACGAAGGAGGACGGCGAGGCGGGGTGCGTTGTCGCCTCACCTTTGGTGATAGCGGCACGCCCCAGGGCGCACTCCAGGCTACGGGCGCGCTCTTGCGTCACCCGCCCGTCGTCCCCGATCCAGAGACCCCGGCCTAGTGTTGGCTGGATGACGTGGCCAACCTGGTCATGACGGCGCAGCAATGCCTAGGCGCCGGTAGGCGGTCTTCCGCCACCGGCACCTCTGGTGCCGCCACCGCCGGCTCTACGTTGTCGAGGCGAAGGGGACGGCAGGCGACGGCAGACACCTGCCGTTCGTCCGTAGCTCCCCTCTCGACGCCTCCGACCCATGAGAATATGCATGGGGGGCCAGATGCCCGGCTCGACATTGAGCGCCGGCGCGACGCTCGTCGCGCCGCCCATGCGACGGAAGGCGCCTCCTCCTCTGGGACGCCGCTCCGTTCCGGTCACGGGGGCCGGCCCCCCGTGTCCCCAGTTGGTGGTGCCGGCTGTCGAGCCTTCGTGGCGAGCTTTTGGAATGTCCGTTGGCCCCCGAGGTTCCGGCCCACCATCACCGAGAAATATGACGGAAGCGTCAACCCCGCTAAGTTTCTCCAGATCTACACGACTGGAATAGAAGCCGCGGGGGGTGACGACAGGGTCATGGCGAACTTCTTTCCCATGGCTCTGAAGGGCCAGGCGCGAGGTTGGCTAATGAACCTGCCACCCGCGTCGGTCCACTCCTGGGAGGATTTGTGCCAGCAGTTCACCACGAACTTCCAAGGCACATATCCGCGCCCAGGCGAAGAGGCAGACTTGCACGCGGTACAGCGGAAGGACGATGAGTCTCTCCGCTCGTACATCCAGCAGTTCTGTCAAGTCCGCAACACCATACCTTGCATCCCTGCACATGCGGTCATTTACGCATTCAGGGGGGCGTGCGGCACAACCGCATGCTCGAAAAGATCGCCTCCAAGGAGCCCCAGACCACTGCGCAGCTTCACAGGGTCACGTCCTCGCCGCCGAGGGCGCTTCACAGGCCCCCCGGAAGGGGAGGCCCGTGGGCGACAAAAAGAAGGAGGCTGGCGCTCCCGACCCCCGGGAAGGCCCCGGGGCCACTGTGGGAAGGCCGCGCCCAGCGCCCTCCGAACCCGAGGTCGTCAGCACAGAAGCCGAGTGGGCCCAGCAAGGCCCCTCGGACAACGAGCGCCCCGGGGACGGTGCCCTCAACGGAGAGGACAGGCCCCGCCGAAAGGTGCAGCGGCCCGTCTACTTCGTTAGTGAGGCGCTGCGGGACGCCAAGACCTGGTACCCTCAGGCCCAGAAGATGCTCTACGTGATTCTGATGGCCTCGAGGAAGTTGCGCCATTATTTCCAGGTGCATCGGGTCACAGTGGTTACGTCCTACCCCCTCGGCCAGATCTTACGCAACCGAGAGGGTACCGGACGGGTGGTAAAATGGGCAATCAAACTCTCTGAATTCGACTTGTGCTTTGAGCCACGCCACGCGATTAAGAGCCAGGCCCTCGCCGACTTCGTGGCGGAATGGACCCCGGCTCCCGAGCCCGATCTCGGACCCTCCGCCCCCGAGGCCGACGCGAGCCCCTCGCAGCTGCCTCACGCCACCTACCGGGTGATGCAGTTCAACGGCTCCCTGGCCCTTCAAGGCGCTGGCGCGGGGGTCACCTTGACATCGCCGAGCGGAGATGTCCTCAGATATTTGGTTCGCCTAGATTTCCGGGCAACCAATAATATGGCGGAGTACGAGGGACTCCTTGTGGGACTCAGAGTGGCGGCCGGAATGGGGATCCGCCGCCTCCTGGTTCTAGGCGACTCCCAGTTGGTCGTTAACCAAGTCTCCAAGGAGTACCGGTGCTCCGACTCGCAAATGGACGCCTACGTCCGCGAAGTGCGGCGTATGGATGTGCCCAGGAGAGATAACGCGGTCACCAACGAACTCTCGAGGCTTGCTCCATCGCGAGCCCCGACCCCACCGGGTGCCTTTGAAGAAAGGCTGGCCCAGCCGTCGGCGTGACCCGACCCCCTAGGGGAGAAGGACGCACCTGAACGGCCCCCGAGGCCCGTCGGAGTCCAGGCCTCGGGACCCGGGGGGCGAGCCCGGCCCCCCAAGATTGGCCGCCTGGATGGCTGAGATCCAGGCGTTCCTCAAAGATCAGACTCTACCCGAGGACCGCGAAGGGAGTGAACGTGTCCATCGCATCTCCAAGCGCTACGTGCTGGTGGAAGGGGCCCTCTACCGGTGCGGTGCTAACGGAGTCCTCCTGAAGTGCATTCCTCGGGAGCAAGGCGTCGAGCTTCTTGTCGATGTCCATGAAGGCGAGTGCGGAGCCCACTCCGCCTCGCGCACCTTGGTCGGCAAGGCCTTTCGCCAGGGTTTCTATTGGCCGACGGCGCTCCACGACGAAGCTGACCTGGTCCGATGATGCAGGGCATGCCAGTTTCACGCCAAGCAAACGCATCAGCCGGCCCAGGCCCTATAGACCATACATCTCTCATGGCCATTTGCTGTCTGGGGGTTGGACATCCTGGGTCCCTTCAGGAAGGCTCTGGGCGGGTTCGAGTATCTGTACGTCGCAATCGACAAGTTCACTAAGTGGCCCAAGGCTTATCCGGTCATCAAGATCGACAAGCACTCGGCGCTAAAATTCATAAGAGGCATCACTGCTCGGTTCGGGGTGCCTAACCGTATCATTACGGACAACGGCACCCAGTTCACCACTGAGCTTTTCGGCGACTACTGCGAAGACATGGGCATCAAGCTCTGTTTCGCCTCACCCGCCCACCCCAGAAGCAACGGCCAGGTGGAGCGTGCCAACGCGGAAATCCTCAAGGGCCTCAAGACCAAGACCTTCAACATCCTCAAGAAGCACAGCGACTCGTGGATCGAGGAGCTGCCAGCGGTACTCTGGGCGAACCGAACCACTCCAAGCCGAGCGACTGGGGAAACGCCTTTCTTCCTCGTCTACGGCGCGGAGGCGGTCCTCTCATCTGAGCTCACCCTGAGGTCCCCTCGGACCACCATGTATTGCGAGGCTGATCAAGATCAGCTTTGCTGAGACGACCTCGACTACCTGGAATAGCGAAGGCGGCGCGCGGCCCTTCGAGCCGCACGCTACCAGCAAAGCCTGCGGCGCTACCATCAGCGCCATGTCCGGGCCCGATCACTCTGTGTCGACGATCTCGTCCTACACCGCGTCCAAACACGTGCTTGACTGAGCAAACTCTCACCAATGTGGGAGGGTCCGTATCGAGTGATCGGTGTCCCCCGGCCGGGCTCGGTTCGACTGGCCACTGGCGACGGCACGGAGTTGCCTAACCCGTGGAACATCGAGCATCTTCGTTGCTTCTACCCATAAGGGGGTCGGGTGTCGTACCTCGAGCTCAGGCCAACCCCGCGTCCCCCTCGGGCACGCAGGGTTGGCCGGGGGCTCCCACATGCCTATACCTATTTAATTTTTTCCTAGCATTTCAATAGTAGGCATTTTCGATTTCCTAAGGACTGCGCCTGTGTTATCGTTTCCCTTTGAGAAGTCTTGGCTTGAGTCAGTCTGCTCGTGCTCGTTCTTGCCCTCGGCAGCCCGGGTCGTCTAAACCGCCAAACGGGGCCCAGAACCGAGCCGTGCCCTGGGGCGCGGTGAACTCCGGGGGGGAATCGGCAAAGGCCCACAATCGGGTCATCCATAACCCTCGGTCACCGCGCTCCCGGCCCGGCCAGTCTCGACACGCGGATCTTCCCAGGCACTAGCTCCGACCCGCGCTACTTGAGGCTGGGGCCCGAGCACGAGCCCTCGCTCAAGCCAAGATGCAAAAGGATCGTGACACAGACCATCCTTATCACGCGCATATAGCAAGCATAACTAACATAGAAATTAAAACCTTATTTGATTGCAGATAAAATGAAGCCAGTTTATACAAGCAAAGGCCCAAAGGCCTTAGGAGATGAAGGAATAAAAAATTAGTAAGACGCGCGGGTGCCCGGGGGCTCATTCCGACGCACCCGGGCCGCCGGCCTCGCCGTCGCTATCGCCGTCGTTGCCGTCCTCCTCCTCGTCGGAGTCGAGAGCGAAGACGAGCCGAGGGGCCATCCCCTCGAAGCAATGGACGATATGGTCGGCGGCATCCCGGACTTGGGGGTGCGCGCTGTCCTTGGTTTCGGCAGGGAATTCCTCCAGCGCCGTCCACGGGGAGAAGTCGGGGTCCCAGGCTTGGTAGCTCGCCAGCACGAGCTCCACCGCCCCCCGGGCGAGGTCCCTTAAGGAGGACTTGACCATCTCCTCGATCTCCTCGGGGAGCCTTTCAAGGTCCTCGGCCATCTCCGAGAGGCGCTGGGCGAGGCCCCCGTGGTTAGCGGCGTACTTTGCGTACCGCCCGCTCCAGATGCCCGCCTGACGCCCGGCGCGGTCGAGGTGGGAGACAGCGTCCCGGAGCATGCCGGGCCCTACCTCGTTCGACAGCCGGAGGGCCTCAACCTCCCCGGCGGACGAGTCCAGGGCGCCCTGCAGCTCGGCGATGGTCTCCTCGGCGGCTGCGAGGCGAGCGGCCAGATCGCCGTGGCCTGCGGCCGCCCCGCCGCTACGCGCCCGCGCGTCCAGCTCCCTCGCCCGCGCCTCGAGTTCAGAGGCCCGCAGGTTCAGCGCGTCCCTCTCGGCGCGGGCACTTTCCAGATTGTGGCACGCCTGCTCCTCCCGCGCCGCCTCGCGGAGGAGCAGATTGTCCGCCAGCCGCTGCGCCGCGGCCTCGGCCTCCTCGAGGGCTCGTCCCCGCTCGGCGAGCGCGTCTTCGCGGAGGCAGAGTGCGGACTCCTGCTCGGCGGTGGCAGCCTCGTGCGCCGCCAGCGTCGCCTCCCGTGTGGTGGCGGCGGTCTCGCGTGCCGCCAGCGCTGCCTCCTTCGCGTCCAGGGCACGGGCGTGCTCCTCTAGCGCCTCCACCTCTTGGGCGCGGAGGTCAAGGGCATCGGCCCGCCGGCGCACGGCGGCCTCTTGCGCGAGCAAGCGCGAGGCCCGCCCCCCGAGCGTAGTGAGGCTCTCCTCCAGCGCCATGGTTCAGGCCTGTAGGGCCTCCTCGCGCTAGCGGGTCGCCGCCTCGATCTCCGCCGCCAGCCGCTCCCGGGCAGCGGCGGCGTCCAGAACTCCACGGGCGGCGTCGAGCTTCATCTCCAGCTCCGCCATCCGGCTCCTGTATTGGAGACGGAGGTCGTCCCGCGCCCCGTCGAACGTGGCGGTGGCGACGAGGGCGGTCTCCCGCTCCTCCTCCACTTCCCGGGCGATTTCCGCCAGGGTGCTGCAGCGGGCCTCGAGCTGTGAGGTGTGCAGGCTGTGCGCCTCACGGCCGGCCTCCACCATGGCCTCCACGGAGCGCCATCCCTCCTCGACGCGCGCCCACGCTGCGTCGATTTCTGCCCGCTCCGCCTGTAGGGCCTGCATTTGGGCGCTTAGCCCGTCCAGCACCGTGCTGTTGGCCGTGGCCAAGGCCTGTAGGAGGGGCTCCGTGCTTAGCGGGGCAGCGGAAGAAAGGAGGGAAGGCCACCTCTGTGACGGTGAGGCCCGGCTCGGCTCGCCAGTCAGTGTGTTGGCCTCGGGGGCCTTTCCCAAGGCCGGCTCATCCTCGGCGCCGCCCGGGGCATCGGGCCCCGGGTGCGCCTCCTCGGCGTCGTCACGGGCGGCCTTGGTGGCGGCCTTCGCCTCGGGCACCGTCGGGTCGGGGACCTGGGTGGCAGCCTCGGCCGCCGGCGCCTCATGCGCGTGCGCCGCCTCGGCCTCCCGGACAGCCTCCTCGGCCCGGCGGACTCTAGCCGCCTCCCGAGCAGCCTCTTGAGCTTCCCGTAGGCAGACTGCGGCTTCCTGCAGGTCGGCCTCCCACCTCTGAGCCTCCGCGGCCGCCGCCTCCCCGGCCTCATTGCCCGCTAGCCGGCCGGCCTTGGAGTGACACACGGGGCGGGATGGGATCTCGCTGAGGCAGAAGAAAAACACGAAACAGAAAGTGGTAAGTAAAGAGAAGCCCTGGGGGTTTGGGAGTGAGAGTGTGGCTGCTGTGGGTGAGAGGTCGAACCTGCGGGGTGGCCGGCTGAACGACCACTTTGGGGGCGTGATGAGGCTCCCCCTGCATGGCTCGGTCTCCCCCATCTTGCGGAGCCGCTTCTTCTTCCGCAACCCCTCGGGCTGGGGCGTCGGTGTGGCGTCCTCCGAGCGCCTGCTGCTGACGCGCGCCGCCCCGTCCCCTCGGGGAGGAGATGGAGGAGGGGTCACCTCCTGTTTCCTCTTCCCCTTGGCGTCGGCAGGGCGGCTGGCCCCCGAACCCACGCCGTGGGGCCCAGAAGCATGGCCCCCTCCGGGGGCAGATTGATCCCCTTTGCGGCTGCCGCCCGCGCCATCATGGCCTCGGGGGGCCCGGTCCCCCGACGCCCCGACCACTTGCATGATAGCCAGGATATTGGCGCGCTCTGGGTCGCTGCAGAGGGGAAGGGTCCCCCGAGGGATGAGGGACGACTCCACGGAGCTAAGGTTTAGCACCCGTTGGACCACCATCCTGAAGTCCTCGGGGTCCCAATCCCACTTACGCCCCTGGTGGGTCCTCAGGAGGTCCTCGGTCCCGGTGTACTCCCAGGCGCCCCGGGCGCGTCGCCGGAGCGGCGCGATCTGGCGGCGGAGGTAGTCGCCGAACACCATGGCCCCCGTGAGCCCCTGGGTTCGCAAGTCCACCAGGCGGTCCAGAACGGCATCGTAGCCATCTCCCAGATCCACCGTCGCCCGCCAGCTAGGCGCCTGAGCTGGGGGCTGGCTCGGGAGTCGGAGGCGCGCTTCATCGGGGAGGGGGGGTGTAGAACCAGTCGCTCTTCCAGTCATCCCACTTCTTGCGAAGGACGCACGGGATGTAGCGGTTTAGCACCTGTCCCCGCGGCTGGAAGTAGCAGCCACCGACCACCGTCGGCGGCGATACCGGCTGCACGGTGAAAAACCACCGGAACAACCGAAGGGATGGGCGCACTCCGATGAACATCTCGCACAGGTGTGCGAAGATGGCCAGCATCATCACCGCGTTGGAGGTGAGGTGCGCCATCTGGAGGCCGTAGAACTCTAGAACATCCATAAAGAATGTGGAGAATGGCGGGATCAAGCCCGCCATGGCGAAGGAAAGGAAGAAAACGGACCGCCCGGGGTAGTGCGGCGCCGGGCGTCCCTCGCCCAGCGCGACCACCTCCCGGGTGGCAGATTCCGGCATGAACCGGCGCGGCAGCTCGGCTTGCCTCTCGCTGGTGATGCAAGAAGGCGGCAGCACGCTGCCGTCAAGCGGCGCGGAGCTCCGCGTCATGGTGCCGGCGGAGGGGGAGCTTGAGAACGAGAGCGTGTAGCGAGAGTAAGGCGAGAGAAACGAGAGAGCTAGAGCACGGATGGCAAAGGCAAGGAAAAAGTGGCGAGAGGAAGGAAATGAATCCCTTCCTCAGCGCCTTTTATGCCCTTGCCTCCACTGCGCTCGACTCCTCGTTTCCCGCACCCACTTCCTTGGCCCCTCGTTTCTCGCGCCCACGCCTCCACTAACCCCACTCGCCCGCTTACGGCGCGCGCATCAGTCGTGCGACCGTGGCGGTTGAGGAGGGGCAGATCGTGTGCGCATTAATTGCGCTCGGTTACCGCAAAAAGCGCCATCATCACGCCCCTAGGCGAAACGGACCGACGTGTCCCAATCCGCGCGCTGCCTCGAGTAGTGTTGCGTTTACAAAGAGACCGCTCATTAATGTCGACTGACGTTCCTCACCGATGAGCGCAGCTCGCGACCGTAGGAGTCCTGCCCGCCTTTGGGGGCCGGTCCCATCTGTCATCGGGCGCGAGAGGTGGCATCAAGCCTGGGTGCCCCCCCCCCGGGTGTGGCCTCCCAAGCGTGACGCCGGGGGCTACTGTCGGTAACATGGGACCGGGGGTTTCGAGACCAAAGGGAAGGACGGCCACAGGGATCCACGTGGCCCGTTCCCCCGGAGGGGTCGGGCCCGAGGGTGACGTGGCGGCTGCCCTCCCGGTTTCCCCCCGGGGTCGGGCCGCTCCCGTTTCTGCCCCGAGGCCTGGGGCGCCCCGACCCCCTGTGGTTTTGGTGCCACGATCGCAGGTTAGGTGAGCGCGACAGGGCTCACCTAACCGCATTTATGGCGGTTCAGACGAGGGCACTACGCCGCATTTAATGCGGCGTGGCGCGTGCATATCCGGTCCGTGACCGGTCATGGTGAGTGACCGGTCGCAGACCGGTCAGATCGCGGGTTAGGTTGCGCCAGGCGGCCTGCTGCACGCCTCGCCCCGTCCCGTCGGAATGATGAGAGCCCTCTGTCCCTCATCTCTCAGCCGGAGTTGGCACCCGGAGTTGGTATGTCAGTCCCGATCAGATGCTTTCCCGATTCTGGCGTAGGCGAGACGAGAAAGTCGCCCATCATTTAATGAAAGTGGAAACGGGCGTCTCCCGGATGGATCGACTGGCTGAGCAGGGGCGTGCTACGGCGTCTGTCAGAGACTGCTTCCGGCGATAGGATAGCCCTAAATGTAAAAGAATGTCTTCTTTCTGAGGCAGCTCGTGGCCCATGTGGTAGCCCCTTGCCATATAAAAGGAGGCCCAGGCCTAGGAAAGAGGGGATCGATCGGAAAGAGACTGGCTGGCTAGAGGCTGGATTGTCTCTGGATCCCATCACACTCTTAGATCTACTAGAACACAGGAGTAGGGTATTACGCTTCCCAGCGGCCCGAACCTGTCTAAATCGCCTGCGTTCTCGCGTTTTTTCTCGCTGAAAATCCCTCAGATCCGGGGCAAGGGATTGCACCTCGCGCCTCCGGCCGAACCGGCAAAGGGGGGCCTGCACGGTCTCCCGGTGAGGAGTTTCACGCTCCGTCAATCTGTGCAAGCAATTTTGGTTCTGGTCATTTTTGGATATCCGAAAAGTTTTCGAAACTTTTGAAAATCTCAATTGACTTCAATACATATGCTGTTCTGGAGATTTTCGAACTTGTCTGTATTTTATTTTTAGAATTTCCAAAAAATGGAATCTTTGTACATAACGGGCAGATCTGAGGCCGTGGCTATAAATAGCCCTCTCCTCCTCCAAGTCAAAGGTGCTGCTCTCATTGAAAACTTGGTGCCCTTGGCTTGCAACTCTTGAGATTCACTTTCGAGCCTTGCAACTCTTGAGATTCACTTTTGAGCCTTGCTTACTTGATTCCCCTTATCACCGGTCTTTGATTTGGATTTCGTGTGTGTGTGAGAGTTGTGGTTTCGAGTTTGTGTGAGGGCTAGGTGTTGACTTCGTGAAGATTTGTGAGCACTTATTTCATTCCCCAAGAGATCTTTGCCTCATTTGTTACTCTTGGAGGTTGAGGACTCCTAGACGGTTAGGTGTCACTCTTGAGCTACCGATCTACTTGTGGTTGACCGGGAGAAGTTTGTAAAGGTCGGATCTCACCTCCGAAAGGGAAGAGATACCACTAGTGGAAGGAGAAGTGCTTTGTGCAACATCTTGAGAAAAGGGTTAGCGAAGACCTGGCTCTTTGTGAGCTCCTCAACGGAAACTAGAATCCCCTCAAGGATTCAAACTTCGGGAACATCTCATATTGCAAGAACCTCGGTGAAATCCCTCTCTCCCTCCTTTAGCTTTACTTGTTTGTGCCGCTATAAGTTTAGTTATTGATTGTGCTAGTATTTCATTGTTGTAAGCAGCTAGATCTAGCATTTCTTTATGTGTGTGCATACACTGTGATTTTCGGAATTTCCAAAAAGTCTTGCTTCCGCATTTACTTAATTTTTAAATTTAGCCTATTCACACCCCCCCCTCTAGGCTTAATTGACCCTTTCAGGAGGAGACATGCAATGCAGAGCTTCAGTGCGAGTTCTTCCTTCTTCCTCACTGCTTGCCTGCTGCTGCTTGTTTTGGAGTGTGGATGGAGGTGTCAGATAGACAGTTGACCCTGGCCGGAGAGGATACAGAGAGATAGGGTGAGGAAACATTAGTGGACTTATGGCAGGGAGACGGAGTGAGCTCCTGACTTGCGTACCGACTGCGTCGCGAAGAAACAAACGGTGAGGGGCTGCCAGGGAATGGGGTAGATGGAAAAGTGTGAGTTTTTGGATTTTCTTGCCTATGTGAAGAATAGGAATGGGGAGAGCGACACTTGTGTATGTGCACGGGTGAGATGAAAAAAGGAAGAAATCCGGGTCTAAAAAAAATTATGCTAAAAATAGGGAAGGTATCCACTGGGTGGTTGAAGTCTGAAATTTTTTTTTGAAAATAAAAGAAAGAACCTGATTTTGAAATTTTGGAGAAACAGAGCAGAAAAAGAATGGTGCTTTGATAAATTTTGAAATTTGGATTTTTAATAAAATTGCGGGTGTTACACCACTGCTCCCCCAAGGCCGGGGCAAGGGGAGAAGGGGAGTGGCAGGGACGGGCGGAGGCGTTGGGGACGGTGACGGTGGCGGCGAGGGGGTACACTAGCGCGCGGATCGAGGGCCGCATGGCCGACCCTCCCTTGCCGTCGTGCGCCCCACCGACGGCGAGGAGGAGGGGCCACGACGAGGGAAAGAGAGGGAAGGGTGCTTCCGCCGAGGGAGCCAGCGGCACTTCTGTCGACGACGGCGGACGAGGCAAGCACATACCCATACCGGGAAAGCAGCGACTCCGCTGTACTCTCTGGATTTTGGTTATTAGTGCCACCGTCCTCTGATTTGCTTCACCGCCCCGACCTCGCCGCACCAGAGTCCAGCCCACGCTGCTACTTACTACTACTCACGACGACGGTGGATGAGGAGGCATTGGCGACGGCGGATGGTGAGGTTGCCGCAGCGGATGGGAAGACTGCTCTGGTGTCTACGGCGACGGGCCGATGACGTTGTCTCGTCATGATGGAGAGAGATGCATGAGAGTGAGAGGGGATGGGGAGCGGTTCATGGTGGGGCCCATACATGGCCATCCAAATAGCATGGCCAAATTTGGCTAGTGCTCATGGGAGTTTGGCCAGTCGGATGGCTTGACCATCAGTTGATAAGTCTGTGGGAACTCAGATTTTGTTCAAAATTATCAAGATTTGGCTTGGAGAGACAAGTAGCAACTCTGTTGGAAATGCTTTTACGTCGAATTCAGCAAGGAAAAAGAGCAATGCATGAACCGATGGATCATGCAGAAAACAACAATTCTGATGAGGATAGGATCGTAGGGCGATGGAGTTAGTACAAAACTGTTGGAACTTCCAACCAGATTTTCTGCCAAGCTGAGGCCGAAGGATGCCCATGCCAAATCTCAGATGTCAGCTTGTGCAAACAGGCCCAAATCGTTGCTGATTTGGATGCAAATTAACACCTCGCGCTTCCAAACAGGTCAAAATTCCTTTCAACATTAACGGAGTAGTACTAGCAACGTTCAAGTGATTCACAAGTTTTCGTTGAATCCTTTTTGTTTTTGTTTTGTTTTACCACTGCATCCCTTGACAGGGATAGTTGAGGTCAAAGAAAGGACCCCTGAAAATGACGGCCTAAATCCCAGGTCAAAGAAAATGATTACCTTGCTCTTGTACTGGAGTAATCAGTGTACTACTGCCGGTAAGAAACGTGCATTGAAAATGATAATGACAATACACCCAACTAATCCGCCGATGAAATGTCACCGAGACAACATGGCGTGTCTGATCTGATCATTTGATTGAGCCGATGAGGAGACACACTCGAATCAGAGTATGTACGGAGTTGTAGTAGAAGACGAATTGTGCATGCAGAGAGGATAAGAACAGAAACACTGACGATGAAAAGGCGTAGGAGTGGGATATTTAGTGTCAATTTTCCAGTCAGATTCAGAGTTTCAGACAACTCCCCTGCTTTCGTGGGAGCCACTGCGACATGATGTGCTCCTCCTTGAGCTCAAACTTCTCCATTGGGTTAATACTGGATCAGTAGGCCCAGTTGGCCCAGCTGTATTTCTGAAGCCAGCAAGGCAGCAACAGCCAACAGACATCTGCGTAAATCATTGTTTTGGCATGTGCTTATTATAAACTGTAACCGGTTTATCAGCAACCAAAAATTAATTTGAGTAAAACTTTTATTATACATGCTCTTAGTGATTTAAAAGCCATAAGAAAACCCTCAAAATCAACTCAAAATTAAGTTTTTAAAATTCAAATTTTGACAGAAAGGCAAATGATGGGCTATGGCAGCAGACAAGTGTTTCAGTCCCTACCAAACAGCAGACGTTCTTATACTTGTTTCTAGTTTCTATTGCATGTCGTTCATGTCTACACGTAGTAATGAAAAATCAAAATCATAAGACTGCAGTGGTCACTGAGAAGTCTGAGATACGAGTACTTGCAATGTCAGGTACATGTATCAGTAGCAGCATTTTCCTCTGAACAAGATGTATATGATCAAGGAAGAACATTCGGCTATATGGAGAGCAGCAGCTCGAAGCCTTCAACAAGTACTCAATAAATCCATTCAAGTAACACTGGTGGCTTTGAAAATTGCAGCACAGATAAGAGTCATAGAGACAAGAGTATGAACTTGAGTTAAGCAGTTCAATGGAAAATAGCTCGGGGTTCCACAAATGAGCTTACAAACCTACAGCTGGAGAGTACCTCATAACCAGGCATATAGCCTGGAGGAGCTCTACATGTTTCTCTTTGTTTCGCGCATCAGCTCGAATGCACTGTTTCGGATTCAGAAACCACAAGAGAGAAAAAAAAAACCCTAGAAAAATTCAAACTCTAGATAATTGTCTGAGCCCTTCTGGTTGGAAGCCGGCACAACCTTACCATTAGTTGACGGCACCTGCTTCGGGCGACAATCGAGTTCAACAGGCTTAGGAATGTCTGGAGGGCTCGCGCATCTTATGAGCGCCCAGTTGACACCCTCAAAGAATGGATGCTGTTTTATCTCTGTTGCCCCACGCTTGTAGCCAAGTCGGTGCTGCGGGTCCTTGACCAGCAATCCCCTTATCATGTCCCTCGCCGAGAAGCTCACTATAGGGGACTCTGGGAATCGTAAGGGCTGGCCAACAACATTGAAGAGCGTCGCTCGATTGCCTGAACCCTTGAAAGGGGTCTTGCCAAACAATAGCTCATACAAGAATATGCCAAAGGTCCACCAATCCACCGCACTGCCATGGCCCTCACCTTTAATTATTTCTGGGGCCAAGTACTCATGGGTGCCGACGAAGGACATGGACCGAGCATCAGTTGGTTCAGCAATGAGCTCAGGGAACAAGCTAGCTTGGTTTGCAGCTTCAGGCTTTGATTTCTCTTTCTTGGACTTCGATTTGGACTTAGACTTGAAGAACCGTGGTCCAAAGCATGTGGTTGGAGCAACACATGATGGCTGAATACACGATGGCTCTATGCAAGCAGGCTGAACACAGTACGCTGCATTATTCCTCTGCAGTGCATCTAAACCAGGATTTGCAGACTTGATCACAGTTGGGCTCACTGAACAGCGAAGAGAGAGGTCAAAGTCGGAAAGCATGATGTGGCCGTCCTCCCGAACTAGGACATTTTCTGGCTTCAGATCACGGTATATGATACCAAGCATATGCAGGTACTCCAACGCTAGGAGAACCTCTGCTACATAGAACCTGAAAGAAACATCAAGAGATTTGAGTACCAGTTTAAGTTAAATGCTTGCATAAACTTTTTTATTGAAGATTGATTTGGCAAAGACAGCTAACAAGTAGCTATATTTTTTTCTACCCATGTAATTCAACAATAATTGAAAGAATTTGACCAGAGCAGCTTAGAGTTCTCTAATAGAACAATACAAACAACATGAAACACAAAAATATCTCAAGAGCATACTTCAATTTCCTGACTTCAATTTCCTGGCTATCTTGTGCTCAACAAATGGGCTGTGCATTTGTAAATTAAACACATAATGAGTTTTTCTTTGGTCCTTGGGAGGTATTGAAATACATCACATTGTTGATCAGGAGGTACATACCTCTTAGTAGAGGTATTATACTCCCAAGAACAAGAGAAATGTCAGAGATATGATACTGCTACTAGTAAACATGCTAGCCATTAGGCAACAAACTGTTCATGATGATAAAGCAATAAACTTATTATAAGAAGAAGTACATACTTTGCTGCTTGCTCTAAAAAATGTTTTCCAGGTTGCCTTTGTCGAAGAGTGTGGAGGTCCCCTCCAGGGCAGAATTCCATGACCAGACATGAAAATTTATCCGTCTCAAAGTGAGTATATAGGGTTGGTAGAAATGGATGATCAAGGGACTGCAGTATCTCAAGCTCAGTCTGTGACCGAAGAAGCTTCTTCCGACTTGCCAAAGACGCCTTATCCATGACCTTCATTGCAAAGTAACTCCTTGTACCACTCAATTCTGAGAGATACACGCTACCAATATCTCCTGAACCTAACTTTTTAAGCAGTCTAAAATGGTTCAAACCAAGAATTCCATCCTTGGTTTTGACCGTCTGGATCGCTTCCCACCTCGAATCATTCCCTTTGTGCGGCTTTGTGGTGGCGCTGCTCATGCTGCTGCGTGAGCTCTCATCACTTATGTCGCTGCTCGTGCTCGCGCGACACATGCTGCTCTTCCCACTCTCAGTGAAATTAGCCCTGTCACTTGTCTTAGCACTACCACTGGTCTTCCTCAAACTATTCGTCCCATCACTCACTTTAGCAGAAGCGAAGCTATCGCTCGTACTACTCTTTTGTGACGTCTTCTTTTCCTGATTCCCATTACAATCCAAGTTTTGGATCTCCTTTAACTCGCCAGAATCTTCTTCCTCCGTGACTAACGAATCATCCAGGGTCCCAGACTCTGAAGAAAGGCCTGAAAGCTCCTTCTCCAGCGTAGACACCGGAGAAACTTGCTGCTGGTCAGATGCCGTTTGCTTCTCGGAAACCACCTCAGCATCATCTCCCTGTCTCTCATCTTCCCCAATGCCCTTCTGCTTTATCGCTTGACCAGGCATACTTTGCGGTGGGGATTTGGTCGACATGAACTAAGCAGTTTATCAGAAACAATCAAGCGTGGAACCGAACAGGAAGGTGAACACAAAAATCTCTCCACCCCAAATTCAGCACTTCAGCAGGGCGGTCAATTTTAGGTGCGACTGAACGATCCCCGATTCCTCATCTGAAAAAAGGCAAAATTTTCCCCATTAGCATACCATGTTACCAACATAACTAGGGTTTGTTCCACAGGCACTCTGATTCATTCACACAATCAAACAACTCCGGGGAATCCGCACATACCCAAGAAATCCAAACCACGGGAGGGATCAAGAATCCAACCAAAAAAGAGATAAAACAAAGCGGCGCCGATGAACCAGCCGGTCAAATCGAGCAGAAACCCACCTGAACCTTTAGAACAAAGAGAGAACCCAAAAAGGAGAAAGGGAAAATCTTTCCGCGATTCAGGATCAAAGAAACACATACGGATTCGACAGATCCAGCCCCGCCACCGCCGCCGCACCCCGCCGCATCGCCACTCTCCAAAAGGGGAAGAGGAGGAAGAAGAAGAAGACGAGTGCTTGCTAGGAGGAAGAAGATGAAATCACGAGCCCCAGCATTGCCCTCAGAAATAGGGGAGGGAGGGAGCAGTGGGCCAGAAGAAGAGGAGATTAATAACAAAAGTGGAATCTTTAAGATAATCCTCCCTCGGCTAAAGGAGGAGGCAGCCACAGCACAGCACAGCGCAGCACAGCACACACACTGCTACTACTATACATTGCTGCAACCTGGAACAGCACAGCTGCAAGCTCACAAGAAGCACACCATGACACCTCCTCCTCCTCCTTTGCCTGCTCCTCCCCCACAAAAAGGAGAAGAAGCAGCAGGTGGCGTGTGTGTGTGTGTGTGATGGCGCACACCGGAGTCATATGAACAGCAGCAACAACACACATGCGGTGTTTCCTCACCTCCACATCCCACACGGCATGGGAGCTCTGCCACCCAGTCGCCATTGAATGCGGCAGCAGGAGCAGCGGCGGCGGTAGATTTATAAAAAGATTAGATCTAGAAAGTGATGGGGGTGGCACACATTAAAGCAAGCGAGCGAGCGAGCGAGCAAGAAACAGATCAAGAACGAACATTTCCTACATCCCCCCACACGCCCACACCTGAGGAAAATGACACCGGATATCAATCAATCAGTCACCCAATCCGGGAAGGAAGATGGGGGGGCAGTGGAAGTACCTGTGCTAGGGCAAGAAGAGGCCATGGCTGGCGGCAGTGGCAGGTTGTGTGAGGGGAGAGATGGGATGCTGCCTGCTCCACCGGCTAGGGGATGTTCAGCTGTTCACCCATCTCTCTCTCTCTCTCTCTCTCCCCCTCCATGGCAACGGCAAAAGGCAAAGCTGGAGCTGCATGCTAGACTGCTAGTGGTGGCTTTGGGGCTCAATTTGTGTGGGGCTTGCAGGGTTCAGGCTGCAAACTGCAAAGTGCAAAGAGACAAGTGTGTGTGGAGAAGAGAATGGAGGAGAGGACGGGTCAATGCCTCTCAAAGCTCTAGTGAAAAGCTGAGCTCTTTAGGTTATTTTCGGTTATTCACATGATTATTAAAATATATTATTTGCTCGTGACTATATAAAATATATGTTTTTTTCTACCACATCACTAAAGCCGATATTTACTGAGTTTAATATTATGAGAAGCAACGATTAGCTTATAAAAATTTAAAAAAGTTAGGTTTTCTAACTTCTGTCTTTTTAATTTATTTTCTAAATTATATAGCTATTGATTTTTAGAATTTGAGTGATAATTTGACCATGTAGGGGAGTTGAAAATTTTAGGAGAAACCGTATCTGCCAGAAGCTCTTCTAAACAGAGTATAAATAAGACTATTCATTTTAAACTATTTGTTAAGTTTATTCTCAGGTGAATAATATGTGGTAATAATTCGCTAAAAATCTAAATCAGACTGGGCCCTAATCTCTTTTTTTTCTTACAGTAGGATTTTCAGACGGCTCATAATCTAATCTTGCTTGTGCTTTTTAGGACTTTGGGGTGAGTGAGTGGTGACTCACTAATCTTTTTTCTGGTTAAGGCTTAAAGACTACCCACTAATCTAATCTCGGTGTTTGCTTCGGCATTTGGGGTGAGTGGTAGCTACTGGTGCAGCGTGCATTGGCGTCGTTCTCTCGTGGTCCGGACCCAAAAATATTATCCACGGAGCTTGGAAAAAATCTGAATGCGAAAATTAATCTTGATAGTTCACTTTACTGATTTCTAAACAAGTCTTTGGAAATTTATAGAGAAAACAATTTTTACTGAATTTTTTGTCAGATAAGTGCACTTACTCACTTACTCAAGAAAGACTACCCAAGCAAACTCATTTGCTAGTACTATATGATGCATCCATTTAAACCATAACTTTTTATTTGGAACTTTATGTTAAAATCACATGTTCTATGATATGTGCGTAAAAAGTTCTTTGATTTTATGTCTAAATTGTCAAGCCTCTTATATAAGGCCTCTAAAATTATTTTGGTTTTCTTTTCTTCGCAAAAAACCATTATAGTTTTATGTCAAATTGTCCTTTTATGTAAGGTCTCTAAATTATTCTAGTTTCTTTTTCTTCAAACTTTTTTCTTCTGGTGATAGCCAAAGTTTATATTTCACCAGCCACTGTTATTTAGCTGCACTGCAAACGATTGTGTTCGCTAACCGGTCCCGAGTAGCAATAACCATGTTGTGCAATCACCACTGATCAATCAAATGGTCTCCAGTCTACAGCCGGCAGTTTCGGTAATGGAGGATAAACTATGTTGCTACTATCAGCATTATCTAATCTGTAATGTCCAAAGCTTACCTTGAACTAATACATCTTAAAACCTCTATTAGAGTGTGGCTAACCAATTAAGCTTACTTTGATGGGCTGGTTAATCTTACTGTGGGGTTCACCAATCTTGGGAGCTAGCAATAAAGCTAGAGCCAAGAAATTGTAATAATAGCTGCTACAATCGAGGGCTTTGTGCTTAGGTCACATGTATCATTAACAAGAGCATGAGAAATAAACTATAAAGAACAGTTCCATGTGCAAACTCAAGGTACACATGGAAAATTACTGTTTGATTACTGAAAAGACTAGGAAAACTCATGCTTACAGTTCATCTTTTTTTCAAGATTGAAACAATGATAATTTTTCTTGAAACTGTTGGTGTTTCTTTGCCAACTGGTGCCGGTTGCAACCATCATCTGACCAAAATTTTCATATCTAGCTAAGCAGTCAGTGAGCAAGGCAGGCAGGCAGACAGACTTAGCTATCAACCAGGAATTTGATGAATCGAATCAGAAAACCACATCAAAACTGGCACGCAGATTTCGACAATTCCATCAGAACCTATTGTCTGTAATCTGAATCTCCACCGTTATCCTCCTGAAGTCTGAACATTGCAACTGACCAAAACAGTTTGGCACCTCCAAGCAGACAGCAACCTGAAAACAGCCTATCGACAAGCAATTCGGCGACACTCTTAAACATATGCTTCTCTATCTCGCTTTTCTTCCCTATTCACTGTACATATACTCATATAGATACCACGTGGTCCATGGATCTAGAGAAACATAGTTCAGAAAATTTTTGGAATCTTTGAAGTGTTAGGCGTTAGGTATGCAGAAACACTGAACATTTGACCGTTCTCTCGCTCTTAATTTCAGTTAAATTCTGCAGACAATTGCACAGTATATTAGTGACCTGCGAGATAAGATGGATATCTAGGCAGGGATTGTTAATTAATAAATGGTGATGATTAGTTTAATCTCTACACAACAAAGGCTAGGTTTGGAGCCATGAGCACTGGCACATGGAGCCCCTCATGGCCAAAAAAGCTAGCTTCAGTAAACAACTCAACTAAGATGGCCTCACCTTCAAAAGAAAAGAAAAAAAAAGATGGCTTCAGAGACTAGTACTACTGTTTGAAATTCAGAGGCTGCATGTGCAGATGTACAAGCTGGATGAATGACTTGGAACTCTGATGACGACAGGGACAGATCAGAGCAGGTAACTAGTACGAGTTAAGTGGAGATTACAACTAACAGTCTAACAGAAGTGATGACTGGTAAGTTTAGTATGCATGCATATGCTTGTCATTTGTCAAGATGATGCAAAGTCACAGATTGATGTTGAAGTGTTGAACGGTGCAACGAACTAATAAAGACGAGATGAACAATCCGGTCGTCGGGTTAATCTGTCCCAAGATAAACAACTAGTAAAGATGATGGTGATGGGAAATTCAGAGTAGAAAATTTTGCAGTTGTTGCAGAAGATGCCCAACGACAAAGCTCATAAAAGAGACGGACTTTACCGGTCACCTACATACAAGTCTAAAGATAAGCAATCGAATTAGGATAAGCCAAGAAAGAAAAAACACACGACCTGCAAAGCATAACACGCATCAGCAGCTTAACTGATGTGCAGAAACTAACACCATGGAGGCAGACAGAATGAAAGAAAGAGATTGTTCAGATCATCAGATGAATCCAAGAAGGCAGGAGAGATGTTGGCAGTTGCAAGATGATCAAAAGCAATCTGGTAGGTTGGCAGGGCAAGAGAGTTCAGTTCAGCTGATCAGGAGATGCAGCAGCATCAGCAAATTCAGCAATGCATCCAAGCATGGATGAGTACCTGACGAGCAAGCGAGAGCACGACGCCCATGGACAGCGACATGACGTGTGATGTGATGATCCTCGTGTGCTGATACGCAGCACATGCCGGCGCCAAAGTTGCAGGCTTCTTGCAGCCGCATGCAGGTTGTTTAATTTTTTTCCCCTTGCTTTTCTGAAAGAAGAAGAAGAAAAGTTCAGACATAAATCTCCATTTGTTGGTTACAGATTTGATGCCGAGAAAAAAAGTTGTAGGTGAAAGGAAATCCCACTTACAAAAAGAAATTTCATGCAGGAAAAAAGGCAAGAACACTTGTAGTAATCAATGGAGGCTGTACACGAGAAGGCCAAATTGGCATTTGTTTTTAGTTCAACACATAAGACTGAAACCCGAAAATGTGAAGAATTTTGGCCGACAATTGGTTGGTTTTGCTTTGGATAAAAATGAAAACGAGGATACAATCCAACTCCATTGGATGAATTTTACCTAAATTCCGGTGAATATGCATTGAATAATTACAAATCAAAGAAGACAAAAGCTTCAGAAATAATATTTAGGCTCTAAAGAGAACAAAATAAATAAGAAATAGAAATCCTATAACGGCGCCTAAATCAAATTTCCAAAATGAACTTAAATAAAAAAAATCAACAAGATGAGCCTAACCACATTTTCTAAATGGGCCTAATCCAATTTACCGAAATAGGCCTAAACTAATTTTACTAGATGGCCTAACCAAATTGCCTATATGGGCCTAGTAGTACATGGGCTAAGCCACTATCCATCTCGAGGGCTCGTGTTTTTTCCGAGTCGCCGGCGGCGTGGAGGCGGCGGCGATGCTGCGGTCGGCGCTGCGCCGGGGAGAGGCGGCCGTGAGGCACGCCGCGTCATCGGCCGAGGCGGCGGAAGGATCTCCGGGGCCCCTTCTCCGTCAGAAAGTGGCGGAGCGGGAGCGCGCGCGGAGGCGGCCGCGGGACCTGTCCCGCGACGAGTTCTTCGTGGCAACGCCGGAGTCGCTGGCGTGGCTCGACTCGGCCTCCCTCCCCATGGTGCTCACCGCGGCCGCCGTCGCGCTCTTCACCAAGCTGCTCATGATGGTATCCTCCTCCCGCTGCACTGATTAGCCTTGTCACTGGGCGATGTGCGTCCCCCCTAGGGTTTACTTGCTGATGATGCTATCATACTAGCGCTGTGTGTTTGCTTGAAATTCGAGTGAGCCACATGATGAATGCGCCTGTGTATGCCCACATGATACACTGGATTAAATTCCCATGCTGCGTTTGCGAATTGCGATGGAGCCGCTTCATTTTGCTCTATTATGAGCGTGTGCAACTGTTAACGTTTAGGAACAAGTAGAAATGTCTTTCGGAAATGATTTTGTAAAGTAATTGAAGATTGTTTGGATATGGAAAATAGATAGATACAGATAATGCCAAGATTTTCTTTAGTTGTTTGATGTCTGTCTGAATGTATAGTTTACAGAAAAATGTTTCCTATGGGGTAGAGCTTGTTGAAATCTGCAATTCAATCATGGCCTTCGGTTATGAATTTTTGTTCGATATTACACTTCAATCCATATTTGTCTCTCTCCAATTTCACTTTATTACCCGTGAACTAATAACTGCCTTAAGTTTTGATGGTAAGATTTGGGAATTCTTCTTGACTCTTGTGAACTAATCAAATTAGTTGTTACCAACTGCATGATGTGCCCTTCCATGGGAAATTTCAATTGTGCTGAATTCTAGTTGTATGTTTTGGGAAGGAACATGATGCAACAGATCAAGAAAGGGGAGAGCGCAAGATAAAGAATAGCCACCCTGATCAAGGAAAAGTAAGGATGCTTACGCGTGAAGAATGGGATGAGATCCAAGAAGTCAGGCCAAGGACCCCTTTTGAATCGAAGTTAGCTCGTCCGCATGCCCGTATAAGAACTGGGGAACCAGTACGGCTGGTTAGTAGCTGACATAACTTCTACATCGATGCATTTCCCCAATATTAATTCTGATATTCAGAGTTAATCGAAGTTGGCATTCTGATATTCAGAATTGCTTCATCTACCCTGTCGCTTCCATGCTGAAAAAAATTAAGTGTTGATGATATATGCTAGATAGTGATATCGTTATATGTTTCAACAACCGAGAGCTGCAAGACTTCCTTGCAGCTTGGTTTGACTGGCATCCTAAGATATTTAAGTTACTGCTTACCTGTATACAGCTTACAGTTTTATGCTTTTAACCACCTTTCTTTACATAGTTTATGTTAATACTTCCCTTTATAACCCTACTTTGTAGGAGGATGTCAAGGATTGGGCTACCGATATGATCATGGATGCTTTTACTAGAGCAGAAGAAAGTGCTAAGAAAAAATGATTCAGAAGAAATCGACAACACTAAATACGTCTGCTTTGAGGTTCACCTGAATGCATAGTTGGTTAGTTTTTCTTTTAATTTCGGTTCCTGTAAATGGCCACTTTTGTGTGAGCCATGATAGCCATGTAGAATAATATTTATGTACTACCAATATATGCTTTTGGAACTGCCCCAAGCAGCCCCCAAGCAGCCCATGTCTGTCTTGGCCTGAGCACCAGAGATTGAAGTTAATAGTACCATTTTCATTTTCATAGATACATGGCTGATGGTCCGGCCCAAACCCAATAAATTGCGAGTTCGAGTGGCTCAATTGCCCAAACTGTCACCGGTTGAGCAAAAGTGGCGAAGTTTTCAAAGGTTTCTTCTGAATCCATCACTGTTACAATACTGGCAATTGGTGAACCACACCAAGGATCCGTGAATCTTCATCGCCAGTCCGGCCAGGTTCATCTGGAACTCCTATATAATCTCTTTAACCAGAGTTTCGGAGTGATTTTGGCACTCCTCGCTCTCGCGATTGGGCGACAATTGCGTGCGTCATCGAGTTTGGATAGAGAGGCCAATAATTTCCATGCCCCATTGTCTTGGTGACTTGGTCCTGATTGCTCAGATGTGTTTGGTTTTCTCAGTTCTCAGCTCTTTCGCCATCTTTTACTCCTTGGCCGATTCTGCCACATTAATTCACTCGATGCACGCAATCGTTGACGCAGACGCCAGACATGGACCGATAGAACGGGGACATTTGAGGAATCTGATTCGCGAAGTGAAGAGTGAAGTGGCATTGTGATTTGTGAATTACTGGCTGTTGCCAGTGTACTCCCTCTTTCCTTTTTTATATGATATTGGTACTAACCAACGTTAACAAAAAAACCAATATGAGGACCTGTTCTTTTTTATTATTGGCTGTGGGTTATTTGTGTCATGCTTTCATACGTACGTTTTTCTTTTAGAAAAAAGACGTTCTTTTTTATTATTGGCTGCGGGTTATTTGTGTCATGCTTTTATATATTTTTCTTTAAAAAATACATCAACATTGCTTGAACCATTTGTTCTAAGCCATCTGTAAGGTGTATAATAATAGATAATATTTACTTCATCCCTACAACCAAATCTATCATCCATCAGTCTTCATCCGAAAAGAATATAGGTCCTCAATCTCTCACTTATTAATAGTTTGACAAAAACACATCACCCACAAAATCCTACTACATGTTTTGTTCGTTCCCGGGAGGGTCAATAACTGGCTATGGTTCCACAAGATTCGAAAGGGTAAATATCTGGTGATAGTTCAACAAGATTCGAACATATGTTTGAGCTCGTCAAAATCCTCATCCATCTCAGCTTTGTATGGGTTGTCTCATTGCCCATTTTCCATGGATGTTTGGACGGATTATAGACAATCACTTATTCACTTATAGCGATGAATTAAATATTACTATCTCCGTCCTAAAATATAAAAACCTAATTTAAATGTAACATTTTCTAGTACTACGAATTTGTACAGGCTCTCTGTATAGATTCGTGCTACTAGAAAATGTCCTATCCAACCCATCCAATTATATTTTCTTATATTCTGGAATGGAGGGAGTACATTACATCTATTTTTTAATATATGATACCATTGACTTTTTAATAAAAATTTGATCATTTGTCTTATCCAAAAATTTTTGTAAACATAAAAAATTAATTCATTCTTAGAGAACCTTTAATGATAAATTAAGTCACAACAAAATTAATGACAATTGTATATATATTTAAAATAAGACAAATGGTCAAACGTATCGTTATATATTGAAAAACAGAGGTAGTATATTATAAAGCTAAAAATAGCTTAGAACAAGTTATTTAAGCAATGCTAGTATACCTTCTTTTTTTTTGGCAAAAATTGTACTTAGCATGGCAAAAATAATTGAACATGATCGGTCAAACATAATCTAAAAACCGTACCTTCGTGGTGCCCAAAGAAACATAAATCTTTTCATTTTCTGCGAGACAAGTAAAGCATGTTTTATTTGTCAAGTATATTTGTCACAACCCAAACTTGAGTTCGAGAATATATGTTTTGAGATCTCCGTACCATACAATGTACTCAAAAGCCCTACCGACATGGTTAAACTTAACCTCTGAAAAAAAAAAGAAAAACTTCACCTCTGAGAAATATTCCCACCAACTCAAAAATAACTGGGCACCATTTCACATTCTGGATCAAATAATCTCTCTCCCCCGACATATCCAACATTCACCATCAATATAATATTGCACATTCACAGATTAATTGGAAGGACATGTAAACGTTAACTTTCATGAATCATACACGCACTAATTAATTGAAAAACGACAAGAAAAGGTTCCTAATACAATTTCCTCTTCCTCTTGGATGACGCTGTCAACGTTGTACCAACAGCAAGTAATTAATGTACAAACGGTGGAATCTATATGAAACTAATAAAAGTGCACATTTAATTTGTTTTTTTTATTCGTCAAACAAGACTTTGGTGATCGCCCGGCCGGCTGCTAACTCGAGTGTCAGATAGCACTATAATCAAATGCCATAGTGAATTAACTTTACATGCACTTTTTATATATATAATCCATAGAGGATTGGACTCACCAATCACTAGCTAGCTATATATGGTCCGTCCGTGACTTGAGCTCTGATGACTAATATTCTTTCTTTTTCCCATTCGTCATTACCAATTTACCATATACACACGTAGGTCATATTCATATGCTATCTCAATCCTAGAGATTTTGTTCATATAAATACATAGGTAAGATTCTTTGTATTTTGATACGTGAGATAGTAGTGTACTCTCTTAACATATGCCAATTTCAGAAATTGAAGCATGATTCTAAGCACCATGATTTAAACTCCGTGGATGGATTTATGTTCCCACCAGCATCAGCACACCTTCGGTGCGTGACGAGGACGACATAATATTCTTCTACCATACGCATGATTTTCCATGTAGATCTAGCTAAATATTAGTGGCGGAGCTAAAAAAAATTTTGAGCCTGGACAAATTTTACTATAACTAATAATATTTGTTATAAAAATTTCATCATCAATTCATTCAACAACATAAAAGTTTAATGGAGTTTTCGCCGGTGAGCCTGGGTGACCGTTTGGGGTAGCCGGACGGTGGCTCCACCCCTTCTAGCTCGTATTCATCTTGTTTTTCAAAAATAAGAAAGTAAAAATAGCTTTGCTACACGTACCCATGCCACTTCGCACACGTTCAGCTAAGACAACATCACATCATATCAAAACTGCCATTTATGATTTTATTCGCTCATCGGGTGCATGCATGGTGGCTCATTTTTTTTAATTAAGATACAAATTTTACTTGATTTTTGTTAGCACGTTTTTCAAACTACTAAACGATACGTTTCGTACGAAAACTTTTTATATAAAAGTTAATCTAAAATATCAAAAAATTATAATAATTTAAATTTAATTAATTATATGCGCGAATGGTTTTATCGTTTTTAGGTGTCTTTACTTAAGCTTTATCGGTTGCTACGTCCAACGTGGCCATTAGAAATAGGATGGAGGCACCCGATCAAATGATCAATCAAGAGACGCAAAGTGGAAGAAGGAAGGCCACAATTGACGATGTACTACCGTGTAGTAGTAGCCAAGCAAGCAGCTGGCAAGGCCTGTACGTGATCAGCACGATCTGTCCATCTGAATTATTTGGCTACGCTTGTCGTCTCAGATTTGGCTACGCTTGTCGTCAGAAAGGATATACTTCTTTGGTCTCATAAAAACACAATTTAATATAAAAAAAGACATTATACGTATAGATTTGTTATATTAGATTATATTTCATCTCATACTAGGTTAAGTTTTATTTTAACGAAAAGAGTACATCACAAACAGCGCACTCTATTCGTTTCATAAAAATTCAATTTTTGGATTTGAATAGGGATTTGAATATGTATGTAGGCTATATTCAAATTTAAACTTAAAAATTAGTTTTTTATAGGATCGATGAAGGGTGTTCGTCGTTATGTCGACTCTAGGATAGTTGGTACAGAGATAAAAAGTTATTGTGCTTATAATTAAAAACTGTGTTTGTGAAATAGCAAGATATATCCTAACGAGTTTAGTACTGTAGGGGCTTATACTTACGATTGCATACAACAGAAAAAATTAAATTGACACCTAACTTAAAGAAAGGAGGAGTGTTAAAACACAAAATCTTAAGGAACTGAAGGCAGCAACAAACAAATTGAGGGGATGTTGAAGGCGACATATTGTCTCATGTCAGGCTATTTGCATAATTAATTTGTGGGCATACCCCACGCGATAGATATATTTATATATACATGTTCCACCCGAGACAGCAACATCTAAACGATGAGAAAATAAAATCCGTATGTATATATAGGTTTGAGAAATGGGGTCACTTGGTCATGGAATCAATATCGATACGTATACGTACGTGAAATTCGTATGTAGATGTGGACACAGTGATCGACGAGCTAGTGTCGTTTGGATATATAACAGGATATCTTCTTTTTTTTTACCACCAAAAAATGTTCGGATGTGTGCTAGTGCATACGATTTTAATCTACGGGTTTTGAAATTAAATACTACTTTCGTTTTATAATCATTCTACAATCGTTTTATATTATAAGTCGTTTTGACTTTTTCTAAGTAAAACTTCTTTAAGTTTGACTAAATTTATAAAAAAATATATCAATATTTTTAACACAAAATAAAGAAACTATCACAAAATATATTTGTTCAATGTTAGACATAATAACGAAACTAAATTAATGTTATAAATGTTATTATATATTTTTTATAAACTTGATTAAATTTTCAAAAAATTCGACTTAAAAAATCAAAACAACTTATAATATAAAATGGATGGAGGAGTAGCAGGCTAGCTACACCCAGCAGTAATATGATATACACCCATATCTCTCTGCATGCCGATGACGGTGACTCTGGCCTACTACCATTAGCAATAACACTGCATATTAAAACCATTCTACCCAAACATATATAATGCAGACGTAAGACGTTGAACCTTATTATAACCCCATTATATTTAACACCATAGCAACAATTCTTGTACTACTAATACGCATTTGGAGGGGTATTAGAGTTTGTTTACGAGACTTACACCACATATTAGACTCATTTCTCGAATAGAAGATGCATATAAACACAAACTACGAATACATATATGCATGCTAAAAGGATGAACGCTAATTAAAAAGGCAAATCCTTAACCTCTCCTATAGAGACGCCTTGACATGCGTATAATATTAGTGGACACCATTAAACACTGATGGGTAAAGTCATACACCTATTGCTAGTGCTTCCTCTTTGTTAGATTAGATTTGTTAGAAAAAAACTTTCATAATAATAACATATTGATTATGGGTTTGTCTATTTATCAATTAATTGATTTTTTTCTTATATGGCAATCACTTTTAATTTTTCACCATTACATCAACATCCAATTACTCAGATTTATGTTTTTTTCTTTTATGAGATAAATAATATTCTACCTAAACTTTTACAAAATGTACTTTCTTGTTTATTGTCGTTTTTATAGAATTTCAATGATTTATATAAGCATAAAATGCATATATATTTATTGAATTAATAAAAAATAAAGTAAATTATAAGTTGTAGTTTATCTGTACTAAAGTTGCACTTTAATTTCTATATTATGCAAGTTTAGTGTACGACTTGTGTAAGCGTAGTTTACACCTTGTGCAGGTGTACAGGTGACTGATAATTAAGAAACAATCAGGCATTGATAAGTAGCAGCGCTCTTTTAAATTATTATAATTTTAATATAAAGTTATATCAAACAACGACCCATATATATCTGATAAACATTTTTTTAATAAAATCAAGATAATTACATTAGGGTGATACAACCTTTATGAAATCACTTTAGACTTCATTATAACTAAGATCTCCATCAGTTGCCTATGGCTGATTATAAGCCATAACGACTTATTAGCAATAAAAAATAATTTATGAATGAAAACTTTTACATATATGTTCTTAGTGACTTACCAGCCAATATTAAAAAAAGTAAGTTGAAAAAACATCAAAATCAACTTCAAATCTAATTTAAAATTCAAACTTATAAAGCACAGGGCAAACGATAAGGCCCTGAGATCCACGGGGCTCAGAAAACAAGCATACCCAAAAGTTATAAAGAAACGAAGTGTAAAAGACCATCAATCCAAAAACACACGTAATCGTCGCCCATAATATGCTCCTGGTCATAGATAGAACACTTCCGGACCACCTGCTCCAATTAAGGGGCTAACACGACACCACAACCAAATCCCATCAACTTGCATTGGCTTCTGAAGATACACCCTGTATATTGAAGACCATAATATATTCGAGTAAAAAACAACGGATAAATCATAGTATGACGTTATATGTGCCCTTATCTGTGCGTCAGAATTGTTTAGTCGATTTTGTCAGCTAGTGGTCGATCGAGCTATATATGCATATACATACTATACGGATCCTATGCTAGCGAAGATCGAGCTCACTGCTCTCTCCTACACAAGTACACTGATCTAGAGAGAGAGAGAAGCTAGCTAGTTAGTGAGAGGAGCTAGCCGCCGCCGATGGAGACGAGGACGACGACGGAGAGGCGGCGGCTGTTCGCGACGGAGAAAGTGGGCGGCAGGGCGGTGTACAGGCTCCAGGCGGCGACGGTGGCCGCCGGGATACTGCTGGTGCTCTACTACAGGGCGACGCGCGTGCCGGCCGGCGGCGAAGGGCGGGCGGCGTGGCTGGGGATGGCGGCGGCGGAGCTCTGGTACGCCGTCTACTGGGTCATCACGCAGTCCGTCCGGTGGTGCCCCGTCCGCCGCCGCACCTTCAAGGACAGGCTCGCCGAGAGGTTGGTTTGAATTAAACCTACTTTTTGTTTTGTATGTTTGTTTATTATTATCTCAAGTTATATCAACATACTACACAACTACATGTTGTCTCTTGTACGGTTTTGAAAGCTGGTGGCACCTGGCCTTATATTAACAAGCATTAAGCAAGTGACTGGTCTTCTTTTTTTTAAAAAAAAAGCCACGTCATGCCACACATACTTCCTTCGTTCAAAAATAAATCAACATACGATATGATTTGATATAATCTAATACAATAAATCTGCAGATAAAAACGGATCTAAATAGAAGGATGTCTAATATAACAAATCTGAAAATACAACGGATGTGATAAGGATATGTCAAATCGTCTCCAAGATTGGTTTATTTTGGGATGAAAAGAGTATTTCATTCTAATTTATTTTTTAAAAAAAATACCATGCCAGATATAATTCATTATAATATATTCTTAGAGCATCTATGTAACGCCCCGACACTCGTTAACCTTAAACATCAGCTAATTCGTGCCGAGGTGTTACGCATTACCTGTGAGATAGTATCAGTTCCATGATACACTAGCTGGTACACACAGAATAATTATGGAATCAAAATAAACTACTTTATTACATCACTGGAATTAGTCCTTACAAAAGTTACCATCGTGGACAGGCCCATAGATGAGCAACACAGCAATACAAAAGTCAGCGAAAGCTAGAAGCGGCGCGAAGCTAAGCGACTAATCACTAGGCGACATGCCTAGACATCTAACTTATTCCACAGGCGAGGCTTGGGGCTAGGCACGAATCTTCTAGAAGTCCTCGTACTCGGCTTGCTCCTGGAGACACTCCTCGGCGGTAGGGTCGACGTCTTCATCTCCAAGCTTTATAGGTATAAATAGCAAGGGTGAGTACTTTATGTACTCAGCAAGCCAGGAGAAAAGAATGACATGTTGGCTTAATTAGGGAGGCTAGGGTTTTGTTTGTGAAAACAGCCTTTTTGGTGAGAACGATTTATTTCACAAGAACTCTAGTGAGTAAAACTTTTAGTTGTCAGGAGAAGGCTCACGCCTCGTCCCATTTCACAAGTTGCTTTGCAACAACTTGTCACAGGAGTAACAAACAATAATTAACTGGTTTTCTCTATTAGTTTCTTTTCACTTTCACAGCAACTTAGTTCAAACCATACAACACTATTTCACATAGATAACCTAGCTTTCTCAGCACAACAACACCTTCTCAGCCCTAACAACACCTTGGTGTCAAACGACACCCCAGGTCACACAGACCTATTCCTAACCACAAAGGTTAGCCGTCTGCCACACAGGTGAACTCTGGGAACGAATCCCTTCCCACCAACCATTTTCATCAAACCTTTGCCAAACAAATCTACGTTATGAGAAACACCTTACACTCGCCCTTAACCGTGGGCACGACTGTTCGAACAGTTCATTAAGCTCTGCAGAGGTTGTACGCTTTACCCACACGACACGAAACTGACACCGTGTACCCGTCGGCAACGGAAGTTCGTGACAAGGCCTTTCCAAAGCTAACCCATGAAAATTGCATACCACCTAGTTGGGCCAAATCTCTTAGCCGAGTATCAGGCAACATCAGTCGTCATTCACTCAGGAATACCGAGGATGCCTCCTACTCCTACTTGGTACCGTGTGCCACTTTAGAGGCATTAGAACACCCAAAAGGGCTATAATGATCCAAAACTTCGTCTCCTCATCCTCGGCATCCCACAACCATTGGCATACCAAACTTCCATGTGATAACCATTTACTTAGCCAGAGGCATCCCATAAATACCCGTGGGGTCGCACTGTAATGTGTTTGGATAGATTTCCCAAAGGAATCGGTCCTTAACGATGATACGCGACCAAACCACAAAGACATGGCCTCGCATCATCACCATTTTCACAACTCATTTTATTTAAAAACACATCGATACCACGTACCGGATTTTTAAACATAAAGTTTAGAATAACCCAAATTTTTTCACACGACAGTACAACGTAAGTATGGCTAAGCAAACTATCTCAATAATCGTACCCAATGGATAGTGATACCGACGCAAACATGAGCAGAGTTACCAAAGAGAAAGGTTTAACAATATTCTAAGTAAAGTGAGTGCAACTACTAGGTCGGTCCGTCGGTTGCATAAACAATCCGAGGCCTAAACAAGATTATCGTGCACACTAAGCAATGCATCTTTTAAAACAAAATAACTTACAAATATAGGGGCAATGTGATCAAAGAGGCTTGCCTTGCACAAGAAGCGGGTCTTCTCCTTCGAAAACGGCGTCCGGAGCTTCCTCGTACACGTGCTCTATATGCGAGAAGGAGAATAAATAAACAAAAGGCGATAAAACTTGCTCAAAACAGAGAAACAAGTGTGCCACTGTGTAGATCTCATTTTTAGAAAAATTTGGAAAGTTGAACGAGGTCAAACGGAGTTACGGTTGAATTTCTATGAATTTTCAAAGACTAAAGGGTTTTCTGGAATTTTTGGGAATTATTTTTGAACGGAAAAAGGAATATTCCGTTAGCCTAACGGCGCGGGTGGGGCCCACCTGTCGGCGGCTTGGGGAGGGGGTTTCTTCCTCCCCTTGCTTGCCCGGCTCGGGCGGACGGGCGCCGCGGCGGCGAGGCGGTCGGGGAGAAGCGGCGGCGGCCGGGGGAAAGCGACGGTGGCCGGAGAAAGCGACGGTGGCCGGGGGAAGCGGCGGCGGCCGGGGAGAGAGGGAGAGGAGAGCGTGGCAGCGAGGGTGCGGCGGCACCGGGGAGGAGAGAGAGAGGGCGGCGAGGGTGCAGGAGCGGGGGAGGGGCTCGGCCCCTTTTTATAGGCGGCGAGCGCGGTGGGGCGCGGCGACAAGACGACGACGTGGAGCTCGACGCGGCGGCGCAGGGCTCGACGCCCGGATGGGACGCGGGCGCGGCGACGGGACGTGCGAGCAGCGACGTGACGCGTGGCGCGGCGAGGGGACGTGCGGCGTGGCACGAAGGGAGATGTGGCGCGGTGACGGGACGCGCGGCGCGGCGCAGGGCGTGAGGCAGCGTGGGGCGCGAGGCGGCTCGGCATTCCGTCGAGCACGTGGCGTGCACGTGCTGCCGACCGAAGGTAGGAGAAGAACAGCGATGGGCCGGGCCAGGCCGTGGGCCGAGGGGAAAAAAGGGGGGGCGGCCTGCTGCGGGGAAGAAGAAGAGGAGAGAGGGAGAAGGGAGTTCGGCCGAGGGGAGGGAAAGAAAAGGAAGAATGAGGCCCAAAGTGAACAGTGACATTTTGCAAATTCACAGGGATTTTCAGAGTTGAATTTTGAGGAAAATTTTGAAGGATTTGAATTTGAATTTCGACCATGGATTTGGTAGAATTTAAGGGATGATAAGGGGGGATTTGAGATCTACTTGGCACAAAATCAAATAAAATGCAAATTTAAACTCCAATTTTTTTGAAAGATTTTAAATAAACCAAAAAGATTTAGGGTGCTACAATCTACTATACTCTGCTTAGGAAAGGTTAAGATTTTGATAATCTGTTGGTTGGTGACCAACTTTTGAGATTTTGGAGAAGCTAGGTTTTTCAGCTTTTGATTTCTAGTTTATTTGCTAGAACTACGGATTCTCAGAATCTGGGTGACAATCTAGAGTGTTTGAGGGAGCTAAAGATTCTGTGAGAAGCTGCAACTGGCCAGCTGCTAGAAACTCTCCCAAAAAACCTATAGAGATACTTCCTCCATTTTTAAATGTACTAGTGCTGTATCGGTGCTTTGCAACATGATTGAAAGAAATACAGACGAATGGTATATATGAATTAGTTTTATCTATTCATTTTTTTAGATGGGGTGGTGTTTAGGTAGGGTGGGTTTTTAAGCGGTAGGGAAGTACGAAAGGATGACAGCTCCGTTTTTACAGTAGTAAAGATATAACGTTGTTAACTTTTAAACACGATGAAGAGAACGCCGGAATCCAGTGATGTCCTCCCTTCTACCTGATGCCTTCACATTGTCGTCCTCCTTGCCTAGCTGTGCCTCCCACCACCGTCCTCCTTGCCTTGTTGTGTCTCCTGCCACCGCTTCATAACACGCCATATCCTATGAGCTTTTAGGAAGAGAAGCTGCCACTGCCGCAATCCCCCGCTGCTCCCTTCCTTAAGGACAACCGGATTTCTGGTATTCCCCTAGCGATTGCGGATAAGCGTTAAGTTCCAATAGCAAAATTAAAAAATAACCATTAGATTGTATATCAATATTAACATCCAGTTTCACCTAAAATTTAAAATTTAGACTGCATAACATGAAAATTATGAAATAATATATAAATATATAAGATAAAAAAAGTACATGATGCTAAGTTATCCTATACATATGTGAAGAACATCGTTTAAATATTATAGTGGCCCAACAAAATCAATAGCGGACTGCTATAGCGGTCGCGGAGAGCCATAGTGGCTGCTAAGTTCTAATATGCTATCTTTGGTCCACTACCTTGTAGCGGTAGCGGTAGAGGTCTACTATCACTATAGCGGCCGCTACGAATGTTATTTATCACCTTGGACCCAACTCATCTAGTTGGCGTAACTCATCATGTTTCTTCAGGAGCGTCACAACTTTAAATCCATATTTTAAATTTGAATTTTATTTTGAGAGAAACATGCAAAATATACTCGATCTGTTAAACAATCTCATCCAGGGACTGAGTGTTCTCAAAAGCTAGCTCAATTAAATCATCACGCCATCACGAGGACGTTCATTAGTTTTTTTTTTATTTTGCAACTCAATGTTGCTTTATTGTAAAAATATTATGGCCGGATATATCTCGATGTAGAGGATGGAATTATATCCATCACCAAGAAAACGTATATTTCCCACAATTTAACTCATTTACCATGTATATTTTGGAGCAGATACGAGCAAAATCTACCTGGTGTGGATATATTTGTATGCACTGCAGACCCACACGCAGAGCCACCAAGCCTTGTCATGTCTACCATCCTATCAGTCATGGCATACAATTACCCATCAGAAAAAATAAGTGTGTATCTTTCTGATGATGGAGGTTCAATTCTTACTTTCTATGCTCTATGGGAGGCCTCCATGTTTGCAACGAAATGGCTACCATTCTGTAAAAGATATAACATTGAGCCAAGGTCCCCAGCTGCTTACTTCTCGGAATCAGAAGGGCATCACAATCTGTGCTCCGCAAAAGAATGGTCATTTATCAAGGCATGTGCAGTTTTAACATTTCTTCTTTAAGGCATTTGTAATCAACAAGTAGGGCATAATTAAATCAGCTCTCACATAATGAAATATACAGTAAGAGATTCCCCTACTGTTTTCGGTAAAATAGGAGAAATCAGCACTCTCATATGACTGGCCTAGTCATACTTCATAGTGCTCAATATCTGGCATGACATTTTTTTTTTTGCAGAACCTGTATGAAGAAATGAGAGAGAGAATTGATTCGGCTGTCATGTCAGGAAAAATTCCTGAAGAAATTAAACTAAAGCATAAAGGATTTGATGAATGGAACTCGGAAATGACCTCAAAAAATCACCAGCCAATTGTTCAGGTAAGCCTTTCACGATTTTAAAGTAAATAGTACTTGTTTTGATATTTGAGAGGTTCTAAATGTTGCTTCTTTCCTAGATTCTGATAGATGGGAAAAGCCAAAATGCAGTTGATGACGACGGAAATGTGCTACCAACACTGGTATATATGGCACGCGAGAAGAGGCCTCAGTATCACCATAACTTCAAAGCCGGGGCATTGAACGCTTTGGTGTGTTCACTAACGTTATTTATTTCTTTTTTATGTTAATATAAAACAAGGTTAACAATACTCCCCCTACTTTCATTTGAGGTTACCCTTATCTATCTTCTTATAAATGCAAAAACACTGCAACAAGATGTACCATGTTTTCATTTTTGAATTAAAAAAATGAAGTATCCAGTAGGTTCTACAAGTAACCACTAACCAAAAGGTCATCAAATGCTATTTGCTTCAGCGAGGAAATAAATACATGTAGTTGAGGGCAATGGATCAATGCAGTCAATAATTGGTCAAGAATTTTCTCATGTATCAGTTGTGCACCATTAAATCACCACATACAATGGATTGTCCATCATTCGTTCAACAAATTGGTCACAAAATTTTCTCAAGTATTTTAATGTTCAATATATTCCTTATTCCTGGAAGTATTTTAAAATATGTGAAATTTTTCGTTAAATGCAGATAAGGGTATCAGCACTGATAAGTGACAGCCCTGTTATCTTGAATGTGGACTGTGACATGTATTCCAACAATAGTGATTCAATCAGAGATGCGTTGTGCTTCTTCCTTGATGAAGAAATGAGCCACAAAATTGGATTTGTCCAGTATCCTCAGAACTACAACAATATGACAAAAAATAATATATATGGGAACTCTCTCAATGTTATCAATCATGTAAGTTCTATCAAATCAAACTGTACTTAAATACATTCTCATGCTTATTGCTTGCAACAATTTATGCTATCATTGAATAAACATCTTTCCACACTAACAAAAGAAATTTAATGTAAAGGTGGAGATGCGTGGTTTGGACAGTGCTGGTGGATGTCTCTATATTGGCACAGGATGCTTCCATAGAAGAGAGATCCTTTGTGGTAAGAAATTCAGCAAAGATTACAAGGAAGACTGGAGCAGAGGAATAAATGGAAGAGGACAAGAGAACATAAATGAGATTGAAGAGAAGGCAACATCTTTAGCAACCTGCACTTATGAACTTAGGACACAATGGGGTGATGAGATTGGAGTGAAATATGGTTGCCCAGTAGAAGATGTCATCACTGGATTGGCAATACATTGCCGAGGATGGGAGTCAGTCTACCTGAAACCTCAAACGGCAGCATTTGTGGGTTTAGCTCCAGCAACACTTGCCCAGACAATACTGCAACACAAGAGATGGAGTGGGGGTAATCTCTCAATTTTTCTTTCAAAGTACTGCACCTTCTTGTTTGGACATGGAAAAATCAGCTTGCAGTTACAGATGGGCTACTGCATATATGGATTATGGGCAGCCAATTCACTGCCTACAATCTACTATGTTATGATTCCAGCACTAGGTCTTGTCAAAGGCACTCCCCTATTTCCAGAGGTACTGTTAAATTAAATGATAAGACATACTGATTTCATTTATGTCATTAGAACTTATTTTAATTATTGAAACTAACGCTACACTTATATGTCGTTTAGATTACGAGTCCATGGGCTACACCCTTCATATATGTATTTTGTGTCAAGACCATCTACAGTCTATACGAGGCATTGTTATCTGGGGATACATTGAAAGGATGGTGGAATGGACAAAGGATGTGGATGGTGAAAAGAATTACCTCATATCTCTATGGCTTCATTGACACCATCCGAAAATTGTTAGGATTGTCAAAGATGTCATTTGAAATTACAGCAAAGGTAAATGATGGCGATGAAGCAAAGAGGTATGAGCAAGAAATCCTTGAATTTGGGTCACCATCTCCTGAATATGTGATCATCGCAACTGTTGCATTATTGAACTTCGTCTGCCTAGTTGGAGGGCTAAGTAAAATAATGGCAGGTGTATGGAACATGTCATGGAATGTGTTTTTACCCCAGGTTATTCTCTGTGGACTGATAGTGGTCACTAATATCCCAATTTATGAGGCAATGTTTGTGAGAAAAGATAAGGGGAGAATACCATTACCAGTCACACTAGCTTCAATTGGCTTTGTAATGTTGGCATTCCTGTTACCAATAGTTTGAGGTCCTAAAATGGGAAGCAATGCCTTGTAAAATGATTATGGAAATAAATTGCATTGGCATTTCATTCCATTTTGTTGGAATAAACATGTAATTCTAGACCCAACTTAATTTATTAGATCACACTACAAGTACGGATCTAGGCCACGGGCCAGATCCGTCCTCGTAGGTTGGAGAAACTTTCTCCACGTAATCATCATGCAAAGCCCATATCTTCATGGGTTGCCTTGAGTTTTGGGTCAATCCTAGGTCTACCACTAATAACATAGTGTGTTTTCGTCCTCGCTTGATGCGAAAAAAAATCCAAACTTGACGTTACTAGCCATCGGGTTCTCAACTTTATAAACCCATCATGCTGACATGCTCTAATTAAGCAAACTAACGAGGGACTAAAAGAAAATTTTCTTCACTGTGTTTGGTGTGCTGCTCGGTCACCTGTTGCGCTGGCTACTGCTGCTCGAGAGAGATGGGCCAAGGCCCAAGTGATGCTCGAGAGAGATGGGCCAATAGGGGTGAAAACGGATCGGATAATATTCGATCCGATCCGCTTCAAATCCGTCCGCAACGAGGATATGGTATGAGTTTTTAAGAATCCGACGGATATGAATGCGGATAGTATGGTGCGGATTCAGATGCTGATGTGGTATCTGTAAAATCCGGCGGATGCGAATTATCCGACCTTTCTATCGGATTATCCGATAGGCCGTTTGTCGGATAATCCAAAATTATTAACCCATGTAACCACTCTATATGTTGCATATAACATGAGGCTGACCCATTCAATATTCTAATTTATCAATTAACCTAGACTTCTTAGTTTGAGACTTTTATCCTCTCATCTAACACAACTACGTTTTTATATTATAGACATTATATATTTATGTTGTTTAGCACTTAAATATATAATTATTTCGATGGGTTGTTTATTGACTATTGTATTATTGTCCCTTGCATTGCTAACTCGATGTTGTATTGATTGTATATACACGTAACATCTGATAAATTTAATCCATTTTCGAACCGAGTCCGCACCATTTCCGACATCCGAAATAATCCGCTCCGCATCCACACACTATCCGCACCCGCTCCGAATCCAGTTAAAAAATATGGTTTAGGATATGGTACGACCACTATCCGTTCAAATCCGCTCTCCGCTCTGTTTTCATCCCGGTGGGCCAAGGCCCAAGTGCACGCTATCTAAGCTTTGGCCCAAGACCAAGGCAGCCATTAGCCTTCCTCTTTTATCTCTTTTCCCCCCCTCTAATTATTCCGGGGCATCACAGACTCTACCTGATATATTTCTTACACGTTGATAATCATCTACCTACAGATGGACAGCACAAAAACTCAGAAGAAGAAAAAAAACATAAATTTCGCAGGAATTTGTACTACAGGAATGCTGAGAAAGCATCTCTTAATTTCTCGTGTAAAACTCAGAATTAATTAGTGCACTGATCTGCCACTAGTTGGAAAGAGAAGCCAATAATTCCAGGTCCCAAATGTGTCTTGGTGACTTGCTCCCTGATTGCGCGGACGAGTTCTTGTTTTCCACTCCTCTCTCGCCATCTTCTTCAACAGTTGCACTTCGTCGCTTACTCCTGGTCGTTACACACAAGACAAAGAGACGAGACGTGCATGAGCTGAATGAGAGTAACAGTTGTGGAATTAATCTGCTTATGTCAGTCAATTGGCAAGGTGAACTATTTCCTCCGTCTTAAAATATATTCGCTCTGCTTCATATTACAAATCAGTTTAATCTTTTCTCTAGTCAAATATTTAAATTTTAATTAAATTTATATAAGATTTTAGCACATCTATAACATCAAATTAGTTTCAATAAATGTAAACTAAATATATTTTAACAATGTATTGGTTTAATATTAAAAATATTGCTATATCTTTTTATAAATTTAGTTAAATTTAAACAAATTTGATTAGAAAAAATCAAAACGACTAATATATAATATAAAGTAACAACATATGGATTTAGTACTACTAGTATGGATAGCAGTAAGGATAAAAACGGATCGAAAACGGAGAAAACTAGCTCTATCGTATTCGTTTTTATATATTTTTTTGGAATCGGAATCGGAATCAAAAACCCGGATATGGAAATGGAATCAAATATTATCGAATATAGATACAGAACGAATACGATAACGAATATTTGTTGGGATATATAAATCTCTCAAATTGAGCTTCCTTAATCATGAAAGAGATATCGCTTGTTATTTTAAGTCAATATCTCCAAAATTTATATCGTCAGTTTTATAGGTGATCCTACAACCGTATGTGAAAATCGATTTTTATGACAATTCCCCTAATTAAGAGGCCCGCATGTAAATATGATTATCCACTCACTAGTCCAAAGTCTCTTACTTTATATATAGTTAACAAGTTCCCGTTGTATAGATTGAAGATGCTATTTATTTTATTTCACATCTTTGAAACTTGTAATGTTTGTTTTATATTTTAAATATTTTCAAATACAAATATCATAAATTACAAAGTGGTAGATCTTATTGAGCTCTACAACTTTGATATGGAGCACGTCTTCATCCGATGTCATTTGAATCGTAAATCTGAGATTTTGTGAAAACAGATATGATATTTTATAATGAATATTTAGACCCTTAAATGATCTCAAATAATAAAATTATCAGCAACAAAATTGTAGATCTCGTTGAGCTCTACAATTTTGATATAAAGTTTGTCTTCATTTGACTTCGTATGAAAAAGTTATGTATATATACGTGTTTTTTCTAAAAATTAATTCCTGTCTGCGGATATCCGAAAAAATTCCCAGATAGTTTCCGACCGTTTTCCGATTCCGACAAATAGTGCCCTTACTGTATTCGTTTTCGTTTTCGAGAAAAAAAATTCAAATTCGTTTTCAAATCCAAAAATATCTAAAACTATCCGACCGAATCTATCCGATTCCGAGAAAACATCCTGACAAACGAAAATTATCCGTACCAGTTTCATCCCTAGATAGCAGTGGATACCAGACGGAGGGAGCTTACAGGTTAGCAATAAAATTTTTTGGAAGGAGCTCGGAATTGGTCGGCAAATTGGTCGGCACCAGAGTGGCGCGAGCTCTCACAGCCTCTCCCTTATAAATATAATAATGAATAATATCAAGTGATCTCAACGCCACTTAGCTCAACGAGAGTGTCTATAAAACAGATATAATTAAAGCTAAATTTTGATTTGTATGAGCCTAACGATCAAGAGCTATATATGCTAAATCAAGCGCTCACTGCTCTCTCCTGCACTTAAGCAACAAACATATATGCACAGTAGCTTAGTTAGAGAGAGCGTAGATATGATAGATCGGCCGGTTATGAAGACGACGACGACGGAGAGGCGGCGGCGGCCGCCGTTGTTCACAACGGAGGAGGTGGGCGGCAGGGCGGTGTACAGGTTCCATGCGGCGACAGTGGCCGCGGGAATACTGCTGTTGCTGTACTATAGGGTGACGCACGTGCCGGCCGCCGGCGAAGGGAGGGCGCCGTGGCTGGGGATGCTGGCGGCGGAGCTCTGGTACGCCGTCTACTGGGTCATCGCGCAGTCCGTCCGGTGGCGCCACGTCCGTCGCCGTACGTTCAAGGACATGCTCGCCGAGAGGTTTGAATTTGAATTAAACTTTTTTTTGCATGTTTATATATTTATATTATCTGAAGTTAGATATATGTACGTACGGAACATGTTTGTCTGTTGTACGCTTTTGAAATCTAAATTGGTGGTAAACTGGCCAGTAATGCTAACTCCTTTTCATATTATAAGTCGTTTGTTTTTTTTAATTTTTTTTAAATTTAATCAAATTTATAAAAAAATATGATAGTATTTTTAATACAAAACAAACATATTATCAAAACATATTCAATGTTAGATTTAATGAAACTAATTTAATAATTTAGATCTTGCTAAATTTTCTTTAAGTTTGATCAAACTGACTGGGAAAAAAAATCAAACAACTTATAATATAAAACGGAAAGAGTATTACAAGCTTTCAAGTGTGTTTTTATGTTAAAATAGCGTATGAACTGTCCATTTCGTCAAAAACACGCCGTGCCCAACATATTTCATTATAATTTATTCACAGAATCGGACGTGCTAATATATATAGACATACTTAGGACGTCCATGTAATCAAGCACAGTAATAAGAGTGATCCCTCCAACCAAAACACCTCATCTTAGGTGCTTACATCAGGTGATTGGGACAAGATTTAAAGCATACCCCCTTAGTTTTACGGGAATAAATAACTTCTGGAGGTGAATAGTATGAATAGTACAAGTATTTATGCAGATTTATTCTCAGAAATTAATTCTTCGACTCCTTGCTCCGCCGCCTGAGCATGCCGCTGGCACGCTGAGCGGCTACGGGGCTGTTCATCCGCGGGGAACTTGTTCCCTGTGCTGCGATGGAGGGAGGCGCCGGGTCTGGGGTTTCCACCTCCAGATCTAGCCAACGGTGGCAGCACCGAAGCGGGGTGACACGGTTGCTAGGTGATGATGGTAGAGCAGGGCCTCTTCTCCCTCTCCCCTTCCTCCCATTCCCCCTACCTCCATTTGTGACGGGGCGACGTGGTGTCGGAAGCAAGTGGCAAGGGCGACCATGGCTGGCAGGGGCGGCACGGCGAAGATGGTGACGAGCGGCTGCTAGGCAACAAAGGAGTCCTCCTCTTCCTCTCCCCTTGCCTCGATGGCCGAGGCAGGGCAAAGCAGCAGTGGAGATGGATGGCAGTGTTGAACCCTTTGCTGGTAGGGCATCGTGGTAGGAATGGAGGTGGCGGCTGGTGGGGGTTGGTGTCGACCATGGAGGTGGGAGCCATGACAAATAGTGGAAGACAGAGGCCAGTCGGCATGCTGGTGGCATTGCGCGACAGTGGAGGGGTCATTCTTAGGTGGCGGTGCACTAGTGGCGTGCATAGCAATGGTGCCAGGGACCTAGGTGGTGATAGCGGTGATGGTGGTGGTGTTGGTAGAGGTGGTAGGTGACGATGTTGACTAGTTAGCTCGATGTCACGCTAGGAGCAAAGTTGAGCGCAACGGGCAGCATCAAGGGTAGTGGTGGAGGTCCGCAGTGAAGGTGGTGTGGCTGCGACGAGACAGCCTGTGATGGAAGCACGGTGGAGTTTGTGGTCAACGACAATGACGACGTGGTTGCGGTGGCTCTTCGACGAGATAAGCTAAGGCGGCTCAACAGAGCCTGTGGTTCGTAGTGACGATGACGTGGCGGCAGTGGTTTTTTAGTGAGATAAGCTTCGACGGTTCAGCGGAGTTGAGGTTCAACAGCAACGACGGTAGGGCAACATGATGGTTTGTGTGTGATGTGACGACAGTGTAGCAATGCAGACTTTTGGCGAGATAAGCTACGGCAACTCGATAGAGGTGGTATCCTACGAAGACAACATGGTGGTGACAGTTGCATTGACATTGAGGGGGCATAGATTGTCCAGGTGGCATGAGGCCGGTGCTTGGTATTGACAAGGTGGCAGGGCGGACTAGTTATGTCCTCTGTCTTTGCTCATGGCGGACGAAGGAGCTTGCATTGGCAGCGAGAGGGCATGGAGGAGAAAGGGCGGATTAGTTCTGCATCCCTTGAAGTTTGCAGCAATGAGGAAAAACTTGAAGCTAGTCTTTTAGTCTTTTTCATTTTGGTTTGTTTTTCTTTGCATCTCAGTTTTGAGATCTTGAGTATATGTACTCGTGTAACTTTTGGCTGTGTATATCCAATTGTGGATATAGAGGCTGAATTTCTATTCATTATCTAAAAAACAAACTTATACTCGATGTATGAAATGATCTCATACCAGGACTAAGTGTTCTCAACACATAAACCAACGGAATGTGGGGTCGGAGGTTTTTGCCTTGTTAGAAAATGAGAGTTGGGTAAAGCAAAGTCTCTCCTCAGGCAAGCACAAGGCTAAGTTAAGTAGAACCAGGTTGCGCTCGTTGATGCTCTGATGAAAAATAAATCAGGTAGTAGGAAAATACATTCAACCCCCCCCCCCCAATACATAGTACGCTAGAAAATACATAGTACGCTAGAAAGATCATTCAACCCCCCCCCCCTCCAATTTTTTTCTTTTAAAAAGAAAATCCGGGCCGAACTTCTACAACTAAAAAGCAGCCAGAGCGAGGGAGCCCTAAGCGCAATTTTTTGAATAAAAGGTTTTATGAAATCATATCTTTTTTAATATCTTGGATAGATGGATGGATCTATCTTTCTATTCAAATATCTTTGCAATCAGGAAACAAAGCCCTCCTTTGGGCCTAGGAAGCGAAGGTACAACCAAATATAATAGTGTGATGTAGATTTGTAATACTCTCTCTGTCTCAAAAAAAAACCAATTTTTGATTGGCTATGTCTAGATACATAACCAGATGTTAGTTTTTTTTAACTATATATCTAGACATGGGCTATGTTCAGATACATATCAAAAGTTTTTTTTAAAACGAAAGAAGTAGTAGGCATTTGTAGGCCCCTTTCCGGCTTTCGGTGCTTCGGGTACTATGGATCCTTTGCCATCCAGTGCAGCAAAGCCGCTTCGTTAAACATATGTTTGGACTAAAGTTGTTTTTTTCTCTTAGCTACGTTTATTGGTTTGTTTTTTTCATTTCGCATCTTAATGTAGCTTTATTGTAAAAATATATAGGCCGCACACATTTCGACGTAGTGGCTAGATTTATATCCATCATCGAGAAAACATCCCTTTTCCCACAATTTAACACATTTACCATGTACTTTGGAGCAGATACGAACAAAATCTACCTGGTGTGGATATCTTTGTATGCACCGCTGACCCACACTCGGAGCCACCAAGCCTTGTCATCTCTACTATCCTATCAGTCATGGCATACAATTATCCATCAGAAAATTTAAGTGTGTACCTTTCTGATGATGGAGGTTCAATTCTTACTTTCTATGCTCTATGGGAGGCATCTATATTTGCAAAGAAATGGCTATCATTCTGCAAAAGATATAACATTGAGCCAAGGTCACCGGATGCATACTTCTCAGAGTCAGAAGTGCATAACAATCTGTGCATCCCAAACGAATGGTCACTGATCAAGGTATGTGCATTTTTTAAGCATTATTCTTCGAGACATTTATAATCAATAAGTATGGAATAATTAAATCTGCTCTCACAGATGATTAGAACTATGTCCTAGTCATACTTCATAGTGCACAATATTGGTAACTGATTTTTTTCTTTTTTTTGGCAGAACCTGTACGAAGAAATGAGAGAAAGAATTGATACAGCTGTAGCGTCAGGAAAAATTCCTGAAGAAATGAAACTAAAGCATAAAGGGTTTGATGAATGGAACTCAGAAATTACTTCGAAAAATCACCAGCCAATTGTTCAGGTAGGCTTTACTGTCCTAGAAATCAGCTCAAAGTTTTCACGATACAAATTAAAGTAAAGAAGTACATAACACTTCAGTTTTGTTAATTTGAGGTTCTAAATGTTGCTTCTTTGCTAGATTCTGATAGATGGGAAAAGCCGAAATGCAGTTGATGATGACGGAAATGGGCTACCAACACTGGTATACATGTCGCGTGAGAAGAGGCCTCAATACCACCATAACTTCAAAGCTGGGGCATTGAACGCTCTGGTGAGTTCACGAACTTTGTTTAACTTTTTTATGGTAAAAAAGTTTACCAAATTTATTATAAAGTCCCTAATTTCATTAGAGGTTACCCTTACCTATTTTCTTATAAATTCAAAAACACTGCAACAAGTTATTCCGCGTTTTCATGTTGAATAAAAAAATGAAGTATGTAGTAGGTTCTACAAGTAACCACTAACCAAAAGGTCATTAAATGCTATTTGCTTCAATGAGAAAAAAAATACATGTAGTTGAAGATAATGGATCAATTTAGTCAACAATTGATCACATAATTTTCTCAAGTATTTTGATGTTCGAGACATGCCTTATTCTTGAAATTATTTTAAAATATGTTAAATTTTATCATGAAATGCAGATAAGGGTATCGTCAGTGATAAGTGACAGCCCTGTTATCTTGAACGTGGACTGTGACATGTATTCCAACAATAGTGATTCAATAAGAGATGCATTGTGCTTCTTCCTTGATGAAGAAATGGGCCAGAAAATCGGATTTGTGCAGTACCCTCAGATCTTCAACAATATAACCCAAAATGATATATATGGAAACTCTCTCAATGTTATCAATCATGTATGTTCTATCAAACTGTAACTTCAATACATTCTCATGTTTGCAACAATTTGTGCTATCATTAATAAACATCTTTCTACCCTAACAAAACAATTCAATGTAAAGGTGGAGATGTGTGGTTTGGACGGTGCTGGTGGCTGTCTCTATATTGGCACAGGATGCTTCCATAGAAGAGAGATCCTTAGTGGTAGGATATTCAGCAAAGACTACAAGGAAAACTGGAACAGAGGAATAAAGAAAAGAGGACAAGAGAACACAAATGAGATTTGAGGAGAAGGCAAAATCTTTAGCAACCTGCACTTATGAACATAGGACACAATGGGGTAATGACATTGGAGTGAAATACGGTTGCCCAGTAGAGGATATCATCACTGGATTGGCAATACATTGCAGAGGATGGGAGTCAGCCTTCATAGATCCTAAAAGAGCGGCATTTTTGGGTGTAGCCCCATCAACACTTGCCCAGACAATACTGCAACACAAGAGATGGAGTGAGGGTAATCTCACAATTTTTCTTTCTAAATATTGTTCCTTCGTGTTTGGACATGGAAAAATCAAGTTACAACTACAGATGGGCTACTGCGTATGTGGATTATGGGCAGCCAACTCACTGCCTACACTCTGTTATGTTATGATTCCATCACTAGGTCTTGTTAAGGGCACCCCACTATTCCCAAAGATACCACCCCCTCTATTTCATATTATAAGTCGTTTGACTTTCTTTAATCAAACTTCTTTAAATTTGACCAAGTAGTATTTTTAACATAAAACAAATATATTATCAAAATATATTCAATGTTAGATTTGATGAAACTAATTTGATATTTTAGATGTTGCTAATTTTTTTATAAACTTGATTAAACTTAACAAAGTTTGACTAGGAAAAAAATCAAATGACTTATAATATGAAACAGAGAGAATATTAAATTAAATGATAAACATAATCCATACTTTGATTCATTTCTATCATTAAAACTTATTGTTTATTATTGAAACTAACGCTATCCTTATATGTCGTTTAGATTACAAGTCCATGGGCTATGCCCTTCATATATGTATTTTGTATGACGACCATCTACAGTCTGCATGAGGCATTATTATCTGGGGATACATTGAAAGGATGGTGGAATGGACAAAGGATGTGGATGGTCAGAAGAATTACCTCATATCTCTATGGCTTCATTGATACCATCCGAAAATTGTTAGGAATGTCAAAGATGTCATTCGAAGTTACAGCAAAGGTAAGCGATCACGATGAAGCAAAGAGGTATGAGCAAGAAATCCTTGAATTTGGGTCATCATCTCCTGAATACGTGATCATCTCAACCGTCGCATTACTGAACTTAGTCTGCCTAGTTCGAGGGCTAAGTCAAATAATGGCAGGTATATGGAATATGCCATGGAATGTGTTTTTACCCCAGGCCATCCTCTGTGGAATGATAGTGGTCACTAATATGCCAATTTATGAGGCAATGTTCCTAAGGAAGGACAAAGGGAGAATACCAACAACAGTCACACTAGCTTCAACTGGCTTTGTAATGCTGGCATTCCTAGTACCATTAGTTTGAGGTCCTAGAATGGGATTTGATGCCTTGTAAAACACAGGATATTTCTGATGATGATCATGGAAATAAATTGCATTGACATTTGTTGTAAAACTCTCTACAATAAACTCTTCCTGATATATTTCACAAATGTTAATAATCCTCAGCATACAAAAGCCTAGAACAAAAGTTCAGGAAAAAACATATAATTCACAGGAAGCGAAAGGCCTCCCTCTATTTCTTAAAAGTATAATTCACATGAACATTTTTTAAAGGGAACATGCGAAAGGCTCGCATGTCTTTGTATTAAGGAGTAAAACTTGTTTAGTTACAACATGCCCAACTGATCAAATAGTTGACCGACCAAAAAAACAAAGAGGAGTATATCTCGCAGTAAGTTGGAGACCTAGGGACAACCTATCTTAACCTGCTATGGACTCCATGGCCGCTTTGGCTAACCGCTTTGGCTAACCGACAGAGCGCTGCCTCATCGGCAATGGCATCGAAAAGCTTAGGGCCTGTTTGATGGAGCTCCAACTCCTAAATTTAGCTTCAGGAGTTGGGGCTGGAGTTGAGTTGTGGAGCAGTCTAAACTCAGCTCCACTTCTTTAGTTCATTTTGTGAGAGCGCTCCACCTAACTCCGCTCCCATTTTAGGGCCTGTTTGGTAGAGCTCCAACTCCTAAATTTAGCTCCAGGAGTTGGGTCTGGAGTGGAGTTGTGGAGCAGCCTAAACCCAGCTCCACATCTCTAGTTCATTTTGTGAGAGCGCTCCACCCAACTCCGCTCCCAGTTTAGGTGAAGCTGAAACTGTTTGGCTGGGCTCCAGCTCCAGGAGAGGTGGAGCTGGAGCTGGAGCTGTGCCAAACAGGCCCTTAGGTGGAATTGAAACTGTTTGACTGGGCTCCAGCTCCAGGAGAGGTGGAGCTGAAGCTGTGCCAAACAAGCCCTTAGACCAAATCTGGAATAAAAAATAAGGAAAACTAAAAGATGAGTTTATACTCCATATAAAAATACAATTAGAAATAATGAAAAATTCGAAATTAAAAATAAGAAATATTGAAAGAAAATTCTAGAGTCCATATAGGAATTTAGAACTAACTGAAAATCAGAATTAAAAATTAAAAATTAAAGGTAGAATCCAGAGTCCATATAGAAATACAATTTAGAAATAACTAAAATTAGAAATTAAAAAAATAAGAAAGATTCGGAGAAGTCTAGATTCTATGTAGGAATATAATTTAGAAATCCTAGAAATTATCATATTAATCAGAGAAAAATAAAAAATAGAGTTCATATAAAAAATACAATTTAAAAATAGTTAAAATACGAAATTAAAAATAAGGAATATTGAAAAAAGAGACTAAAGAGTCCACACAGCATACAATTTAGAACTAATATTGAAATTCGGAATAAAAAAAGAAAATTAAAAATAGAGGTTAGAGCCCATATAGAAATACAATTTAGAAATAACTAAAATTCGAAATTAAAAATAAGAAATATTGGAAAAAGTGTCTAGAGTCCATATAGAAATACAATTCCAAAATAATTGAAACTCGGAATTAAAAAATAAAGAAAAATGAAAAATGAGTTTGGAGTCCATATAGAAATATAATTAGAAATAACAAAAATTCGAAATAAAAAAAGAACATTGAAAGAAGATTCTAGAGTCCATATAAAAATTTAGAACTAACTGAAAGTCGGAATTAAAAATAAGAAAATTAAAAGAAGAGTTTAGAGTCCATACAGAAATTTAATTTAGAAATAACTAAAATCCGAAATTAAAAAATAAGAAAAATTGGGAGAAGAGTCTAGAGTTCATATAGGAATACAATTTAGAAATAACTAAAAATTCAGAATTAATAAATAGGAAATATTGAAAGAAGAGTATAGAGTCATGTAGGAATACAATTTAAAAATAATTGAAATTCAAAATTTAAAAATAAAAAATATTAAAAGAAGGGTTTAGAGTCCATACATGAATAAAATTTATAAATAACGGAACTTCGAAATTTGAAATAAGAAATATTGAAAGGGAGTAGAGTCCATATAGAAATACAATTTAAAAATAATTAAAATTTAGGATTGAAAAATAATTAATAACTGTCACGTATATGTAATACAACATGAATATTACACATTGGATAGTTTGGTGAAGTTAGTACAAATTTAAAATTATGTTGTTATCATTTTAATATATTTGAATAATAAAATGTGAAAAGATATATATGCTATTATGTGAAAAAATATAACGATGCTAGCCATGTAATCTGCGCGAGTCACCATGCTAGTTCTTAATATAAAGATTATGTAAATTTTATGTGTATTCTCGAAAAATCCTTTCAATAAAGACAAGCATCACATGACTCGTTATCTGCCTAGAGCATCTTTGCCAAAAGCACAACGACAGCAGTTTTTTTTTCTTTTTACACCATTTTTTTCTCTACTTTATATCATCTCCTAAGTCATAACTTTTTTTTTGAGGGGTCTGAGTTATAACTACAACAGGTAGGAACTCGCATATTAATATACCAAGAAAATACAATAAAAACAAATTGCAGCTTATGAGTTTAAGGGCTCAAAATATTTCGTGCCATAGAATGGTATTCCCTCCCTTTTTTAATATATGACATCATTACTTTTTTCTCAAACTTTGACTAACAATATTTATTAAATTACTTAATTTAATAAAGTGAAAAGAGTACCACTAGATCTGTCATCGAAAGTACTTAAGCGTGCCTTGTATATGTCTATTTGCACAAATATTTCTAAAAACGACAATAGCCAAACAAATTAAAAAAATCAACGGTATCATATATTTAAAACCGGAGGTAGTATCATAGGAGTATATAGATTCTTACTTTCTATGCTCCATGGGAGGCCTCCATGTTTGCAAAGCACTGGATACCATTCTGCAAAAAGTTACCAGCTGCTTCGCTTCATCAGAAGGGCATCACAATCTGTGCACCCCAAAAGAATTACAGCCTATAATTCTCAACATTTGATATGGCAACTGATCTTCTTTTATGGGCAGGACCTGCACAAAGAAATGACAGAGAGAATCGATACAGTTGTCATGTTAGGAAAAATTCCTGAAGAAATTAAACTGAATCATAAAGGATTTGATGGAAGGAACTCGGAAATTACCTCAAAAAACACCCGCCAATTGTCCAGGTAGGCTTTACTGTCATAGAAATTTCATGATTACAAAGTAAAGAAATCCATAACACTTCCATTTTGGGAATTTCAGGTTCTAAATAAATGTTGCTTCTTTGATAGATTCTTATAGATGGGAAAAGCCAAAATGCAGTACATGATGACAGAAATGTGCTACCAAGCCTGGTATACATGGCACGTGAGAAGAGGCCTAAGTACCACCATAACTTCAAATCTGGGGCTATGAACACTTTGGTGTGTTCCCTAACCTTGTTTAGTTTTACCTTGAAACAAGGTTAACAAATTTATTATAAAATCCCTACTTTCTATTAGAGGTTACCTTACCCATTTTGTAATAAATACAAGAACAATGCAACAAGTTGTTCCACACTTTTATTTTGAAAAATGAAGTATCAAGTAGGTTACAGTCAAAAAAGAGTATCTAATAGGTTCTACAAGTGAAACAACCAACTAAAAGGTCATGAAACACTACAGTTTGCTTCAGTGAGAAAAAAATGCATGGAGTTAGAACCGTATGGTCAGTTGATGCATCATTCAATGAACAATTTATCACAGCATTTTCACAAAGTATTCTAACATTCAGGAAATGCCTTATTCCTGAAAGTATTTTAAAATATGTTAAATTTTAATCCTGAAATATAGATAAGTGACAACCCTATTATCTTGAACGTGGACTGCGACATGTATTCCAACAGTGACTCAATCAGAGATGCGTTGTGCTTCTTCCTTGATGAAGAAATGGGCCACAAAATCGGATTTGTACAGTACCCTCAGAACTATAACAACATGACCAAGAACAATATATATGGAAACTCCCTCCTTGTTCTCAATGAGGTAAGTTGTATCAAATTGTACTTTTAATACATTCTCTTGTTTTTAATAATTTATACTATCAATATACATTATTCGGCTAACAAAACAATTCAATGTTAAGGTGGATATGTGTGGTATGGACAGTGCTGGTGGCTCAGCCTACATTGGTACTGGCACTTCCATAGAAGAGAGATCCTTTGTGGTAGGAGGTTCAGCAAAGACTACAAGGAAGACTGGGACAGAGGAATAAAGGAAAAAACACAGGCGGACATATATGAGATTGAAGAGAAGGCAAAATCTTTAGCAACCTGAACTTATGAACATGGACACAGTAGGGAAATGAGATTGGAATAAAATATGGTTACGCAGTAGAAGATATATTCACTGGATTGGCAATAAATTGCAGAGGATGGGAGTCAGTTTACATCAATCCTCAAAGAGCAGCATTTTTGGGTGTGGGTCCAGCAACAGTTGCCCAGACAATACTGATTTAACACTTCTTTTTTTCAAAGAACTGCCCCTTCTTGATTGGACATGGAAAAATTAAGTTATAACTACAGATGGGTTATTGCTTATTTGGGTTATGGGCATCCAACTCACTGTCTACGATTTATTATGTTATGGTTCCATCACTAGGGCTGTGTTCTTTTGGAGGGGTTGGGAACCCCTCCTCTCCGCACGCAAAACGGAGCAATAGATTAACGCATAATTAATTAAGTATTAGCTTAAAGAAATTTGAAAAATGGATTAATATGATTTTTTACAACAACTTTTGTATATAAAGTTTTTGCAAAAAACACACTATTTAGCAGTTTGGAAAGTGTGCGCATAAAAAACGAGGGAGGTAAGGTTGGGAACTTGAAGGGAAGAACACAGCTAGGTCTTGTGAAGGGCACCCCTCTATTCCCAGAGGTAATATTACATGATAAACCTCACTTTGGTTTCATATTGCTCTTATTAAAAATAATCATATGTTTATATGCCATTTAGATTATGAGTCCATGGGCTACACCCTTCGTATATGTATTATGTGTGAACTGTGAAGAATATATACAGTCTATATGAGGCATTATTATCTGGGGATACATTGAAAGGATGTTGGAAATGGACAAAGGATGTGGATGGTCAGAAGAATTACCTCATATGTTTACGGCCTCATTGACACCATCCGTAAGTTGCTAGGACTGTCGAAGATGACATTTGCGGTTACAGCAAAGGTAAGTAATGAAGATGAAGCAAAGAGGTATAAACAAGAAATCGTCGAATTTGGGTCATCATCTCCTGAATATGATCATTGTAACTGTTGCACTACTCAACCTCATCTGCCTAGTGGGAGGGCTAAGTCAAATAATGACAGGTGTATGGAATATGCCATGGAATGTATTTCTAACCCAGGTCATCCTCTGTGGAATGATAGTGATCACTAATATCCCAATTTATGAGGCAATGTTCCTAAGGAAGGACAAAGGGAGAATACCATCATCAGTCACACTAGCTTCCCTTGGCTTTGTAATGTTGGCCTTCCTGATACCAATAGTTTGAGATGCTAACATAGGAATCGATGCCTAATAAAATACTGTAATAGATATTTCTTAGAATATTTTTTTCTCCTGATATATTTCATGCATTTTTGGTGATCATCTAACTACAGATACTAGCACAGAAATTCACTAAAAAAAGCACATAATAGTATAATACACAGGAAGCATACTTGCATTATAGAAATTCCTTAAGCACCTTTCTCGTGTAAAAGTATATGTTTAGTTTTACAAGCATTTCAAGAAATTCTTATAATGTAACTCTTTTGTGTCCTCAAAAAATGTATTTGCTGACTAAACTGAATCAATAAATGCCAATTTACATTTGGATGTAAACATCCAATCAGAAATTATCTTTTCACCATTAAGGCAGTAACTTTAGAGATTATCTTTTAAGTTTTAATCACTGAGGCACCAAGTACTACCATTTAAATTATTGGACAACTGAATACAAGTTGTGACACCATGTGGTCCTAAGAAAGAAAACATGTGCTCAGGTGCAGGCCAAGTTAGTAGGTATGGTTTTGGGTACCTCTAGCTCTCAACATATATATCGTGTGGTACATCATCATCAAAATGCAGTTTGCCAGTCAGGAATCAGGATGACCTCAGCATTCTTGATTGTGACAGCTTATCTGCATACAGAATGAGAAGCAATATGAAATTATGAAACGAGGAATATAAAGACCAATTTTCTTCTCTCTCTTTTATGAAGCTAAAGAACCACGTTGTTTAATGAGTAACGTGAAAGGAGAGATTACATGCATGTGCAGATACTGCAGATCGCTTCTTGAGGAGCAACTTGATGCACATTACTGTTAGAAAAATAGAGTGGTTCTTTATTATAATAAATCTCACCTATTTGTTGAACTCCTAGAGCACGGACCGAACAAGACGAGCAGCAAATGCCCCATCAATAGAGTGCTTAGTTGGACTTGAGGAATAGAAACCTTCATCTGTGACAAATTCAGCAGGAACATATCCATGCACGCTCTGTGGGACAAAGTCCTACAGCATAAAATTGATTTACAGCATATCCATGCATAGCATAAAATATTTTCAAAAGCAAAATTATTAGTGCGAAAAAATACAACATTATGTGGCAATTCCATTTTAGTATATAAATGATGTAAAGGATGTCAAGGTTATAGAGATGGTTCACTAAAAAAGTAGTAAAACATGCTTAAATGTTTACATTTCGTGGAGACTTAATATGCTTGAAAAGCTATATTACTGTTTAAACTCACATCTGAACTATCAGGGTTAATAATATTAAAATGTAGTGTGAATGATGGGGATCTTCCAAAAGCTGGATTAACATGAATGGCTAACCTAGCATGTGCCAACAGCAACTGATTTTGTGATTATCACCTCGTTAGTTGAGATAAGTCAGTCTAAGTTGTACCAAAGATAATGTGCTTTTAGCACGTGTTTTATTAGCATGCTCAATATTACCAACAATACTGTAAATCATAAGGGACTTATTTTCTCAAATCAAACTTAATACTGAGTTTATTAACTTCCAGTAAATGATCCACGTTTGATGCTAAGACGAACTAGTACCGGATGCCTCTGAACAAAAGCAGTAATTCTGTGCTCGTTTTCTTCAGGGTCAATGGAACATGTACTGTAGACTAATATACCACCAGGCTTTACTAACCTACAGGCAAAACCAGAAAGTAATATCAGATATTATCCATATAAATTTTCTTTCACAAATTTGCAAGAGAAGGAATCCCACATTGATGCAGAATCAAGAAGCTCATCTTGCAAACACATTAGCTCCTCCAAATCTTCGAATTGTCTATTCCACCGCAAGTCTGCCCTCTTGGGAACGGAACAAGGATTAAGGACTATCAGTTCATCAATCATTTGTCATTCTAGATTTAGATTAATTCAATGAAAGCAAAATAATGAACTTGCTTAATAAAGGTACCTTGGAAAGAACTCCTAACCCAGAGCATGGAGCATCCAACAGTACCTTGTCAAATTTTGCAGTGGTTTCCTTCTGCAATTTTTCCATATGTATAAGACTCCACATCATAAATTTGGATAACGATTAGTAATAAGATCATAACAGCCACTAGTCATATTCCTAATAAATACTTCCATCGGAGTGCAGTATCCTTAGATTTATGGGGATTTTCTATTTCTTGTTCCCCATTTTCTGGATTAGAAACAAGGGACTTCCTCTGAAACTTACAGCATATAGTCGAAGATCAGCATGGATGCCACTGATCATAGCATCAAGATTGTGTAACTTCGCTGCCTCCATGAGAATTCTCAACCGACCTTTGTTTATGTCAAGTGCCCATATCTTCCCTGAATCAGACTACATAGTAAGTCCACAATATCAAATCTCTAAGCTACTATTCATCCATGATGACTTGGAACTAGCTCTGGATGGAATGTCAAAACATGTTAGCAAAATGAGTTCTCATAAAACTATTTTGGATATGTGAATTCTGTTTGCTTGTCATAAAATGCGAGGTTTCCTGGAATTTGCTCTAAAAATTACGAATGCTGGTTCGCATTGCTGATGCACAAGGATGAACTCGTGAACAGTTACTTATAAGCAATTAAACATTAAGAATGCCATCACATTCTTCATTTTAACTCCATGGACATACTGCACTAACTAATTTTATGTCTGACAAATTAAATAGATCTCAACAACCAATGTCTGCAGGTGCTCAATATTATAATAAGTTAATAAAAGCAGTAAGATGTGAAGAGTAATTCATTTCAGTGTGTCATTTTTTTTTCTCGAAAACGCATGAGAACTGCACTTCATTTCATTAAGAAGGTGTGTGCCATTTTTTATGGACATAACATGCTAAATACATTGTCTATTTATATGTGCCATGTCCATAAAAAAATAAGTTTCCTACAACTATCCTGTTATGAGTGTGATATCAACAGATGATTGAACCCTCTCTCAATTTCATTTTCTTACCTTGTCCCAATAAATGGGCTGCCATGAACAAAGTTTTGCCACCAGGTGCAGCACAACAATCAATGATTGTTTCCCCAGGTTGTGGATCGACCACAGACACCACAAGACCTACAATAGGTTCATCATGTCTTAGCATAAGCTATCAAGTGCTTACTCAAATGAGAATTACCACTATCACTTAGACATGGAAACCTCAAGGATAAAGGAAAAACTCAGGTTAATGGAAGTGACGGAAGTAAAACTGAAACAATTTCTACAGTCATAAGCCATGTAGTTATTTGCACTCAACGTCACTTCAATATAGTAATATTATTGTAGCTAATTAAGGCATATGCTTAGCGGTCAAGAAATAACTATCATAACTTGCCTGCACTCTCATCCTGCACAGCACACACCCCTTCTTTCAGTAGTCCAGCTTGCAGGACAGTCTGTACATGGGACAAATTAAGATAATTCTGAAATAATATCCCAAGAGGTATTATCAAGAAAATAAGAACAGTAAAAGTAATGTTCATACAACAATATGCAACTATAAAAGAATGAAGATATTTTGTTATGTATAAAGAGCACAATGGTGGCGCTTCCATCTCCAAAGTTGCAAACCACAAAGGCTTCAAGAAAGTTGTTTCTTTCAAAATAAACGAACTTGTACAGCTACTGAGATACACAACAAACTTGACTGATCCAACATATGTGGTGATCAATACTTATACTCTCAACAGTAAAACTAACAATAATCATTAAACATCTAAGGCATCACAAGTATAAAATTATCTCCCCTTTCTTGCTACTACACAAACATTATTTCAGGATTATTTCTTATAAGTTCTTTTACATCATCTGCCTCTCAGCCTCACTTTCTTAGAACTGCAATCGATGTTGGTATCTTATGTGCACTAACAAATTTAGGATTTAAAACAGTGCTCTTTTGTAAGTATATTGAACATATTGCATTGTAAAAAAAAAAATACAAGGATGTCAATGCATCATATTGATTTAAGTTTAACACAGCACTAGTGACTAGTCGTTGCTTGAAAACCAACTATCAGCTTCTTTACCTGCATACCCTCCTGAATACGGACAAATTCATCCATAGTTGACTTCTCATAATGAACCTACATAAAAGGAAATTTAGCCATCAAATTCTCTAGCAAATAATCAAGGCAGAATATGACATCAATATGGATAAGGTATTAGAGGGTCCTGTATAGCTCTATATAATGAATTTATATACCCCACAGCAAGCCGAATGACATAATTAAATGCCATTGCATAATATAGCACAAGGTACATGTTACACTCATTCTTGCTTCCTAATGAACTTTATGAAGCCTTATATTGATCAAGCAGAAGGTACAAAAGCTTAATGGAAGCACCTGCAAACTTTCCAATCGATCTATAAGATCAGCCCTTGTATACCCATTCGCTGTGTTGACCCTATGATATAAGGCATAAAAAGGAGGAATCAACCATATGGGCATGCATAAACAGAGCAGGTGACTGTATACTACAGTACATCATTTTGCTTAAAACCTTATACTGAAATGAGGATCACTGTTGTTCCAGTTCATTAATTTTAGAGCTTCTTCTTTGCCAAGAAAACGAATCCATCTTCTCACCATCCACTGCAGAGAAGAAAACAAATTATAGATTATAAAATGAAATTGCTACAGATATTCTGTTGTGTTCTTAAGAAATATTTGCCAGATAGAACTAGTAGATTGAATTCCACGTGAGTCCACAACTCTAGTTACCAAGGGCATTGATTGATAATTGGTCAAGTGGAGTTGGTATGTTGATTAATGAATAATGTAGCACACAGAAAACTAAGAAACAGAAGCAAACTAAAGTTTAGAGGGTAAACGAAACTTACGACAGGATGAGAATAAATGATGGAAAGTGCGCGAGCTTGGGCACGATCATCACCTTCTATCTCTGGAAGAGGAAGAGAGTTTGCCTCCTGAATTGAAAAAACAAAATGACGATACTATAGTGCAATCCTACTGATCAGGCTGGCTAGATTAATTATGTAGTCCATACCTTTAGCAGTAGAAGTTTACGCAGAATTGCATTCACCAGGTTCCCAGCACCAGGCCTTAGAGCTACTTTAGCAAGCCTAACATTCTAAAATTGTGATTTGAAAGAAGCGTTACTAGATTCTTTTTTTAAAAAAAGAAAAGGCAAAGACAAGCAGCTACATTTGTCAGGTACGTTAGAAATACAAATGGTAACAGTATGACATGCCTATCTCAAAGAAAGGACAAAATGCCAAAGATCAGTGAAACAGGTGAATCAGTTTCAGAATATTATAACAGCAGTATCAACAAAAATCACTTTATTAGGTTAGATATAGTATACTGACAAAGATCATAATTTAATAAAAATGTAACATGTTCAGAAATATAATCATCCTCAAAAGCCCTTTTATCACCACCATCCAAAAAACTCATAACAGTATTACAGGAAATGAAAAGGAAAAGTGCAAAACTGTGGAGAAATCATGTCTAAATGTATTATCATTACCATAAAACAACAGCATTTATACAAACTCCGTTATGGAACAAAGGAGAAAGAGATATACGTTTCCACATTATTTCGCTTTTTGATACAAAATCTGATATGGTTGGCATATACATGAGCTTTTTAAGGCCCTTGGGAGCTCCCAAGGAGCATATAAAAAATCAACATACCTCATCAACAGCAGCATAAGCTGGCACATTGAGCTTGAGAATTTCAAAGAAACCAATTCGCAATATCTGAAACCAAAAATGCTAAACTTCAGAGATTCTACAGTGTGGAGTTAACTATTGTAGTTGCGGGCCAAATTGTTTGGTATTTTCCACATGTCATCTAACATGCAATGGTATTTTCCAATCACCACATCTTTGTGATGGTACTTACCTAATTTTCTCAATATAGGTTGTCAATAAAGAATATATACTGTAAGAGATATAAAAGAAACCTGCAGAAGTAGTGGTTCCATCTCCCTGAACACCTTCTCCTCACTACAGAGTGACATGATCAGATAATCAAGGTATCGTTTCCAACGCACAGTTCCAGCGACTATGACAGTAACCTACAATGCAAGTATAACAGAGTCATATACAAGTCTTCTAAGGAATGTTGTTGACCCATGAACACATTATTTCAGCATCATTCACACATTATATCATATGACGTACGAGTAGACATAAGTGAAGAAAACAACACTGACAATTAGTTAGGTACATGTTATCAAATAAAAAAAGGACAATATCACATATGGCCATTCTGCAGGCCGCCAATATCACATCTGGCCATTCTGCAGGCCACCTCCTACTTACTCTATCTTTTTACTCAGAACTCAACAATTGCTGTTTGATAGCTATAACCATCATGGTGTAAACCTTCTGGAACAAATCGAAGTTGGTGAATAGAATAACAAAGTAACATGCAGAATATGTAACTTTACCAATCTTATATCCCTGTTATCCAAACACCGTGTACTGAACCCTAGTGTCCTTTGTACATAGCTCATCTCATTCTCTCCGGAACTGTTTCCTTTCTCATTCAAAAGGTCCACAAATGCCTTCCCCTTCTCAATCCTTAGCAACCTCACTGCTGCAACTGCTCCAACGACACAAACAATGCAAATGATAAAGACAAACAAAACCATGAAAAATTAAAGCATGGCTAAAGAATTAGAGAGTAAACTAATGACTAATAGATACAACAAAGAACCATTAAATTTTCTTGCAAACATAGTACCATATCATTAATATTTTACCTGCTCTGTGATGAGATACCTCCAAATTTACATTTGAAACCTTAGTCCTCCCTAAGAGAAAAGACAAATTGGGTTAAAAAAGTGAATAGCTCAGCAATTAAGCTATAGTTATTCAAGCAGTGTTTTACCTGCTCTTTCAGTAGGCATCTCAGGACTACGATTCGGAACTCTAGTAATTCCTGAAAAAGATAGAATTTTTGGATTAGTAAAGACTCACATCACATGCACGATAAGTCAGCAGACACCAACAAACAACAGTGCTTTCAGGATGCGATGAATAATTGCAGGTTGACAAGCGAACAAACAATACAAAAATTAAGCACAGTACGTTCAGTATATAAGAAGTAGCAATCCTAGTTCCTGGATTGAGATTAAAAAAATACAATTCATCACTTCCAGACACACATGACAATGTTCTGGAAGTTTAAGGTCATGAAAGTGGCAACTATCTCACTGTGTAACCTTTTGCTCGGTACTCAAATCTACAACTGAAGTATCTGAGGCGGCGTCAGTCAAGAATACATGACAGAAGGGATTGCTAGTTCACCTAACTTTCCCCAAGCATGGATTTCCTTTACTAATTTTGTTCTTTTACCAGAAAATGAGTCTAGAGGCAGCAAGTCCACCTTAGTTACTCCAATAAGCATATGTGTGACTTTTGTATAACACATGCAAATATTATTCCAAAAGTTTGTAAAAGTGACTTCCAGGTGCAAGAATTGCCGACTTCACAAAATGCATCAGGCCATCAGCCCTTCTGTACACATAATCAAACATGTGAAGTTTACGCGGTGCAATTAGTTTCAAATTTAGGTGAGTATATCTTCATTCCATTAATTGCCAGTTTGCCACATGTGACATAAGGCAGTTGAATGTCATGCAGCCAGTGACACGGTTCAATTTCATATAGAAAACACCGTCCTAGTGCCTAATCAGTCAACCAAATATGCTTTGCTACACGAGTGATTCTCAGTACCAAGCAGCATTTTTACCTGATCGGCGAGGTGGAGCCTCCGGGCTGTCACGCTTCCAAGTCCTACCTCTCCCTTCGCAGAACAAATGGAAGAGACCAAATTTACAGTTTGTCCATCAGGTAAATCAGCGGCAAAACCATAATTAACCAATCAAACAGCACGACGAAGCTGCAGCAACCTCCAACTCCCCCCAATTTACCTGCACTTCTCGGATACGATCCTGGATTAACCCTCGAAACCCTACTCCTCCCTTCCACATAAAAAAACAACCAACCAAATCCCCCATGAGAGCTAAGCTACAAATGACAGCCCCGATTAACCAAACAATGAGCAATCCCGCGGGAATGCGGCGTACTACCGGAGGCGCCCGAGCTCCTGCGGGCGGAGAGCAGGATAGGCGAGCCGACGCGCGGGCGGAACTGCGGGAGGGCGAGCGCTCCTCCCTCCATCGTTCGCTGGGGTTTTGGCTGGGGTTAGCGTCTTGGCGCGAGTGGGGAGCGGAGATGGAGATGAGGCGAGGAGGAAGACGAACGAGCTGATGTTGATGATATGATAGAAATAATATCGCAGCGATAGAACTGGGCTGGGCTTATCTTCGTGGAGGCCCATGGATATCCCGAGGAAACGAATTTGAGTAAGTCCTTTTAACATCCCTCGTATCTTAGATCGAATCGCCTAAGGCTTTGTTCGGCAGGTTCAAAACGCGCACAGTGTGTTTTTCCTCTCACGCACGCTTTTCAAACTACTACACGGTGAACTTTTTTGCAAAAAGTTTCTATACAAAAGTTGCTTAAAAAAATCAAATTAATCCATTTTTGAAAAAAAATTTAGCTAATACTTAATTAATCACGCGCTAATGACCGCTCCGTTTTCCGTGTTTACTCCGAACACAGCCTAACTCAACCGTAAAACCGTACAGCGTCTTTCTCGCATCTTCCAAAACTGATGCAAATCAACTTCATCGTCGATGGTTTAGGAAACGGTTTTTTCTGCAGGTGGGGCCCACGTGTTAGGGATATATCGCAGGCTCGCACTCGCAGTCATCGTCCGTCAGTGCCTCGTCCCAACCGGAGCCAAGGAAAGAGGGAGTGGGAGGCGTCATCGTCTTGGCCCTCGCCGTCGACCATATACATCATCATCCCCTGTCACTGGCCCCATCATCGCCCCCGTCATCGACCTCCATCGTCGTCCCCGTAAATGCTTCGATCTACTGCGTCGACGGGACAAACGGTGACAGCGGCCTGGCATGTGGAGAAGCCGCCCCTCATGGCGGCGTGGATGCTAGAGAGACGGCTCCCAAGCCAAGCAGCTTCGACAGCTCTTCCACTGTACCCACCCCGAGCCCGTAACCACCTCCACCCGCGCGAGCAGTAGCACTGCCTCGGCCTCTGCTGGCGGCCTGGCGCGAGCCGGCACGCCACTTCTGTCGTCGCTGCCGCCCATCGAGCACTTCCGCTGCAACCAAGGGCCGCAGCCTTCGTCCAAGCGCTACTGCGCCCGATGCCAACCATCGTTGTTGTCCCATCGACCACTTCCGCCGCATCCGAGAGCCACCACCCTCACTGACCACTTCCGCCGCAACACCGTCGCAAGGAGCGGGCACCGGTGGGTGAATGGGGAAAGAAGAGAGAGGAGGAAGAGAATAAGAGTGCTATGACACTGACACGTGGGCCCACAACATTTGGAGAGTGAGAGATGGAGAGGTTGTTGAAGCACACAGGAAATATGGAGAGGAATTTTTTCAACAAGTTGGCCAAATGAAGAGAAATAGAGATTCAAAAATAGCCACGCCGTTACGGTTGCTCTAATCTATCTACTTAAATTCTCTTGCCAACCTCTTACTCTAATGGCTTCGATATCGAAACTCCGATAATGCGCCATAGCTAAATTTATTTTTTCCAAAAAAATGTCGATAAGTATATATTGTCAACCTCATCGGTTGCTGTAAAAAGAACATGCCAAAGCCACATTTTGAATTTTTAAACTTAATTTTAAGTTGATATTAAGATATTTTAATATATTTGTTTATCAACATTGACTTTTAAGTCGTCAAGAACCCATAGAAATTTTATTATTTTTTATTGCTAATAAGCCGTCATGATTTATAATAAACTTTTAGGCAACCGATGAGACCCCGTGTTATGTTATCAAGTTGCAAGTTCTTGGATTATCATTCAAGGAGTGAAAAACGTGGGAGTTATATCCTAGTATAATTTCCGTTACTGTGACCTAGTTTAAGTATTGCAGTTCTTATTTTTGGTATAAGTTTATTAGCTCAGGCTTTTAAGCAATTTTAGGCTTTTAAGGTACTAAGTTCAATGGCATATAGTTTTAGAAAAGCGGAATGAATAAGCTACTTGTTTAGGCGACAAGTTCAAACTTTTTTAAGCTTAAAAGCCGGCTAATAATCACAACCAAATAGGTCATTTCACACTTTTTTTTCTTCCATCAGTTTGCACCGGCGAACCCGCGACACACAGCACGGCGGGGTCGCCGCGTGCTAATGGCGGCGTCCTCCTCCTCCTCCTCCCAGCAGCTGCCCGGCGACGGCGAGCTCATCCTCGTGGCCTGCCACGGCCGGCCGGTCACGGCCTACGACGCGCTGTCGGGCCACGTCGTGGCCGAGTTCCCGGCGCCGGTCAACACGTCGCGGCACGGCCTCGCCGTCGTTGCCCCGGGCGCCGCGCCCTTCGTCGCCGCGACCCACGTCTGCCCCGTCACTGGCGCCGGCTCCGTCCTCCTGCTTCACTGGTGGTCGCGTGCGCCCGCGCGGTCGCTGCCCGTCCCCGAGCCGGTCGCGCCGCTCGTCGCGGCGCCGCGGGGCTCCCACCTCCTCGCCGGCGGCCTGTCCGGGCGCGTCCACGCCATCGCGCTCCCGTCGGGCGACGTCGCGCGCTCCTTCCGCGCCCACAGCGGGGGCGCCCCCGTGTCGTGCCTAGAGCTCAACGACGACGGCTCGCTCCTCGTCTCCGGCGGCTACGACGGCGAGGTGGCCGTGTTCGTCCTCCTCTCCGTCCTCGACGTCGACGCCGACGCCGACGACGCCAGCGTCTCCGCCGAACTCTCGCTCTACCGCGTACCCGCGCACGCCGCGCCGGTGACCTGCGTCGCGTGCGGGCGCGGAGGGTGCAACGCCGTCGTCGCCACGGCCTCCATGGACGGCACGTGCAAGGTCTGGACCCTGAAGGACGGTAGCCACCTCCGTACCCTCACGCTTCCATGCACCGCGTACTCACTGACCCTGGACCACCCCGCCGCCCACCTCTACGCAGGCGGCTCCGACGGCCGCGTCCACTTCGCGTCCCTAAGCCCCGCCGCCAGCGCAGTCGCCACGACGACGACGAGCTCGTGGCACGCAAGCGGCAACACCAACGCCGCCCTCGTCGGCGTCGGCATGGCGAACGGGAGCAAGAATCTCGTCACGTGCACGGAGGAAGGCGAGGTCAGCGTCTGGGACATACCAAGCGGGTTGCTCGCCGCCTCGTTCCGTATCAGCGGCGCGGTGACCGACGTGATGGTGATCAAGAAATCCACCGCCGGCGACATGGTCAGGCCACGGGACGGCGCCGGCGTGGGCTTCACTAGCGTACGCGACGGCGAGGCTTGGAGGAAAGCCGGCGAGGTGGCGCGGATGGAGCAGACGCTGCGGGAGTCGGAGATGGACAAGGCGAGGTCCGTCGAGCTCGTCGAGATGGCCGTCGGCGGGTACAAGAGATGCCTCCGGCTGATGCTCCGGGAGGTGACCACCGTGGCCGGTGGCGGCCGCCGCCCAAACGACGTCAGCTCATCAGACGGTCACGTCAGTGACTAAATACCACAACAACAATTTCTACATCGATACGAATATATATGCTGGACTCTTACTGCAGAGTTCGTGTGATCGAATGAACTCATATTTAGGAGAGATCAACTTCATCTACATTACATTGTTTGCTCTGACAATTCCATTTGCTTCGATCACAATTTACAGTTCTCTCACACAGATGGTCATGTCACCCACAAGTGAGAATTACATGACACTCACGCATGGCGCTGCAAGTGGCACACTACACTAGCATTATGCCACTTAGGGATAAAAACGAGACGGATACGGACGGATAATGCTCATACCATATTTATTTTCATAAATTTTGTCAGATACAGAAACGAATATAAATTATCTCAGAATATAAATAAGAATCAAATATGACCGCACACTGAACCATATCCGTATTCGTTTTTCATCGGAGGGGACAGAGACTATCCGCGCTGTTTTCATCCTAATGCCACTACCACTATGGGCTCTGCGTAGACTCACGCGCACAGCTGGACACGCAACGCTGTCTGGCCGAGCGCCCATCTCAGTGTCTCACGCAGCGCCATGGCCGTGACCCAGCCGCTCTCGATGCGAGGCCGCGAGCAGCTTGCCTGCGCCGCGCACGAGCCGCTACAGTTGCGCTGCGCAGGGGGCCAGGCCAACCACGCGCCCACGCCGAAATTAATCCCCCGCGCGCGGCAGGGGCGCGCGCGCTCTGCCTGGTCCCAGTCGCGTGCCAGCGCCATGCCGCGCTCGCCACGGCGTGGGCGCCATGCAGATGCAGCGACCCGCATATAGCCACTGCCGCGGCCACGTTCACGCCGCGTTCCGGGGAAACTCCGAGTTAAAAAGCCCATCACGCGACGCGAGCGAGAGCGAGCTCCTGCCGCGATCGCGCCGCCTATTTTAGGCCATGCCATCGCGCTTACAATGTTGCAGCACACACACACTCGCACACTGGTCGCTAGCTAGCTCGCCGTGCCATCCGACGAGCTGTGATCAAGTGGGGAGAAGTTAAGCTGCATTTTTTTTTCTCTTCCTCGTGCACAATGCATGATGCATGGGTAGATAGAATTGTAAAAATGCTTTGTGAGTGATTGATCATGTTCTTAATTTCTTTTTTCTTTGTGTTTTTGTTTAGGGAGGTTGTCAACGATTGAGCCATGGAGGAGGATGTATAGGAGATGCATGGGGTGGGGCAGGTTGAGAGTGATGACAGAAGAGAGAGAGCACAACCCGGCAGCAGCGACGACGCCGGTCGCTTCTGCGAGGGCCGTGTGCTCTCTGATCTATCTGTCATTGCCGTCCATCTCACCATGCACCCGGCGTCTCTCCGGCCACCATGGCCATCGACGCATCGTGCATCTCGGTTCGTCACTTCCGTCGAAGATTCGCCGTCGTCGGACACTAGGTACGTAGTACGTACGCCGGCGCCGGGACGATCTTGATAATGTTTCATATTTCTTACGATTTTTTGTGCGCTACGAACTCGGATGTACGCCGCCATGGGGCGGTGTTTCTCCAGCAGGTCGACGGCCAGCGATCGCCGGTGAGGGTCGGACACGGTTGCGGATGAGACGGTGGCGCCAGATCACAGCAAGCTACGACCATATATATATGGTTAACGTTGGAGGGAACAAGTACGGCTGTTCTTCCTGAAATCTGGAAGACTGCACGCGTCCAATCAATAATCGGCAGCCCAGTTCTTTTGTTCTTATACCCTTTTCGTTTACCTTCTGAATTTCTGCTTGTATTTCCGGTGATCCTGCCCCTTTGGACGGAAATCCAGATGACCAAAATTAGACTTTATTTTATTTCTCTGAGAAGAAGAGAGAATTGTTGGTTGGACGGTCCAATACTCTGATAGTCTCATTTAATCATCACACTTCCAACATTGGTTGATTTCGATCCACAAGTAGCCCTTTGAAGAGAACCAAAATGTATTGTTACTTTGCAGTCTGGTTTATTTCCATAACCTCGGTAGTTGCTATACTGCCCAAAAGAGGTTTTCATAAACTTAACTCGGCTGGTACAAATTGGTGATGTCCAAATATGTATACAACTGTGGCTACAAATGTTCTGCTACATTCTATTCTAAAGAAACAAATTCTCTGCTACATTCATCAATTTTCTAGCATACGAGAAAATGCCGTCCAAGCATATGCACAACTGCTGATGATGTAATTTGGCAATGACGTATTGCCGATAGTCCGTAAAATGGAAACTTATCTGAAGCCACGTTGTGGAATGTGGACTGAAAGAACTGGGGAGAACAGGCAAGAGAAAAAAATTCAGCAGCAGTAATAACCGAAATAAATTTATTGATAGACAGAGATGAGCTGGGGGTTACCATCAGATAGGTTGAAGGAGCACTTTTGTGCAAAAAGTTCTCTAGGGTCTATAGTCTGATTGGGCAATAAGAGTTTGTCCAAGTTTTCTTTCCTGCAAATCAGACAACTTTGTAAATAGCAAAGCTCGAGGGCCAGTAAGTCATTATGATCACAGAAGCAACAAGCAGAAAAAAAAGTATGCAAGTTCTTAAAACAAGCATGACAGAAGATTCTTTCCCTGTGTCCGTAGCAACAATATGCTAATCAGTATTAGAATAGAAAATATGCTTTAACATTTATGTAATGAAGCTTCCCACATTGAGCTCATAAGAGTATCCCTGTAATCTTTGACATAACATGGAAGCTACTTTTTCCCACAGGCATCAGCACAGCACATCAGACACAACTTTTTCTCAAAGAATGGCTGCGGTTTTGAACAGGGGATTTGGCAAGTTGGATACATACCGAGCCCATGAAGGAATAAATTTCCTTCTACGTCTTGATTCTTGTTCATGTTCAAAATCATCATCGTCCTCTTCATCAGAATCCTTATATGGAGACATTTGGTATGACTGAAAGAAGTTACAGAAACAACACAGGAAGTAATACACTGTTAGAACTATTGTTGACACTGGAACAAAAGCTATGAAGAGCAAACAGGTCAACTTGGCAACATTTGTTGTTTTATTCCATCTGCAATAAAACTGTGTGTGCAATCTAGATATTTTGCCGACATTCTAAGGCTTATGAATTATGACATCAGTTATGCAGTAATATACACAATAAATGATCAGTACCAATAAATACAGATTTTGATTTATGCCCCTCTTCAGAACGAAGTTAAATAAACAGAGCGTACCTCCTCAAGACTGTTTGGAATATCTGTCATAGCAGGTTCGGTAGTTCTTCCATCAGGTTTTGTCAGCTCCTTATTATCCTGCAATGATTAATGCATTCAGTAACAAAAACATGTTCTAGGAAACACTGAAAGAAATAAAATATTTTGCTTCTACTCACAAATATTTTTTGACAAACATCTTTCTCATCATTCACAGCAAGCCTTTTTTCTGTAGGCTGCTTCTGTTGTTTTCGAGCCTCCTCGGTGCATTTTCTTTTTCTCTGCTTTTCCTTCCTTTCCTCCTCTCCTCTTTGCCGCTTTTTAGCAGCCACATCGGCATCTCTCTTCTTCTTTTGTTCCTCCTCCTGTTTTTGCTTTAATTCTTTCTCTTGCTTCAGTCTTTCACGCTCTAGTTTTGCAGCTGCTTTGCGCATTTCACGTTCATTTTGTTTCTTTTCTTCAAGGCGTTTTGCAGCTTCAGCTGCCTCAAGTGCCTTCACTCTGACATCTTTTTTCACTACAAGACAGCAGTCCAATTTATGAAAGCTATATATGAGCACCATTCAAATTCTTTTTAAGCTCAAAGCATCACTAGCCAAATAGACTAGCATTTTTTTAAAATAAGCAATGATATTAAAAATAGCACTTACCACATGCTGTTGTAGGTTGCAACTTTGGTTTGACAAGAGGTATAAATGATGCCACGTTGGCAACAATATTGCTAGGCTTAGATTGTTTGTCGATATTGGCTTCGCTCTGGTGTCTCCCATTTCTGTTATGTAGTTCTGTCCTCCTTAATTTAGGATGAAGGGAATCAGATATTTTCCTCTCTCTCTTGGTTGAAGCAGCAAGACTGCTTTTTGGCTTATCGTTGGCATGATCATTTATGAGATCTGTCTGATGATTGAGCTCGCTACCTGTATCCAAGAATACTGAGGAAAGAGAGGCAGAATTTATAGTGTTTTGACACAATCCAGTGATATCCTGAAGTGGTTTTCTGCCAGATGACAACTGATGCGAGTAATTCAAACCAGCAGATCCATGTAACATCCCTTGGTACTCATTTTCTTCTGAGATGCTGCTATGTTCATCAATTCGGAAGCATTCTAGTTCAGGAATAGAGCCCATTTGTTCTGAACTAGATCCAGATCTAGCTGACAATTTCCCCAGGCCATATTTTTCAACTGATGGGGTCAATGGATTGTCATTGTTCTCTTGTGCAATGCTACCATTTGAAGAACATGAAGCTGTGACATCATAAATAGAAAAGGAATCATCAAGTCCCAATCCACATGCTCCAAAAATGTCAGTTATGCTTCTATCATTATTTGCTCTGTATTGTTGCAAATCATCAGGGAAGGAACAGTTTATAGGCTTCCCAGACATGGCTGACAATAGATGGCGCACACCACTTGCTGTGTTAGTGTCATAATTTGAGAACTTTGAACTGAGGGTGACTAATTTTCTGGACTCACAAAGGGCTTCAGATGTCTTTGTCTCAGCACATGGGCTGTCAAATTGGATAGGAACATCAAATCGCTCAAATTCCGGCATTGTGTCATCACAGTCAACAGATTCATCCCCCTCTTGCGTTGTAATAGCAGCACCAGACAACAAACTTCCCTTTGAACCATTACTTTTACATCTCATATCAAGTTCTGCACTGGAACCATAACTAAAATTCTCATGAACCAATAATGCACTTGGTGCATATGCTTGATCACCATTTTGATCCGAAACATAACTTGGAGACATAGTAATTGAGTTCGCTCTAGAATAATTTTCTGAATCTAATATTATACTCTGAGATGCAACATTATCGATCTGAAGAGTCGTTTCCTGGTGTCCCACACTTGAACTAGTATCATTTGCGTGTTTACCTTCTAAGCAAGGATTTTCCTGCCAACAAAGAATTTTTCAGTGCATTAAATTCTGATTCACTACCAAAAAAGTGAGCATCGCCTAACATACTGGCTAAAAATGCTAATAAATTAATTTTTGATGAAAATGAGTGCAATATTATATGCAAAACTACATTATCATTGCCCTGCTGTATGCAAAATTTAGTTATGATCTAATTGTACCCATGTCACTTAGAAAACAACAAAATGGACAGGCTACATGGCTGTATATTCAAGATTTGTTACACCAAAGTAAAAGTATAACAGATCCTACGGCCAGTCTGAGCATCACTAGTTCAGTACTTCGCTGCATATTATCTCAATAAAAGAGTATGATGGAACTCTTCAGGTGAACTAAAATTTGTAAGATTTCAGAACAGAAAGGAAACAGAGCACTTGATGAACATGTACCTCTTCTGTGCATGATTTCTCATTATCAATTAAGGTAACATAGCAGCTAGGCAAAGCAGCAGTTGTTTTCACAACATCTAATGTATTTTGTAACTGTCCTGGAGAATTCCCATTTTCATTATCTAAACTAGCCTTATTATATCTTTCAGGAGAACTGCTGCTTTTATTATGGATACTTGATACTGATATCTTGCAGTGACTCACAGCATTCCTCCCCTCTGCCTTGAGAGACATGCACCCAGAGGACCCTAAACCCCTTAAGAAGTAACGGCCTGAAGGCTGAGACTTCCCTGAGAAATTTCCCAGGGGTAACACATGATTGTCAATGTCAACTTGGTGGACCACAGACGATGAATTTGTGTTAGGAGAGCTGGAGAGAGCAGCATTTGATTGACTCTTTATTTTTCTTCTCTTAGATGATGGGCCACCGTTTACTTGAACTCCATCTGCATCTGATCTCTTCTGGCCACTAGCAGCACTTCTTACTTCTGACTGGAGCAAATTAATTTTCTCATGTGACATCAAGCTACGTAAAGAGTATCGAACAGAAGGTCGTGAAGATTTCATTTGCTTATTGTTATCTGCGGTGCATCGATTAGCCTTTATTTGAACAGCATTATCAAAAGGAGAGGTTTCTTGTTCTGTTCCTGCAAGATCAGAAACTATGTAAGCACGTGCCAGAGTGACAGTTGCTACAAAAGACAAATTAAGATAATTCCTACAAGTAATAAGCGCGGTACCATCTTGTTGGAGATCTTCCGTGCAGTTCATGGCGGAAGACCCGCTGCTCCTTTCTGTTGTGTGCATCACACCAGTTGAAATATTGCTTGCAACCTTTTGCCCTGCAGACTCATTCTTTCCGTAAGAAAAACCAGATGCTTCAGTCAAACCCTTGGGTTTTTTCTGAGAACTGTTGAGCTTTCCTGAATGGCAGTTCACCAAGTCGGCTGCCTTCTTTCCTTTCAGCATCTCATTATGTGTACCCAGAGTGTGGCCCAAGGGAGTATCCTCATCTGCAAAATCATTGAGTTCCATAGGTGGTCTATCCAATAAATATTGCTCCTGGGATGACGGTTTCTCTATGGATATAGTGGTGCCCTCAACAGCACAACCATTGGAATGTTTGTTATATTGTGATTTACAACAAGAGAAGCTCGGTTGATTAACACCACCAGAATTAACGAGTCGAGGTGGAAGCAGATCTGGGCTTGCAGCAGACCTAGATGGGGAGCATTGGCTATTTGTATCATTTGAATGCGAAAGGTGGTCTAAACCATCCTCTTCCAACAAACTGTCCGGCAATATTCCTGTTGATAGGTGAGGCCGAGAACTACTGTCAGCTAGTTGCACAGATCTACTGCGTGGAAAAGGCAAGACATGAGGATCAGAGCTCCGTTGTTCAAGAGGAGTGGAGTTCTGAGCGGCAAGATTTCTTATTCTTTCCGTGCTTTCTATGGTATGCAATGCATCTGTTTTAAGCAGTGGATTGGCAACGGGACATGCCTTCGTTTCTTCCTTTTCAAGCAGTTGGCTGACCTTAGAACATGATGCTTCCAGAGAATTGATTTCAGGGTTACAATATGTATCCTGCTCAACTAATAGTTCACTCATGTAATTAGGTACTTCAGAGGAAATGGTTGGACATGGGTCCTCGTTTCGAGAATGTGTGGGACTAAGATCAGGACTGCCACATTGAAGGTGCCGCTTCAATGTTGCACTGTCAGTGCTTAAAAATCCCAATTCAACACCATCAACCAATGAGCTTCCCACAGAACGAGGTACATGATAACAGCCAGTGGAAGATGGGTCTTCATTTAAAGGATGTGCCTCAGCAAGATCAAGATGAGCACTTTCCAGTGGCTGCCTCATTTTTTCACTTGAAAAATTCATGCATACTGATTCAACACCTTCAAATTGAAGAATTTTGGGCTCAACAAATAGATGAGTTTCAGGGAGGGGATGGCACACGCTATCTGCAACTTGTGTTCTTGATGAATCTCTAGCAGAGCAGTCATTAGGAACCTTGGTAAGATTGTCAGAACTGACAATCTTGTTTTCTAGAACCAGAGATGGGGAACAATCTAAGTGAACTCCTTCACTTCCAAGACCACCCTCTTTTCTGCACTTTAAGAATTCAGCTGAGTTCCTCTTGTTGGTATAAATATCATTCCCCTGACCTCGAAAAGGGTGTGTTGCTCCAGCATTGTTTGCACCACCACCACATGGTTCAGAGGATGACGATGTGGTGGTCCTGTTTAGCCGCACGCCGGCAATCTTAGACCTCTCCATCCTATCTTGCAAACCATCACTACTTCCACCATTTGCAGATTCATCCTTTTCACATAAGCGGTCTTCGATATTCCTTTGCCTCGACCTGGAACGTTGAATCCTTGAAAACATGTTGGCTTCAGCTCTAGTGTTGACAAACTCTTCATTAACTTTAGTTTGCTCTTGCTGGACCTCTTGGTGCTGGTCAGTATCCAGAGAAGTACAAGCAGTCCCTAGGTGGCTATATCCACTTGGAAGCCCCACATTTCTTAAGGAAGTACTAGGAATAGCTGAAGGCTGATAGATAGTTCTATTGATTGCTGGTGTAGTAATATGGCTTCCAGTGAAAACAAACTCCGATGGCGCTGGTTTGCCATTCAGCTCTGCATGTCAACAAGGTATTTCACCATTTAAACAAATTTAAGATAACAGAAAAGTGCATAAGTAACAAAAACGAACAACACGCATCCAAAATATAAATACTACTATATAAAAAGCTCTGGCTGATTTGAGGCCTTCTTGCCGGATTGAACTACGACAAGATGAGGGTTTTGTGGTTTAGTAGCTGCGACTTCCGAGTGCATACCTTCTTTTCCTTCCAATGAAAACCACAACTTGGTTTAAACTTCAATCCCTCGGTTTATAATGAAAAGAAATTGGACACCATCTGCTGTTCGGTAATTTTAACTGCCAAATTTTAGTAAACAAACTCTGAATGTGTGCACTACGAGGCCCAAAACTTTCAAAATGCAACGCATAAGAATGCTAACCAGACTAACCCAGTACGAAATGTTGGCAACGCTAAACTAAAACCACCCAGTACGAAATGTTGGCAACGGTAAACTAAAACCGAATGGTAGCTAGCATAGGTAAAATTAAGCCCGCGCCACCTTAAATCTACCAAAAATCCCATCAATTTGCCCAAGCCTAGCTTCAACCGGAACCCAAATCCAAAGCACGACCGGATGCAGGCCGGCGGAAAACGGAGGCGAGCGAGAAGAGAAGGGGGGGGCAGCAACTCACCCTGCGGCGCACCGGGGCGCGACGGGAGGAGCCACGGCGGGGGGCGGCGGCCGGCGGCGAGGAGCGCGCAGGCGAGGGACTGGTCGTAGGACTCAACCTGCTGCCGCATCTGCGCCACCACCCAGTCCCGCCGCTCGAACACCTGCATGAATAGCTCCTCCATGGCTCCGTCGAGGTGGGTGGGTCGATCGGTGGACGGATTGGCTAGGGTTTGGGCATCGAGGAGGCGGCCGCGGCGGATGGTTTGAGGTGGGGAACGGCTCGCGACGGGGGAGATTGAGGAGAGATGGCGGAGGGCTTGGAAATTTTGAATTTGGGGAGGAGGGGCGAGAGAGAGATCTGTGGCGAATCCGCGGTGGAAGGGGAGGGGGACGAATCGACGATGCCGATGCGGGGAAGTGATCGGACGGCCAGGAGCCCAGGAGGTTGGTGTGTCGTAGTACTAGGTTCGACTGTCCAAAGGGGCCCACCTGTCAGTGAAACAAACTCGACTCGCCCCCGAGATGGACGGTCTCCTCCTCTCCGTGATGGGCCCACGTCGCCAGACGACAGGCCTCGCGGTAACGGTGCATAGGCGAACGGCCCAAGTAAACTCTACGACGAAAGAATCGACGACCCAGATTTGATCGCTAAGGGCTTGTTTGGTTCATCTTAAGAGGGGTTGAAGGAGATTAAGGCCCTTGTTCGGTTAATCTATGAGAACAAGATTAAATGGAATTGAGGGAGAATAATTTCACATCATAGTAGTGTGGAATAAATTCTCTTTCAAATCATCCTCAATTTTCTTATGAGAGGGATTATCCAAACAAAACCTAAAGGGGATTAAATGAACAAAGCTTAACCGGTTTTTGTGGGCCCACTTGTGGTGGTTGGCCGCAATGACCACGTGTCGAGATATGAAGAGTCGGGCTTGCGAGGGCATCCACGATTTCACCGGGAGAAGAGAAGGCGCTCGATGGTTCAGCGATTGGCAGGGGCGCGGCAACAACGGTGCGATAGAGAATTGGGGGATGCGCCTCCATGAATAAGAAATACTAGGGTTTTGTAAGCCGTGGTAGATGTTGGACTACAGTCCTATTTGAGGACCTTAAGATTTTAAGAAATAGCGGTGAGAAATTAGCTTGTGAGAATCTGGACAAGCTGTTTTCTAGTTTCTGGCTACTAATTTTTTTTCTGGATTCTGCAATTATAGATTGTTATAATCTAGCAGTTGAAAATTCTATGAGGAACTGTAACTGTAACTGTCCGAAGCTCCATAAACAAACTCTACAAGACGATGGCGACCGCGGCGGCTTCTTCTTCGCCGTGTGCGTCACTGCGGCATGGTCACGTCTCGATGCTGATGGATGGAGCACGCAGGCACCAACAGCAGGATGCACAACACTGGAGTTGTGTTCTTCATTGTGTCAGCCAGTGAGACCTGGAATTGTACCTGTTTCTTGTTATCTCGGAAAACTGATACCGATTTCAGTTGCCACTTGAAAGGATTCAGGAATCACGGACCTGTGCTAGAGCTCTGATTAATGTCCGGCTAGAGTTAATACATTTCAGAAGAAATGGCACTTGCATTGAAGCGAAAAGGAAGGGCGTAATCTGCACAACATTATATAGGACGAGAAGAGGGCACAACACGAAGATATGCAACGTTGCATGATTGAAATGTAGAGGGAAAGAGGGTTCAAGACTCGGATATTGGCATATTGCCAATGCATCGATCCCTGATAAACAAGAACTGAAGAACGTCAAGTCGTCAATGACGGACAAATTCATGCGGTAAACGATGTTTCCTGTAGTGTTCTTGCCGCTGTTGTTTTTTGTACAAATCAAGAAAGTGTTTTTATTCTTTTAGAGATTATTCTCTCGTTTCTGTCATCTAAATAGACATAAAAAATTTAAAAAAATTAAGAAAATTGATTAAAATGAAACATATCACTCAACAAATATGCAAGTTCAAATTCAACTACTACAAATTAAAAAAATAACAAATATAACTATGAATATACGTTAACTATTTTTAGTTTAATTTATTTTTTTTGTTGTAACTCGTAGAAGTCGAATTTGACATTGTATGTTTGTGAAGTGATATATTTGATATTAATCTATATTATTATTTTTTTAAAAAATTTTGATAACTATTTAGATTATATGAAAAAAAAGAGAATATTTTTTTTGAGAGATGAAAATCCATCTTTGTACACATCAACTCTTGCAGTAAGCTGCAGACATGGTGAGCAATGGCTCCAAGCATTGCTTCCTGCCATCTCCATCATTTAAGATCATTGAACTTCGCCTGGCAGATTGATTCTGAATTAATGCGCATGCAGCTAGCACTTGCAGCATCGACGAGCTCAAACGTACGTGTAATGTACTTCAAATCTAATCTTGGGTACTGTAATGTATACTATATAGTAGTAAATCACAAAATGACTCAAAGATTAGCCGAACACAAGATGAATAGCAATACAAGCCAGCTAGATCGCTGAGAAATTAACATTAGAACTAAATAGACATTCTGATCGGCACCATGCTTAATTATCAGTGTATTATATTCCTGTACACCATCACTTTACACAGAAGAATGTCGTCGTACGTATGTGCAAAGTTTATATATTTTCAGGACGTGTCATACGTAAAGCATCCAGGATGGGATCAATGAGAGAATATGAGATGATGATACTTGAAAGATTTTGTTCGCATATTAAAAGAAGAGGCCGGTGTTGTATCAGCGAAGGCCATTTAAGTAGTAAAGCTCGTGGATAATGCCGCTGTTATAGAATTCTCTCCTTTTGTGTTTGGATTCATGGAGGCTTGGCTGGATGGAAGCTGGCATTACGTCCTCACATGGCATGCACTTCTCTGAAGCAATACGCTACTCTCTCCCCCAAAAAGACCTATCATTTGGCGCCGGTATGAAAAATTAATCACTAATAATTTCTGTTGATCTTTTTTTCTGTATTTCCACATGTATTCACTTCAATATATTTGTATTTTTATGCTTTACTTGAAAAGTATATATGTATTGCTCGTCTGTTTTCTGATGAACTTGACAACGATAACTTGTTTCGATCTCAGTAATGATACGTACCGTTGCAGGTTAAATATTTTTCGCTCTCCATGTGGATTTTGTTGGTTTCCTTTAATTAACTATATGGTTTTACAATTTTTGGGTCTGGTTTTTCTTACAACTTGAGTAATTTTTTTTTCTTCTTTAATACTCTCTCCTACTTTTCACATAACGTTTGATCATTTATCTTATTCAAAAAATATATATAAATATTATTTATTTTGTTGTGACTTGTTTTATCATCAAATAAAATATAATCTTAACTTATAATTTAACATATTTATACTAATTTTTTGAATAAAACGAATGATCAAATGTTGTGAGAAAAGTCAACCCACTATAACATGCACTAATAATTAATACTACTGATCAATCACAAAGCTTGAGTACATATCTTGGATCGATCTTAATTATAGCCTAGCATCACCACACTGGCAATCACACGCAGAAAAAAGAAAAAGTAATTAAAACCCCAACAAATTAAAGCGCGTACGTGAACAAAGACGCGAAACACAGTTGATTAACCGCGGGCGTCCGGCGCCCGGTCGGCCGGAATACCGTCGGCGGAGGAAGGGTCGGGGTCGGCGCCGACCGCCATGGTGTTCGCGGCCGACCTCGCGACCTCCCCGCCGCCCTGGACGAGGCCGCCGTCCGCCGCNGCGGCGCCACCGCCGCGACGGCGGCCAGCAGCAGCAGGAGCGCGGCGGCGAGGGCGAGCGGCGCCTGGCGAGACATGTACTCCGGTGGTGTGGCGCGCGGCGACGGCGGGCGTGGTGAGCGATGGGGGTGTGGTCGATCTCCCCGTGTGTTGGTGGATCAGTATATGTCGTGGATGGAGTCTATATATATAAGCCAGCGAGAATGGTAGTAGAGCGATGGTTTGGTTTGGGTGGGCGCGCGAAGCGGCGGTGTCTGGTGAGTGGTAATCCGATGGTCACGGGTGCATGGCAATGTGCCGGAGCCGGATTGGTCTCTCGAGCTGTAAACACTTTAAATCAGTCGTGCAGTTGGAACTAATCCCTCGCATACGTGAACCAAGACTCGTGAAGGTGGGAACTATTTTCTCGCGTACACGAATGTAACGAATTATTAACACATAATTAATTAAATATTAATTTTTTTAAAAAATAGATTAATATGATTTTTTAAAAATAATTTTTCTGTAGAATTTTTTTAAAAATATACATACTATTTAGTAATTCGAGAAACGTTCATGCGAAAAACAAGGGAGTATAGGTTAGAAAAAACAGCCAACAAAAAATTTAAAAAACATTTGACAAGATAGATTCATATGTAATATGTCACTTCACAAATATACAATTTTAAATTTGACTTGTACAAATTATAACAAAAATAACAAACAAAACTCTAACTATATACGTATATTCACAGTTAATTTTATTATTTTTGTTATAATTTATAGAATTTAAATTTGAATTTGCATGTTTGTGAATAGATAAATTATATATCAATCTATCTTATTAAAATTTTTTAAAAAAAATCATAATTATTTAGTTGACATGCAATAAATGGGTGGACATCCACCCGAGTGATCATAATCCATCTCCATCTCGAGCGGGAAATGGATTTGAATCTGTCGACGGGTTGTATCCGTAGACCGTATTCTGAGGGTATTAGGGTACGTTGGAGCAAGGATCTACACAAAACGACATCAAGCACACGAAAGACAAGGTACCGGTTCAGATCTCTCATAAGGTAATAGTCCTACTCCAACTTATATGAAATTATGACAAAAACCACAGAGATTATAATAGAGAACAACATAAAGTATCGAGTACCGACGAGTTCCCTGTCGAGAACGACTCGACGAGATCCAACCGATGAGTTGTCTTCAAAGTCCTCTACATTGCTTCTACTATGGTGGTGGCTTGCGCTATGATTAAATGATCCCGTACCCCTGGGGGGCCTTATATTTATACCGCAGACTGTCTTGGCCTCCAAGTAGAACTCAGAAAGTATTTTTCGCCTACAAGATCATAGAGATTGTATCTTCCCCGAATAGGACTCTAACACCATCTAGTCGGGATATAATTTTCCTGTTTATTAGCCGAATACCATAATATTAAGATAATCTTCTCATATACTAAGGGTATGCTGTATCGGTATACTTCACAACCCCAAGGATAGGAGGTATGCCTGATCCATGACCTTGACAGTAGCCCTCGACTTCAAATCAAATGAACTCGCAGTATTTTTGAGCCGAAGTTCTTAAATAAATGATGTTGTGCCCACCTAACCATTCTCGAGTCATCGAGAAGGTATGAAGCATTCGATAACACCATCAAAAAGCAACGGTCCACTATGATTTGAATTGAAGTCTAAAAAACTACCATAAACAAACCGAGAAAATCATGACGACAATTTCTCTTTCTTCCTCGAAATACGAACCGTCGGGCGTGACCTATAAATTCTAATTCTGAGATTTATTCTGGTTCCTTTCGCAAGTGACTTTTACATCTCCTGCACTCCCCAACTTTTGCAACTTTCTCCAATCAAAAACACAAAGTTCGCTCTTCACCTTCAACCTCAAGCCAATCCAATAGATTTGGGAAAATCCAGTGTTAGCACGGAGGATCTGAAGGCGTTGCAAATTGAACGATCCCACCCAAGGAAAAAGACCCTAGAACGATCGGAACAATTGTTAGTCTTGAAGATTTCGTGCAGTGTGGATTCTTGCCTCCTTCTTTCGAATTTCTTCTTCTCCTTTTGAACTTTTACGGCATCCATCTCCTCCACCTAAACCCAAATTTCATCGCATTTCTCAGCATTTTTACAGACCTTTTGCAAGGCGTCCTTGGGGTACTGCCTTTCTTAGATCTGTTTAGATACTTTTATGAATTTAGGTAGATGATATCTCGTATAATCTCTTACTGCTGTGGCTTTGTAACGCCCCGATTTTCACCCCGTCGAAAAATCTATTTTAATAAAATTCTATCTTCAAAAATTTGGTTCTTCGAGTGTATTTAGGATTTTGTGCCAAAATCTCAATTGATTTATTTCCTTGTGAACCCAAAATCTTGATCATGACATCGTCTACCAAAATTAAATTTCTATTATTCGAATTTTCCTTCCTAAACCTTTCCAAAAATTCGTACGGTTGAAATTTCGATTTCTAGATTTTTAACCGTGTCGTCAAATAATCTCCTTTCCATTCAGAGTCTAAAAATATTTATTTTTAGATTTCGATCGCTCGACAAATATTTTTTGTACGCGCACATATCAAAACCAATGGCGCACATATCGACGGTCGTTATTCCCGTTGGATTTAATCGCGCATCGACAGAACCGGTAAAAACTGAGTTTTCCTTCAATTGCTCTTTTCCAAATAAAATCCCAGTGTTCGGATTTTGGAATCCGAATCGCGTCCTAAATCGCCTCCCCAAAATTCTATGCGTCCCAAATCATTTTGTTTGAAGCTTTACTTATTCCATTCATCACAAATTATTATTCTAAAACCAAAGCCCATGCAAACAACTTCTTTATCTGTCCAAAAATCCCAAATAAATTATTAGAATTTCTAGTCCAGTTACAGTTCCTTTTGCAAGTCCAAAAAAATATTCACAGCCACGGGCAAAAATGTCAGTATACAAGTAGACATGCACATATTTTTCTCATCTGCCTGCCCTGTCTTCCCTGACACCCCATTAATCACATGAAAACAAATAAACAGGCGACAACAGAGAGAGATTGTCCACCGTTTCTTCTCCAAGGCAATTTCCTCATGCTTCCTGTCCAGAACTCCTTTGCACCACTGAGAAAACTCGTAGGAAGCAGTCCATGCCGAAAGCAAACGCCGAGTCCACCGTATAGCACCGGCCACCGTCCTCGCTCTTCTGTGTCACCCTGCCATTGACGTCAGCCGAACAGGGCAGTCGGCCCTGCTCGACTGAGCCGCCTTTGTCGTCATCCGCTGGCCACGACGGCTATAAAAGCCGTCATCTTCCGTCCACTGTCGCGCCACTTCTCCACTCCTGGCCGAGCTCCCGCGCCGCTGCACCTTCCCGTGCCAAGCTGTCGCGCCTGGCGTACACCGTGGCCCAGCTCGCGCCCGGCCGCCTCCCCAGCGCGCCGAGCCGCCTTGGCCGGCACTGCCCCGGGGCGCCGACGCCACCCCAAGCCACCGGCGCCCTCCCCTCCTGCCCTGACGCCGCCTCGGCCGGCGCCGCCCCAGCCAAAGCCGCCGTTGCCCCGGTCGCGCGCCGCCTCGGGTCATGGCCGTGCGAGCCGCGCCGTCGTCGACCCGCACCGCACCACCGTGCCAGCGCCGCGCCCGACTGGCGCCAGTGCCGCCCTGGCCCGCGCACGCTGCAGCGCGCCGCGCCGCCGCGCGCCTACCGCCGCCACCCGCGCGCCGCACCACACGCCGCCGCCCGGCCTGCACGCGCCGTCCCGGCCGGCGCAACCCCCGGCCGAGCTCGCCGAGCCGCGCCGCCTCCCGCGCCGCCGCGCCCGTGCCGCGTCGTCGCCGACGCCGCTCCGCCGCCCTCGCCGGCCGGCGCTTCGTCTCCTCCTGCTCGGGAAGCAGAGAAAGATAAAAGAGAGAGATAAAAGGAGAGATGGAGAGAGAAGGAAAAGATAACAGGAGAGAGTAGAAGAAAAAGGGGAAAAGAAAATAAAAGAAATTAGGTGGGACCCGTCGGTGGGCCCCACTATCTCTGTCTCCGTGATCCCCATTGACCAAGGCTTTGAGAAAGTCTATGTTACCTCCCTCTTATTGTCGGGCTAAGGCCATGAAAATCCCTATAAAGTCTACATCACGTCCCCTACTTCATTAGGCCAACCGGCCCGATAATCTATCAACAAGTCTATATTACCTCCCTATTGTTCCTCGGACCAAGCCCATGAAGTCCCCTATAAAAGTCTACACAACCTCCCTATCCATCCATTGGGCTGCCGACTAAAAGTCTATATAGAGTCCCTCATCCTTTGTTGGGCCGAGCCCAAGAAATCCATCCCTTGAGAAAGTCTATATTACGTCCTTTGTTCCACCACTGGCTTTGGTATCTTTTTTACTCTCAACCAGCAGTTAAGTCATTTCATTACGAAAAAGTCATTGAATTGGTTGCCCAGCTCCACTCGAGCTAATTTAGCTTGCAATTTTGGGCTAAAAGCCCACCAGCCTAGCCCTATCTCCACCAAGTCCACATTACCTTCCTTTGGGCCTCACAGCCTAGGAATATTCTTAAGGAATATTCCTTTCAATCTAATAAATTCATTGCCACATTTCAGAAAATCAAGTAATCTTTCAAAATTCGTATCTCCCCCAACTGTAAGTCCGATTGACTGATTGACTCTGTTCAACTTCCATAATTTTTCTAAAAATGTGATCTATCCAATGGCACAATTAGTTTATAATAGTTATTATATGATTTATAGGGTTTTGGATGTTTTTTTCTTTTTCAATCGCCTAGTGGACGTTTCGGAGATGCAACGGACGCGGATTTTTCTCGAAGATTCGAAGATCAACAGTAAGGCAAGCCACTCTTCGATCATATTGCTCCTAGTTTATAAATGTATTGTTTGCAACCTTGCATGTTTAGCGTACACAATTATTTTGATCGGCCATCGGTCTACGAGCACACGACCGACAGACCAACCTATGTAGTTGCATTATTTTTCATAGGACCTTGTTAAACTTAACCATTATCGCTCCACCATAGCAGTACCTCGATACTTGCGCTCTCTGGACGTAGGTATCCTTTTGCACCATTTGTTTATATCAGGTTTATACATGGTTATCGATATGGAAAAACTTGGGTTGTGAAAGGTTTATAAAACCTGACTCGAGGAGTCGGTGACTTTGAAAATAAAAAGGTTTTATGGGAGAAAACTTGCGGTGCGAATACTCTCCTGTGTGGTTTGGTTTCGTAGTCGCACATAAGGACCGATTCCGTTGGGTTTTACATCCGAGCATCTCACAGTACGACCACATGGGTAGAATGGGATGCTCCTAGATGAGTAACTAGCTAAAACATATATGTCTAGCATGTTGGCAGGTGAGGAGCACCGGTATGGTGGAGTTTACGGCAATCTCCTGCAGTGGGGATGTGTCGGGGGTCCAACAGTGGGGCCTTAGTAGATGAGGGCCTGAGACTGGCCTGATGCTTGGTGGAGAGATTTCACCCATCTGTGTGACACGGGACATTTATGGTTTGGTTAGGGAAAGGCTTTGTCACGAACTTCCGGTACCAGCCAGTATCGGTGTAAGCTTCGTGTCTTGTGGGAAAAGCGTACAGTCTCTGTAGAGGTTTGATTGAACTGTTCGAACAGCCGTGCCCACAGTCAATGGCGAATGTGAGGTGATGCCCATAGCGTAGATTTGTTTTTAAAACTTATTTACTAAAGTGGTTCGTGGGATGGTAACCGTTACCAAAGTCCTTCTTTGTGATGGACGGCCAGCCTTCGTGGTTGGGAATAGGCCTATGTGACCTGGGGTGTCGTTTGGCACCATAAGGCCAAGAGGGCCAGTTTAGGGGCCGAGATGGCCGAGTTTGGGTTGGCAGGTCGAGAGGACCGGACCCGGAGTTGTTAACCATGAGACTTGGTTAACGGATGATTGTTGGAGAGAATGTTGATTTATGTTTTGAAAGTGAAAAGAAGCTAATAAAGGGAAAGTTATTTTGAAAACCTACATTTAGACCTTTAAAAGAAAAGTGTTTTAAAATGATTTGCTAAATAAACTTAGCCCTTTTGTGAAGCTTGCATGTACACATTTCCTAGTGGCTTGCTGAGTACGAAAGTACTCAATCCCCCATTATTGTTGTTTTTCTCCTCTTGGCTTAAGTTCAGGAAGAAAATGAAGGTTGGAGTGTCGTCCCTAAACCCAAACTACTGCCGGTGGATTTGGTGTCCTAGCTTCGCTAAGTTTCGCTGCTGCTGACTCTGATTGGAGGTTTGCAACTCAGGGATTACCCGAAGCTGCAATGTAAAGGTATATTGTATTTATTTAAATCTTGTATTGATTCATCTTGTTACCGCTGGTACCAACATCGTTATCCTGGGACTGGTACTTGTCTTGCGGTTCCGTGGGAAAGCGGTTCGCCGTTCTCCTGCGACACACCCTCCTCGGTGCCATTGGTACAGTGGCGCAGGGGCGAGGTGTGACAGGCTTCCACCTCTGGGATGGGATGAAGGTGGAATATATCCCCTTCAACTACCCTTCCTCTCGAGGATCGTGAAGGTCAAAATGGTTTTACCTACACGTTGAGTACTGCCCCGCTAGCCTCGCTATCCCAAATAAGAAGCCTGAGTGCTCCCCTTTGTGGACATCCAAACCCTCCTTAACTCCTCTCAAAAGCTTCGTAGACAAGATCCGCGAGCTCCGAGAACGAGGGTTGTCGGGGTATGAGGTCGCTAAGGACTTCATACATCGTCGAATTCAGCCTCTTCAAGCTCATGCTTACCCCGCGTACAAGTACACGGGGGCACAAGATGAAACACGGATTTCAGTTCGTGGTATATGATCTCATAACCCTTCTGACCTTAACCCAATCACGTCCAATCCACGCATATTAATATTGATGTCTTGTTTGTAGAACTCGATGATGGAGCTGTGACCACCCGAGTAGGTCATCTGGTGATCAACGCTCCACCGGATTCGGACAACCTCCTCACCCCGCTGTGCGACCTCCCGTCCTCGGACAAGGACATCGCCATCAATGTAAGTGATCACGACTACTACCCTTTCTCTAGCTATTGTTATCCGAAAGAGTAGTAATCTAAGAATTGCAGATTCTGCCTCTGACGGACATCATCGGCCCGCTCGTTGACCACCAAGTCGTAGCTTCTTTGAAAGAAAAAGTGACCTCAGAGCAAGTAGCGGCCGAGAATGCCCCGATGCCAAGCCAATCAAACAGAAATTGTGGCGGTTCACACAAGACAAAAGAATCTATTCAAGAAGAGCTAGACAAACTTCTCAAGATTTGCTTCATCAGAGAGGTTCTCCATCTAGAGTGGCTCGCTAACCTAGTAATGGTGCTCAAGGCCAACGGCAAATGGAGGATGTGTGTAGACTTCACCGATCTCAACAAGGTGTGCCCCAAGGACCACTTCCCTCTTCCTTGCATTGACTAACTGGTGGACTTAACCGCTGATTATGAGTTGTTGGGTTTCCTTGATGCTTACTCCGGCTACCACCAGATCAGTATGGCCAAAGAGGACGAAGAAAAGACAACGTAAATCACGCCCTTCGGTGTTTTCTGCTATACCAAGATGCCATTTGGATTAATTAATGTAGGCAACGCATATCAACGAGAGATCCAGGGGGCTTTCGGTGACCAGATCGGCAAGAACGTGGAGGCCTACGTCGACGATGTCGTGGTCAAGACGAAGACAAAAGACAGGCTGATCGATGACCTGAGGGAAACATTCAAAAATCTTCGGCAACATCGGCTCAAACTAAACCCGGAGAAGTGTACATTTGGAGTACAGTCAGGGAAGTTGCTTCGATTTCTTGTCTCCGGACGAGGAATTAAAGCAAACCCCGAGAAGAACAAGGCCATCGAGAGCATGAAGTCGCCGACAAGGCTCAAAAAAGTATAAAAGCTCATGGGATGCATGACAACTTTAAGTCGGTTCGTGGTCAGGATGGGAGAACGAGGACAACCTTTCTTTGGTCTACACAAAAAGCAGGATAGATTTGAGTAGAGACAAGATGCCAAGAACGCGTTTATCGCGCTAAAGCGGTACTTGTCAAACCCTCGTGTACTCGTTGCCCCACAGCCAATGGGAGAACTATTTCTATATATTGCTGCCACGCCTTATTCTGTTAGCATTGTGATTACCGTTGAGAGGGACAAAGTACAGCATCCTGTGTACTACGTCAGCGAGGCCCTCCACGACTTCAAAACTCGATATCCTCAAATCTAAAAAATGCTATATGTTGTGGTCATGACATCACGGAAGGTGTGCTACTGTTTCCTGGCCCACAAAGTCACGATCGTCTCTTCTTTCCCTTTATGCGAGGTGGTAAGGAACAAAGATGTTGGACGCATTGCCAAGTGGGTCATCGAACTCAGCCAATTCGATATTAACTTCGTCTCACGTACAGCCATCAAGTCTCAGGTTCTCATCGACTTCGTTGCCAATTGGACTGTTCCCAAGAACACCTCAAATGGTCAGACGAATAACGAGACATGGACAATGGCCTTTGACAGGGCATTCAACAGCAAGGAGCACGGGCAAGATTCATTCTGACATCTCCAGCCGGAGATCCGTTCAGACATGCAATACACCTTAATTTTCGAGCAACAAACAACACCGCCGAGTACGAAGGACTACTCACCGGATTACAAGCAGTCGTGGCACTAGGAGTAAAAAGATTAATCGTGAATGGGGACTCAAAATTAGTCATCAACCAAGTACACAAGGACTATAAATGCTCAAATTTTGAGTTGATTAAGTACCTCGTCGAGGTTAGGAAGCTGGAGTGAAAGTTTGACGGTTTAGAGGTGCGCCATGTCTACCGGAAAGCAACACCAATACCGACAACCTAGCACAGCGCGCGTCTAGAAGAGAACCTGTTGAACCAGGAACCTTTCTAGACGTCCTGACAAAGCCCTCAATTAAAATCATAGACGACGAAGGACCTTAGCCAACGCCGAGAACAGCTCGGGGGCTACTGAAGAGGTCAATAATGCCGTGGCAGACATCGAGAACACAGAAGACTGGCGTACTCCGCTCATCAAATTCATGGTTGTCGACAAGCTACCGGACGAAGATACCGTGACAAAAACTTTCTCGTCAGGCAAAAGCTTAGTGTATGATTGGCAATGACCTATACAAAAAAGCCCCGAATAGTGTTCTGCTCAAGTGTGTCTCTCCCGAGGACGGCAAAGATTTGCTACTCGACATCCATGAAGGAATCTACGGGTCTCACACCAGCAGGCGAACTCTAGTCGGAAAAGTCATTCGAAAAGGATTTTTCTGGCCAACAACTCTTCAAGACACTTGCGACTTGGTAAAACGGTGTGAGGCCTGTCAATTTCACAGCAAATACACCAAGATGTCGGCCCAAGTGCTCCAGACCATCCCTCTCACCTGGTCGTTCTCGTGCTGGGGACTCGACATCCTTGGACCGTTTCCCCGAGGACAAGGCGGCTAGAAGTTCTTATTCATGGCCATTGACAAATTCACCAAGTGGATCGAGACAGAACCAACAAGAGAAACTAAAGCCGAACACACCATCAAGTTTATGAAGGGGATATTCTGCCGATATGGACTCCCACACCGGATCCTGACAGACAATGGCTCCTAGTTCACTAGGCGGTGCCTTTCAGGACTACGACATCGAATTCGGAGTAAAAATCTGCTTTGCTTCAGTCTCCCATCCTCAGAGTAACGGGCAAATCGAGCAGGCAAATGGTATTGTGCTCTAGGGGATCAAAACACGTATGTATGTGTTGATGTAAAAAAAAACACACACTGGCCTGGGAGATCTGCTTAACTCCAGTGCAGGTCCAAATATTTCTTTCGGGTTCTAGGCGTGCCAATTGGTTTGATCCTGCAACCAATAAGAAACAAAGAAAGCGCAGTTAAATCCACCAATGATAGCCGATCGGCTGGCTTGCCGATGACATATCATTGAGCATTGAGCCGATGCAAGATGCATTAAATCGGCTATAATAGATAAAGCAAGATAAAGCTAAATCTACTCAATCGGCTGTAGATATCAACAAAATATAATCTAAGTCTCAGAATATATTTAAACCAAGTGATTGGGATAGATCGGACAGGGCGCCGAGACAGTATGAATCACTTATGTCTAAATATATTATAAAGCGTAGATTATACATGTTCATAGCATAGCCGATTAGGTAAATCTAACATGTATCGGCTAGTACTCCGATACTACTTTATACAGAGATATTATCATGAACAAAATATATTAAACAACTTGTCAAACTAGTGTTAAGATGATCCTAACCAGATTTGACAACAAGCTCAATATATTTTACTAAGTTAATATCTCGATATAAAGGGCAGATTTAATATATCAAAATAACAAGATAATTAAACCAGGTAAGATCGGCTGAAACCCCGACGCTATCTCTATTAGCAATCATAGACAGGCCAGAAACTATGGTTCTAAACATAATTTAGTAGGTCAAACCTAACTGATGCAGCACCAAATATGTAAAGAAACATAATGTCTAGATGATCAAGTCGATGAAAACCTTTTTGAGATGGTAGATATATTATATAATCTAGATCAATAGCGATATATAACCCTATCGGTTGCTTTTCTGCGAAACAGACATCAACCGATCTAAGTTATATATTGATATCAATTCAGATTATACAATATATACGATAACTCGACGATTCACACAAACAGGATCAGAGTATCATGAAGATGGAAGCACTAATCCCGAGAGCGCAAGCCGCCATAACAAGTTTTACCTCTTGTCGGAGATCGAAGCCGATGTAGCCCAACTCGAAAGCAAGAACTCGTCGAAGGGACTGTACACGATGGTCAAAGTCTTAAGGCCAGACGCGTTCAAGATCGCAGACGACAAAGGCCGCAAGTTGGCAAATTCTTGGAACATCAACCAACTATGCAAATTTTATGTATAACACCATGTACCAAAGTCTATAAATTCAGTTTAGTAATATACAGTATTTCGAATTCATTACTTTCGAAGTGTTTTACTCGGTGATCCCTTTTTTCTTATATCGTCTCATCTCGAAGTCGATCCTAACGTCCTCTTACGCTAGTTTTGCAAGCTTCGAGGTCCCATGGACCTCGGCTGGGGACGCCTAGCACTGTAAAAGTTTGTCATGCCATGCAGGGTCAAATGACCATGTTAGATCTGGTCATGTTAGAGTACCTACTTAAGCATATTAACCAAGCCGTGTAACCGGGAATTGATTTTTCCGACTTCAAGGCTGGAGGCTAGGATTTCACAGTTTCAGCTTGGTTTGTTATAAGATTCAAGCTGCCTTTGTGGAAAATGACTTTTTCATAAAAACAGCTCGGGGCTAGGGAAAGTACCATACTCTGTTGATTGAAGGCCACTCTTGTGAGGGTACTCGTACACTATGATTCTTTTCGATGCTTAGACATAGATTTCAATTCTTACTTAAGTTCTTATATGCCAAATGTTAACATGTACATTAAGTGTTCCCTAGGTACATAAACTACCAAGACGGCCAATGCCAGTTCATCGTAAAGAAGATGTCTTCAGCCAGCAGAGCGAGGGATTGCGCGAGGTGGTCGATCTCATCGGCTCTCCATCGAGAACGTGTGAAACCCTCCCGGAGAAACCCCATGCTCATCTATGGACGTCCATCTCGGATACAGGCGAGGATGTGACCACCTGCATACTGACTAGCACAACGACACTCTTGTTTCAAGCTGTCATCGATCCGGTTCTCGATCCCTACTAGTTAGTTGCACGTACTCCGCATCCAGGAGATATGGCCGCTTACAGACTTCTCGGGAGGAGGACGGACCATCTCCTCGCAAAGACGTTGGACCGCCAGACAACAACCCTCGAGATAGGTGTCGACCCAGACTTCCCTACCTCGAAGGGCCTCTACGGCTTGTTCCTTCCGGGCGGCATTGGCCATCTTTTCGAGCTCTGCCTTCTCAAACCTCACCTTCCAATACTCGGCATGGCGTTCTCTCTACTCTAAAGCGTTCTCGAGGCCTACGCACAACATTTGATCTCGATTAGCTTTCTTTGCATACATAGGAGCAAAAGCTACAAAGGTCAAGTCTCATACCTTGGTTCTGCTCGAGAAGAGAGCTGAGTTGGAGTCCCTGTGGATCCAGCGCGCTATCCGGGTTTATGACGACCAGGGCTTGGTCGTTGGCACTCAAAGTCGAGGAAGCGTAGGGAGAAGGAGACGCAGCGTTAGGATCACGAGGACGTCCTCCGGATCCGGTGGAGCATCGATCATCAGATGACCTACTCGGGTGGTCACAGCTCCATTATCGAGTTCTGCAAACAAGACATCAATATTAATATGCGTGGATTGGCCGTGATCGGGTTAAGGTCAGGAGGGTTACGAGATCGTACAGGTCATTTGCGAAAGAAACCAGAACGAATCTCAGAATTGGAATTTATAGGTCGCGCCCGGTGGTTCGTATTTCGAGGAAGAAAGAGAAATTGTCGCCATGATTTTTTCTGTTTGTTTATGGTAGTTTTTTAGACTTCAAATCAAATTCATAGTGGACCGTTGCTTTTTGATGGTGTTGTCGAATGCTTCATACCTTCTCGATGACTCAAGAACGGTTAGGTGGGCATGACATCATTTATTCAAGAACTTCGGCTCGATAACACTATGAGTTCATTTGATTTAAAGTCGGGGGCTACTGTCAGGGTTATGAATAAGGCATACCTCCTGTCCTTGGGGTTATGAAGTATACAGATGCGGCATACCCTTAGTATACGGGAAGGTTACCTTAATATTGTGGTATTCGACTAATAAACAGGAAAATTGTATCCCGAGTAGAAGATGTTAGAGTTCTATTCGAAAAAGATACAATCTATGTGATCTCGTAAGCCAAAAATACTCTCTGAATTCTACTTGAAGGTCAAGGCAGTCTGCGGTATAAATATAAGGCCTCGCATGGGATACGGAATCATTGAATCATAGCGCATGCCACCACCATAGGAGAAGCAATCCGAAGGACTTTAAAGACATCTCGTTGGTTGGATCTCCTCGAGTCGTTCTCGATAGGGATCTCGTCGGTACTCGATACTTTCTGTTGTTCTCTATTATAATATCTGTGATTTTCGTCATAATTTCATATAAGCTGGAGTAGGGCTATTACTTTATGAGGGGCCTGAACCAGTATAATCTTTGTCTTTCGTGTACTTGATGTCGTTTTGTGTACATCCTTACTTCAACGTACCCCAATACCCTCAGAATACGGTCTACGGATATTACTCGTCAACAGTTTTTCTCAATGCATAAGTTGAGTTTGAATTTAGATTTAAATTTGTTGAGTGGTATATGTATGTTGTAGTAACGTTATTAAATATTTTAAGATACTTTTCATAACTATTTAGATCGCATTTGAAAAGTGAGGGGACATCCCTTTGACTTAAAAAAAAAGTTTTCCGTTTCGGATATGCTATTATATATTACTATCATGTTTACGTATAGAACCCATATAAAATGAACATGTTTTCATATAAAAATCCAGTTTATCTGATATCAGAGACAACCGAACCAGACCAGAAGTGGCAACATTGATCAGACACACACAAGCTAGCGTGATTACATTTACATAGACTAGTAATTAGTTATTAATTAGGTCTGGAAATGGCCTCCAAACTCTGACAAAGTCACGAGGGAAACAGATAGTGTAGTATTAAGCGCTGGCGCCACCCGGCGACGGGTTGACCGGGACGCCGCCGATGTCGGAGCCGACCCCGAACGCGTTGGCGGCGGCCGACTTAATCGCGGACCCCGCGCTCTCCAGCTTCCCTTCCCCCGGGACGGCCTCTCCGGCGCCGGCGCCGGCGCCGTCGTCCGCGGCGGCGTGAGGAGCTACCGCGACGACTGTGGCGGCCACCAGCAGCAGGACAGCCGACGCGAGGGCGAGCGCGCGAGCCATGTCGTCAGTGCGCGTCGTGATCGTGGCGATCGAGTTCTTGCTGCGGATTTAGTTTGCTGTGTTCTGCAGGCGTAGGTGGCGTCGATAGAGGATTCGCAATGGCAGTTTCGGGCCGGAGGGTGGTGGTAGTGGTGTATATCTGGGCGGCGAGGAGATCGCCGGAATGGGAGGAGGATGCCGGAGGCGAAGCATGCAGCCCCGCCGTATGTTCCGCCAGCGCGGGTGGTCGAGCGCGTGCGAAGCGGAAAGGACGGATTAACTTGGTTTGTCCGAAAGTCATAAAAAGGAGAGATAAAAGTTTTGCATATTCGTGACACGTTTTTTAAATTGTTAAATGGTACGTTTCGTGCAAAAATTTTCTATATAAAAGTTGTTCTAAAATATTAAATAAATTCATTTTTCAAATTTGTAATAATTAAAACTCAATTAATCACACGTTAATGTCACATCGTTTTACGTGAAACACTTAATCTTCATTTTATCTTTATCTTCAAGACTTTCAAACATCACAGTGATGACCCGATGACAATGCTTACTCTGTAAAAAAAAGTCTCATCATATTTAGATTGGGTTTTCTTATACGGAGTGAGTATGGCTGAACCAAAATTTCAAAAAGAATTTTGGGAACCAAAAATTTCATGGACATATAGCTTCACGTAACTTAATTAATTGTGTGGATGGCAGCATGCCAGCATTAGATGAGTGGATATATATCATGTTTTTTGACGTGGCCGTGCACGTGCAGAATGTCAAGGGTTACGAACGAGGACACGATCATTACTCACGAAAAATATCATCTATTCTCTCCGTTTCACATATAAACACCTCCAGTATCTCCAGTACTTTAGAAGGTTGTTATTGTACAACGTCTATGTTTCAAATGATATGATGTCCGTTAGGTATCGGATCTGATACCCTATTAATATTAGCTAATAACCATCAGTACTAGTTGATTTCCTCCTCACCGCTGGATCCAACCGGAGCACATGTTATTGATGAGGGTGATAGACAATGCCAGTCTCGTGGCCTCGTCCTTTACCTCTTGCTCGTGGCATAAACTCTATATCATGATATCATATCTGACTCGTATGGTAATAGAGGGGTAATCGGGGAGAAGGGATGCCATCAAAAGGATATTGATCGGTACATACTTTTTATATTAAATTTTAATATTTTTTAAAACCTATAGAAATATTTGTATTTTTAAGCGGAAGAGTTGGCTAATATGATGTGTGCAATGACGCACTGTAGTCCAAAATGTCCAATCCATCCCGGAGTTCGTTTGCGTTAAGAACTGTAGATGACCAGGGTTGTAAACAGTTGATTGAAACAGGATATACCAAAGCCAGTAACACCTCCTCTGATTGCGTTTTACCCCGTTTTCTGAGTTATTTTTGGGTGTGCCTAAACTTCATGCGACACATTTTTTAGTCAAAAACAGTCTGATTTCAGCCTATGAGATTAAACCCCTATATGATTAAGACTACAACCATATGGAGTAGTAAAATATTAATTATTAAAAAGTTGTGACATAACTTAGTCAAAATATAAAAAAATAAATTTCATCTTAGAGAACTAGCAAACACAAAATTTACATTCAATATAATAAAAATTACATATATAAATATAGTATAAATTAAATATAACTACAATGTAATTACACTATAAGTACAATGTAACTATACTGTAAACCATCGGGTACGTACTATAAAGTCTGTAAGTCCGTCCGTATGCAACTATATGGGGCCCGCAGCAAACATAGACATGCAAATGTGAACGTGAGGTGTAAAAATGCGAACGCAGGAAGCAGCGGGTAGCGATGGTACAAGCACAACCAATGGATTTAACTGGACACGAATCTCATAGCAGATACAAGAATTTTTTTTAGAAATAATATTGTTTTAATGAAAAATCGTAAAAATAGTTGGCTTTCGGACAAAATCGCAAAAATATGAGCCTGTCGAACAACGGCGGTTCGACAAGGCCCAATCGAACGAGGGCGGAACGAGTGCCTGGACCGATCGAACGGTCGTGGTTCGACTGGGCCCAATCGAATAGCGGTAGTTCGACAAGGTGCAGTCGAACGTCGGCTGTTCGATAGGCCGGCCCAGTCAAACCACAGCCGTTCGACAGGCCTGGCCGACCAACTTTTTTTTTAATTTGTTAAGAATTGTTTTTAAGGTATTAATTAATATTAATTTGTTAAGAATTGTTTTTAAGTTGTTAATAATTAATTAATGATAGAATTTTTTAGAAGTGATTAATTATAATTTTAAGTTGTTTTTATAATTAAGTTTTTAAGTTGTCTTTATAAATATAATTTTGTTATAATTGATTAATACCCATTTGTAATTGAATATTTGGAGAAACACATCGGATTTATAATTTATTAATTTTAAATATATCCATTTGTAATTTATTAATTTACATAATTTTTTTTAATTTGTTAAGAATTGTTTTTTAAGTTGTTAATAATTAATTAATGACAAAAATTTTTATAATTGATTAATTATAATTTTTAAGTTGTTTTTATAATTAAGTTTTTAAGTTGTTTTTATAATTATAATTTTTTATAATTGATTAATACCCATTTGTAATTGAATATTTGGAGAAACACATCGGATTTATAATTTATTAATTTTAGATATATCCATTTGTAATTTATTAATTTACAGAACCTTATTCTGCTTCTCGGTTATTTTGGGAAATTCCGAAAATCACTTTCGGATAGGGCCGAAAATTTTCAGAAGCCAAAATTGGTTATGTCTATTTTCGGAAATTCTGAAAATCGTTTTCGGACGAATCTAAAAATTTTCAGAACACAGAACATGTTTTTAGAAACCGAGGAGAAACATTTTTTTAGAATTGATGTTGAGTACATCCATCACTCCTGATATGTCAATGCATCATCCCTTTTAATAGAGCAGTTTTTCTAATGACTCAAAGGAATGAAAATATACGATACAAAGGTAAAATACACTTAAAAAAATTGCTGTTGATAATATTTTGAAAAATCTATTGAAGTCGGTAGTTTTGCAATTTCATATTTTAAGTAAGAGTTGATGTTGTAACTTATTTGTGGTATTAATGTACGAAATTGATATTGCTTTATCGTAGTCTCGGTCGCAGAAACATTATATGCACTGAAACAAGGAGAAGTAGTAGTATAATTTAAACATGATACATCTGGTTCCATTGCGGTTACATAGATAAGATTAGATTCGAACTAGAAGGAAGGTAGTGCAAGAGTTGAACACGACGACGATATAGTAACGGGACAACGAAACATGACATTACATATTTGACTAAGGTAAGTTGTTCAATAATAGCTAACCCCTATGTGAGGATCCCTCTCCCCTCTCAAACTGCGTTTTAGTAAACCTGTATTGCTCTGGCAATTCAAGCTGCACCACACGGGAAGTTGGATCACTTAGAACCTTTTCGTTATCTATCCATTGTTTGTATTGACATTTTCTTGGCGGTTCCTGGGAGAAATGAATAGACGTGAAGCGAGCAAAGTTACTGAATGTTGTGATAAAATAAGGCTTCATGATAATGAAAATATTTTCACCATGAAATCGTCGTCTAGAATATTTGGGCAAACAAAGAACCTCTGACCTAAAGTTCTTGGCTTGATGGAATGGAGAACCTGACAACGATCACCGCATCTGCATTTTGGACGGGTTCCCATGGAGGGAGTGCCATCGTTAGCACCCGCCAATCGCACTGTTGTTCATGACGTTGTCGTTCATAAGCTGCTTTTCTCTTCAAGTATTGCTCAGTACTTTCTGATGCGAAATACCAGCGTCCTTCTTGTAAACAAATGGTTAGGTCGAGAACGGGATTTTCTGTATCGACCCACTCGATGTATCCACAAGCCGTAGCGTGGGCCTGACGAATAGATTTGGAAGAAGAATAAACAATCGCTCATGCAAACTGAATAAGCATATGCAGAGAATGAAATACCTCACGGTCGTAGTTAGGGCACCTAAAAAAACGCCTTCCTCGAATGTCTGGATTCCTCGAAGCCATTAGTTGGCATCGGTCACCACAAAGGCAGAGAGGCCACTGGCACCAAGGTGGGAATAGGTATACACAAGGGTCGCCATTGCCGAAAGCTGGTGCGATGAAGGGTTGTGGTAGCGCTTGTTGCCTACACAGATGAAGAAATTTTATGCTGCATCGCTTGTTATGGGGACTTATGTAGGCACCAAAATCGCAGTGATAACCTTTACATGTCTACATCATGGGGCACGATGGGTCGGCTTGATTACCGCCGAAAGTAAGAGTGGACGTATGCGGAATAAGGCCTTTCGCCTTTTTAGAGGGTGGGATGTAGCCGAAAGTAAGATTGGACGTATGCCGATGTGACATGTAAGGGCGTGAGAAGCCATTCCGTAGTCGTATCGCACGCGAATAAAGGAGGTTGCATCGGTGCAACCGAAAGTACTCGTGCATGCGCCGAAAGGGATCATCCTTTTGTAAAAAGTAACAGCGAAGTGTACGAATGCGAAGTCGATCTCGCATTGTATTCTCGGTGTGTCCGATTTTCCGACAACGAAATGACATAGGCGTCAAAAGTAGTTTGTAACCACGCGCGAGCACTGTTATGTCGATAGTGACTTTTTTCTAAATCTCGTAGAAAAAAATTTAAAAGAAGTCATACTTTAGCACAAGTAGAAAAGACATAGAAAGGCAGCTTATCAAATAAGTGTATGTCATGACATAGTTTATACATATAATATGACATAAGTAGTACATGCACAAAAAATAATCCAGCACATAAATAACATTACAAGTCAAGCATGACCCCCTCTCGCACGCTTGCTCGGCCCTCCCTTCTTGCGTTGTCTGATTTACTCTGTCGGATAAGTCAAATTATCTGGTGGGTGCCTATGTCGTGCCGACTGTTGTGGAGTGGCATCCTCTGGCTGCACGGACTCCCTCTGCTGTGTAGGCTACGTGACCGGAGGAGCACCATACCAATAGTCTAGGCCAGCTTGCGCATCGGGTGCATCCGTCGCGAAGAAATCGTCCACAAACTGTGTTCGAGGAGAGACAGCAGGAACTGCAGAATGCCCATGGGAAAACCCGTAGTCGTTACCTGTTGCAAAATAGAGGGAATGCCACATTATAATAGTTAGTAACTATGCATAAAAATTAAGGGAACAATGATGGTAACTACGTTGTAAACAATACTTACGTGTGTACTGTGTGTACCCTGACTCCAGTGCGCGCGGAGTAACGTAAAGTCCCCAACCCAGTGTGGGCACCAGGTTGTCCCTTGTTGGCAGGTAAGGAAAGTTTGCCTCCGCATAAGCTCCCGGGGTATCGTACACCTACTGTGGCTGTGGACATTGCGTAGGTTATGATATGGTATAAAACGGAGGTTGAGTACGATATGAACTGGATGTTAAGCAAGGTAAACGTGTTGTACCTGAGGCCGTGGTGGTGCCATACTCGATGCCGGAACCCCAAAGTCAGACGATCTCCCTGGGCGGACAGGGGGAGGCGTCTCTTGAAGCGAAGGCCGAGCGTGCGATGGACCGGCGTCGTCGTAGGCGCGACGTGACGTAGAGGAACGGAACTGGTCCACATTAGAGCGTCGTGGTAGTGGTGGTGATCCTGCCCGCCTGGAAGGCTGCGCCACATCAGTCGCGCTCCAACAGGAGACATAACGAAGTAGCGCCGCAGCACGCGAACGGAAACTGCGAAGGACAGTCGCCACGTCGTCCTGCCTGACGAGCTGAGGCCTCGTCTCTAGTCTCCGTAACAATGTGTTTGACTCAACGTGAACCTGTTCAACAAACTTGGCCTATTGAATGAATAGGAAAGGACGTTAGAACAATTGAACGTGTTCCACATTTAATGATAATCAACGAAAGCAACGACATATCATTGAGTTGTATGCAGCTCGAGGTTGTGGGGCAAACATGTCCGTGATCGTCGGCTGGTGGGGAAGAGATGTATCCCCTTGTGGCGGGAAACACCTCCAGCGCGTAACACTACGATACCAACGAAGGTACTGTCCGTACGAAGCTCCGTCGTCTGGAGGTGTTTGGAGAACCAAGTGTTCCGCCGCATGTTCCCACTCCAGAACCATTGGCGCGATCGTCCGAACAATGGTCCCCTCGTGAGACAGACCGAGTCCCTTCCGGGAGTACCTGCGTACGACGTAATGAGCACGTAAGAAACATATACGATGGGGTAAAACACACTACTTGAAATTAACATTATCGGACGTGTACTTACTTGTGGAGGCTAACAGCTAAAGAGCATCCACCTCTCGGAGGGTAGTCTTGGTACATGCCGAGCTGTTTAAGTACCCTATGCACGTGGGCGAGTGAAATCGCATACCGCACGCCAACCACGCAATTCACCACGCCAGGTTGTCTCCCATGCTGACTTAGTAAAGTAAGGCGAGACGAATATGTTCGCATCGACACCATCTTTTGCAGAAGTGGAAAGAACATGAGAGCATGACAGATGTCGAAGAAAAGGCTTGTTGCAGTTGCATTTGCAAGCATGATAGTCTGGCCACAACGTGCACTCTAATGTGATGTCCGTACTCCCAATACCAACTCCACTCTTGTCACGCAGTCGTACCTGTTGATGCAAAAAACACACACTGGCCTGGGAGATCTGCTTAGCTCCAGTGCAGGTCCAAATCTTGGTGAGATGCAGGCGTGCCAGTCAGTTTGATCCTGCAATTGACAAGATATACAAACGACAGATCAAAGAACTGATCGGCCAACATAGCCGATGTAGTAATTCCAGCCGATCCTGATAACAGCCGATAGCGATAGGGTTTTGAGCTATCGGCTATGTGTTCAATGTAGATTCTGACACTTGACAAAGAGACAATCGGCTGATGATAATATGCATTAGATCGGCAATGACTTGATAAAGTGAAACGAAAGTTAGACATACTCGATCGGCTGTAGATATCAATGATACATAATCTAAATCTCAAAATATATTTAAACCAAGTGATTGGGATAGATCGGACAGGGCGCCGAGACAGTATAAATCACTTGTGTCTAAAAACATCTCAAGAGAGAGATTATATATATTCATAGCATAGCCGATGAAGTGAATCTAACATAGATCCAATGCCATAAAATCCACAAGATTATATTAAATAGTGAAACCTTTGTTGTCATCGGCTAAATTCAACTTATATGCAATCCTTATAAGCCGATGCAACGTCCAGATAACTCATCGGCTGAAACCCCGATGAAACCCTTATCGGCAATCAAAAAGCAGGCTAGAGATCCATGATTCTAAGCACGACTTAGTAGGTCAAACTCAACTGATGCAGCACTAAGTATGTAAAGAAACACGGTATCTAGATGATCAAGCCTTTGACTGATTTTTAGGGTGGTAGATGCCTAAGCTAATCTAATCTAGCAAGACGATTTAGCTGATACCGGCAGAAACCCTAAAACGAGAAGCAGCCGATAAAACTAAATCGAGATGCTAAAACTAGATTAACATAAGACATATGATAAATAGCCAGGCAAATATATTATCCAAACCAGAGCAATCCAAGAGGTCGAATGTACTGATGCAGCCTTGAACGACGCCGACGTAGATGATACAATTGCCTGAACCGACGGAACATTGGACTTACCCCTTCGCCGGAGATCGACAGCCGATGCAGCCCCGCGTCAAGTGCCAAATTCCGCCGGTTGATAAATAAACCGTAACAGAGTAAAAGGTGGCGATGCGCCGAATTGTATTGATCGAGAGTTGATAGATTACAATAACCCCGGGTGTACATATTTATACCCATGGGGAGATACTAGTCCTTGTAGGACAAGAAAGAAATTTTCCTAAAGATAAAAGAAAAACATAAAGTCCTTAAGGGACACTAAACACACTTTCCTAAAGATAAAAGGAAACTAACAAATATTCTAATTAATAGATACAATTGCCTTCTTCAGACTCAATCCGCACGTGGCAATCCTCATGAAGCACACCAACCGAACCCGACAATGATCCTGCCATCTCCTTATCGGAATCGGCTACATCGGCTATCCTTGTCCGATTCTGTTTCAGCCGATGCACACCGTAGCCGATTTGGCTTGCAGCCGATTCATACTCTGTTTCTGTAATCGCTTATCTCCTCCAATCGGCTTCGGCTTTAACTCTGAATCCAATGCATGATTTACCAAATTTCGTCGTTAACAGTACCTCAAACAACAACTCCCTATTCCCAGCAGGCCAGACCCTGTGCATTCCCCCCTTCTTGCTTTTCTCGTCCATGTACCGTGTGATAACGGGGCTATACCTTACATTAGGATTGGCAAGGTTAAGACTAGCCATGGCGTATCTTTTACAAAGATACTTCTGTGTACCCCTTGTGATGCCCTCCAAGATAGCAACAAGTGGTAAAGGACGTGTATTTTTCATCACCCAATTGTACACTTTTGCAAGATTCTTGTCATCACACCATACCGTGAACCATTGGTATCATACAACAAGGACCACTTTTCTCTTGGCTCATGTTCTATCCAATCAGTGAAGCACTTCATAGCCCTCCCTCGCTTCCTACATCGAGTAACAGATGGTGATTCATTTGGAACGGGTTCCAGGCCTTCCGGCTCCTCTTGTCGGGCAAGAACGGGTTTTTTCCGAACCTCTTGCATGTGAGTAGTGGTCAACCGATCCAGTTGTTCCCATATAACGTCGAACTTTCTTTGCTAATTTTGTTTGCACAACTTTTTGAACAGGTCCATTAACGTCTTACTCCTGAATTGTCTGTAAAAATTTATACCGAGATGTCGCATACACCATCTGCTATGCAAATCTGGCCAGCACACCTCCTCTGTTACATCTTCCTTTAGCTGCTGCACCGCCGATAGAATGTCAGCATGTCGGTCATGCAGAACACACACATTTGGTCTGTTTTGAACAACACACCTTTTAATGTGACGCAGGAACCATAGCCAGCTCGATGTGTTCTCGCTTTCAACAAAAGCGAAGGCAACGGCGACGACATGGCTATCAGCGTCGACTCCGATTGCGGTTAAAATAGTTCCCCTATACTTGCCTGTCATAAAAGTACCATCAACACATAACAACGGAATGCAATTTTGAAAGGTCTCTATCATGCACCCAAATGACCAAAATGCACGACGAAGTACGTCTTTCCCATTTTCATTAATCTTATCGAGAATAGCCATATATGTGCCTGGGTTTCTGGCCTGCAACACCTCCAAAAGTAAGGAAAGGTTGTGGTATGAATCTTCGGAACTTCCAAATCTCATGTCCAGTGCTTTCTGCTTACCCTTCCAAGCCTTGTCGTACGATATCTCATACCCGTACTCTTTCTTCACGTCATGCATTATTGTGAACGGCAACAAAGAGGTTTTTTTAACAACCTTGAGTACACCATTTGTGCCACGAATGCAGCCGTCATGTTCCTGTGTACCAAAGGGGTATTGTCCAACAAACAGGTATACTCCTCAACCGTTGAAGCTACCCATAAGTTGTCATGTTGTGGCTTGTAACCATGCACTCTCCAAGGGCATCCGGGCTTTATGCACTTCACGTCATACGTCGTCCTATTTGAAACCTTCACCCTGAACTCCTGCCTCTGCAGAAAAGTCCACCTCTTCACCGCGTCTTGTAGGTGCCCTTTGTCGTGAAACATCTGTCCAACTTGCACCTTCTTACAATCATATCGCCTGTGGGCATCTAAACCATCGTTAACCCCCAGACGGCTCATCGATATGGTCGTCCAATCTTCAGGTACGTTGGTTTCCTCGTCCCACTGTGTTATATCTTGCCCTTCCACCACGAACGAAATATATTCCTCGTTCTCCAGTTTCATCTCTTCCACTACCGCATCGTTCTCCTCCGCTACATCAACAGCCAAAGGTGACTCCGGCTCATCGTCATCCAATTCGTTAGGCAGACAATTGCCACCGGGCACAACTAAATCTACCGGTGCAGTAACCTCCTCTGCTGCTTTCTCTTACCCACTCCTGCAAATATTAATCTCTTCCACAATATGAGATTGTTCCACCTCTGTGCGGCTGGTCTCGCCGGTTCCAACAACATCTATTTTCTTTTGCACCAATATTGCCAGGCTATAACCTTTTTCTCTTACTTTAGCCACAAATTTTCTCCAACTCCCAGTAGATGCAAGCTCTACTACTCTCCACTGTCATCCGTATTCACTCCTTACTAGCTACACAGCTTTTATGATGAATTTCTCCATCAAAGGATCTATCCTGAACATATTATACAGCCACCCTAGCACGTCGTTCAAAATCAACTGGCCTGGTGTATTTAGGGTAGTATCAACGAATGCATATACGGTCAAATCTACCCCGCTATCACAAAGTTGTATTGGAGCGTCGCTATAATACACCCGAACGGGCACATCACCTGACATCCTGAAATAGCATGCCAATTGCTATTAATACGTTACTACCCAGTAAAGTGTTGCATGCTCTATGCTTACATTATTGCTCTAATGTATTCAAACTATATTTCATTACTTAAATATAAATTCCATTCGATTTTAACTAATAATAAACGTATAATACCTCCATTTGATTTTAACTAATAATAAACGTATCATATCTCCATTCGATTTTAACTAATAATAAACGTATAATACATGTACTAACAACCAACAATGATTAACAAAAAAATTACCGCCGTTCTAAGGGATTACAAATTTATACCTTCATTGTCGTTCCTCTTTCCTGCACAGTTGCGGACGTCTCTTTTCCAACCGCGTAGTTATTCCCTTCGGCCGAATGACACAGCTCTGCACTAAATTTGACTACTTAAATATAACTTCCTTTCGCTTTGTACTAATGCTCAACATTCATTTCTCCCCGATGATAACTATTTTCACATTATGAAATTGCATACGTTAGAGCAATATACAACTAAATAACTATATTATTTGCAACATACAACTAAATAACTATATATACTAACATTAAACAATAACAAATGGTTCACACATTATATGTACTAACATTCAACAATGACTAACGATTCACAAATAATAGCATCGAAATAACAAGCCTCATACTTACGAATTAAAAATTTACAACGTAACTTAGGGATTACATATTTATACCTTAGCCACCGCAGCTACTCTTGGCTGTCACCTTCCCTTCCCTTCTAGTGCTGCTACCTCTACGACGACTGCACGCAACGGCAGTGACGACATTGGCGACGGCACCGGCGGTGGGCGCGACGGCGGCCTGAGGCAAATGCTTGCGGCGAGCGAGGCGAGGCGAAGTGGTCCTCTCGGTTCGCTGCAGGGCTTATAAAAGGGCCTGTCGAACACCCGTTGGTCGACAAGCGCAGTGGGGGGGCCTGTCGAACGCCCGTCGTTCGACAGGGGTGGTGCGTGGCAGGCGGTGGGCCCTATCGAACTCCCGCTGTTCGACAGGTCGCCCTATCGTTCGGCCGCCGTTCGATATGTTCTGTCAACGCGCCCCCGTTCGACAGGTCCTCGTGTCGTCTTCCCCCGTTCGACATGCCCATATTTTTGCGATTTGGTCCGAAAACCCACTATTTTTATGATTTTTCATTAAAATCATATTATTTCTAATAAAATTCACGGATACAATGGCCACGAAACTAACTGCTATGGAGCCAGAAATCTGACGACAGAAATATAGTACAACCGTTATTTTTTGGCTCCTCGGATGGGCTTACGTGTGATGACTATTTAAAAAAAAACTCCTCGTGTATATACGAAATCTTGCATAAGCCATGCCACTGCCTGACACTTAGTTGTGTTTTTTTCGAGAATGATCTCATAATGGTAACCTATATCCATTTCATCATAAGTTGAAGTTGATGGCGTGGATCCGAATATGGACCGAATGTATGCATATGAATTTGGATCGTGTACAAATCAATTTCGAGCGGTGACGAATCTAGAAAGAAATAATGGGGGTCTGAACAAATTAAACAAAACTACAGCCACCCTTCTCATCTACATATAGCATAAATAAATTAGTGAAGACTTCGTGGGGCTTCCATAATTCTCGCGTCAGTAGTGAAGACTCGAGACCCCGTTGCCCCCATGCTAAATTCACCTCAGATTTCGAGTGGATTTGGATAGCGCATAATGGTATTTCAACTACACGATCCAATGTAACAAGATAGGTAGCTCATACAAATCGAAAGATAGAAATAGTTTTTTTTTTTTTGCGCGAGCATCCTAGCAGCAGGCTGCAGGCACGCATGTTATTACTTCCAAACGAATTTTAAATTTAAATCCTGTAATCCGATCTATGGGCTAGCTTGGGCCATATTGGGCTTTCAAGAAGAGACCAGACGAGCAGGCCAAATTGTGCGAGCTTCTGCTGGAGAATTACATCGGCAGGCTGCAGTGGGGTGGAAAAAAAGCTCTGGCTCGGGCTTGGCTCAAGCTCGTTTGGCTCGGCTCAACTCGAAAGTCAAACAAGCCAAGCCCAAGCCTCCTTTTCAGCTCGTTGCTGAAATGAGCCGAGTCCGAGCTGGCTCGCGAGCTGCTTGTTGGGCTCGTGAGCCTAGGCCATCATGTACTTATATGGATTATTTTATTTTCGAGTGGAGTTATTATTTGTCAACTTGCAATTTATTATCCGGATTTTAAAGAATTATATATATGAACTTGTTTTAATTTTACTTGTCGATGATTTGTTCTTGCTTTTTTTAATGATTACAAATTATACATGAAGAGGTGCTTCAATGGGAAGTCTCGCAAGCCAGCTTGATTTGGCTCAAACCAGAAAACGAGCCGAGCCGAGCTTATGTTTCACCTCATTTCCCTAACCGAGCCGAGCCAAACCAAGCCTAGTTTGTTGCGAACCTTTGCAAGCCGAGCCGAGCTAGGCTTAGCTCGGCTCGTTTCTACCCCTAGTACCGGTAGCTAGAGAGTACCTGAATATTGGATCGACATTTGATACTTGTGCTTTGTATTGCGAATACGATCATCGTGTTCGTTTATTCAAACATGTTAGAACAAATAAGACACTGTCCATATCTCAAATTAGGAGACAACAATTAAAAACTGTTACAGGAGAAATGAAGTTTCATACCAAAGAACACAAATACGATCGATAGGTTTGCGATTACTAACTAATTAATCTAGAGCATCCTCATCAGAGCATGAGAAAATTCCATCGAGAAAAAACGGAGGAGAGAACAAGTTGGTAATTAAATCGTAGGACGACGACCATATGCTTATTAATCGCTCCAGATCGCAAACGGATTTTTCACGACACAAAGTCGACGAGCTAGGCCGGCCGGCTCAGTTGGAGGAGTCGTCGTCGCTGTCGTCGGAGAGGCCGTCGATCCCCTCGCCGGGGCCGGGCGCGGCCGCCGGCCCGTCTGGCCCCTCCGCCGGCGCGTCGGCGGCGGAGGACTCCGAGGGGGACTCGGCCTCCGGCGACTCGGCGGACTCCTCCGCCGCCCTCGCCACTGGCACTACCACCATGGCGACGAAGAGGAGCGCCGCGAGGAAGAGCGCTGCGCGAGCCATGGTATAATCAAGTTATTGCGAGATCGATCGAGCGAGCTAGCTTTGCTGCGGCGTTGGGGTGGCGATGATGCGATTGGTTGATGCTGCGCGGTGGTGGCGATGCGACGACGGAGAGGTGGGGTGGCGGGAGCCGTATATATTGGGGGGTTCACGGGCTTTTTTTAGGGCGGGAGACAGCGGCCTCTCGTTTTCGGGCGGTGGCGCGCGCTCGTCGCGAGCTTTAAGCTTGCCATGCGGAAGCGGAGAGCGCGGGCTCTATTTTTTCTGGTGGTGATGAGGTGTGGCCGTTAGATCTATGCCACGTGGCTGATCGTGCGGCTAGAATTGGTCTTCCCCCGGGCCTGTCAACGGTGAGGGGCTCAAGCATTTCTCCGACACAAGTACACACCGCCCAGGTGAGATTTCGTTTTTTTTTTTGCAAGTTAAAAGCTCCTGAACTTATTTCTTCAAATTCAGTTTGAAACCTCCTAATTTTTGTTTCAGCTCAGCTGCCATTGATTGAGTTAGGACTGATAAACCGTAGAAAAATAAAAGAAGGAATAAAAAATATTTTATGACTTAAATTTTTATATGTGTTATTGGCGGATTGGGTTGGAAAAGAAGTTTACTATGGGAAAAAATGACTAAAATTTATTTTTAAAAAATTAAGTTCTGGTAGTTATGGTTGATAAATTAACAAAGGTAAATTGGATCCATGTCATTACAAATGTGTTATTTTATATAAATATCATTACTATTCGTCTATTTGTATCCATGTCATCTGAATACACACAAAATTAGAACATGTCATTGTCATCACGTTTTTTGTCATCATATGGAACAAAATACCCCTAGACATGAGACCCACGTGTCAGTTCTATCTTTTTCCTTCATCCTCCCCTCTTCTCTCTTCCCCATCTCTCTCCACCTCGTTGAGCCAGATGCGGCGGGTGGCGACGAGGGCGCTGGCAAAGGGAGACGAATGGAGAGGCAGTAGCCACCGCGACAGCAAAGCATCGGCTCCCGTTCACACGCAACACATCCTCACCGCATCTAGATCCACCACCGGTTGCTACTCCCCATGTCTGCACACCTCATCGTTGCCAGCGTGTGGAGCGACAATGGTGTCGGCGCCGCTACTGGCCAATCAGTAGGAGGGGAAGGGACAGAGAGGAGGAGAAGAAGAAATTGGGGGAAGAGAATGAAAAACGTGTCGGCAATGATATGGTTTCAATTTTATGCATATTTGGATGACATGGATACGAATAGATAAATAGTAATAACATTTATCTAAAATGACACATTTAGGCCGCATTCGTATGTACTACTACTCCTGATAAAAGATAAAGATATTCGTGGCACGTTTTTCAAACTGCTAAACGGTGCGTTTTGTGCAAAAAAAATTTATATGAAAGTTGTTCTAAAATATGAGATAAATCCATTTTTCAAGTTTGTAATAATTAAAATTCAATTAATCACATGTTAATGTCACCTCGTTTTACGTGAAACACTTAGGTGGTGTTTAAATCTTCTGAAGATGAAGATAAAGATGAAGATAAAGTGTTTCACGTAAAACGAGATAACATTAATGTGTGATTAATTAAGTTTTAATTATTATAAACTTGAAAAATGGATTTATCTGATATTTTAGAACAACTTTCATATAGAAAATTTTTGCACGAAACGTACCGTTTAGCAGTTTGAAAAGCGTGTCACGATAATTTTTATCTTTATCCAGGAAGTTTAGAACTTCCGAACGGGGCAATCTTCATTTTATCTTTATCTTTAGGACTTTCAAACACCACCTTACAATTATATGGTTCCAGTTAATCCAATCAACAAACAGATGATAACATCCAAAAGTTTCTCTGATCCTAGTTTCAAGTTGGAAGTGCAGGGGAAAAAAGAAGAGAGCACCAGAGTTCACAGTTCCAGTGGAATCCGGTTTCAATTTTGCGAAATTCGGACTTTCTGGACTAGGTCAAAAATATAAACCACTCGGTTTTTTGGTCAAGCTTTTTTTTAAAAAAGTAAATTTTAATTTTTTTAAACAAAATTTATTCGGATTTTGTCGGTTTATCAACAAATTTCGTGAAATTCGATGATACTGCTCGTGACAAGATTTTGATCCGGTATCACGATTGTGAACCCTTTAGATTAGAGAGGTCATGACTGAAACAACCAACATCCAAGTGATCAGAGAAGCGGCATCAGTGACCACCAAAGAAGAGGAATGGCTGAAACAAGATTTGCTGCTCACTGTCTTGTCGGAAACGGGTACAGTTCAAAGCGCTTTCTCGTGCCAAAAGATGCTGGGCTAGGATCGCAACACTGTGAGCTCACTCAGCTGCGAGTGGCGGCAGCGTCCGGAGATCCATAGCTCTGTCGGTGCTACCAATAAAGGCTCGTTTTCATCTCCTCGTAGGAGAAAATTCGGCCGAATCGGAAACGGTCTCGTGTGCTGTTTCCTCAGTAAAAAAAAACACAATGCAACTAGAATTAAGGCTGGGTTCTAAAGAAAAGTTAATGTGAGCTACTCTATCGTTTAACACATTTTTTAAACTGTTAAAAAATATGATTTTTATATAAATTTTTTTTTATATGTAAGTCTTTTGTAAATTAAATAGTAAATCAAAATTTCAATTTTACACTAACTAATACTTATAATTAATCCTGTGCTACTGTCATAAAAGGCTCGATCTCAACCCCTCTTTCAAACTCAGCTTAAATCTCACCGGTTCGATCTCCTCAAATATCTCTGGCTCGATATCCTCCTCTCCTTCTAGTAACAGTTACTTCCACCTTTCTTTATTTTTACTGTGTGCTTTTTAAATATTTTTCTACTGTTGCTTTTGATGTATGGTTTGGGTTGTTTTGACCTCTGAAGCAAATGGCCTTATGGCTGATGGCTCCACCGACAACTGAAGTAACAAGAAATGAGTTGCGGAAGTTGCCCTTGATGCAACGCAAAGATCCTTGTCAATAAGTCAGTAAAACAGGCACCATGATAAGTTTCATAGCTGAGATTTGGTCGAGGAGATGTACAGAAAAACATTCCAATGATTTAAGTAACAAATCCCCCTGTCAAAAAAATTTATGAAAAAGCTGCAGAATGGGTTTAAAATGCACGGTTCATGTAGCAGAATCTCAGCAACTTACCTGCACTCATCAAGTCAAAACCAAAATGCTGATAAGATATCAACATCTCATGATCTACTAATACTAATTAACAATTAACAAGTAGCAACAGCAGACACAACAACAAAAAGAAAATCTAGGAAAGCACTAACAAAATATTTAAGCACGCCGCTAGTTCTTCCACGAAAGTAAGCACAAATCTCGCAAGCACATCAACACGCCATCACACCAAGATCACGCCAATGGATCATCAACCAAGAAAACGAAAAGAATGCCCTAGGCCAATGCGGAGGCCACGGCGACGGCGGCCAACGCCGCGGCGAACCACCGGACACACGACGGCGCGCCGGCCGCCGCGCTCTTCTTGGCCTCCTTCTTCTGGTCCGCCGGAGGCGAGTCGGTGGCGGCGGGCCCAGGAGCGTCCGCCACGACGGGCGCCGGGTGGTGCGCGGGCTTACTGGCCTTGGGAGCGTCCGCCGCTGGAGCGGGCGAGGGCGCGGGCGTCGGCGACGGCGCCGGCTTGAACAGCTCCACGGGCTCGATCACCGCGTCGACGGTGAAGATGGCGACGGGGTCGGCGTCCACCACCGTGGACTTGACCCGCGCGACGTCCCCGGAGGCCGCGGTCTTGATGGTGACGGCGTCGCCCTCGTTCTGCACCGTGAAGTTGTAGTTCTTGGCGGCGCCGTCGGTGGCGAGGGTGTTCATGACGCCATTGTTGGACTTGAGGCTGCCCCGGGAGTAGTACACGGGCACGGCGTGGAACAGGAGCAGCTCCGCCTTGCCCTCGGCGGTGAGGTTCTTGTACTTGGGCAGGAACGCCCTGATGGCGTCGTCGGAGGGGCAGAACACCGTGATGCCGCCGCCGACGGCGGACTGGTACGTGGAGGACGCATCGGGCGACGCGGCGATCAGGTCGGCGAAGGCCTTGCACCCGCCCTTCGCCATGGCCGTCGTCACGTTGGGTGGCGCCGGCGGGGCCGCTGGCGCCTTCGCCACCGGCCCGGCCGCGGCTACGAGGGGCAGGAAGAGGAGGAGGAGGACGCCGTGGTGCGCGGCGGTGGCGAGGCGGAGGCGGCGCATTGCGCGGAGGCGTGGGGTGGAGTGGAGCGTGGTGCAGGGTGCAGCGGTGTGCGTGCCGCGTGGGAGTGAGGGGAGTGGGAGCAGTATAGAGATTGGCGCTCACTTAACTTGGCTGCGTGTGCAAAGCGTGATGCCCCTGGGGTTCACAGGTAATTGCAATGCTTGCCATTTTGCTATTCCATTGCAAATATGTGGGATAGAAAAAATATCATTATTATTTATGAAATCGATAGATACTATTATAATATTCTAAAATTAGAACTGTGTCACTCCGTCACGATTTATGTCATCTCTATCACGTATCGGCGTCTCCATCCCCGTCCCTATCCCTCAACTATCGCCTCTATTGTCGCCGCTCCAGTATCCTCCCTTACCGACGACCTTCTCCTTTCTGGTCCCTCACACCTCCCTTACACCACTCTCCGATATTCGATGCACGACCTCCTCCGTTCTCATCCCTCGCGCCTCCCTCTCCTTTCTTCCTGCTGTTTGCTGTCGCTGACATCTCTTCCTGCACGACAAAGTCGTCCACCATCCACGGCGTAATCTCGATGAATAAATCGGCCTTGACTGGGTAGCAACCGACAAGAACTCGACAAGGAAAGGGCTTTCCTCGTCTCTCTCAATGCCAATGACCCATCCTATCAGCAGCAATGGCAATTTCCTTCTGCGGTTGCGACGATGACCCCCTCTCACAGTGGCGACAATGACCCCTTGGCCTTGATTAGGTAGAGTCCACTCCAAGCTCACCCACCACTGCTCTCTGCACCTCCATTCCCCAACCGTTGGATCCAGAGAAGCAGCATGCCGCTGGTATCCCCCGGCCAGATCCATACACATTGAGTGGGAGATGGTCGTCGCCTCCATTCCAGCGAAGAAGGACCAGATCTAGCATAGGTTACGACAACAACTTCCTACTCCTGACCATGTTGGGTCTTCTCTGCTCCCGTCGCCTCCTTAGCCTACCATCTCGAGCATGCACTGGTCAAGGTGGGACAAGTCACTGGCAAGCCATCATCGGCGTTAGCGACATAGGAGGAGCAGCATCTCTAGCAGCCGTCACCGCCGTCGTCATCGTGACATCACGTGCGGATGGGAATCTCCTATGCTGCTCCTCTTGCTCGAGGAGGAAACACTGTGCATCCTCACCGTCATCGGACACAACGGTGCCGAGCGACTGGCGCGGCAAGCTGACCGGTGGCACGCAGTCGAAGACGTAGAAGTGGAGGCGGTAGTTGACAGATGGGGACGGGGACAGAGACGATGATGTGATGGAGATGACAGAAATCGTGACGAAGTGGCATGGTTCTAATTTTAGAAATTTAAGTGGCATCCATCCGATTTCATGAATATAATGATATTTTTTTAATGCGATATATTTACAATGACATGAATCCAATTAACATTTTCTTTTTTTTTTCAAATATGCTCTGGTTTTCTTATTACTGTAGTTACAGGAACATGCGTTACAACAGTTTTTTTATTTAGTTTAGTGGAAGGATTTAGATAGAGTGGGTTGATTAGATTTTTATACTCTGATCATTTTTAAAATCGGTTTTTAGGAGGAGGGAAGAGGGTGTGGAAGGAGGACGACTTTTTTTAGGCAAGCAGAGGTATAGAAAACACATATATGCATATATATCATTATACACGTACGGAATACATTTATACTCTGACACATATTTATACATACTTTAAGAAAAACTTAAAGATCGGTGGTAAATTCATAGGTTAACTAAAATTATAATACTGAAAGCGCATCCTTACAAAATATTTATAATCATAACAATTTAAACTCTGACGAGTATATTCATATGTCCATGACTCCAATATCATATCACCAATGGCAATGCTTATTCCTCCAAACTGCTTGCTCTTGCACTCCACCGAATAACCTTTTTCTTCCCTCATCTTCTTCGTCTCTTTCATCCTCTTTATTTGGATCTTGTGCTTTCATGTAATGATGCCCTCGTTTACTGGTTTCTAGCGTACGTAGGGAAGGCTGTTTGCATCAGCACTTCAGCAAGTTGCCGTGCACAATGATATGTCCTCATGCAGAGCTTGTTCATGTCTTCACTCTAGCAGTCGAGATGCCTGGAATTGAAAACGAAGATTTTTTTTTTTAAAGAACAAGTTAATTGATGTTCTTTTCGAGCATGCGAAGTGCAATCCAGAAGAATCATGACCGGTTGAGTGTGCAGGGGCAAGAACAGCGGGAGACGGGACAAACACGGCAACTAAACTCTAAACTCTATCCGGAATTCCGGATGCATCATGAAATGGTTATACGGATTGCCGTACCTGTCTAGTAGGAGTACTAATACTCCATCTTCGCTAATGATTTGCTTTCTAAAGAGAAGTTTTTACAGAGTGTAGCTAAGCATCCAAACAACTACTACTTTATCCGTTTCAAAATATAAATATTTTTTAGGTTGACATGATACAAAAAAATATGTGAGAATGATTAAAGGAAGTGTTTGATTAATTGAAAAGAGAAAATAAGTAAAAAAGAATGATTGTAATTGATTGAGAGAAAAAGATAAGTGAAATAATAGTTTCATTTTAAAATAAGATACTATATTAAAAATAATTATATTTTAGAAAAAAAATATTAAAAATAATTATATTTTAGAATAAAGGTAGTAATGTACTAGCAAGTAGAGTACTTTTATCTGGGCAACGTACTAGCGTTGTGCGAAGAAGAGAAGCTGATATGACGAATACCGAGGCATCGTATTGCGAGGGTCAAAAGCTTGTTACTCCAGAGAAAAGGTCATATCTGGCCCTTAGATCTAGTCCATATCCGAGTCAGTCTCAACTGTCATCAACCGCCGTGGACACAGGTCTCAACTGCCACCGAATTTCGGTTGGAGCCCATGAAATGGCATGCGATTTCTTGCACTAAAATGCTGTCCCCAGTAGACCGGGTCCATCAAAATGCTACTCCTCCGTAGGTTAGTACTACGTAGCGTCAGCCATGGACGGCGGCGCGCCGTGCACGTCCGGCGTCGCCGTCCATCGGATCCGCGCGCGGCGAGGCCGACGAGACGCTAAAAGCCAAAAAAATGTCCCCTGAATCTGATGCTGCTGCTAACCTCGGTGTAATCCGGAGGTTGTACGCAACCTAGCGCGCGTCTCCCCCACCGCCCGATCCCGCATCCGACGGCCGTGACGTCCTCGGGCACCCACCGGCCGGAAGCTTTTAACCACGTGAGGGCCAGATTGGGAGATGGGTCCGAAGCTTCGAGATGCCCCCACCCACACTGCCGCGAGTCGGGAGGCCGGGATTCCACGTGTACGGCGCCTGAGTGCAGCTGCTGCTGCTGCACCAGCCAGCGGTGTCGACGCTCCGGTGAAAAACGAGCGGACAGTACTGATGTGTTGCTGTAACACGCATGCGGCGAACACGACAAAAGGCCACCGACGGACGAGGGTGAGTGCGACTTATACTGCTCCCTCGTTTTAAAAAAAGAAAACCCATTTGGACATGTACTATGTCTAAATACATATTCAGTATTTTTTTTTACAAAAAGAAAAAAAGAGTAGGCATTAGTACCTATGTTTGCAGTGTACTCACGTTATTCATAGTGCGTCCTAAGGGTTAGAGAAGTCCTAAAGCGCCACATAGGTTAGGACTACGGGTCATTTTTCACAGTACAAATAGCTCTAGGAGTAACTTTAATTTTATATTTCAGTTTTTAACATTTTTTATTTTGGTCCTCGTATTGTTTTTAATTTGTATGGAGATCAAAAGTTTACACTGAACCCCAACAACTCAAAAGAAAAAAAATCCCTCTCCCTCTTCTCTCTCTTCTCTCCCCCCCTCACTCTCTCCCCCTTATCCTCTTCCTCACTCGGCTCCCAGCCTCCCACGACGGTGCCCCGCGGCGAACCACACCACCACCCTCATCTTCGTCCTCTCCCACGGCGGCACCCCGCGGCACACCACTCCTCCTCTGCTCCGACGACCAGCAACTCTCCTTCCTAGGCCGACGGCGCGAATCTGGTGGTACGGGATGACCTTGGCTCCCACGGCGGAGACCCCCCTCTTTTTCGTCCTCTCCCATGGCGGCGCACCACCCTTCCTTTCCTCCTTCGATCGGCACGGATCGAGGGGCGATACGGTGGAGTTGCCTCGGCGGCGATGCGGTGAATCCCAATGGTGGTGCTCCTAGGTCGTCAGTGCTCCTCTTCCCCCCACCATCGGTGGTGGCAGAGATGGAGGCGACGGCTGAAGCTCGACAGCAGCGGCAGCTCGACAACGACGACGGCTAAAGCTTTACGTTGGCGGCAAGGGCCTCAATGCTTCACTCCGGGACACGGCCTCCCCAATGACGTTTTGCCCCTCTCCTTACATGTCACAGGCGTTTCTCCTAACAACTTTTGACGAAGTTCGCGTGTCCAACTAAAGCCTCGCGTTCTTTGCAGAAGTCCGACCCATGCCAAGGTGGCTCGGAATCTCTGAGCTGGTGAGGTGAGGCCAAACGCCACCTCACCGCACTGTGAACGCCCTCACGGCTAGAGCGTGTGTGGCCAGCGAGGCATCTGCATCTCTGACGGCCGACGGTGGCATGTCGACATGAAGGACAGGCAGCTCAGGGCTCACGCCCTGCCGATTTTGCTGTTCAGGTATCTGTACATGTTCGCTGAACTGGTGGAAGAAACCAAAATGCAAAGCATAGGGCATTGGGCTGGCAGTGAAAAATCACTCAGAGATCTGAACACTCATCGAGGCAGAGTCAGACTACAGGGGGAGTTTGAGCAATTTGGCAGTAAACAAAACTGCAACCCATTCGTGGCGAGCGATTCAGCCATCTGTTTGTTTACCGCATTTAGTACAGGAGTAGTAGGAGTCAGGTTTACAAAACCGTGTGGTTATCGCACGATTATCGCGGTTATCACGTACGGTAACATTTTTAGTTTTTAATACCATGATATACGTCGCAGTAACCGCACGGTTACCGTGATAACCGTTAAACCGTGAGGTGATGGTAACCCTTCCCAAAACGATTTGGTGAACGAGTACATGCAGCTGACTTGGAACGGACAGTTCACATGATGGCGTCTGCTTGGATTTTGGACGAACCCCAAAGTAGACGCGACAATGGAACGTGTTGCAGGTTGTACAAGGAGCAAGCATCTGGGCCTTGGGCCTTGTGCTCTGTTTCGAGGCCCAAAGCCGGCCCGGGTTCGCATCCCCTGCCTTTGGGCATAATGGCAAAGTTTGCCGTTCCTCCATCCCAAACGTCCATTCCATACCTACGGTTGAATTTTGCTGGCCCTCCCAAACAGTTTTGGATGCCTAAAAGTGAAAAGTCGGCCTCCTACTTCCACTACCGCTGAGACCCAAACCCCATTTACTTACGTACGCAAGTCCAAATTCCTCGCGACAAAAGTTAATACTAAAAAGTAAAATTCATGAAAGTATAAAATATAAAAGTTAGTACTAAAAAGGCACATCAAAACTACACATTTACGACGATGTAATTTAACATGAAATATCACATAACTACATATCCAATAATAAAACTATTATAAAGCTGCACATTTAGTGACAATTTAAATACAAAACTACAACGTTGAGAACTCCATCATAGCCATAGTGCAATTAATGGATTTAAACTATGAAATATGTAAGTTTTGTGATAATATTTTTTTATTAAAATGATGGTTTATGATAAATTTATTGCTAAACTGTAGCCTATGATACACCGTATTAAGTCTATTGTTCTTGATAGTTTAATTAAAAAATATGTAGTTTTATAAAATTTACTTAAATTTAAAAAGGTAAACCTATACACAGCTATGTATGTCATGGAGACACAAAAGGCATAAGAGAAGCAAAACTATAGATGCATCGGACCAACTCGTCGTACAATTGTACACTTGACCAACGGAACGAGTGCGTTGTAGCAGTGCAGCATTTTTCGTTGCGACATGCATACACTCCAAGCTCCATCGTCGATTCGCCGGCCACGTCGATCTTACAGGGCAAAGACGGCGGCGCCGACGAGGAGCACAGTGGCGGCGGTGAGGCTGCCACGCCGCGTGGCGCTCGCGCCGCTCTCCTCCTCCTCGTCGGCGGCCGCTGGGCCGGGACCTCCCGCGGGGCCCTCGGTGACGGTGGCCGTGGCCGGGGAGACGTCGGCGGCGGCCTCGGCGGTTGGGGCCTCCCCTGCGGTCGGCTCGGCTTCTTCGCCGCCGGATTCTTCCGGGGCGGCGGCGGCAGATGGCTCCTCGGATGACTCGGTGGAAGGGCTCGCCGCCTCCTCCGCCTCGGCGTCGGGGGCGCCCGCCGGAGCCTCCTCCTCCTCCGGCTCCTCGCTCGCGCCGGGTGCAGACGCGGGCGACGTGGTGGTCGCGTCTTCGTCTCCTTCTTCTTCCTCCTGCGGGGCGGCGGCTGCACCTGGTGCCTTGGCAGCCGGGCTCTTGGACGGAGCATGGTCGTCGTCGTCGAGCATGTCCATGTCCATGCCCATCGTCTTGAGCGACCCGCCCCCCGAACCAAGCTCCTCGGAGGCTTCAGACAACATCCCCGGGCCCGCCGCCGCCGACTCGGACTCGGACTCGGACTCAGATTCAGACGACCCGGACGCCTCCGGTGACTCGGCCTCGGACGCCTCGGGAGAGGCCGCCGGGGAGTGGGACACCGCGTGCACGGCGAACGCCATCGCGAGGAGGACAGCGAGGAGGACGCCGGCGAGGGCGGGAGCGCGTGCCATCATGTAATTGGAGAGGCTACTCGCCACGCACTGGATCGATCTGCTCGGTGCTGGGACTGTCAGAAGACGAAGCTTGCGATGAGGTGTGGCCGCGCGCGCTAGCTAGCTGTGACGTACGACGACTCCGACGAGGGGTGGTGGTGGTTGTTCGCGCCGTGATGGGGTTGGGTTGATCTTGAGGAGGCGAGGGGGATGGCCAGCCGGAGACGGAGGCGCAGTTATACGGGAGGCGCCGGGGACTATGGCTATCTTTGGCGCGGCGCGTGTTCGTCGGCATGGTCGGGGCGGGGCGGGGCTAGCGGGTGGTGGCGCGCGGCATGCGGCGGGGAAGAAAGGTGGCGCGCATAACTTAGCTTGGGAGGCAGCGCCATGGCCGTTCGATCTGGCCTCGGTCGGGGACGGGCCCCATGGTCTACTATAAAACACAATCCTCCTCTCTCCCCTACTATGCATCCTGAAAGACCAACTAGTCCACTCCATAATAAACCGAACCGACCAACCCCTCCTACCCGTATTACTCCAAATCCCGTTATAATGCATGAGCGTAATACTAGTCTCTAGTCTCTGCTACTTTAAAAACACAGTCGGTCCTCCTCTCTCCCGTACTGCATATCCTAAAAACCGAACCGGCCCACCACGTAAAAAATCGAACCAACCTACCACTTCCACCCTGTATTATTGTAGATTCCATTGCAATGCACGGACGTAATACTAATATATATTAAAAAACAGTCTTTGGGGTTTCGCTCTAAACATGCCATTCGTCAAACTGAGTTGGGCACAATCTAAACAAGTCATTAGTCTTATAAAACGCCTCAAGTCTGGTCCATTCTCTTTGGGCTTTCGATGGGCTGGGATGAAGGCCCACCAAACAAGGCCTAAAAGAACGAAACAATCGTAGGGCGCCGCGCCGGTCGGAACGGGATCCACGCGATATGACGTCAGGTCAAATCCCGCCCGTGCACTCGAGCCCCGCCACGTCCCTCCCCTCCGACGAACCATCTCGCGCCCACGCCGCCACGGTGCGGGCCCACCCGTCATACACACCCGCACCACCATTCACTCGCTCTGACCCGACGCGACGCGCCTCCAAAAATCCGAACCCAATCACACCGGATTGATTAGATTAGTTGAGCTCGTTTTGCGTTCCACCCCCCCCTTTCCCACCTCTTCCTCCTCGCGCTCTCTCCCCTCTCTTCTAGATCCAGCCCTCCCCCTCCACCCCCCGCCTAGGGTTTGGCGCCGCCGCCCGCCGCCGCCGCCGCCATGGATGCCGACGGCGACGGCTCGTTCCACCGCAACGAGGCCATCTCCGCCGTCCAGGACGTCGACCAGTACTACGGCGACGACGACGACTACGACGACCTCTACAACGACGTCAACGTCGGGGACGGCTTCCTCCAGTCGTCTCACCCGCCGCCCCAGCCCCCGCCACCGCAGCAGCAGAAGCAGCCGCCGCCGATTGCGCAGCAGCAGCCGCCTCCGTTGCAGGCGCCACCGCCGCCGCAGCAACAGCAGCTGCAGGCGCCCCCTTCGCTCCCGCCGCCTCCGCCGCAGCGGCAGCCGGAGAAGGTGCACATCCCCGGCGTCGCGGCTGTCCCCCCCGCCCCCGTTCCCGACCGGCCCAACCCGGTCCACCTCCCGCCGCAGCCTCAGCCACCGGTGGCCGCCGCGCCTCCGCCCCCTCCGCATAACCAGATCCAGCCGGGAGGAGGCGACGGCTTCCACCGCCAGGGTGGGGGAAACTACGGTGGGGGCCCGATTGTGGTCGGCAACGGCGGGGGTGGTGATGGCCCCGGTGGTACGACCCTCTTCGTAGGGGAGCTCCACTGGTGGACCACGGACGCCGATCTAGAGGCGGAGCTGAGCAAGTATGGGCAGGTCAAGGAGGTGAGGTTCTTTGACGAGAAGGCGAGCGGGAAGTCGAAGGGATACTGCCAGGTTGATTTCTATGACCCTGGCGCTGCTGCCGCTTGCAAAGAGGGCATGAACGGCCACTTGTTCAATGGACGCCCCTGTGTTGTGGCCTTCGCCTCGCCTCACACTGTGCGCCGCATGGGTGAAGCTCAGGTGAAGAACCAACAATCGATGGCTCAGCAAAACTCAGGTGTGCAGAAGGGTGGTAGAGGTGGTGGTGCAGCTGGAGGTCCGGGTGGAGCTCAGGTGGGTGGGAATTATGGTGGTGGTCGTGGAGGCGGAGGAGGCGGACCGGGTGGTGGTGGAGGTGGAGGTGGCGGCGGAAATTGGGGGAGGGNGGTATGGGGGGTAGAGGCCAAGCTGGGAATATGAGGAATCGGATGGGTCCGGTTGGTGGACGTGGTTTAATGGGGAACGGAGGGATGGTAGCTCCACCACCACCTATGCTTCATCCCGGGGGCATGCTAGGGCAGGGTTTTGATCCAACTGGCTATGGTGCAGCAATGGGGAGGATGGGTGGTGGGTTTGGTGGCTTCCCTGGAGGACCTGGGGCTGCTCCATTCCCAGGCTTAATGCAGCCGTTCCCACCTGTTGTTGCACCTCATGTAAACCCAGCATTCTTTGGAAGAGGAGGTGGTATGGGTGCTGGTGGGGTCGGAATGTGGCCAGACCCAAGCATGGGTGGTTGGGGTGGGGAAGAGCAATCAAGCTATGGCGATGATGCAGCATCAGATCAACAATATGGTGAAGGTGGGAGCCATGGTAAGGAGAGGCCACCAGAGAGGGAATGGTCAGGGGCATCGGATAGGAGGCGGGAGAGGGAGAAAGATTTGCCTCCTCCACCAGACTGGCCAGAGAGGAGGCACCGTGATGAACGGGATGCAGGTCGGGAGAGGGAGAGGGAGAGAGACAGGGACAGGGAAAGGGAAAGAGACCGAGACAGGGAACGGGAAAGGGAAAGAGACCGAGACAGGGAGAGGGAACGGTACCGGGATGATAGAGATCGCCATGGCGATTATCATAGGCACGGGAAGCGTGAGTCGGATCGTAATGAAGACTGGGATAGGGGAAGATCATCTGGGAGGCGTAGCAGATCAAGGGAGGTTGACCACTCAAAGCGGCGGCGGATGTCGCCTGAGTAATGTATTTGGATGGGCTATGTTTAGTGTAGGGGTATCGGCAATTCGCAGCGGCATCTTTTTTGCACATGCCTTTTGGTTAGCGAGTCAGCTTGCAACTGTCAACCGTTTACTGCTTATAACATCGGTGGATTTTACCTGCTTGTCTCCAAGGATCTGTTGTAGCATTAATTGAGATGTAAGTTCTTAATCTGTTCTCCTTTTTTATGTAAATATTCTTTTTTTGTTGTATACCTGTATATAATTTCTTGTTGGATACTAGTGTATAGCATCATATTCATGTAACCTCATCATGTATACCAGTTTTTGTTGTGTATAGTTATTCTTTTTTCCATTTATTCTTTTATAGCATAAAGGAATTGCTCAAGCCGAGAATGTAACTAGTTTTGTATGCTTAACATGTAACTATGGCGATGTAGGAAGCAAACCTTTTTGTAATCCATTTGCTGATTATATGTATTCTCAAACATAAATGTAAAGGTTCCTGTCCTCTGCTCTGCAACTGACTCTGTAACAAGTGGTCTATATGCTTCAGAAACTGGATTAGTATTGCAGCGGGTATCTTTAAATCTTTATGGAACCTGGAATTGCTGTATCATCCTTTTGGTTATGGAGAGGATGCTATGCCAATTAGCCCACAAGCCCCTGCTATCAGTAGTATTTGCACAATGAGATATTAAGCATGTATTTGTGGAAGTTTACAACATGGACTAGATAGTATCACATGAAAACAAAGCCAGGAAAAATTAGCACATTAAATCATATATAAAAGAGCAGCAATCTTGGAGTGAAAGTCCTAAACAAATATCATATGTGTGTTGAAATGCCAATGCTTGAAGTTTAGTATGCAAGGTGTAGACAAATCATTGCAAAGTATAATATGGGAAAGCATAAAAGAGTGCCTTCATCTACACATGACTGGACTTAGCTGTGCTCTATAAAAGAAAAACGAAGTTTCTTTCTTCAAATATATGTAAAAAGTAATCCACAATTGAACTTAATAGAGCAGCTACATTTTGGCAGTTCTACTTAGCACTGATCAGTACCAAAATCAATTTCACTAACTAAATTTCAATGTTATAGCTGTACTGGTCCAAGCTGGATTGCTGCACTTTGAATATGTTAATAGTTGTCATATTTAAATATGTTTCTTAGTATATGACAACTCAATGCTTGCACAGTTATACTGCGCATTGGTGCCTTTTTGGTTATTTGTATTTCTACTACTCCATTAGGGCATTGGTGCTTTCTTGGTTTTTTGTATTTATGCTACTCCATTAGCTATAAACAAGATCAACTCTATTAGCTGTAAACTTTGCACCTGTATAAACTTAGATTTGTACAATGTTACTGTTGGAATGATTTATTTTTTATTGTTTACGCTTTCTTGTACTGTTCAAATGAAAATTTAATCACATAGAGATCAATGCTCCTTAGTTTATTTCCTGTCTGACTATGCATTATTTGGTGATAGCAAACTTGTAGGCATGTATAAGCTTAGCACAGATTTACTCTGGATTGAGGAATGCATCATTTTTAGGGTGCAATCTGCTGTACTAATCCCTTGTGGTGTGTAGAACTTGACTTGAAACTCCGTATCTGAAAGGCTTAAGAAAAATTAATATGAAGCACATGAAATTATTACGGAGACAAGTTAGTGTTGGTTAAATAATCCTAACATAAATATGAAACCTGTGGTGGGTACATCGCATCCTATGGACTGATTATATGTGTACATGCTATATGAACCAAGCTGCTGAAGTATCACATGAATTTGTTAATATTTTTATTGATACCAGGCTTTGCAAAAGTTTTCCCTATCAGCCTAAAAGAAATGCTATTCAGATGCTTATCATACTGTACTCGTTTGCATGTTCGTTTTTACATACCAGGTTTCATATGTTATGCTTACCCAGATCCTTATTGTTACACTTGTGCCGTACCAGTATATTTTCCATACTATCAACACTCATTTACTATTTTTCTGCTGGTGTTTCTTTGCCCTTTTGTTTCTCTGCGGCTAATGAGTACCGACTTTTGCTTTCTTGTTTGCAGTTATAAAAGCAGTTGGAATAACAAGATGTAGCTGCGGCTGTGACTTCAACTTTTGTTTCTCTGCGGCTGTGACCTCATCTTCCAGCCTTCCTCTAATTCAAGATGTAGCTGCTGCCTGCCCACCCCTACCATTAACCATAATATAGTGCTCAAGTGGCATACTGCCAGAAAAACTGTCAATATATTGTGATTCCCCTAAGTACCTTTCTGCTTAATTTCTTTTCTTGTGGGGATAAAAGAACTCTGTACTATTACTTTGTATTAGGACGATCCTCTGGTCTGTGTTGTGAGTTGTAAGTTGTAACTCGTGACTTGGCTTTACTCATTTTTCCCTTCTGCTGATGGCGGACAGAGGACTCTACAGTCAACATTCCTGTGGCTCAGTCCTTCACTGAAGGTAGCTTGGGAGTGTCTGATTTTGCTTGGTTTATATGTTCTGTTGTATTATGCCAATCATGAGTGCCTTTTCTGTATCTGAACGAAAGAATGTTGTTTTTGATGTTGTAACTCTAGAAATGTAACCAAGCAGAAAATCTTGTTAGGTCTGTTAGATATCTTAGATCACCAACCTGTATATACGCTCTTTATGTTGGTGGTTACACATTTCATAATTGATTCTAGTTTTCTTATTACGGTTCACTGCATTTCCCCCCCTTGAAATCCAGTGTTCATTTGATTTAAGGGCCCATTTGATTTGAAGAAAAAACATAGAAATTTTGTAGGATTTTTTTTTTCTTATATGGCCCTTCAAAACAAATGACTGAAAACTATTGAATCCTAAAGAATGTCTCAATCCATATAAGTTTTGAAGAATTTTCAATATGAGGTCTAACCTCATGAAAAGTTTTCTATGAGTCTATTTTTTCATTTAATTCTTATGTTTTTTTTTGGTTCAATCAAATAACTATTCGTGTTTTTTTTTATTTTACAATATTTTGTTTTACAGTATAATTTTGTGTCAGAATCCTATGTTTTTTCTATTTTTCTGTTTTCTTAATTCTTTGATTAAAAGACCCTTAAAGCCTGCACGGCAATTTAAAACCCTATGGAATATAATTCTCTGAAGTCCCATGAAAATCCTTCAATGCGAAGGTTCTGTGCTTAAATTTGTTAAAGGATGGTTCTGAAATATTTTGATCCAATAGTTATATTTGCTATGATTTGAGTGGTTCTGAAATACTGTATCTATCCGCGCGTGCGTTAACATTTCATAACTGGGCAAATGTGTACGTATCATGCGTTAGCTCGTAACTTCGTTTTTTGGGTTATCTACATATTTGAGCAGCTGATCGAAAAACAGAAAAATACAGTCTTAACACTTGAAACAACATCAGGTTGCAAATGCTGCATCAAATTCAGTTGGCTCCAAAGCTCAAACCACAGAGAACGTCAATATTTGGGTCGTTCAAGCAAACTGAACTCACCTGGTGTTCACCCTTCACTAAAATGGTACGGTGTGACATCTACTAAGATGTTCAGTTGTTCGGTCATAGTGTCATACGGTTCTTAGCTTACAAAGTTACAACAATAACAAGCTCAGAGGCATCATCAGCCAGACCCAAAACGACAGAACACAAACATGGATCTTTTGAAATGTGAGATCCAGAACGCAAGAGCTGTCAGTTTCGATGCATTATGACACCGGCATAACACAGTGATGGTCCAGCAAAATAGAGCTACTCCTTCAGGTAGTACAGGGCATGGTCAGTGCTTCCATTCAAATTAGAGTACGAAGGCTTGGAGTCTTAGTCTCGCCTCGGTTACTGCCTTCAGGAACTCGTCAGTAGGATTGTCTTTGGCGGCGGCAAGAGCTGTAGCGTATGCAGACATTTCCTGCTCCATCTTCTCCATGTCGATATCACCAACCATATCCTGCCCATATCAAGTAGGACGTTCAGCCAATTGTATTGAGGAAAAACAATCACTCATCAAAGAGGTGGTAAAACTACATAGCATACTTTGGGTTGAAGAGCAAAAGGAAACTGTAACAAGGAAAATATGAGCTTACATCAAGTTGAACCGGTTCACATTCCAAAGATGAATCATCGGTTCTCTCCCTCGAATAAGGGGTTCGGTCGTTTTCTGTTATTTTTCTAAATAGCTTCATTAACGCAGAGATTTCAACATCCATAGATGCCACATCTACTTGGAGCTCTTCGACCTTTGTACTTGAAACCTTTGCCTCCCATTCTAACTTCTCCAGTGCAGCTTGTTTCTCTGCCAATTGAATCTACAACAAACAACATCCAATCAGCAAGTGTTAAACACTGTTGTAATAAAAAAAATGTTATCAAGTAAGAACATAGGCTCACAACAACAAACAATGCAGGGGTGATTCCACATGTTACACACTTACACTACAGTGCTACCAATTTATTTTAGGGGGTGCAAACAGGAACGAATATGCAATTCAAACTTGATATTCCCATATAGCACTATAGCAAAGATCAATTCAAATACAAAGAACAGTATCATTCTTTCTCTTCTTCTTCTAGTCTATCAATTGAAGTTAAAGACAAGGACAGACAGATACGAATCTTCTGCACAGCACTAATACACAGTGGTGGGAACAGATCTTTCTAATCAAATAGAAATACAAAAACAGAGACCAATTTCATGCTTGCATCTGCATTTGTTGAATCCAAAGGAACATCGGCATTGAATGCCAGGCAGTAGTGTAGTTAGAACCTCAAATCATCATATCACAAGTTCATTTGTTCACTGCAGTCCAACATGAATCGACTATTGATGATACAAGGACAGACTAACTAGACTGGAATGGGATTAGAAAAGATGATGCGCACCTAACTCAGCTTATTTTCAGACTAGACTGTTTTAAAGATGATACTAGACAGTTGGGCACTTGGGCTACATCACATTCTTATATGAGAACCGTACGGTGTGAGAAAATGTTTGGAAATTTTACTTCCAGATATTATGCATAATATGGTCAGATGTAATAATGCCGAAAAAAGCTTATGCCATTCAGCAATCACATTTTTCGCTAGCATCAGGGGTCTAAAGACAATGTCATAGCTAAGGTGGTGTTTTCTTGAATAACGGTCTTTTTAACTGATAGATGCATTAATAGTTTATTAATGGTATAAATCTGCAATGCAATACCAAGGGTATACAATCAGATCTTAATTCACCTTTGCACCATGCAATTCTGATCCAGTGGATTCAATTTGCGATTCCTTCTCAGAAAGTTGGCCTCTCAACTCATCGACTGCTGCATTCGCCGTGCTAATTCGGCTAATCAAGTGTTCAGCGGACCTCAAGGCCTCATCTTTCTCAAGCAACTTATTTTGCAGGCCACTAAGCTGCTCCTGCAAAGCGGCAAGCTCTTCTCTCTGCTTCTGCGCCTGATCTACCTGCGGCCTCTTCTTGACCGGTGTTGTTCTTCTGGGCGGCTTCACAACCTTCGGGTCAGGAACCTGAACATTAAGATGGTTAGTAGAGATCAATCACTGAGACAACACTAACAAGCATATATACTTTCAGTGAGAACAGTACACTATCCATTTCGTGTAATGGCATCAGATTTTGCACACATGTTGTACTACTGCTCGTTGGCAACAAAATAAAGTAAAGATTCACGCTTTGAACATCAAGAACCCACCATCTCACTGACCAGACAAAGAAGCAATTCCAAAAGCCCCAAAAAGAATCAAAGATTTTTCAAAAAAAAAAAGATCACTAAAACCCCACCTTCTTGGTCAGATTCGGCGCCGCCGTGTACGACACCGCAGACAGCCTCCTGCATCTCAAAACAAGCTTCCAAAATCAAATTCAAACCGAAACCCGCTCAACCCACGAGGGGAGTAGAGAGAACTAGAAAATGCAGATCGAGGAGGGGAGGCGAGACCTCGCGGCGGAGGGTGCAGAGGGGGCGAGGCCCCCCCGGATCCTCGTCCTGGGCCCGTGCCCTACCGCCTTCTCCGCCATCCTCTCTTCTCCGGCGGCGGCGGCGAGGGGGCGGGAGGCCGCGCGCCTCGGCGTCTGCGCCCGCGGTGGCGAGGGCGGTGGACCGGTTCCACCAGGCGGCGTCGTGGACCCGTGAAACGGCGCGGCGCGAGGGGTTTCCCTGCAACTGCACGGCCACTACTACTCTGCCTGCGCCGTGGACCCATGGGATGTTTTGTAGTGGAGCGCATATCACCCTATCAAAGAGATTTTGCCCTGATTTTATTGTCTTCTTTTTTTAAAAAAAAACCTGCTTTTGGGGGGATAGGGGGAAAATGTTTTGAGTCCTGTCAACATCCAACATTCCATTGAATAATTGCATAGTGATTAAAGAAATTTATCGTTAGAAAATAGAGGTGTATGACTTGGTCACAAATATGAATATTTGTAGTGATAGCATAAATATTGTGTGAGGAGAATTATCCTGTTATTCTGGATTTTGAAAGCAGAATAAATAAAAATTCTCGCTTCTGTGTACTATCATCTCATTCCATTGAAAATAGCGCGGATCACCATTATCGAGTTTTTAATTATTGTTTTAACTACAACAATTCCACATGTGCCCTCACAAAATTAGAAATTTGGAATAGATTATTTATTTAAATAACTAAAAATATATCAATCTCGATAATTGAAAGCGAGACTAATTCAAGCCGCTGAACACTTAGTTTTCAAAGTACTAACCAGAAATGCCATGCAAACAAAGTTCGGTTATACGAGTGTATAATATACTAAGCACATTTCTCTAGTTGAATACATTTTATATGGCCTTATGTGGCTTGTTATTTATCATTCAACTGTTTTTATCTTGGTAACTTTTTTTTATCTTAGTAACTTTTTAAGAACCAGGAATCTCATATTGCTCTCTTTTATAACCCTAGCACTATCTATTCTCTTCATTTCCTCCATCTCATCTCACCCCAACCCACAATGTTGCCGCCCTCTGTCTCGCCTCTACTAGCGTAGAGCTGGTGAGGCCAGCCAGTCACACCCTTCTCGACACCTTTCTACTTCTTTTTTCTTAGATCTGTCGTCTTTAAGTCTGATGACTCCTTTGTGCCGTCTCTCCTCCTCTGTATTCGGTCGAACGCACCGATGAAGTCGCCTATGCTTACATTGCATTTCAGGATTCTACCCATGAGACTTCTCTTGCCCCTGTCACCGATCTTGTTCATGACCCTTCTTCATTCATAAGGCTTTGGCATCTCGTCACTCAACATCAGTCACCCTCACCGTCCCCTATTCATCCCACAGTCTCTAATCCTGAGAACCCAATCCGTAAAACCTGTTAGAGTTCGCCTTTAACCTTAAAAATTTAATCCGTGAAACTTGTTAAGAGTTCGGGTGTCGCGGACGTCGTTGGTGCCTTCCCCCGGTTCAGAGGCTGAAGACAATATCTGGCTATTGGACTGTGTGATACAACGACCTGGGCCAGGTGATCTCTCAAATTTTGGTCACCTGGTGAACAGTAAAGACGATCTCGTGGTACTTCGACACCAGACGCCAACGTACGGTCGACGTCGCCGGAGCTACCCGGCAAATAGCGAGGACACGCCTGCCAGGGCCGGACACGGCCCGCGCCAAGTCGCTGTCCGTCCCCTCGCGGGCGCGCCCTGACACGGCGATGTGGTGGCGTCCCACCGCGCACGTCGCGCCACACGGGCGGAAAGGACGAGACGAAGACGATCGAGCTGACCATGACCGCACCTCTGACACCGCCCGCGCCCCGTCGCCGTCGGAATCACGCTAGGCCCCGGCGCGCGCGTCGCCGTCGGAATCAAGAGCCGTCGGCCTCCGCCACGCCGCCCCGCAATTTAAAGCCCACCCCGCGACGCCGACGTCTAACCGAACAGATCCCATGCCGCCCCTCTCTCCATTGCCGATCGATCACTTGAGTCATTTCGTTTAGCTTATCTCGTCATCTTATCTACTTGATGATTTCATGTCATGTGATGTGATCGCCGACTTAATACATAACAAATTCACACACATCGGAGCCGGTAATTATCCTTGCAAACTTAAGTAAATCTTGTAGTTTTCGTTCGGGACCTACAGAGCCAGGATCGATTGAACCCAGGCACAGATTTAGTTACATAGTTCATCTTTCCTCCTAAGTTAGCATTTGGATTATATTATAAGCCGGGAAAACTAGAATCTGAAACTGAGATGGAACAGAGCTGAAATCAAGAACTTGATCGATAATACTTGGAAGATTTTTGCTAACCATCCTCTCGTACGTCCGGGAGGCTTCTCATGGCAGGTTTAGGAACAGTGATGGGTCGGTGTCGGCGAACACGCCGGTTGGCCAGTACGGCCCGAGGTCGCAGGCCGACGGCCACTCGAACGGGCTCGTGTCCAGGAGCTCCTTCCCGCCGCCGTCGGCGAGGCCGAGCCCGAGCGCTACCGACGGGTCCGTGAAGCCACCACCTTCTGCCGGCTGTGTCGCCGGCGCCGCGCCGGCCGCGGTGAGGTCTTCCGGGGCTTTCTTGGTTGTAGCTTCCGGTCCAGTCGGTGCGGCTACGTCGGCAGTGTCGGTGGTGGTGGGCGGCGCGGGCTCAGGCGGGGGCGGGGAGACGCGGCGGCGCTTGGAGTTCTTGGAGCGCTTGGGGCTCTTGGCTGCCGACGAAGGCGACGACGACGAGGCGGCGGCGGCGGCGGAGGAGGAGGAGGAGGAGGAGGAGCTCGAGCTCTTGCGGGAGCCGCCGCCGACGGGGACGTTGCGGAGGGAGCCACCCTTGGTCCAGTAGCGGCGGCACGACTTGCAGAAGTGCCGCGGCTGCGACGTGTTGTAGTTGTTGTAGTAGCAGAACTTGGTGTCCCGCGACTCGCACCGCGGGCACGGGTCGCCGCCGGCCGACGCCTCCTCCGCCGCCAACGCCTTAGGCGCCGGCGTCAGCTGCCCCGCCGCCGCCGCCGGGTACCCCTTCGGCCGGCGGAGGTCCACGCCCGCGAACTGCGGCGCCGGCCGTCGCCCCGCCTCCTGCATGCGCGCCCGCCCTCCACCCCACGTCGCAGAAAGCTCGGACGAACACGCGCGCTCTCTCGTCGGTGCGGGAGAGGTGTTTGTCCTCGTAGCCGTAGCCGCTCTGCCGCACGCGGGGCGCCCCGCTCTTAAGGCGGCCGAACGGGAGAGGGGAGTCGGTGGAGGGAGCAGGTCAGGTGCGTCGCGTCTCGCCATTTCTACGGTGTGTTTTACCGCTCGCCGCATGGGCGCGGACGCGTCACGCGTCGTGAGTCGTGACGGCGTCGGCGGCGTCAGCGCGCGTCGCGGGTGTACGTGGGGGTGTGAACAGCGGAGCCGGTAGGGTAGGCGGGCACGGACGCTCGCGCGCGCGCCACCTTTGCTTGACCGCGCCACAGTTGCGACCGGGGCAAGTAGACTGTACGACGAACGAGTGACGCGGCCTACTCCCCTAGTAGGCGGCTAGGACGGGGAGACTTGCCAGCGCGCGGGCGCCGAGGTTTCTGTCCTTCCAGAGGGGCGGTGCCGTACTCGTCCGTCCGTCTTGTACTCCCCCCTAAACCCAACTGCCTCATGGACCCAGGCAGGCGCAACGTGCCAACGTGCCAACGTGACCAACCCCACTCGTCTGCTTGTCTCGGCCCGGCTCGGCTCGGATGTTACCGTGGGACGCTCTCGCGTCGTCCGCCGTGTCGTATCGCCGTATCGCGACGCTCTGCGCCGGGTGACGGGTGGGGCCCGGGCGCGCACCGGCACGGACGGATGCCTGCGCGCGCGGCTGCTCGTGTGCGAAACGCCCTCGACGGCCCGGCTCCTCCTGCAAGCCGAAGGCTCCCTCTCTTGGCCGAGCCGTGCCGTGACGAACGAACGGCAGCTGCCGTGCCGTGCATCTGGTGCGGTCGATTCGACGAGTCACGACTCACGAGTAGGGGAAGAACGGGCGCCGTGCGCGTGTGCGTGCGTGCGTCTGCGGTGTGCCGGTGCGGGGCGTGCGTGGGCCCCCGAGTTAGGCGGGGGGGATGGTGGTGGAGCCACGTGACGGGATCGTGGGAGCCATATGGGTGGAGATGATGGAGGTGGGCCTTGCCCTCTCTGCCTCTGCGCTGCGTGGGAGATGGGGCGGCGGGACGGCCACCGCCACGGCCCGCTTCGGCACGGCGGCTCGAATCGTCGTCATTCGCATCAACTTCGTTCTCGACGTGTTCGATCGTTGCTTCGTTCCCCCGCCGCCGCCGTCGACGTCTCCCGCGGCGCGTCGCACTGTGTGTGTATCGATCGGAACGACCGCACATGCGGAAACGATGCGACGAAACGGCGGCTGTTTCGGCCATACGGAGGACGAGAACTCCATGCATTGCAGAGCCGCAGCATGCGGAAGCAGGTCGTCGATCAGCAGCGAGGCAGACCAGACAGGGCAGGCGAAATCCACGCGAGCCGTACCACACGTACTCGCGTGTACTCGTCACTGTACGAAATACTAGTACACGATATATCCCCTCTATTTTACTGTTTCGTCCTACCGTCTGAGCTCACAATAGGAGGACTCTGTTATATTTGATGAATGATTTGACATATTGCATACAATGGTTTATAGTGATGAATTAATAATATACTATTACCCCATCCATCCTAGAATATAAAAGAACTTTTTTTCTTGTAGTCACATCGAGAAAATCTTTTATATTCTCAGACACGAAGGTAGTACATATTATAAATCAACAAAAAAAATATATAGAATACTCTCCTTGCCCCAAAATATGGTACTCCATTTTTAGAGGTTGGCATGTACATCAAGGAAAAAAGTAAATTTTACTTTGGGCCACTTTTTATTATCGATGTTTCGTTTTGTATCATCCTTTAACTAATGTTTTCATTTTGAATTGGGTATTTTTACCTCTGTTTCACTTTGGGTCACTTGACTCTCTTCTGAAGAATATGAACAATCTCAAGTACGTCGGCTCCTCTTCGTCAATGAACTCTCACAACTATATGTAAGATCATTTTCTTGTCAAATGATAATTTGGATATAGATGGATAAAATAGTTAAGCATGATTCAAAGTGACACAGAGGTAAAAATATCCGGTCCAAAATAAAAACATTGGTTAAAAGGTGGTTCAAAGCAAAACATCATTAATAAAAGGTGGCTCAAAATTAAATTAACTCAAAGGAAAATGGTCGAAAGTTTTGTTTGCTCTTTTAGGATGGGTGAGGTATAGATCCGGACTATGAAGCCAACAAATAGCAATAGAGATAGTATGAATAGTTTAGTAGCAAAAGTTACCTTTTACATATCCTGTGTTATTATATTTGGGATAAAATTTAAACTCTAAAACATGCTACGTTTTAAGATATATGAATAATTAGCTAACAACTGTTTATTGAAGTTTTTAGAAACAACCGTGACTCGTTAGTTGTATGCATAGTTCATAAGCCTATAAGCTAAAAAGAATGGGTTCTTTATTTACACCTTCGAATTAGAACATGAACTTATCATATCATTTGCCATGCCATGCAACTAAACATGTAAATTAGATCTTCGCTACCATAAACCGTTTGTATGAAAATCATACCGTTTGATGTTGTAGATGAACAATGTTTTTATGATATTAGATATTTGGATGTTGTTTACTGTTATACCAATTCATCCCTTATAAACTGTTGGTTATGGATAAGGCATATCTCTTGTCCTTGAGGTTGTGAAATATACAGATACGACATACCTATAGTATACGGAAATGTTACCTTAACATTATGAAATTCGGCTAATAAACAAGAGAGTTGTATCCCGAATAAAATGTGTTGGAGTCCTATTCAAAGAAGATACAATCTCTGTGATCTCGTAGGCTAAAAATATTCTTCGAGTTCTACCTGAAAGCCAAGATAATCTGCGGTATAAATACAAGGCCTTTAGGGGATACGGGATCATCGAATCATAACGCAAGACACTACTATAGCAGAGGCAATCCGGAGGACTTGAAGACAGCTCGTCGGTTGGATCTCGTCGAGTCGTTCTCGATAGGGATCTCGTCAGTATTTGATATTTTCTGTTGTTCTCTATTTTAATCTCTGTGGTTCTCGTCGTAATTCCATATAAATTGAAGTAGGGCTATTATCTTACAGGGGTCTGAACCAGTATAATCCTGGTCTTTTGTGTGCTTGATGTCGTTTCGTGTAGATCATTATTCCAACGTACCCCAATACCCTCAGAATACGGTCTACGGATATAATCCGTCGATAGTGACGCGCCAGGTAGGAGGACTTGGTGCTCAAGGTTTCGCCGAGATGGCTTTAAGCTCAAGGCCTTCCGACAAAAATGTCCACATTCGTCCTGGCCTAGGAGATCCTACCCAGCCGACGTTCGTTTGGACTCAAGTCGGATCTATCGTCTTTCAAGTCTTCGCCGCAATTCCGATCTTTCCTTCCCCAATACAAGTCGGATCGAGAACGGAATTGTGAGGATGACCGAAAGCAACCCTTCATCAACTATTCCTCCTGATCAGTTAGAAAAGTGGAAGTCGACAACTTCAGCTTCCCGAAGAGTTCCTAGAGCGGCCAAGCCCCAAGCACCCATTGAGGGCCAGGTGTCGACAAGGAAGTACCCTCCAAACCACGACACCTGGTGTTTGATCCACAAGACATCTCAACACTCTCTGATCGAATGTTGGGTAATACTTCAAGCGATGGTTGCAAAGATCGAGATACAGAGCGCACATCTCCGTATAAGGAGTGGTGCCCGATCCACAAATCGAAAAGTCACCCCCTTACCAGTTGCAATATTTTCTTGAAGATCACTGGATCTATGGTCTGTGTTCCCTGCTGTCTGATCCATCAACACCGAGATCAACCTCAAGATGTATCGGTGGACGATAATGAGGTGGGAACCCTAGATCGTCTGGTCGGATTCATCGACATCGATCCTCGTGGACCCTCCGTTCTTCACAGTTTGGAATCTTCAGGATCTAATTCCCCGCGTGAAGTGAACGTGATCGAAGGGGTCGTCGAGGACATACCTGAAGAGAGTGAAGTTCGCTCAGGAGAAGAACCGCCTGCTCCTATTATGTCGCGTCAATCTGTTGAGCTGGTTCGAACTCATGCCGAGCACTTCATCGTGGTCAACTCGTTGCTGAAACAAACTTTGTTTGATCCAGTAACCTTCCCAGAAGCAGATGACTGGGTCAGACGGATACAATCAACGATAGCCAACCTCAACTCTGCCTTCTTGGCCGCCACTGGATCAAATCCCCAAGCTCCTTCTCGAGATCCCCGTCCACGAGGTGGGGACCGGGCAGCAAAGAACGACGTTGCTGAGGACGCTCTTAGTCCACACCCTAGCCGAGATCCGGGTCGTAATTCTCGAAACGCATCGCCAAGAAGACAGGACAATCAACCCCCTCCTTATCAAGACAACCGCGATCTTCGCAATTACTTGAATGGGCGTAGGCGGGAGTGACGAGATCGGAACGATGTCGACCATCGCCAACCTTGCGCACCTCACGAAGGAAACAGAGGGCGGGATGACAACAACAACCAAGAAGATCGCAACAATGACCGAGATCGTCGGGACCGCCAAAGTCAACAGAACGAGAACGATCAAGGTCGACAACAACATGATGACAACCAACGACGACGAAACTTGCAATCCCCGAACTCTAGGAGGGACCGAGGACAAGGCCATAGGTCAAGGGGTCGCACCCCCGAGTACGGTGATCGTTCGTCATCATCATCCTCATCCACCGGAGGCGGTTCTCGTAGGCCACGAGGACGTCGTCCGCCCTTTATACCGGGAGGCGGATGTTGGGCTTTCACACCTGCTCTAAGAGAAGTTCGATGGCCAAACAAGTTCCGCCCCACAACAGTAGAAAAGTATGACGGCAGCACTGATCCAGAGGAGTTCCTACATGTCTACTCAATAATTCTCTACGTAGCCGGTGCAGACGACAACGCGTTGGCAAACTATTTGCCAGCAGCATTGAAAGGATCTACTCGGTCATGGCTGGTATACCTCCCACCTCGCTCGATTTCTTTCTAGGAAGACTTATGGTAGCAATTTGTCGCGAACTTTCAAGGAACATACAAGCGACATGCGGTCGAGGATGATCTACACGCCCTTAGGCAAAACCCGGGCGAAACCTTAAGGGACTATATACGACGTTTTAACGAGTGTCGGAATACGATCTCCGAGATCACCGATACTTCTATCATATGCGCGTTCAAGTCAGGCGTCCGAGATCGATACACCATCCAAGAGTTGGCGACAAGACGAATCACTTCTGCCATGAAGCTATTCGAGATCATCAACAGGTGTGCTCACGCAGATGACACCCTCAGGAGGAAAAATGGAAAAGGCAAGGTGATCGAGTAGAAGCAATCGGCCAACAAATAAGCACCAGAGTCCATCAAAAAGAAGAAACAAAATCACAAAAAGAAAGAAAAATGCAAGGTGGAGACATAGGTCCTTGTCGCAGAACAAGCAAACCCATCCCAAGGCACCCATCCCTTCAAGGTGATGAACTAGTACGACTATGGTGCCCAATCCACAAGACCGACACATACTCTAGAGGAGTGTTAGGTCTTCCAGAAAGCATTGGCAAAACAGCTGGCACTTGAAAAAAAAGCGAGTTCATGTGGTCGAGAGGAGCACTGATGATCTCTCGTCTGACAACGAACTCGTGTTCCCAGACTTTGACCTGCATGTAGCCCATTTCTTTGGTGGTTCTACGACATACACCTCTAAAAGAAAGTATAAGAAGGTAGAGCGCGAAGTCTGCTCTACGTCACAAGGAGTCACGGCCAAAATGAAGTGGTCTAACCAGAAGATCGAGTTCTCTAAGGACGACCATCCGACAACAACAATCGTGCCAGGCCGGTATCCGACAGCAGTCAAACCTACTATTCGGAATATCAAGGTGGCACGCGTCCTCATCGATGGCGACAGCTCCATCAACCTACTCTTCGCCAGCACGCTCGACGCAATGGGTATCCCTAGAAGCGAGCTTGTTGCTTCCGACCAACTGTTTCATGGGATCACTCCAAAATCATTGTCAAAACTCCTGGGGAAGATCACGCTAGCCGTGACGTTTGGCCAGGCTAACAATTTCCGTACAGAACAGATCACTTTCAACAACAGATCACTTTCGACGTAGTGGAGTTTGACAGGCTTACAATGTTATCCTCAAAAGGACTGCTCTCGCGAAATTCATGATGGCGTCCCACTATGCGTACTAGATTCTAAAGATACCAGCCCCGAAAGGGACAATCACGATCCCCGGATGACATGAGGGAAACATTCAACAATCTCCGACGACATTGGCTCAAACTAAATCCGGAGAAGTGTACATTTGGAGTACCATCGAGGAAGTTGTTTGGATTTCTAGTCTCCATACGAGGAATTGAAGCAAACCCCGAGAAGATCAAGGCCATCGAGAACCTTAAGTCGCCAACAAGACTCAAGGAAGTACAGAAACTTATAGGATATATGGCAGCTTTAAGCCGGTTCGTGGTCAGGATGGGAGAACGAGGACAACCTTTCTTTGCTCTACTCAAAAAGAAGGATAGATTCGAGTGGACACATGATGCCGAGAACACGTTTACGTGCTCAAGTGGTACTTGTCCAACCCATCTGTACTCGTTGCCCCCACAACAAATACAAGAACTATTTCTGTATATCGCTGTCACGCCTTATTCTGTTAGCAATGTAATTGTCGTTGAGAGGGACAAAGTACAACATCCTGTATACTACGTCAGCGAGGCCCTCCATGACGCCAAAACTCGATATCCGCAAATCCAAAAATTGCTCTACGTTGTAGTCATGACATCGCGGAAGCTGCGTGACTACTTTCAGGCCCACAAAGTCACGGTCGTCTTTTCCTTCCCTCTAGGCGAGGTGGTAAGGAATAAAGACGGTTGTCGGACGCATTGCCAAATGTGTCGTCAAACTCAGTCAACTTCGTCCCACGTACAACCATCAAATCCCAGGTTCTCGCTGACTTCGTTGCCGATTGGACTGTTCCTGAGAACAACCTAACCGATCAAACGAAAAACGAGACATGGACAATGGCCTTTGATGGGACATTCAACAGCCAATGAGTAGGGACAGGATTCATTCTGACATCTCCAGCCAGAGATCAGTTCAGACATGCAATACACCTCAATTTCTGAGCTACAAATAACACCGCAGAGTACGAGGGACTACTCGTCGGGTTACGAGCAGCCGCGACACTTGGAGTAAAGCGATTAATCATGAAAGAGGACTCAGAATTAGTCGCCGGCCCAATGCACAAGGACTACAAATGCTCAAATTCTGAGTTGACTAAGTACCTCGCCGAGGTCAGGAAGCTGGAGAGGAAGTTTGATGGTCTAGAAGTGCGCCATGTCTACCGCAAAGACAACACCGATGCCGACAACCTAGCACGGCCCGCGTCCAAAAGAGAACCTGTTGAACCAGAAATCTTCCTGGACGTTCTGACAAAACCCTTAGTTAAAACCACGGACGACGAAGGTACCTTAGCTAGTGCCGAGAATAGCTCGGTGGCTACCATAGAGGTCAACAACGTCGTGGCAGACATTGAGATCATGGAAGATTGGTGTACTCTGCTCGTCAATTTCTTGGATGCCAACAAGCTATCGGACGAAGACACCACGGCAGAAAAATTTTCTCATCAGGCAAAAGCTTACTGTATGATCGGTAACGACCTATACTAAAAAAGCCCCGAACAGAGTTCTACTCAAATGTGTCTCTTCCGAGGACGACAAAGATTTGCTACTTGACATCCATGAAGGAATCTACGGATCTCACGCCAGCGGGTAAACTTTGGTCAGAAAAGCCTTCCGACAAGGATTTTTCTAGCCAACATCCATTCAAGACGCTTGCGACTTGGTAAAACGGTGTGAAGCCTGCTGCAACGCCCGTTTTGTCGCGGCGTTAGCGAGAAAATCTACTTGCTAAAAACCCTATTTGTGAAAGTTGCTCTTTGTTTGAGTCTTGTGGTGTGCCAAGGTCTCGTGTTTCCCCTCTCGCCTCAATCCCGGAGAAAACCGTGAAATCGGATTTCAATTCCGAGCCCTAGAACTCCCACTCTCTCTCTCGGGAAAAGTTCACTCTACCTCCCTCCTTGCCCAGGCCGATCCCCTCTCGGCCCGCTCCCTCCTCCTCCTCTCCTTCCCGGGCCGCCGCCGGCCCAGTCCTCTCTCCCCTTGCCCCCTCGCTCGACCTCCTCCCTCCCGCTGGGCCGCGCCCGCCCGGCCCGGTCCGCGCGGCCCAAGCGCCGGCCGCCTCGTGCACGCGCGCCGCACGCGCTGCGCCAGCGAGAGAGCGCCCGCTCTCTCTCTTTCCTCTCTCCCTTGCCCATTTTCTCTCTCGCCGTTTTCTCTCCCTTCGCCCGTTCCGTCCCACCGTCGCCGCCGCTCCCGGCCCCGCCGCCTGCGCGCGTGCCGCCAAGGGAGAGCGCGCGCTCCCCCTCTCTCTCCCCCTGCGCGCGCCCTTGCCCGAAGCGGCAAGGAGGCCGCTCTCCTTTTTCTCCTTCTCTCCCCTTTTTCCCCGACCACCGCCGGGCCCCTTCTCTCTCTCCGCCTTCCGTCGTCTTGGCCGCTAGCGCGTCGGTTCCCTCCCCGCGCGAACCGCCTGTCGGCCGCACTGCCTCTCCCCCGGCCGAACCGACCTAGCACCCCCTTTTTAAACTCCTTCTTCGCCGGCCGCCATTGCCACCCCCGAGCTCGCCCCCTCTCCTCCCCGCTGCCGCCGCCATCCTCGTCGCCCGCCGCAGCCGAGGACGCCGAGGAGGACCCCGGCGCCCCTTCTCCCTCTCCCACGGCTGGAGCCATGCCGCACCGTCGCCCCGCGCCGTCGGCCTCTTCTCCGGCTAGCTGCCTCCCGCGGTAATCTCCTTCCCCCTCCACCTTCTCTCTTCTTCCCCGGCCTAGGGACTAGGTAGCCCGTAGGACCTCCCTTCGGCCACCACCGGGACCGCCGTCCCCTCCGCCGCTTCCTTTTCGCGCCGCTGTAGCCGCCGCCGTCGCGCGTCGTCGCCAGCCGCCGTCGGCCTCTGACGGAGCGTGAAACTCCTCACCGAGAGACCGTGCAGGTCCCTCTTTGCCGGTTCAGCCGGGGACGCAAGGTGAGATTCTTAGCCCCTAATCTGAGGGATTTCAGCGAGAAAGAACGCGCGGACACAGGCGGTTTAGACAGGTTCGGGCCGCTAAGAAGCGTAATACCCTACTCCTGTGTTCTGGTAGATCTGGGAGTGTGAAAGAATCCAGAGAGAGTCCAGCCTCTAGAGCGAGTCAGCCAGAGTCTCATCCAGTCTCCCCCTCTTTCCTAGGCCTGGGCCTCCTTTTATATGGCAAGGGGCTACCACATGGGCCACGAGCTGCCTAAAAAAGAAAACAAACTTTTACAATTAGGGCTATCCTACTGCCGGAAGCAGCCTCTGACAGACGCCGCAGCATGGCTCTGCTCCGCCAGCCGACCCATCCGAGGGACGCCCGTTTCAACCCTCATTAAATGGCGGGCGACTTTCTCGTCTCGCTTGCGCCGGAATCTGGAATGCATCTGACCGGGACTGACGTACCAACTCCAGGAGTTGGCACGCCAGCTCCGGCTGAGAGACGAGAGACAGAGGGCTCTCATCATTTTGACGGGACGGGGCGAGGCGTGCTGCAGTCCACCTGGCGCCACCTAACCCGCGATCTGACCGGTCTGTGATCGGTCACTCGCTGTGACCGGTCACGGACCGGATAGGCATGCGCCACGCCGCATTAAATGCGGCGTAGTGCGCTTGTCTGAACCGCCATAAATGCGGTTAGGTGAGCTCTGCCACGCTCACCTAACCTGCACACGTGGCACCAAAACCACAGGGGGTCGGGGCGCCCCAGCCCTCGGGGCAGAATTGGGAGCGGCCCGACCCCGGGGGGAGACCGGGAGGGCAGCCGCCACGTCACCCTCGGGCCCGACCCCTCCGGGGGAACGGGCCACGTGGATCACTGTGGCCGCCCTTCCCTTTGGTCTCGACACCCCCGGTCCCATGTCACCGACAGCCTCCCTCCGGCGAATCCGAGCCGACGGCTCACTCCCTCTCTCTCTCCTCTCCGTCCCGGTGTGCTCCCCTCCCCTCTCCGGCCTCGCACCGCACCGCCCGAGCTCCCTCCGCCGTCGCCGCCGTCGTCCCTCCTCTCTTTCGCCCGGCCGGCCTCCGTGGCAGCCACGCAGGCGCCACGCGGGCGCCAGCCGACGCACTCTCTCCCGCCGGCCTCCGTGGCAGCCGTGTAGGCGCCACGTGAGCGCCGACGGTCTCTTCCCCTCCGTGCGCTCGGTCCGCGTAGACTGCGCCGCTGACGGGCGGGCCCCACCCTAGCGCCCGCGCGTTGGACATGGTCCACCGGACCGGCCGTCCGCGTAGGCCGCCGTCTACCTCGGCCCGTTGGCCCCCTCACTCCCCTCTTGGCCCGCTCGGCCTTCCTCTCTCGCCGGCCCGATCGGCCTCCCTCCCGGACCAGGCCGTGCACCACTCGGCTCCGCGCGCCATCTGCCTCGGCCCATCGGCCGCTCGGCCCATCGGCCTCCCCCTCGCGCGCCGATCGGTCGTGGGTCGATCCTTTTGGGCCGTCGGCCCATCCGTTCGCCGCCCCTCTCCTCTCCGGCCCATCGGCCTCCTCGGTCCATCGGCCCATCCATTCGCCGCCCCTCTCCTCTCCGGCCCATCGACCTCCTTGGTCCATCGGCCTCCCTTGTTCGGCCTTGGGCCGATTCGCTCGCAATAAAGTCCAAATTGCGTCCCTCCTTTCTTTTTCTTTTCCAGGGAATTAATAATTCCTTTTCCTTTAGACAGAAAATCATTTAATCTTCGAAAATTCATATCTCCTCAACCGTTCGTCCGTTTGACTCCGTTCAACTTCCAAAATTCCTCAAAAATCGAGATCTATCCAATGACACGATTAGTGGTCATTAATAGGGCTTCTTTTTATCGTTGTGTTGAGTCGTCTCGTTTCGCGTGTAGTTTCGAAGCCAGAAGACCCACAGTGCGCAGATTTCGAGGAAGAAGCTCAAGATCTCGAGCAAGGCAAGTCACCTTTGATCAATTGAACCTATAATTGAAATTAAGTATTTTGTTTCCGCAAACTATGCATTAATTAGGTTACACTTGGCACTTGGCCTCGGTTTGCAATACAACCGGCAGGCCCTACCCAATTGCTGCATTTACCCTCCTTGATTATTGAATACCCTAACACCCTTGTCACCCCTCAGGTGAGATCTCGGTATTCGCACCTCGCGTACGGATATCGAGACTCCCCTCAAAATTTAAAATGATCACCTGGGTAAAACTTGAGTTTACAAAATGCTTGGAAAACCCGACACTTGGGTCGGTGCCTTGAAAATAAAGTGAGTTTCTAAAACTCGCGGTACGGAAGACGTACTGGAGGCACGGTCTGCCCGTTCTCGCTCTAAGGACCGATTCCTTGGGAATTACATCCGAGCATATGTCAAGTACGACCACATGGGTGATATGGGACACCCCTGGCTGAGTAACTAGCTAGGCCAGGGAAATCTTGATGCCAAGGGACAAGTGGATTCGCCGGGGTGGTGTCGGGGAGGACCCCTAGGCTTCCTGGCACAGTACGGTATGGGACCTAACCTGGTGTTGGTCCGTGGGACCCCTCCCGTTAGCATAAGATGACTCTGAGTCGGCTTTCGAAATGCCTTGTCGTGAAAGCCTCAAGGTCGCCAGACGTGGTTGAGAGTCGCGGGCTGGGTGACTCGGGGTTAGTAACGTCGTGTGGGTAAAGTGTACCCCCTCTGCAGAGGTTAACAACTGTTCGAACAGCCGTGCCCATGGTCATGGGCGGATGTGAGGTGATTCCTTAGCGTAGTTTTAATGGTCACTTTGTGAACTGCTGTTGGTGTGAGAAATCCTTTCTGTGCTTGATTTGTGGCTGTTGGAGCAGCCGGTGTCGGTGAACGATCAGCAGGGAGCCTCTCGTTCTGACATGCTTGACTTGTGGCTGTTGGAGCAGCCGGTGTCGGTAAACGATTGGCAGGGAGCCTCTCGTGCCGACGTGTTTGAGTTGTGGCTGTTGGTGCAGCCGGGGTCGGAAAACGATTGGCAGGGAGCCTCTCGTGCCGACAAGTTTCAATCGATACAATTTCACTGCTCCGGCCGGATGAGACGCACTTTCTCGTCCGTGCCGTTGAGAAACACTCACTTAGATATTGCTGAAAGTCTTAAACTAAAAACAATTGTGAAAAACATCGGGTTTTCCTTGAAGCTTGCATTAAACACTTATTTCCCTTGACTTGCTGAGTACTCCCGTACTCACCCTTGCTCTATATAATTAAACCCCCCCAGTTCTCGAAGACGAAGAAGTGGACCCTGCTGATGAAGAGTTCTTCCAGGAGCAAGCAGACTTCGAGCGGTTGTAGGGTTTCGGCCTTTCCCCAAGGCTTTGCTTATGGCTTAGGGCCAGTCTCCGCCTTTTTCCGCTTCCGCCTTTTTGTAATGTCGTTGCGTACTCGGGTTCTGTCCGCAATTCCAACCTTGGTTGTAATTCTACTCGTAATAAAGAGACCGCTGTTGTTGTGATATTCTATCTTCCTGTTGTACCAGCGCTGTTTCCTGGGACTGGTACAGGTATACAGGTCAATCTGGATCGCGTTATCCCGGCCTCCGTTCGGGGCTAGTTTGGGGCGTGACAGCAAACATACCAAGATGCCGGCCCAAGCGCTCCAAACTATCCCTCTCACCTGGTCGTTCTCGTACTAAGGGTTCGACATTGACGGAGCGTGAAACTCCTCACCGGGAGACCGCGCGGGCCCTCCTTTGCCGGTTCGGCCGGGGGCGCTAAGTGAGGTTCTTCGCCCTCGATCTAGGGAATGTCAGCGAGAGAGGAAACGCACAAGACGCGGGCGACGTAGACAGGTTCGGGCCGCTGAGAAGCGTAACACCCTACTCCTGTGTTCTGGTGGATCTGAGGGTCTCCAACAATACAAAGGGAATTCTATCTCTCCAACGTATCCACCGGAGTCCTCCCCTCTTTCCTAGGCCTGGGCCTCCTTTTATCTGATCAGGGGTCACCACATGGGCCTCTAGCTGCCTAAGAAAGGAAACATTCTTTTTACAATCAGGGCTAGTCTACAGCCGGAAGTGACTTCTGACAAGCATGGTGCACGCCTTCTGCCCCGCTCGCCAGCTCTCCCGGTGGACGCCCGTTTCAACCTTCATTCAATGGCCGGCGACTTCCTTGCCACGCCTGCGCTGAAATCTGGATTGGATCTGACCGGGACTGACATACCAACTCCAGGAGTTAGCACGCCGGCTCCGGCTAGGGACGAGAGCCAGGAGGCTCTCATCATTCCGACGGGACGGGGCGAGGCGTGCCATCGGCCGCCTGTCGCCACCTAACCCGCGATCTGACCGGTCTGTGACCGGTCACACACCGCGACCGGTCACGGACCGGATAAGCGTGCGCTGCGCCGCATTAAATGCGGCGTGGTGCGCTCGCCTGATCCGCTATAAATGCGGTTAGGTGAGCCCTGCTGTGCTCACCTAACCCGCACACGTGGCGCCAAAATCACAGGGGGTCGGGGCGCCCCAGCCCTCGGGGCCGAAACGGGAGCGGCCCGACCCCTCGGGGAGACAGAGGAAGGGGTGGCCACGTCACCCTCGGGCCCGACCCCCCCGAGGGGGTCGGGACACGTGGAGGACCGCGGCTACCCAAGCCTCTAGTCATGACACCCCCGGTCCCATGTCACCGACAGTAGCCCCCGGCGTTATGCCAGGGCGACCGCCCCCCTCGAGGGAAGCGCTCGGGCGTGACGCCACTCCTTAGGCCCGGTGACGGATGGGGCCGGTCCCTACAGGCGGACAGGAACCCAACGGTCGCGAATCGCGCGCATCGGCAAGAGAAAACCGACCGACGATAATGAGCGGCCTCTTCAAGACCGCTGCATTACTCGAGCAGCGCGGGAATCGGGACGTGCCGGTTCGTTTCGCCTGGGGATATGATGATGGCGCTTTTCACGGTCGGCGAGCGCAGTTAATGCGCGCATTATCTGCCCCATTTCAACCGCCACGGCTGCACGCCTGCCGCGTGCGCCGCAAACGGGCGAGTGGGGTTAGTGGAGGCGTGGGAGCGAGAAACGAGGGGGCGAGGTAGTGGGCGCGGGAAGCGAGGAGCCGGGCATAGCGTTGGCAAGGGTATAAAGGCGCCGAGGAAGGGATTTGTTTCCTTCCTCTCTCCATTTTTCCCCTTGCCTTCGCCACTCGTGCCCTAACTCTTCGTTTCCTGTGCCCTACTCTTGCCGCACGCGCTCGCTCTCAAGCTCCTCCTCCGCCGGCGCCATGGCACGGGGCTCCGCACCGCTCGACGGTAGCGTGCTGCCGCCTTCCCGCATCACGAGCGAGAGGCAGGCCGGGCTGCCGCGCCGATTTATGCCGGAATCTGCCACCGGCCGGGAGGTGGTCACACTGGGCGAGGGACGCCCGGCGCCAGACTACCCGGGGCGGTCCGTCTTCTTCCTCTCTTTCGCAATGGCGGGGCTGGTCCCGCCATTCTCTATTTTCTTCATGGATATTCTGGAGTTTTATAATCTCCTGATGGCGCACCTCACCCCCAACGCGATAATGACGTTGGCCATCTTCGCGCACTTGTGCGAGATGTTTATCGGGGTGCGCCCATCTCTCCGGCTGTTCCGGTGGTTCTTCACCGTGCAGCCGGTGTCGCCGCCGATGGCAGTCGGTGGCTGCTACTTCCAGCTGCGGGGGCAGGTGCTGAACCGCTACATTCCCTGCGTCCTCCGCAAGAAGTGGGACGACTGGAAGAGCGACTGGTTCTACACCCCCCTCGCCGACGAAGCGCGCCTCCGACTCCCGAGCCATCCCCCGGCGCAGGCCTCCAGCTGGCGGGCGGCGGTGGATCTGGGGGACGGCTACGACGCCGTTCTTGACCGCCTGGCGGGTCTGCGATCCCAAGGGCTCACGGGGGCCATGGTGTTTGGCGACTACCTCCGTCGCCGGATCGCGCCGCTCCAGCGGCGCGCCCGAGGCGCCTGGGAGTACACCGGGCCCGAGGACCACGTGAGGACCCACCTGGGGCAAAAATGGGACTGGGACCTCGAGGACTTCAGGATGGTGGTCCAACGGGTGCTGAATCTCAGCTCCGTGGAGGCATCCCTCATCCCCCAAGGGGTCCTCCCCCTCTGCTGTGACCCAGAGCGCGCCAACATCCTGGCCATCATGCAGGTGGTCGGTGCGTCGGGGGAGCGGGCCCCCCGAGGCCACGATGGCGCGGGCGGGAGCCGCAGGGGGGATCAATCTACCCCGGGAGGGGGTTGTGCTTTTGGGCCCCGCGACGGGGGCCCGGGGGGCAGCCGCCCCGCCGACGCCAGGGGGAAGAGGAAGCAGGGAGGTACTCCTCCCCCATCTCCTCCCCGAGGGGGCGGGGCGGTGCGTGCCAGCAGCAGGCGCCCAGAGGGTGCCGTGCCGGCGCCGCAGCCCGAGGGGGAGCGAAGGAAGAAACGGCTCCGCAAGATGGGGGAGAGCGAGCCATGCCGGGGGAGCCTCATCTCGCCCCCGAGGTGGTCGTTCAGCCGACCTCCCCGCAGGTTCGTTCCCACGCCCACTGCGGCCGTATCTACTCCCCAAGGCGAGTTTTTTCTCACCCGCTTCTTTTTGTCTTTGGTTTTTCTTCTGCCTCAGCGAGATCCCGTCACGCCCCCCACGCCATTCCAAGTCCGGCCGGTCCGAGGCCGAGGAGACGGTGACCGCGGAGGCCCGGAGGCGAGAGGCTGACCGACGGGAAGCCGCGGACCGCCTCCGGGAAGCCGAGGAGGCTGCCCGGGAGGCCGCCCGGGTTCGCCAGGCCGAGGAGGCCGCTCGGGAGGAGGCCAGACTCCGCCGGGCCGAGGAGTCCGCCCGGGAGGCAGAGGCGGCGGGTGCACGCCGGGCAGCCTGCCAAGCCCCCGACCCGACTCCGCCCGAGACCATGACGACCCCCGAGGCCACCCACAACGAGGCCGCGGGCGCGCCGCCCGAGCCTGACGCCCCGGGTGACGCGCGGGACGGGCCAGCTTCGGGGGGCGCCCCCGAGGCCAGCACGCCGATCGGCGGGCCGAGCCGCGCGGCACCCACACCGAGGCGGCTCTCCCCTTTGCCTTCCGCTACCCCGCTGAGCGCGGAGCCCCTCCTGCAGGCCCTGGCCACCGCGAACAGCACGGTGCTGGACGGGCTAAGTGCCCAGATGGAGGCCCTGCAGGCGGAGCGGGCGGAGCTCGACGCGGCGTGGGCGCGCGTCGAGGAGGGGCGGCGCTCGGTGGAGGCCATGGTGGAGACGGGCCGCAAGGCCTACCGCCAGCACGCCAAACAGCTCGAGGCCCGTCGTAGGGACCTGGCGGAGATCGCCAGGGAGGTAGAAGAGGAGCGGGAGACCGCCCTCATCGCCACCGCCGTGCTTGACGAGGCGCGGGACGACCTCCGCCTCCAGTACGGGACCCGGGCGGCGGAGCTAGAGGAGAAGCTCGACGCCGCCCGGGGAGTCCTCGACGCCGCCGCTGCCCGGGAGCGGTGGGCGGCGGAGAACGAGGCGGCGTCCCGTCAGCGGGAAGAGGCCCTTGAGGCTCGCGTCGCGGCGCTGGAGGAGCGCGCCCGCGCCCTGGACGCGAAGGAGGGCGCCCTAGCGGACCGCGAGGCCGCCGTCGCCACCCGGGAGGCAACACTGGCGGCGCACGAGGCCGCCTCCGCCGAGGAGGAGTCCGCACTCCGCCTCCGCGAGGATGCGCTCGCCGAGCGGGGGCGAGCTCTCGAGGAGGCCGAGGCCGCGGCGCAGCGGCTGGCGGACAGCCTGTTCCTCCGCGAGGCGGCGCGGGAGGAGCAGGCGCGCCGCAATCTGGAAGGCGCCCGCGCCGAGAGGGCCGCGCTGGACCAGCGGGCCGCTGAGCTCGAGGCGCGGGCGAAGGAGCTGGACGCGAGAGCGCACAGCGGCGGGGCGGCCGCGGGCCACGACGACCTAGCCGCCCGCCTCGCAGCCGCCGAACACACCGTCGCCGAGCTGCAGGGCGCGCTGGACTCGTCCGCCGGGGAGGTCGAGGCCCTCCGCCTGGCGTGCGAGGTGGGGCCCGGCATGCTTCGGGACGCCGTCTCGCGTCTAGACCGCGCCGGGCGGCAGGCGGGCCTCTGGGGCGGGCGGTACGCGAAGTACGCCGCCAACCAGGGGGGCCTCGCCCAGCGCCTCTCGGAGATGGCCGGGGTCCTCGAACGGCTCCCCGAGGAGCTCGAGGAGACGATCAAGTCATCCTCGAGGGACCTCGCCCGGGGGGCGGTGGAGCTCGTACTGGCGAGCTACCAGGCCAGGGACCCTGACTTCTCCCCGTGGGCAGCGCTGGAAGAGTTCCCTCCCGGAACCGAGGACGGCGCGCGCGCGCAGGTCCGGGACGCCGCCGACCACATCGTCCACAGCTTCGAGGGTACGGCCCCTCGGCTCGCGTTCGCCCTCGACTCCGAGGAGGAGGACGGCGACGACGGTGCGGACGACAGCGACGGCGAGGCCGGCGGCCCGGGTGCGTCGGAGTGAGCCCCCAAGCCCCCGCCGATCTTAAATTTTACCTTCTTCTTCCGAGGCCTTCAAGCCCCCTGCTTGTATAGACTGGTTTAATCTGCAATCAAATAAAGAGGAAATTTCTATGTCAGTTATGTTTGTTGTGCGTATAAGACGAGGATGGTCTGTGCCGCGGTCCTTCTGAGTCTTGGCTTGAGCAAGGGCTCGTGCCCAGGTCCCAGCCTCAAACGGCGCGGGTCGGGGCTAGTGCCTGGGGAGATCCGCGTGTCGAGACTGGCCAGGCCGGGAGCGCGGTGACCGAGGGTTAGGAGGACCCGATTGTGGGCCTTTGCCGATTCCCCCCCGGAGTTCACCACGCCCCGGGGCACGGCTCGGTTCTGGGCCCCGTTTGGCGGTTTTAGCCGGCCCGGGCCACCGAGGGCAGGGCCGAGCACGAGCGTACTAACTCAAGCCGAGATTCTTCAAAAGGAAGCGACGGCACAGACACGGTCCTCTGGAAATCGAAAGTGCTTTTATTGAAATACGGAAGAGAAAAAAGATAAGTATGTGCATGTGGTAGCCCCCGGCCAACCCTGCACGCCCGGGGGGGGTGCGGGGTTGGCCCGAGCCCGAGACATGACACCCGACCCCCATCAGGGGTAGAAGCGACGAAGATGCTCGATGTTCCACGGGTTAGGCAGCTCTGTGCCGTCGCCCGTGGCCAACCGAACCGAGCCCGGCCGGGGGACGCCGATCACTCGATACGGACCCTCCCACATTGGTGAGAGCTTGCTCAGTCCAGCACGCGTTTGGACGCGGCGTAGGACGAGGTCGTCGACGCAGAGTGATCGGGCCCGGACGTGGCGCTGATGGTAGCGCCGCAGGCTCTGCTGGTAGCGCGCGGCTCGAAGGGCCGCGCGCCGCCTTCGCTCTTCCAGGTAGTCGAGGTCGTCTCGGCGAAGCTGATCTTGATCAGCCTCGCAATACATGGTGGCCCGAGGGGACCTCAGTGTGAGCTCAGATGGGAGGACCGCTTCCGCGCCGTAGACGAGGAAGAAAGGCGTTTCCCCGGTTGCTCGGCTTGGCGTGGTTCGGTTCGCCCAGAGCACCGCTGGCAGCTCCTCGATCCACGAATCGCCGTGCTTCTTGAGGACGTTGAAGGTCTTGGTTTTGAGGCCCTTGAGGATTTCCGCGTTGGCGCGCTCCACCTGGCCGTTGCTTCTGGGGTGGGCGGGTGAGGCGAAGCAGAGTTTGATACCCATGTCCTCGCAGTAGTCGCCGAAGAGCTCACTAGTGAACTGGGTGCCGTTATCCGTAATGATACGGTTAGGTACCCCGAACCGAGCAGTGATGCCCCTGATGAACTTAAGGGCGGAGTGCTTATCGATCTTGATGACCGGATAAGCCTCGGGCCACTTAGTGAACTTGTCGACAGCGACATACAGATACTCGAACCCGCCCGGGGCCCGCCTGAACGGTCCCAGGATATCGAGCCCCCAGACAGCAAATGGCCACGAAAGAGGTATGGTCTGCAGGGCCTGGGCCGGCTGATGCGTTTGCTTGGCGTGGAACTGGCACGCCCTGCACCGCCGGACCAGGTCGACCGCATCGGTGAGAGCCGTCGGCCAATAGAAACCCTGGCGAAAGGCCTTGCCAACCAAGGTGCGCGAGGCGGAGTGGGCTCCGCACTCGCCTTCATGGACATCGGCGAGAAGCTCGACGCCTTGTTCCCGAGGAATGCACTTCAGGAGGACTCCGTTAGCCCCGCGCCGATAGAGGGTCCCTTCCACCAGCACGTAGCGCTTGGAGATGCGACGGACGCGTTCACTCCCTTCGCGGTCCTCGGGTAGAGTCTTATCTGCGAGATACGCCTGGATCTCAGTGATCCAAGCAATCAATCTAGGGGAGCTGGGAGCGCTCCCCTCGGGTCCCGAGGCCTGGACTCCGACGGGCCTCGGGGGCCGTTCAGGCGCGTCCGTCTCCCCTAGGGGGTCGGGTCGCGCCGACGGCTGGGCAAGCCTTTCTTCAAAGGCGCCCGGTGGGGTCTGGGCTCGCGAGGAAGCGAGCCTTGAGAGTTCGTCGGCGACCGCGTTATCCCGCCTGGGCACGTGCCGAAGCTCTATCCCGTCGAAATGGCGCTCCATACGCCGCACCTGGCGGACGTAGGCGTCCATCTGCGGGTCGGAGCACTGGTACTCCTTACGGACCTGGTTAACGACCAACTGGGAGTCGCCTAACACCAGGAGGCGGCGGATCCCCAGTCCAGCCGCCACTCTGAGTCCCGCAAGGAGTCCCTCGTACTCCGCCATATTGTTGGTCGCCCGAAAGTCGAGGCGGACCAGGTATCTGAGGACGTCTCCGCTCGGCGAGGTCAAAGTGACCCCCGCACCGGCGCCCTGAAGAGACAGGGAGCCGTCGAACTGCATCACCCAGTAGGCGGTGTGAGGCAGCTGCGAGGGGCCCGGGCTGGCCTCGGGGGCGGAGACGGGCTCGGGAGCTGGGGTCCACTCCGCGACAAAGTCGGCGAGGGCCTGGCTCTTGATCGCGTGGCGTGGTTCAAAGCGCAAATCGAATTCAGAGAGTTCGATTGCCCATCTCACCACCCGTCCAGTACCCTCTCGGTTATGCAAGATTTGGCCGAGGGGGTAAGACGTAACCACCGTGACCCGATGCGCCTGGAAATAATGGCGCAACTTCCTCGAAGCCATCAGAATAGCGTAAAGCATCTTCTGGGCCTGAGGGTATCGGGTCTTGGCGTCCCGGAGGGCCTCGCTAACGAAGTAGACGGGCCGCTGCACCTTTCGGCGGGGCCTATCCTCTTTGCCAGGGGCCGCGTCTCCAGGGCGCTCTTCGTCCGAGAGGCCGTGTGGGGCGCACTCGGCTTCTGTGCCGACGACCTCGGGGTCGGAGGGCGACAGGCGCGGCCTTCCCGCAGTGGCCCCGGGGCCATCCTGGGGGTCGGGGGCGCCTGGCACCGTCAGACAAGCAGGCGGAGGGCCAGCTCCGGCCGTCGGGGGCCTTAGGCCGCCGTTCGGCTCGGGGGCCTCTCCTCCCTGCTCTCTCCCGGGTCGAGCCGACACAGGGTGGGGGGGCGCGGAGTGAGGGTTGTCCTCGTCACGCTCCACGACCAACGCCGCGCTGACCACCTGCGGGGTTGCCGCCAGGTAGAGTAGCAACGGCTCATCTGGCTCCGGGGCGACCAGGACTGGGGGAGAACTGAGGTACGCCTTCAACTGAGTGAAGGCGCGCTCAGCCTCCTCCGTCCAGGTAAACGGCCCGGAGCGCTTGAGGAGCTTAAATAGGGGTAGCGCCTTCTCTCCCAGCCTCGATATGAACCGACTTAGGGCGGCCATGCAGCCGGTGACGCACTGCACGTCCCTAAGCTTGCTGGGGGGGCGCATCCGCTCTATAGCTCGTATCTTCTCGGGGTTGGCCTCGATGCCTCGGGCAGAGATCAAGAACCCGAGAAGTTTGCCCGCAGGCACGCCGAACACGCACTTATCGGGGTTCAGCTTTATGCGGGCGGAGCGGAGACTTTCGAAAGTTTCCGCTAAATCCGAGAGCAAGGTCTCTTGGTTGCGTGTCTTCACAACCAAGTCATCAACATAGGCCTCAACATTGCGTCCTATCTGGCTACCCAAGGAAATTCGAGTAGTACGCTGAAAAGTAGGACCTGCATTCTTTAACCCGAAAGGCATTGTCGTATAACAATAGGTTCCTATGGGGGTAATGAATGCAGTTTTCTCCTCATCCTCCCTAGCCATGCGAATCTGATGATAACCAGAGTATGCATCTAGAAAACACAAAAGGTCGCACCCCGCGGTGGAGTCGACAATCTGATCTATGCGTGGCAGGGGGTAAGGGTCCTTAGGACATGCCTTGTTGAGGTCGGTGTAGTCGATGCACATCCGAAGCTTGCCGTTCGCCTTGGGGACGACGACCGGGTTCGCCAGCCACTCCGGATGGATGACCTCACGGATGAATCCGGCCTCCAGAAGTCGCGCCACCTCCTCGCGGATGAAGGCTTGACGTTCCGGGGCCTGCCGCCGCACTTTCTGCCGGACCGGCCTTGCGCCCGGCCGCACGGCGAGACGATGCTCAATCACCTCCCTGGGGACCCCGGGCATGTCCGCCGGTCTCCAGGCGAAGACGTCGGCGTTTGCCCGCAGGAAGGAGACGAGCGCGTCTTCCTATTTGTCGTCCAAAAGACCACCGATCCGGGTGGTCTCGGACGGGCCGTCGCCCAGGGCAACCTCCTTGACCGGGACCTCGTCGCTCGTGACCATCCGCTGCCTTGGGGCGGGCGGGACGGAGGTGCTGGGCCTCTCGTCGCCGCCCGCGGGCTTGGATGCCGCGGCGAGGTGGTCCGCGCGCTGCTCCATACAAGCAAGCGCGACCTTGAGGTCGCCATGGACGGTGATGGGGCCACCGGGGCCCGGCATCTTCATCTGGAGATAGGCGTAGTGGACCGCCGCCATGAACTTCACCAACGCGGGCCTCCCCAGGACCGCGTTGTAGGGCAGACTGAGGTCCGCCACATCGAAGTCCACCCGCTCCGTGCGGAAGTTGGCGGAACCACCGAAGGTGACCGGGAGGTCGATATGACCCAGCGGCCAGGTGTGCCCCGGCGTCACGCCGATGATCGGCTGGGACGGTCGGAGCACCATCCCCGGGGCCTTGATGGCATCAAAGGCTGCGGGGGAAAGGATGTTGAGGGCTGCACCCCCGTCCACGAGGACACGCCCCAACTTCACGTTGCAAACGGTGGGGGAAACCACCATCGCGATCTGTCCTCCCCGGGCAACGCACGGCGGGTGGTCGGTCTGGTCGAAGGTGAGGGCAACCTCCGACCACCGCGCCCGCCGCGTCGCCTCATGGGTAGGGGCCGCGGCCAGAAGCTCACGCTTCATGGCCTTGAGGCTCCGGCGAGAAGCGTGAGCACACGCTCCCCCATCGACGGTGGCGACGGTGGCCTCAGGCTCCTGAAACCCCAGGTCATCGTCGCCATCGTCGATGTCCTCGGCGGGGGCCTTCTGCTTGGCCTCACCTCGCCGGTTGCCGGCGGGAGCCGCCGGGGCCTTGCCCTCACGGCGCTCCTGCCTCTTCTCCTCCTCCCACTTCCTCGTCCGCTCGGCCAAACTTTTGACCGCGCGGCAGTCCGCGAGGTCGTGGAGGGAGGTGTTGTGCACGGTGCACCACTTGCCGGTCGGACGCTCCCTGCTGGGAACGCCGGCCTCCTTCTTTTTGTCGCCCGCAGGCCTCCCCTTTCGGGGGGCCCGCGAAGCGCCCTCGACGGCGAGGACATGACCCTCGTCGTCGGAACGGGCCGACCTCTTCTTCCTCCTCCTGTCCCGTCGCCCTGACCGAGCGGCGGACCCGGGGGCGGCCGGAGCTGCCACGCCAGAACCGGAGGAGTTCCAGGTCCAGGCCTCCTCCTTGCGGGCCACACGGTCCGCGAGCTCAAAAAGCTGCGCGGTGGTCTGGGGCTCCTTGGAGGCGATCTTCTCGAGCATGCGGTTGTGCCGCACGCCCCCCCTGAACGCGTAGATCACCGCGTGTGCGGGGATGCATGGTATGGTGTTGCGGACTTGACAGAACCGCTGAATGTACGAGCGAAGAGACTCATCGTCCCTTCGCTGTACCGCGTGCAAGTCCGCCTCTTCGCCTGGGCGCGGATACGTGCCCTGAAAGTTCGTGGTGAACTGCTGGCACAAATCCTCCCAAGAGTGGACCGACGCAGGTGGCAAGTTCATTAGCCAACCCCGCGCCTGACCCTTCAGGGCCATGGGGAAGAAATTCGCCATGACCCTGTCGTCACCCCCCGCGGCCTCGATCCCGGTCGTGTAGATCTGGAGAAACTCGGCGGGGTTGACGCTTCCGTCGTATTTTTCGGTGATGGTGGGCCGGAACCTTGGGGGCCAACGGACGTTCCGAAGGCTCGCCACAAAGGCTCGACAGCCGGCACCGCCGACCGGGGACACGGGGGGCCGGCCCCCGTGACCGGACCGAAGTGGCGCTCCGGACGAGGAAGCGCCCTCCGTTGCGTGGGCGGCGCGACGAGCGTCGCGCCGGCGCTCGATATCGAGCCGGGCATCCGGCCCCCCACGCACATCTTCTTGGGTCGGAGGCGTTGACGAGGGAACGGCGGACGAGCGGCGTGTAACGGCCGTCGTTCGCCGCGCCCTCCGCCTCGACGACATGGAGCCGGCGGCGGCAGCGCCAGAGGCCCCGGCGGCGGAGGACCGCCCGCCGGCGCCTAGGCGCTGCTGCGCCGTCATGACCAAGTCGGCCACGTCATCCAGCCAACGTCGGGCTGGAGTCTCTGGATCGGGGACGACGGGCGGGTGACGCAGGAGCGCGCCCGCGGCCTGGAGCGCGCCCTGGGGCGTGCCGCCATCGCCGTAGACGAGGCGGCGACGCGTCCCGTCTCGCCGTCCTCCCCCGTCACCCGCGAGCGGCGAGGTCGCGGATCCTTCGACCTCCTCGAGCGCCTTCCCCCGCCCAAGACTTCGGCGAGAGGGGGACGGCGGGGTGCGAGCCCGACGGCGCGGGTTCTGCTCCCTGTCGTCACCGCTAGCGCTCGGAGAGAGGCTGTGCGCCACTGCCCGCTCGGCCATGGGGCTGAGCGAGCGAAACTTGGCACACACGAAAGAGGATGAGGGCTTAGAAAGACACACGCGCCCCCTACCTGGCGCGCCAGATGACGGAGCGTGAGGCTCCTCACCGGGAGACCGCGTGGGCCCCCCTTTGCCGGTTCGGCCGGGGGCGCTAAGTGAGGTTCTTCGCCCTCGATCTGAGGAACGTCAGCGAGAGAGGAAACGCGCAAGACGCGGGCGACGTAGACAGGTTCGGGCCGCTGAGAAGCGTAACACCCTACTCCTGTGTTCTGGTGGATCTGAGGGTCTCCAACAATACAAAGGGAATTCTATCTCTCCAACGTATCCGCCGGAGTCCCCCCCTCTTTCCTAGGCCTGGGCCTCCTTTTATCTGATCAGGGGTCACCACATGGGCCTCAAGTTGCCTAAGAAAAGAAACATTCTTTTTACAATCAGGGCTAGTCTACAGCCGGAAGTGACTTCTGACAAGCATGGTGCACGCCTTCTGCCCCGCTCGCCAGCTCTCCCGGTGGACGCCCGTTTCAACCTTCATTCAATGGCCGGCGACTTCCTTGCCACGCCTGCGCTGAAATCTGGATTGGATCTGACCGGGACTGACATACCAACTCCAGGAGTTAGCACGCCGGCTCCGGCTAGGGACGAGAGCCAGGAGGCTCTCATCATTCCGACGGGACGGGGCGAGGCGTGCCATCGGCCGCCTGTCGCCACCTAACCCGCGATCTGACCGGTCTGTGACCGGTCACACACCGCGACCGGTCACGGACCGGATAAGCGTGCGCTGCGCCGCATTAAATGCGGCGTGGTGCGCTCGCCTGATCCGCTATAAATGCGGTTAGGTGAGCCCTGCTGTGCTCACCTAACCCGCACACGTGGCGCCAAAATCACAGGGGGTCGGGGCGCCCCAGCCCTCGGGGCCGAAACGGGAGCGGCCCGACCCCTCGGGGAGACAGAGGAAGGGGTGGCCACGTCACCCTCGGGCCCGCCCCCCCCCCCCCCGAGGGGGTCGGGACACGTGGAGGACCGCGGCTACCCAAGCCTCTAGTCATGACACCCCCGGTCCCATGTCACCGACAGACATCCTCGGACCATTTCCCCAAGGACAAGGCAGATACAAGTTCTTGTTTGTGGTTATTGACAAATTCACAAAGTGGATTGAGGCAGAGACAACAAGAGAAATCAAAGTCGAACATGCCATCATGTTTATGAAAGGGATATTCTGCAGATATGGACTCCCATACCGGATCCTAACAGACAACGGCTCCCAGTTCACTACTGGTGTCTTTTAGGACTACTGCATCGAATTCGAAGTAAAAATCTGCTTTGCATCAGTCTCCCATCCTTAGAGTAACAGGCAGGTCGAGCGGACAAACGGTATTGTGCTCGAAGGGATCAAAACATGTGTGTACGATAGGCTCTTAGCCTATAACACACGTTGGGTCGACAAACTCCCTTCTGTCTTGTGGGCCGGCCGTACTACCCCAACAACCTCCACTAAAGAGACTCCCTTCTTTCTCGTGTATGGTTCGAGCATGGAGCTACGACATCAGTCTACACGAGTCGAACAATACTCAGACAAGGACCAGGAGGAGCAGCGAGCAGACGATGTCAACCTTCTAGAGAAACATCGAGAACGTGTTGTTGCTCGAGCAGCTATGTACCAACAAGCCCTATGTCGCTATCACGAAAAGCGTGTTCGTGCCCGTGCACTCACCATCGGCGATTACGTCCTCCGATGAGTTCAGAATTAGGCAGCGCGAAACAAGCTCTCACCTAAGTGGGAGGGACCATACACGGTGATCGAAATCTTAAGGCCAAACGCGTTCAAGATTGCAGACGACGAAGGCCGCGAGTTGGCAAATTCTTGGAACATCGACCACTACGTAAAATTTATGTATAAAATTGATATACCAAAGTCTGTAAGTCCAGTTTAATAATATATAGTATTCCAATTTCCTTTGTTTCGAAGTGTTTTACCCAGTGACCCCCTTTTCTTATATCGCCTTGTCTCGAAGTCGATCCTACTGTCCTCTTACGCTAGTCTGGCAAGCTTTAGGGCCCCATAGACCTCGGCTGGGGATGCCTAGCACAGTCTGGCAAGCTTTAGGGCCCCATAGACCTCGGCTGGGGACGCCTAGCACTGTGAAAGTTTGTCAGGTCATGCAGAGTCAAACGACCATGTTAGATCTAGTCATGTTAGAGTACCCACTTGAGCGTATTAACCAAGCCGTGTAACTAGGAATTGATTTTCCTGACTTCATGGCTGGGGGTTAGGAATTCGCAACTTCAGCGTGGTTTGTTATAAGATTCAAGTTTCTTGGGTGAAAAACAATCTTCCCACAAAAACAGTTGGGGCTAGGGAGAGTACCATACTCCGTCGGCTAAGGGGCAATTGGGGCTAGGCAATAGATTTCAATTCTTACTTAAGTTCTGATATATAAAATGTTAACATGTACGTTAAGTGTTTCCTAGGTACATAAACTACCAAGACGGCCACTGCCGGTTCATTGTAGAGAAGACGTCCTCGGCCAGAGGAGCAAAGATTGCGCGAGACGACCGATCTCATCAGCTTTCATGCGAGAACGCGTGAAACCCTCCCGGAGAAAACCTAAGCTCATCTATGGACGCCCATCTCGGATACAGGCGAGGATGTGACCACCAGCATACCGGCTAGCGTGACGACAATCCTGCTTCAAGTTATTGTCGATCCGCTTCCCGATCCCTGCAAGTTGGTCGCACGTACTCTGCATCCATGAGAGGTGACCACTTATGGACTTCTCGGGAGGAGGATGGACCACTCGCAGCTCTTTGCAAAGACGCTGCAACGCCAGACAACAACCCTCGAGGTAGGCGTCGACCCAGACTTCCCTACCTCGAAGGGCCTCTATGGCTTGTTCCTTCCGAGCAGCGTTGGCCATCTTCTCGAGCTCCGCCTTCTCAAACCTTGCCTTCTAGTACTCAGCGCGGCGTTCTCTCTCCTCTAAAGCGTTCTCAAAGCCTACACACGACATTTGATCTCGATTAGCTCCCCCTGCGTACAAGGGGGCAAAGACTACAAAAGTCAAGTCTCGTACCTTTATTTCGCTCGAGGAGAGAGCTGAGTTGGAGTCCCTGTGGATCCAGTGCGCTATCCAAGTTAACGACGGCCAAGGCTTGGTTGTTGCCACTCGGGGTCGAGGAAGCATGGGGACATCCTCCTTGCTGGACGACCTCGTCTTCAATACATCTAAAAACCGGCATAACGACGCCAAAAACTTAAGCATAGTAAAGAAGGACATCGTTCTCGAAAGACGACAAGCCTAATAAATTGTTCTTAAAAGTTACAAGAGGAGCAGCGGTTTACTGTTCAAAATAGGGGATGACGCTCTCCCCCAGATCAACGAGTTCCGACATCATGTCCATGCGCGTCGCGTCAGCCCCACCCTTCTCTAACGCCTCCTCCAGGTTGACCTCGGGGTGCGTGAGCTTCAGGCACGTGAGAACGTGACATGCACCAGTCTGGAGACCGGTGCACATCTCCTCGGCAATGTGCTCGGCGTGCTTCGTGGACATGCCCTCTAGCTTGCCGATGAGAGAACCCAAAGACCCCAAGAAAATCGCCTCGTCGGGGAACTCGAGGCCCTTCTCGTGCATGCCCAAGCTACGGGCCACCATGTGAAGTCGCTCGTAGTTATCTTGGAGGCCTTGTCGGAGCAATGCCAGGTTCTCCTGAGTCTCCTTCATCCTTTTCTCCCAGCCCTGCCGCTGTTTCTCGTGGTCGGCGACCATGTCCTTGAATTTCTTCAAGTCCCTCTACGCTTCGGCCAGTTGGGCTTCCGGCTCGGCGATGCGTTTGTCCAAAGTTGAAGTTGTCTTCCTGAGCTGCTCAACTTCGGTGAGGACGTCACGCGTACCGGACTGTAGCAGACGGCTGGCTTCTACCAGCCTGTCGATCGCCAAAAGTAGAACGACGGCGGGTGAGGCACTTGGCAGAGGGAGAGGTGGCGCTGAGGCGGGGGGTGTGGAGCTCATGTCTTCGTGATCGGTGCTTTGAGCCAAGGTTGCGGGAGAGGGGCTACAACAAAAGGGAGCATACGTTATAGAAGATACTACGAGAACACTGAATACGAAATCAAGGAAGACGGTCACTTACTTGGGCTTGAACCGCTTCAGGAGCGCCCTTCTCTCCTAAGAGGAAGACTTCGCGTCGGAAGTGGTCTACAAGATGTGTAAGTTATGACCAAGGAAGCTCCGCAAGTTGATTTATGGACCACATGGAGTGTAACTAACCTCAGAACCACTTGTCTGCACAAGCGTTCCTGCTCCGGACGACTTCGTTAAAGTCGTCTACCTCCTCTTGGAGGGTTTTGTTCCACTGCCGCTTGGAGCGTTCTCGGTTGTGGCTTGCTCCGAGATCGCCTTCTCCTTCAGAGAAGTTGCGACCTAGTGGTTGACAAGCAAGCCGATGATGTCCATCAAAGGCAGGACCAACAAAATTGAGATTACTACTCTTTCGGATAACAATAGTCACAGAAAGGATAGAAATCGAGATCACTTACGTTGATGCCGGCGTCCTTATCCGAGGATAGGAGGTCGCAAAGCAGGGTGAGGAGGTTGTCCAGGTCTGGTGGAGCGTCGATCATCAAGTTATGCAAACAAGGCATCAATATTAATTTACGTCGATTGGCAATGATCGGATTAAGGTCAGGAGGGTTACGAGATTGTATACCCCGAACTGAAATCCGTGTTTCATCTTGTGCCCCCGTGTACTCGTACGCAGGGTGAGCATGAGCTTGAAGGGACTGAATTCGACGACGTATGAAGTCTTCAGCGACTTCATATCTGGACAACCCTTGTTCTCGGAGCTCGCGGATTTTGTCTACGAAGCTTTTGAGAGAAGGGGTTAAGGAAGGTTTGGATGTCCTCAAAGAAGAGCGCTCGAGCTTCTCATTTGGGATAGCAAGGCTAGCAGGGCGGTCCTCGACGTGTAGGTAAAACCACTTTGACCTCCATGATCCTCGAGAGGAAGGGCAGTTGAAGGGGATATATTCCGCCTTCATCCCATCTCGGTGGCGAAAGCTGTAGCAGCCGTAGATTCTATGGGATTCCATCCACTTAAGTTCATAAAAGTATCTAAATAGATCTAAGAAAGACGGTATCCCAAGGTACGTCTCGCAAAGGTGTGTAAAGATACTGAGAAATGCAATGAAGTTGGGGTTTAGGTGGAGAAGGTGGATGCTGTAGAAATTCAAAAGGAGAAGAAGAAATTCGGAAGGAGGAGGCAAGAACCCACACTGTGCGAAGTCTTCAAGACAAACAATTTGGCCTAGTGCGGGGTTAGGGTTTATACCTCCTTTCGATCGTTCCAGGGTTTTCTTCCCCGGGAGGGATCCTTCGATCTACAGTGCTTTTAGATCCTCCACGTCGACGCTGGATTTTCTCAAATCCATTGGTTTGGTTGAGGTTGAAGACGAAGTGCAGAGTTGGGGTTTTCAATTGGCAGAAGTTGCGAAGATTAGAGAGCGCAAAGAAGTAAGGGTTCACTTGTGGGAAGGAGATAAAATAAATCTCAGGATTGGGATTTATAGGTCATGACCGACGGTTCATATTTCGAGGAAGAAAAATAAATTATCACCGTGATATTCTCGGTTTATTTATGGTAGTTTTTTAGACTTCAATTCAAATTCATAGTGGCCCGTTGCTTTTTTTATGGTGTTGTCGAATGCTTCGTATCTTCTTGGTGACTCGAGAACGGTTAGGTGAGCACGATATCATTTATTTAAAGACTTCGGTTTGAGAACACTGTAAGTTCATTTGATTTAAAGTCGGGAACTACTGTTAGGGTTACGGATAAGGTATACCTCCTTTTCTTGGGGTCGTGAAGTATACGGATATAACATATCCTTAGTATACGAGAATGTTACCTTAACATTATGGAATTCGGCTAATAAACTGAGGAATTGTATCCCATCGACATAAACTATAATATATAGATGCAAATTTATATTTCAAGACCTATATAAAGTAAATCATGTCAAATATTAAGAAAATGAGTATGGAATAATAGATGGCTATGTCTTGGCTCCTAATTGTTAGGATCTACGAGTCCCATCATGTTAACAGTAAATGGTATTTCCGTAGGTCTTGATAGTGAAGTTCTTTTAAGAGTGACAATTAAATGTACCTATTATATTATATTGGACATATGGATTTTAAATAGGTATAATTAGCAATTAAAATAGGAAAAACGAGTTATATTTGTATGTTAACGAACTCAATACATATACATCAACCATGTTAGCTTGTGTTTTTCTCCCGACGAATGTTGTTATTGAACCATATTATAATTTATAACTATGGATATTTTTTATAAGTTAGGGAAAAACCGTCTATGTATTTTTACAAAATATCTTAGATTATCAAATCATTTACATACAAGAACATCCGTATCGAATGATTAGACTATTAGCCAAATAGCTACTCCACTATACACACTAAAACGCACGAAAAACGGAACGGACCATTAGCGCGTGATTAATTAAGTATTAGCTATTTTTTAAAAAATGGATTAATTTGATTTTTTTAAGCAACTTTTGTATAGAAATTTTTTGTAAAAAAAACACATCGTTTAATAGTTTGAAAAGCGTGCGCGCGAAAAAAGAGATATGTGAGTTGGGAAAGAAGGGGGAAGAACTTCCCTAAAAAGCTATTTGAAAAGAAGATTTTATAAGATTTAGCTCCGCTACACTGAAATTCATCCATTCCAAAAGGATGCCTTAACCCGTCAAAAACCCTCTTCTGGACCAAAGCCATTCTTCTACTCACAACGAGCAACAGCGCAAAACCGAAAAACCATCGACCCGCGGGCGCGCCGGCGCGATGCTCCGCCGGCGCCACCACCTCCCCGCCGTCCTCCGCCTCTTATCCACTTCATGCTGCCGCCGTCGCGGCCACCCCACACAGTCGCCGCAGCATCCGAGCCCCGCCCCACTCCCGCCGCCGGTGGCGAAGAAGGTCCCCTTCATGGTGTCGGCGCACGGGAGGTCGTGGAGCGACCCCTACCACTGGATGAGCGACACCTCCGACCCCGACCTCGCGGCGCTCCTCGAGGCCGAGAACGCCTACGCGGACGCCTTCGTCGCCTCCGCCGGCGGGGGCGGCGGCGGCCTCCGCGCGCGCCTCGCGGCCGAGATGCGCGCGCGGCTGCCCCCTTCCGCCGCCTCCCCGCCTCAGCCCTGGGGCCCCTGGTTCGTATTGCGCCATTTCGTTTTGTACTGTAGTTTGATCACGCACTGTGTGGATTGGAACTGTATCGCCGCTATAGCTAATTAGTGTGATTGTGAAGCTGCTTCTGTGATGGAAACACAACACGATGCACAAGTCTTACGGCAATAGTAGCAGTTACTGTAGTTTCACAAACTTCTGGGTGATTCTGTAGTTTTGAGGTTTACGCATTGGGATGATTCTATGGTGTTAGCTTTGCGGATTCGTTTGGACCTAGGAGTGAGGCTGATTCTGTGATGGAAACATTCTTAAGTCTACATGAATAGCAGTTGCTGTAGTTTCACAAACCTCTGGCTGCTTCTGTAGTTTTGAGATTTATGCATCTGTTTCATTGTTTGCATGGCTAAGCCAGTTATCGACAGGCTTGGCTGCATTGGGATGTAGAGTTATTTTGAAGGACACTTAGGAGTGATCTGTTTTATTATTTCCCTTTGCCTTTGTGTGCTTAAATGAGTTAGCTGTGTCAGTGTAACGTTACGGTTGGTTTTCCAATCCTTGTAGTGTAACATACTGAAATTGTTTCATTGGCCTTTGCACGATTGAAATGCACTTCTTTTTTTGGCTCTTTTGATTATGTCAGATGGAAGGCTGAGTCGCAAATCAAAATTTTACATGCTAGTGAGGACATGTTTTTATGGGTTTGATCAGGCCTAGTCTTCTTGGACACACCACATTCTGTGTATAATGTCTATGGTTGGAAACATTGCATATATGTATATGATTAGGGAAACAAGTTCAAACCTACGCCACGCCGATACGCCAGTCAGGTGCCGTTTCGCGTATCGCGGACGTCTCCGATACGTGAAACGGCACCGGTACGGCATGCGGACGTCCTTGCTGTCTGCGCCATTGAGGGTGAACTCGGCGAGCGTGGCGGGCGGGGATGCGCCGGCGCCGCGGCACTCCACCTGGCCGGAGCCGCAGTCCCCCTGGCGCAGGAGCTCTTGCCGGAGGCATCGAAGTCGCAGCTGGAGCGCGCCCAGAAGCGTCCCGACCACCCCGACGGCGCGTACAGCGAGCGCGACTCCCCCGGAGACAGCGAGAAGCCGGTGGTCTCCAGCGGCGGCGTGCCGGAGCCCGACAACACCCCCGGCCACACCGTGTCCGTGCACTGGTTGGTGAAGGTGAAGGTGATTGCGCCGACGCCCACCAAGCCTGCGCGCGGAGGAAGAGGAATCCCCCAAACCCAAACTCAAAAACAATCAAGCTTCACATCTTCACATCCAAATCGCGAGCTCCAGTAGTAACCCAACAATGGAACTGACCTTGGAAGAAGGAGAGGAGGACGACGGCGAGCAGCTGCATCAGCATGAGCGGCTGCTGTGGTGGTTGCTTATTTACTAGGACGCTCAATTCACCTATTTAAGACTTTTTTTATATTTTAAATTCGTCTATTTGAGACATGTTTTATGATTTATTTGAGACTTATTTTATGTATTAAATTTAAATTCTAAACGTATCGCCGTATCAGATTAATTTGAAAATGCCGTATCGCCTCGGCGTATCCGTATCCGATACCGATACACGTATCTGAATCGGCGTGACATAGGTTCAAACAAAAAGAAATGAAACCAAAGAGCCTTATATTATGTTTTGTTGCTGCAATATTTATATCAAGTTAAATGATATCATGCAACAAAGTATACCATTCTTATTTGAATTGAACATTGCATAATGTGAATCAAGAGTTAGAACATAACTTGCTTTGTGGATCTAGGTTATATTACCAATATGTTCCAGAGGGTAAGGAATACCCAGTTTTATCCAGAAGATTGAGGTCTTCTGGTGGTCTAGCAAGAGCTGCCCTTGATTTCATTTCTGGTTCGAAAAAGGAGCAGGTGTTGCTTGACTGGAATGAGATTGCAGAAAAGTTTGGTGCGTGCTATATTTATGCAGTATTGTCTGGATTCCGCATGCTTAACAAATTAAGCTACTCATTAGGCATTACTGATCATCATAGTAAGAATTTTTTATTTGCTTAGATATGAAAAGTTAATCATCTGGTCTTGAAACTTATGCAGGTTATGTGCACATCGGGAGTTGTCGAATCTCGCCTGATCATAGGTTTCTCGCATATACTCTTGATATATCTGGGGATGAATTCTTTTCCTTAGAAGTGAAAGATATACAGTCAACAAATACCATTTTTAGTTCACCCCACAAGGGAATAGTTAGCTTAGCATGGTCTCACAACAGCGACAACTTATTTTACACGGTCTGTGATGAGACTCTACGACCTAACCAGTAATTCCCCTTCCTGCAAAAGATCAATATCTGATAAGCTTACAGAACTTGTAAGGATATATTTGATGTTTTTGATATGTTTGCATGTTATAGGGTTCTCTGTAAAGATGTGCAATCAGATCAGGCAGGTTTTTTGGTTTTCATGGAGAGAGATATAAACTGTTGTGTGGATATCACAAGCACAAAAGATTTCAAGTATGTCACTATCAATTCAAACACTAGGACATCATCCGAGGAAGGTTTCTTTTTCAGCTCTTTTCATCTGAAATGCATTTTGCCACTTTCATGCCACTTTGTTTCTCTTTTACTTTTCTTTCTTCTGATGTGGTCATGTCACTGCAGGTGTATGTGATGGAGTCTGGTCATTTAAGAGGTGGCTTATGGTCTGTACAGAAGCGTGCTGACAAAGTGCAGTATTTTCTGGAGCATCATAATGGGTTTTTCTACATCCTTACTAATGCACCCTTAGAAGGTACTGAAACAGCAAATGGTGGTTACTACGTGGCCAGGTGCAGAGCTGAAAAGTCAGAAATGGATAAATGGCAGGTCTATCTCTCTCTGACTCTGTGCCTGGCCCTGTATGTGTGCGTGTATGTGTTTGTAGGGAAAGAGGGGAAGGGGGATTCACCTGTCCACATTGCAAATCTGATGAAGTCAGTAAAAATTGAATTCCAAAAATTTAAGGAATTGTCCCCACCCCACTTTGAAAATCTGTTGCGTTGATTGGTGTACATATATTAAGGCAGCAAGTAGAACAATGATTACTAGCTTGATACATCAACATTCACTTCTTTCCGTCAAATGATGCCAATGAAGCCGATCCTGTGAAATGTACAAGTTTAGTTTAATACACTAATCTAATAATCTGTATCATGGGTATTTCATTTCCTGGCTCGTAAAGATTGATTCTAATATCGTGATAAATCAGAGTCCTTACTTTTTTAAATTTGGTGTTTCAATGGCTATTTCTAGGTTGTTGCACTCCCTGGATCGGATTGTACCTTTCAGGATATGGACATTTTTCATGAACAATTAGTTCTATTTATTCAAAAAAGCGGACTTCCTCTTATTTGCTCCATCAATTTGCCTATTGATGTTGACTTTCAGGTATATTCTTTTGCTCGGCTCTTGTTAAATTTGTTATACAATTTGCTTGTACTGAGGTGATCAAGACATTTAATAGGAAACTTTGTTTTTGGCCCATAATATTTTATAATGTTTTAGCTCACTGAAATACCTACTTGTTGAATGCAATGAATCATCTAGGACCATGTAGCTTCATCTAATGCACTTCTAGGCTTCTAGCTTACAAGTACTGTGATTTTCAATGTTAGATTTGTTTTATTACGCTCTTCGATTGTGTTCAAATATTTGATAGTGTTACTGATGAGATTTGTAGGAGCAAAAGGAACTTGATGATCTTGATCCATGGTTTTTCCCTGTACCGTCAGACTTATGCAGCATTCTTCCTGGATCCAACAATGATTTCATGTCATCTACCTATCGTCTGGTTGTGTCATCGCCAGTGGTAAGTCATTCCTGCTCTTACTTTGTTATACTTTCTGCATGATGGAGATTTTTTATTCCATGCCCATGTTACCTCTTGTTTTCTTGATGACTTGCTGTCCAGGATTTGATGCTGCAGTTTATATTATAGATCCCATGAAATTCTGTTGTGCACATTCAGACGTGGGCTCTCTCTTTATGTTCACATAGTGTCTCACAATGTCACTAACCATAGGACCGAAAATATTAAAAACATAGAATTTCACAATAAATTCTGTCTACTTTCAATCTATTAACTTATTAAAGTAATAGAAAAAGGAGCCTCCGCGTTAACTCTCATGGCCTAGAAATTCTCATATTAATCAGAGAAAAAGAAAAAATAGAGTCCATGTAGAAATACAATTTAAAAATAGCTGAAATTCGGAATTAAAAATAAGGAATATTGGAAGAGGAGACTACAGTCCATACAGATATACAATTTAGAACTAATTGAAATTCGGTATTAGAAAAACAATAATTAAAACTACAGGTTAGAGTTCATATAGAAATACAATTTAGAAATAACTAAAATTCGAAATTAAAAAAAATATTGGAATAGGAGTTTAGAGTCCATATAGGAGTACAAGTTAGAAATAACTGAAATTCGGAATTAAAAAATAATAAATATTGAAAGATGAATTTAGAATCCATATAAAAATTCAATTAGAAATATTGAAAGAGGAGACTGGAGTCCATACGGTTATACAATTTAGTACTAATTGAAATTCGGAATTAAAAAATAACAAATTTAGAAATAACTAAAATTCGAAATTAAAAAAATATTGGAAGAAGAGTCTAGAGTTCATATAGGAGTACAATTTAGAAATAACTAAAAATCGGAATTATAAAAATAAAAAATTGAAAAAAGAGTCTAGAGTCCGTATAGAAATACAACTAAAAATAACGGAAATTAAGGGATATTGAAAGAAGAATCTAGAGTCCATATAGGAATTTAGAACTAATTAAAAGTCGGAATTTAAAAAAAAGAAAAATTAAAAGTATAGTTTACAGTGCATACAGAAATTGAATTTTGAAATAACTAAAATTAGAAATTAAATAAAATAAGGATGATTGGGAGTAGAGTTTAGAGTCCAGATAGAAATATAATTTAAAAATAACTAAAATTCGACATTTAAAAATAAGAAATATTGAAAGAAGGGTTTAGAGTCCATATAGGAATAAAATTTATAAATAACGAAACTTTGGAATAAAAAAATAAGAAATATTAGAAAAGGAGTCTAGAGTCTATATAAGAATATAACTTAGAAATAAATAAAATTCAGAATTAAAAAATAATTAATAACTATGACATATAGACAATACAATATGAATATTATACATTGGTTAGTTTAGTCAAATTAGTATAGAATTTAAAATTGTGTTGCCATTTTAATATATTTTAATAATAAAATATAAAAATATATATGTTATTACGTGAGGAAAAAAAAGGATGCTAGCCGTGCAATCTGCGGGGGCCACCATGCTAGTTGCTTATATTGTGTTAATTGAGCAAGTTGATATTACAATGCAACCGATGGATAACCAAATTGCCAGAGATAAGTTTTGTTTCCATAATCTTTAATTTTCTTACTGTAGCTTCCAGACTTAACAGTGGACTATAACATGAGAATGAAGACATTTGCAATCCTTCACCAAGAGGAAGTTACTGGCCTTTCCTCAAATCTGTGCACAGTTGGGCTGCAATCCAATATCATAGGCATCCAACAAAACCTTCAGCTTATCGAAGACTCTCAGAGTTGGAGTGATCTATCCAAGCTATTTTCTTGTGAAACGGTCCAAGTTATTTCACACGATGGTGTCTCAGTACCTTTAGTGATCCTGTATTCACGAGAAGCGCATCGTCGTGGAGAATCGCCTGGCGTCTTGTATGGATATGGAGCTTATGGAGAAGATCTGGACAAGAGCTGGTGTTCTGATAGGTTAAGTCTGCTTGCTCGAGGTTGGGTTGTCGCATTTGCAGACGTTAGGTATAGTTTGTATTCAGCTTACATATCTGCACTTTCCATCATCTTTCAGTATTTCCTATTTTGCCCTTTTGCCCTGTTGCTACATTTTGAGCTGTGCCTTTTCATTTGATGAATCGGGATTTCAGGCATTGTTTATTCTTGTGCAAGGCATCCCAGCTTTCTTATTGCTATTAATAGAGGACGCTCCGTGATCCCTCTCTCAAGGGAGAAGGGAGTTAAGGGCTAAAGAGTAACCTACCAGAATTCTGAAAACTGGCTATTTAGAGTATTCTAGTTCTAGTTTTTATTTTCCTTTAATCCAGTGGACTTACGAGGTACAGAACTTTGAATGGTCTGCATGGAGTTTGAGCTGATAAGTTCCATGTAGCATGATCCTAGCTGCCATTTATCGAGCATGTTCCATATTTCATCTGAAAACAACAGAACTATATAGTTGTTTTAATTCATTTTGTTTTTGATATTTTTTATTAAAACAAAGTAATGCAGTACTTTTTTAATTTGAAACTGCAAATTTTGTGTTCCATGTTAATTGTAATTGTTGAGCTTATCGTGCAGGGGTGGTGGGGATTCATCATGGCATCTGGCAGGCACCAAAGCTAACAAGATAAATTCTATCAAAGATTTTGCTGCATGTGGTACACATCTCATCAAGGAAGGATTTGTTCACAAAAATAGACTTTGTGCTGTAGGTTGCAGTGCTGGTGGCCTGTTGGTTGGTGCAGTCATTAATATGCTGCCGGATTTATTTTCTGCTGCAGTTCTAAAGGTAAATCTTTGACATCATCTTCTAATGTGTCAATACATTGGTACACAAAAAAAAGAAAAACATTCCTGGACTATAGTACTACTCAAGCAGTAATGGAATTTCGCTATGCCCTTATTGTCTCTACAATGTTCATTTCTGGTAGTAAATTATGTGTCTGGTCTTTCACATATTATTAGTAACATGATATTTTGAACAGGTCCCTTTTCTTGATATCTGCAATACAATGATGGATTCTACTTTACCTCTAACTATCTTGGATTATGAAGAATTTGGTGACCCTAATATCTCCACTGAATTTGATACTATCCGTAGTTATTCTCCTTATGACAATTTATCTCCTGGCATATGCTACCCACCGGTTCTGGTAACTGCCTCATTTAATGATTCAAGGTTTTGCTCTACTCCATTTGCTACTCTTGAGATTCCTTTCCATACACTTTGGATCAAGCTTTTTCTGTATTTGACTGTCAGCTCATCTTTTGTATTATTTCTCCTTTCTTTCAGCTCAAATCGCTAGTAATTTTCTCGTAGATCCTTGAATTTCTCCTTTTCTTTTACTTTCAGGGTAGGAGTCTGGGAAGCTGCTAAATGGGTTTCAAAAGTGAGAGATGTTACATGCCAATCCTGTTCCTGGTCTGTCATTCTCAAAACTAATATGCAAAGTGGTCATTTCGGTGAGGGTGGACGCTTCATGCATTGTGATGAGACAGCTTTTGAGTATGCATTTCTCATCAAAGCCTTGGGGTTGGATGACAATGACAGAGCTGCAAAATAGTGTGATAGTTTTCAGGGCTTTCTATGCTTCTAGGATTTGTGTGCGACATATGACTGCAGAAACTGATTACATTGTGGTAAGATCTGGCATCATGCAATGTATTAAATAGCTCATAGTCCTCGTAATTATTGGTTGAAGAGCATGTACTTTTGTAAGTTCCTGCATTTCAGACTGTTAGTCGTTTCTTTTCTGAGGAGCAGATTATTATCTTGTGCTTTCAGGTTAGCACTTGTGTAGTTGTGTTTTTCTTAAAACAGGAGATCAACTGCTCCGTCTATCAAAGGTCAGTAGCCTGCACCACCTGCAATAGTAGCATCAATAAAATGCTTCTACAGCAGTAGAAAATATCTGGTACGTTGTATCCTGATTGTCTAGCCTTTCTCATCAAAAAATATTATGCTGAAACACTGTTGGTTATATCAAATAGATTTCTTCGAAGGAGATCAATCACCAATTCATGATGAATTATGACCAAGTTGACCTTCCAACATGATAGGCCATGCTAGGTGATGCTGACGGTGCTAAATACAGAGGCTATTTGAGGCCCCTAAAAAAGTAGGGCGTGGATGTCACTTTTGACTTCTGCATGACAGATCAGGTTATCGTCTGTTGCTTTCTTATTTTTTTGAGAAAATTTCATCTATGCCCTTGAAATTTCAGCCAATCCCTCATGTCCCTGAGTTTTGCTCACTCCCTTGTATGCCCCTGAATTTTGGTTTTAATCCCTTCTATATCCATTCCGTTGGTTGACCATTAGTTGACCGTTTAATTTCTATGAAAAGGTCAATTTTGCCCTCATGCATGGAAGAAAAACACATAAATTTGTGAAGTATATTGTTGGAAATGTATAAGTTTGTTGTATGCGACTGTTTATATTCATGACTTTGTTATGAGATGTATTATTCATGGCGAAAAATATTTCTAGATAATGCTAAAAAATATTTATTTATTTATTAACAAAATATATGTAACATATTTTTGTGATGGTAGTACAATAGATTTTCCACTTCCTGTATATCTTATCGAAAAGAAATGCTATCCAAATCCAAATCCAAATTATTATGTTTACCATTTTAAAAATGCTACACATAATTTTTATTATATATTAAATTTAATGTATAATACATCCTCATACAACAAACCTATAAATATTAAAGTAACATAACAAATTACTATATTTCCAAAGTCCAAAAATAGATTTTCCACAAATTTCTACATTTTTATATGTCCAAGGGTAAAACCAACATTTTCACACCTATTTAACAGTCAACTAACGGTCAATTGATGAAAGGGGTATAGAAGGGATCAAAATCAAAATTCAGGGGCATACAAGGGAGTGAACAAAACTCAAAGGAATTGAAGGGATCGGCTAAACATTCAAGGGTATAGAAGGAATTTTCTCGAGTTTTTTGCTCATCTGAATGAAACCATCTCTTAATAATCTTCCTTGAGGCGTCATCGTATTGCATGTAACACTCATATGTACATTTTGTGATCTAATCCATATCTGCAAAATACACATGGCCTATCCAGCTATCTTCATAATAGCTTAAGATGACTTGGTAAAACGTACTGAGCACATTTCTCTGATCCTATCCTTGTTTAAGATTCAGTTTTCTATAGTGATGTATAAATTATTAAGGCTTGTGGTGCACGTTGCACTTACCAATAATTACATGTTGGTGCGTATGGATCCGTGATATTAACAACTATAATATATAGCTAAAACAAATCCCAAGGTTCAAATTATTCCATTTATTTTGCCCTTTTTGTCTGGCAAGTGGTAACAGGAGGTTAGTTATTTCCATACCATTCTGTCACAGTGTCACTCCACAGTCCACACCATTTCTTGTGCCAGGCAGCAGCTGCTGAGTTTTCTGACTCTTTGATTGCTTGCAGGTGCTCTAGCCTCTAGCCAACTATCCAAATCTAAATCGAAGTATTTCGAGAAACAAGCCAATTCCGATATGAGAATCACTCTTTTCTTTCTGCAAATTTTCTCAGGCAGTACTTGATGAGTATATATAGATTCTTGGGATTAATTTTGGGAGATCATGGTGAGTAAACCAGGCGTTGAACCCATGGCGTGTTCCTCCATGGGTTCCACACCTCCACGCTTGCGCCATTGGTGCGGTGGTTGATGCTCCAGCTCCATTATGGCCTTGTTGGAAAATGCGATGAATGGCCTCTGATTGCTTCCAGTTTTTTGAGTGCTGATCTACTCCGTGTTTCACTTGGTTTTTGATTTCATGATTTGTCATGCATATGCACCCAGCGGCCATGATTGGCACACCTGATCTTTCTTAGTCAGAATATCGATACGCTTGGTTTGAGGACTCCAGAGGACACGTAACTTTCTTAGATTGGATATTTAAACAATTTTAAAGTGTACCATTTTGGTTGCATGGTTTTTGATTGGGATAAGCTACTTTGCTTCTCGTGTGCGCCTGCTTCCGGCTCATGGGTGTTGTAGTTGTCATGGCATTGTAGGCCACCGTTTTGCTTGGTGAGGACGCCGTGTTGGCTGCTATGGCATATGCGATTATTAATCGTGGATTTGGAGTACGCGTCTCGATTTCTCAATAAATCTTCTGGTAATATCAGCGTTTAGATTTTTTTAACACCAATCTCTTTTTTTTTTCTGAGTACTTGTATGCGGAATCTATGGCGTTCAAAGCTTGGAACGACGGTTTGAACGGTAGACTAAACTAACCTCCTAGTATGTGAGTAGAATCTTGATAAATTCAAATTGCAAGCCAAAATGGCTACTTATTTTTTTTATTACATAAAAAAGCACATATGCGCGGGCATCATTACAAACAGATTACTCAAACATCTCAACACGCAAAAAAAAAAAGCGAAAACCAACGATAAGTCTCTGGCCTCACAAAAAAATCCACCGTTATGTGCCCCAAAATAACTAATACTTCCTCCGTTTTATATTATAAGACATTTGACTTTTTTTAGTCAAATTTCTTTAAGTTTGATGAAGTTTATAGCAAAATATAGTAATATTTTTAATATAAAACAAATATTATATCAAAATATATTCAATGTTAAATATAATAAAACTAATTTATGATGCTATTTTTTTTTATAAACTTGGTCAAACCTAAAAGAATTTGACTAAAAAAACCTCAAACGACCTGTAATATGAAACGGAGGGAGTAGTACTTATTGTTATCAACAACATCAAAATTTAGGGTTGTTTTAGTTTGATGCCAAAACTTACCCATACTAGATATTTGGATTGCTAATTTTTGCCAAGTCAATACAATTAATACTATTATACCTTACTAAAATATTTGAGTGCCAAAACATGTCTAAATATTGACACTGCCAATATTTTCTTTTGCGGGGAGAAAGGGATTTCATTAATCATGAGTCTCAAACTGATCCTGAAGGATAATTTGTTCAATGAGGTTACAATCATGACCCAACCAGAAGTTAGACATCTTCTGGGTTCGAGCGATATTTACTATTAATTCATGACTAAGATCTCTATGAATTTTCTGAATTGTGAAATCCCTCCTTCCGAAGAGGAAGCTCCTTCGTCTCCCTGGTGATAGAGAACCAAACAAGCCCTTACCAACTAGAAATTGGCAAGAATTTCCATGGGGCCAGAGTGCCAGACTTTTCCGTCTGAAAGCCGACTTCTCATTCTAGAAAAGAAAAGAGAAAAAAAAAACATCTCGTGGAAGCTTGTTTGTGTTTCCGATAGGAACGTTTCTTCCTTCTCCATAGTTTCCAGGTAAGGATGAGTGTTTCGGCGCGAAGTTCCTCTTCCCATCTGAGAATCCTTCTAACCAAAGCACATGACTGAAATGTGGGGCCGGGGTCTAATCCTGGCACCACATTTCAGTGTTTGCAAGTATCACAAGGTCCACAGTGCTGTGCGAACGTCAAAACTCGAACCTCCATGCACCCACCCCATACACCAACCCGAATAGTACGACCCTTCTATTTACCAGCTGACTATCTGGGCCCACTCGGCAGAATTCTTCAGCTGGTCTATGGGCCATGTTCACACAGAACGGGTTGGCTGGTTTCTTTCTGTACGAACAGCGCCGTGTCGCCGTGTGCGTACAAATAGGCCAACCTGGCCGCGGCCACCACGCGGCACGCCTTGAGCCCTTGACACGCGCCTCTCCTCGCCTCGCCTCGCCGCTGGTGGCCGCCGCCGCCGCCGCCGCCGCCGCAGCAGCAGCAGCCGCCGTCGCCCTCGGCGCGCCCACGCAGGTTTGGCGGGGAGCCGAGCAACAGGAAGGCGATAAGCACGAGCGGGAGAGAAAGAGGAAGGCGAGGAGCCCATAGCAAAGAGAGGGAGAGAGAGCTTTGATCACGCAAGACCGCGACGTGCGAGAACCATCCGGGTGCTGCGTGTGCTGCTGTTTTGGGCGGCGAGGAGGAGGACGGCGATCCTTGGGTGCGCGCGCGCGCGGGCGCGCCTTCGGATGAGATGCGCAGGGGCGTGGTTAAGGCCGAGAAGGCGCGGGAGGCGGCGCGGGTGAAGGTGTGGGCGGCGCGGGCGAGCACCACCGTGGTGCTCTGGCTGTGCTGCGCGCTGCTGCTCGCGACGTCGCGGGAGCTCGGGAGGTGGTCGGGCTGCCTCACCCAGCCGCTCATCGTCGTAGAGCGCCGGTTCGAGGCGGTTGCTGCGGCGGGCGGCGAGAGGGCGGCTGCATCAGCATCGGCATCGGCATCGGCAGCGGCGGGCGGCGAGAGGGCGNCGGAAGCGGCGGCGGTGACGGCGCTCCCGCCGAAGAGTAAGTCGATCGTGGCGGCGCTTTCCTTTCCTTCTTTGGGTTGGATTTTTTGAGCTTTGGGCTTCCCTTCTCTCTTTGGTTAGGAATATTTCAGCATTTATTGCAAATGCTTTCCCCTTTCCCTTCCTTATCGGGGATTATAAATGATTTCGTTTCCAATTTGGGAGATTGATTTGTCAGTTTTATGGATAGCTTTGCTGATAATGTTTGGGGATCAATTCAGTTCATATCCATGTTATCATTTAGTTTCAATCGATCGGTTCATGTCAGACTAATCCGGTTGAATGATCGGAATAATCATTTCATGCCTTCTATGTGTTCTGCTAACTCTGTGACTCTGTTTGAACCTCTACCATTTCAAGATATCCTTAGAAATATGGACATCATTTTGATTTAGTAGGTTTGATGTTCAGGAATCTACAAGAACAATGGCTATCTGTTGGTCTCCTGCAACGGTGGGCTTAACCAGATGCGAGCAGCTGTATGTCTGTTTGTGTATACATTAATACATTATGCATCAACTTTGCGAGTCAGTATATCTGATCTGTCAATGGAAGTACTGAATTTTGATTGTTTGTGTGTCAGATATGTGATATGGTGACGATTGCAAGATACCTGAACGTCACCCTTATCGTCCCAGAACTGGACAAAACTTCATTTTGGGCTGATCCTAGGTGAGCCTTGTTCATGCAGTTGACACTTACCAGAATTCAGTTGAGAATGGTCCTGACTCAAACCTCTTTTGGTTCTTTTGTTATAGTGAGTTCAAGGATATATTTGATGTGGATTACTTCATATCATCATTGAGAGATGAGGTCCGGATACTGAAAGAGCTGCCTCCAAGGCTGAAAAGAAGAGTTGAGCTGGGATATGTTCGCTCGATGCCACCTGTCAGTTGGTCTGATATATCTTATTACCAAAATCAGGTTGGTTTCGTCTCTCGTTTTCGTTGATGTATTCATCATGAACTGAAAATCATGTGCAAAAAATCAGGGGAGGATTGTAAGTGTTTGTTTGCGGAAAACAGATTCTACCACTGATTAGGAAGTACAAGATCCTTCATCTGAACAAAACCGATGCTCGCCTTGCAAATAATGGCCTGCCTATGGAGATTCAGAAATTGAGGTGCCGTGTCAATTTTGCTGCATTGAGATTTACCCCTGAAATAGAAGAGCTCGGTAGGCGTGTGGTTCAAATTCTTCGTCGTAATGGGCCTTTTGTGGTTCTTCACTTGCGATATGAAATGGACATGCTCGCATTCTCTGGTTGCACACACAGTTGCAGCAACGAGGAGGCTGAGGAGCTCACAAGAATGAGGTATATAAGTTTCATCCTAAAATTTTTCTCACGCTATTCTTGCTATCTGTATTAACAAATGGATTGTGTTTGAAAATGGAAGATATGCTTACCCATGGTGGAAAGAGAAGGTGATTGACTCTAATGCAAAGAGGAACGATGGGCTCTGTCCATTAACACCGGAGGAGACGGCAATGGTATTAAAGGCACTAGACATTGATAGCAGTTATCAAATATACATTGCCGCTGGTGAAATATACGGTGGGCAAAGAAGAATGGTTGCCCTTACCTCAGCTTATCCCAATGTGGTCAGTTCAGCATCTCCATTGCTTACTAGAACAGCATTCTTTTCATGTCCCATATTTCTAAAACTCATTCCTACTGTTGATGATCAGGTGAGGAAAGAGACATTATTGCCTTCAGATCTCAGGTTTTTCCAGAACCATTCCTCCCAGATGGCAGCATTAGATTACATTGTATCCTTGGAGAGTGATATCTTCATCCCCACTTATGATGGTAATATGGCAAAAGTTGTTGAAGGTCATCGCAGGTAATTTTGTCAAGTTCCACTACTCCAGATATATTGTCAGAATTCTGTTACTGCTGATAAATTCACTCCTGGTAACGTCTTGCTTAATACTTTTGCCATACAATACCTGAGAAACAATTGCCAGCCTACACTACCACTCCTAAAAATATATTGTACTGTAACATATAGTACCTCCACGGCTCCATCACTTACCTATATAAATGGCAGTCCATATCATGCTGCATGATCTTAACCCTTTCTTGAATGGAAGGAAGTCCTCAAACCCTCACCTAATGTTACACTGAAATGCTCCACTCAACATCGTGGAAATAATTAGACATTAAACTGGATGCTCTACGTATATTCATTGCAATCTTGATAACTGTTCGCTGTAAGCTGAAACTGTCACAATATTGTTTCTGAAACTCTGAATAATCCTTTATCTCCTTTCCCGTTCAACTGCTGATTGGATCATTCTTTCCTGTTCCCCTTTTTTTAGATAATGGAATTGACATTCTTTCTTGTTCCTATGAGCACAGATACTTGGGCTTCAAGAAGACTGTACTGCTAGATAGGAAGCTTATAGTTGAGCTCGTTGATCAGTACAAAAACGGCACAATGAGCTGGAACCATTTCTCCTCCACTGTGAAGGCGTCGCATAGCAGCCGCATGGGCGCGCCATCAAGGAGGCAGATGATTCCTGACAAACCTAAGGAAGAAGACTACTTCTATGCAAATCCTCATGAGTGTTTGCACCAACCAGAAGAGCTATCAGTTTTGTGACACCCCTCCCACTATACAGAATTACACATTCTTTCAGGATTATATTGCAGATTGAATTGGCAATAAATGGAGGCCCAGTTGTATTGATGAATAAAAGCACACGAGATGAGAGAATTTGGCCTCCTTTTGCTAGGTGGATGTTACATTACATACACATTGACATAATTTTTTTTGCCGGTTTTCTCCCAAAAATAAGCATGTAATTTTGTTTTGTAAAGATAAGCATAGGTGCTCACAGGTGCTGAGTTGTTTGTACATATACATACGGATGAAGACTTGTCAAAAATTCTTCCACGGTACTTCTGTACTTCTCTGTACTACATTTAGATTTAGGCAGTTGGTGGTTTATGCATGTACTTTCCTGATTGTTTTCTGAATTCTGAATTATCTTTTTCGTCGGTCTGAATTTTCAATTCTTGTAATACAGTTTTTCTTTTGAGGTAAATTCTTGTAATACAGTTCTTCCCACTGTTCGTACACAAACTATTGCTTTCCCCGTGATTACTATAAACTTGTCCGTTCCATGTTGAGCAGTTTAAGTAGATAACCAGTACGCTCTCCATCTTAAAATATTAAAATATAATCTAATACTCTAGTATAGACATTATTCGATTAGATTACGATACCTAAATTATGTCTAATTGAATACTATTAGGTTGTTATATTTTAGAACATAGAAAACATCTTAAAATATTAAAATATAAATCTATAAATTATGTCTAATTGAATACTATTAGGTTGTTATATTTTAGAACATAGAAAACATCTTAAAATATTAAAATATAAATCTAATACTCTAGTGTTCGATTAGAGTACGATTCCTAAATAATGTCTAATTAAATATTATTAAATTGTTATATTTTAGAATGAAGGAAACAAATACGTACACTGAACAAACATTCCAAGAAACTTTCACGTGCTGCTCCTCTCAAGTCGTCGCCACTCATCGTCTCCTTGGAGCTACGCAAAAGAAAGCAGCACACTTCTTCGAGTCAAAGCCACTCCTCCGCTCCGCGAAGCAACCAACTGCACATGCCCCCACGCCGTGCGTGCGGCTTGCGCCCGTGCATCGGTGCATGCATGTGCCGTCGCTATAGCTCCGTGTACCGTTCGACCAACGAGAAAAACCCCCTCGTGTGCTGCTGCTTGATGCTACATTTTCCTAAAATATAAAAATATAATATTGAATGAGACATGTCTAATATTACGAATTCTATCTAAATTTATAATGCTATTATGTGTCTTATTCAGTGTAGGTTCTTATATTTTAAAACGAAGAGAAGTACATTGAGCACTTCACGGGCGTGAAAGTTTTGTTGATCTCAAAATCAAATCAAATAGTACAATATAATTGCTCTAAGACTTTCCAATCTTCGCGAACATACAAATTCTATTGTTGTTAGAAACAAAAGGTAAAAAAGAAAAAAAATCATGACAAATATCATACCGCAACGAGCTCACACGGGCTGAACAGTTTCATTAATTTACCACTGTAATATAACACTTGGACCGGTCGATCGGCGCGATGTCGTCGCGCTCCGGTGGAGCGTAGCGTAGTGCGCGTACGTCGGGATCAGCGTCCTCCGGCGAGCCGTGCACGGCTGCACGCCGCGTGATGCATTGCGGTCAGCACGGCGGAAGAAACGGACAAGGATTTTATTTTTTTAAAGAAAAGTATTTTTTTACCTAATCTTTATATCCAATCGAATATATAAAATCTTTTTAAATTAAAAACTTAACATCTCAAATAACTCAATCTAAAATTCGTTTATATAAAGATTTAAATTCAGAACTTTGAAATACTACTTAGGTCTGTAATCATTTACATAAGTGTTCTTTCGCAAGTGCGGTAATACAAGTGCGGTGGCCACTTTCCCTAGTGCGAATCCTCGCGATCGGGACGGCATCGGCATGCGTAGAACAACAGCAGCAGCAGCATCAGCGGCGGTCACCAGGTTTCGAAGACTACTCCAACTGAGTTTCCGAAGACTTCGATTTCTTGAGTTTGATGTTTACTACTAGTATTTGGGTTTTCTTTAAGCGTGTCAAGTCCACGGAATCCATATGAGCTTGAAATTGCCGTGGTGATAAGAATAAGATAACCTTTCGGTTCATAATAAAGTTGTGTTTGGCACAATGTTTTTTTCCTAGCTCCTTTTCATTGTGCTTCATGCGCACGTATTTCAAACTGTTAAACGGTGTGTTTTTTGTAAAAAGTTTTTATACAAAAATTATTTTAAAAAATCATATTAATCTATTTTTTTAAAAAAATTAATAAATACTTAATTAATCATATGCTAATGAATAGTTCCATTTCTCGTACGGTGCTAATGAGTTTCCAACACACTGAGCCAGACAAAGCTGACGTTTTCTCTTAAACATCACATCACAAGCTTAGTTTTCAAACTCTAGCTTGAAGTACTGAACCTCCTCACCTGACCTCAAAGGCCAACAAGTAGTTCGAAGGGTTGGATTCTTCACTCGTCTGCATAATTGGTCAGAGATAGAAATAAATCGGAGATGATGTCTACTGATAGGGATGTGTCAACGCATCACTAAAATACTCCAACGAATTACTTCCTCGTGCGCTCGCGAAATTCCTAGTGCGAATCCTCACGATTGTGACGGCATCCGCATGCGTAGAAGAGCGCAGCATCAGCGGCAGTCACCGGCTTTCGAAGACTTTCAATTTGGAGTTTTTTGAAGCATCACCGGACGACGAATTGCCAATCTGAATATATATTACTTCAAAGTTACTTACACATGGCAAGCTTAGGCTGCGCAAGCACGGGAGCCCTGAAGGACAATTAGAGAGATTACATTGGAATATTACAGAGAAAAGAGAAGAAAACATAGGAGATGACAACATCCCAAAAGCACACATAGAAAAGAGAAAAATACTTCGATTTCCTGAGTTTGATTTTTACTACTGTATTTGGTTTTTATTTTAGCATGTCAAGTCCACGGAATCTATGAGCTTGCATGTTCAGTATTTCAACCCATCAGTAGTAGCCAGCAAGTCAAAAACCGAAAAGGATGAATACTTCACTCATCAGCACAATTGGTTAGAGAGAGAAATAAATCGGACATGATATCTACTAAGAAGGGATGTGCAATGAAGCACTAGAGATCTAGAATACTTCAACGAATTACTACTTCACATAGCTAGCAGGTGCAGCTGAGTTATCATACAGGTTACAACGTAGGACTGATTGTCTTGTCAGGGGGGGAGCTTCTCATAGGAATGGAAGCCTGTGTACAAGAGCAGCTTCACAATCCACAATGAAAAGCTCCTTTCTTTGGTCTTTTTTTCTTAAAACAGGTTGGCCAAGTGATTGAATGAAAGAATTACACCAAGGTCTGCCTTGTTCAATGCGATGCCGTCACTGCTAACATAATGTACATCCAATTCTGGAATGCCCTGGCTGGTTGGTAGGGAGGAAAGAATGATCAATCGGTCTGGATGATGTGACAGAGTGAGAACTACCATCAGCTGTTGCCCGATTTATGGCGCTTCGTTGGGTGTGGAAGTTCTTCAGTACCACCCCCCAACATCGTCAGCTGGTGACCCATGTTTTCGTTGTTCGCTGATGTACTGGGGAGCTCCTACATAGATGTAAAGTGGCATCAGATCAGATATTTGTCGGGGAGGATGGCGTGGATCAATGCAAAATACCCAGATGTTAGATACCTTAGATACATTTGTGAGAATCACCTCCGTGCTCTTTAAGGGGGTTTGCAGGTGTGGGGGTGTGTTTATGGGTTACCGGCTAAGACATTGAGTTAAGTTCATGCAAATATGTCTAATAAGCAATGCACATGCACTAGGATAATGTCAAACAATTCATTTTGTTTAGTTCATCACAAACTGGCAATAGGAATGATTGTGACTATTCAAGTTTTGCTGACGGTGTATCCTTAAAATGAATCTCTGGCCGGGCATATGAATATCTTTGATGTACCTTAGAACTGGAGGATCCATCAGCACCTGGTCTCTTAACAGCTCGCTTGCCTAGGTTGATCTGCACAGATATGCTGGCTTGGGACAGATCAACACCTGAGCTTTCAAGGGCGTGAGTCAACGTACCAAGTAGCCTGTTGTAAGTCAACAAAAACAAACCTATGCATCAATGTACTTTTCCCAGCAAGGGGAACAAAATAACACTGGGAGTTATATTCTTAAAGACATACTGTTGGGAATATTGGCTTGACAAGCTTATTGTTCCTTCATCAATTGCCAACTGTTGGTTATTTAACATTTCGCTGTTCATTGCACAGTCATCCACACCAGCCGGACTAGCCCACTGGGCTTGGGCTTGGGATGTTACATTGTCTATGTTCAAAGAGAGATTTATTTGTGAATAACCAATCCTGCTTCCGGTCTCAGAAAGGTAGCAGAGAGAACTGTTCTAAAAATTAAATCAATTGTGGATTAGCAATCATACTGGTAATGTTTGTCGGAGTTTCTGCCAATCTGTAGGACACGCTAGCTGCACGGTCAGTTTCCACCTGTTCTTGTGCCCCTGAGGCAGCTGCTGATGTCACCATGGTGTGGTTATCATCAGGTTTGCCTGTGAAATTATACCCAGAAGATGACCCATTCCGGATGAACTGTGAAGAGTCAGGCAAATCATCTCCAGGGTTCTGACCTTTACTCTGCAGCACAAGAGCGTGTGGAAGATGCTTGTTAGAACACCAATTGAAAAATGAAATCATTAGAAAAGGGTATAATGCAAACAGTAACTTACTTGTGAATTTTTCCAGAACGATCTAAAATATATGTTTGACTGCAAAATACAAAACTGCGTTGAGACACAGACAGCCAAAATTTGACTTCATAAAAATGCTAATCAAGCAGCGCTGGCTTAGAGGATAGTAATTACCCATGGAAGTATCTTTGCATTTTCTTGGTTCCATTCAGGGACTGAAGCTTCAAACTTCTGCACTTTCTCTTGCAAAAAGCGTATGTATTCAATAACCTGCATTAGAAAGGGTGTTAAAAAATAACCAAGCTGACTTGGAGACTACTTGGATCAAATAGGCCGCTGCTATGAGCATACCTCTAACAGAAATGTTGCTTTGTCTCTCTTTTGGTCGCTATGAGGTAACAACTCCCTAAGTATCTGAAACCTGTGGAAATGATGCGGAGTAAAGGATGTTAAACGCAAGTGTTTGCTCAACTTCATATAAGCAACGCATTCCGTTCCACATGAACATATACCTACGATCTTTCAAAATAAATATTTGGTAGCATTACATGCATAACCTTTATGATCTCATAAGTTCATATGGTTTGATGATTGAATGTGGTTCCAATTGTTTATCACGAACAAAATATGACAATTTACTCATAATACTAGATTTAAGAGACTTCAAAGACAATTTTTTCCTGTCAGTATACAAAAGGGGAGCCTGGCCAATTACATGTCCAAATGTTATTTAGACAATTCAGCCACTGGACACCTGCTTAGTCTTCAACAAGCATTAGTACTCATGTCGCACACTTTGATTTTCCAGATTCCAAGATAAAAAAAGACTTCAGGTTTTTTTGGATGGAGAGGATTTGTAGTTTTGTTCCAATGTGCTCTTGCATAACCCAGTAAAGTGTACTTTATACCCTTTTGTAAATTTTGTTTAAAAAACTGATTGGGGACTTCTTTCAAATTCACTGTATTTAATAGGTATAAACAATGCCTCAATCTGAACAGGCACTCTATTCTTGCAGTATATTCTCTTCATCTGGGGAACATAACATGTGGTCAAACATAATCTACACCACCAAAGGTCCTGCAGACAATCATACAGTAATAGCCATTTCTATGGTTCAGAAACTCTGGATACAGGAAATGTTACCTGTCATTGATCTTGCTACGTCGACGCTGCTCGGTGGCAGAGTGCTTTGAACGTGGTGAGCTGGGCCGCTGATCAGTACCACTTCCACTGCAGCTCCCACCCTTCCCATCCACCCTCACTGTCAACTCTGCTACATAAATAAAAATCCATTAGTACCAAATCAGGTGAGGGGAATGTTCCATAGATTATTTTACTCAATATATGTAGATAATAGGCTGTACTGGTATGTAAAAAATATTTTTTTTGTTGGTTCAGGTGTTCTATTGTGAAATATATTGTGGTTGCATTATCGTAATAAGATACAAATACCAGAATGAATGCTGACTGCAGACTGCTCAGGTCATAAACAATTGCAGGATACAAACAATGCATGACTAGTTAAAGGCACTCAACAACTTTCACCCTCCAACTCCGGCTGGAGTTGGAGAAAGAAGGCACAGCAAGGCGAATATCTCGGTGGCCCTCGGGTGCGAGTGATCCCAAGCATGGAATGAGTGCATCTCTCCGTCAACCTCAATGGAGCTGCACCCCGTTGCCTTGGTGACACCCCTCTCTCTCATGATGACCCGTGTGCCAGCAACTTGGCTCCACATCCCTGCAGATGCATACATGTTTGCAAGCTGAACATAGTGCCCTGCATTGGACTGCTCCAACTCAAAAATGTGCTGTGCTGCGCATTCAGCAATGGCCATGTTTGAGTGCCCGTGCATCTTGCAACCATGGAGTAAAGCGCCCCAGACAGTCATCTCTGGTTTGATGGGCATATTCAGTATAAATTGGTAGGCTCTATCAAGCTGTCCAGCACGAGATAGCAGGTCTACCACGCAAGCATAGTGCTGGTGCTGGGGCTCAATTCCATAGTCAGCTTTCATAGAGTGAAAGTAGCTCCATCCTTTCTCAACAGCACCTGCATGGTTGCATGCTGATAGAAGTCCAAGGAATGTCACGTCATTTGGTCTTACCCCAGCAAGCTTCATGTCCTGAAACAAAGTGCAAGCCTCATTGACAAGGCCTTGCACCCCATAACCCGTGATTAGAGCACTCCAGACTACCACATCACGGTCATCCACATGCATCCGTTCAAAGACTGCACGCGCATGAGCGATGCTCCCTGATTTGGCATACATGTCAATCAAAGCTGTGTTCACAAGCACGTCCTCCCTGTACTCACTGCGGCGTACACAATCCTCCATCCATGCCGCGAGCTCAGTGGAGCCAAGCTGAGCACACGCAAATATTACTGATCGCAAAGTGATAGAATCGGGAGCCAACTTCCTAGCAACCATCTGCATATGCTTGAACAAATGCACTGCCTCACTGGCAAATCTATTCTTGGAGTAACCTGATATCATGGCATTCAACAGGATCACATTCACCTGCTGGGGTGGGACCATGTCAAAAAGCGCCCTTGCAGCTACTAAGCAACCAAAGCTGGCATACATGGCTGTCAATGTGATCATCATATCTTGTTCATCGTGGAAACCACCCTTGACAACTAAGGAATGAGCTGATTCAGCACCTGGCAGGTTATCAAGCTCCATGAACGCCTTGACGATGGTAACTAGCACCACAAAGTCAGGGCGCACATCACAGCACATCATCGTTGCAAACTGCTGTAGACCTTGCAAGGGGCTGCCATTTTGCACAAGTCCTGAGATTAGCGATGTCCACGAGATGACATCCCGGTCACACATTCCCTCAAACACAAGCCGTGCGCGCTGGACATCTCCACAGGCAAAGTACATCGCGATAAGTGTGTTATGCAGGAACCTAATGTCCCCTGCGTGGGCGGTGACGCGTAGGGCGTGGGCGTGAGCGGCGCGGCCGCGGACAGACTTGAGCACGTCCGCGATGACCGGGGCGGGCGGGAGGAACGCCGGGTGGTGCGTGCGGAGGGCGACATAGTAGCGGAGCGCGAGGGAAGGCAGGCGCAGCCGGGACGCGAGGCGGGCGGCCGCGTGGAGGAGGTGCGGGGGCGGCGGCGGCGGGCGTGGGATTTGGTCGAGCAGGTGGCGGGCGAGGGGACGCAGGCACGGCGACGCGCGCACGCGGCACGCGGCGCGGAGCAGCGCAAGCGCGAGCGACGGCGAGCGGCGGAGGCGGCCGGAGACCAAGAGGCGCGCATGCAGCTGGTGGATGTGGGATGGCCGCACGCACCGCGAGTACATCTCCGTCTGCATGAGCTCACGCGGATTCCTCCCTTCTTCCCCCCTACCCTCCCTCCTCCTCTCTGCTACACAAACACTACCTCGTGAGTTACCAAGAACGGTGCTTTTCTCCGCTTCTCGCATAAAACACAAGGCAAAAAATTTGGGGGAAACGATGCCAAAACCCCGCAAAAACCGCGGCCTTCCACCATCGACGCAGCCAGCAAACCCCCGAGAACAAAATTTCCGGCGAAACCGAGCGGAATTGAACGGAATTGGGTACCTTTGAGCGAGGACGAGACCTCACGCCGCGCGGCCATGCCATCGTCGTCGTCGAAGCCGGCGCCGCCACTGGATCTGGAGCCAGAGTCCATGAACCCGCCTCCCCCGACTCGCCCCTTCCTCTCCTGCTGCTGCTGCCTCGCCGCGGTGGCGGCCACCTGCCCGACGCCGGCGAAGGGGAGCGTCCCCTGGTGATGGTGCCCTGCACAGTGAAGGAGTACACACAATGACAAAGCGCTCGCCTTTAGCTTTTGTCTGGCCATTTCCCACGACCAGAAGCAGCAGCAGAGAAAATGCATGGGCCCACATGTCAGTCTAATAGTAGTGCTCTACGTGGAGACGCGCGTGTGGCCGTAGCCGCGGCGGCGCCCACCGGTGGTGGGCCGGGGCCGGCGGCTAAGCACCTGGCGTTCACGTGGTGGGACGCGTGACCAAAGGACAACACGACTCAGTTTGCACGGACAACATGGGCCCCAATTTCCGGCCCATACTTCTGATCGGCGGCCCACCGATCGAGGCCCAGCTTGTCCCCCTCTCCACTTTCTCTCCCTAGGTCTCACGCGCACGCGCGCGAGTGTGTGACGCCGCGAAAGCGACGCGGTAGGAGAGGAGTCAGGCGATGCGCTCGCGCGCACCGCGCACGCGTGGCCGCGTGCGCGTGCCGCGAGCGTCAACGTCGGCGACCGGAAAAGGCAAACGCGACGCGAGAGCGGCGTCCACTACCGCGGCGACGTGCGCGCGCGCGCGGCGCCGCAGGTATTCGCTGTAGACGACCGGGGCGGGGCGGGCGGCGCGTGTATGTACGACGCACCTGCTAGTGCGGCGACCGGGTGCGCCGCGGCGGCGGGCTGGCCCCAGAGAACGAACGGCGTCGGCTCGGCCTTGACGACGGCAGCCGCGACCGGCCGAGCGCCGGCGACGTGGCTGATGCTGAACGTGCCGATGCCGCCGGGCAACGCTTGCTGCTGCTGCTGGCTCGTCGGCGCCGGCGCCGGCGGCGGCTTCTCCAACGGCTGCAGGAAGTCGTGCGTCCTCAGGAAGAAACCTGCGGTAAATCTCACGTCTCAGGACAAGTTTGCAACAAGAAGCTAGAAAGGGTATACGTGCGAGACTAGTAGTATTGACAGTGCTAAAACTAGGGCAATAACCAGGCTAATCATGATTAAGCCCGTGGGTTGGAGGGTCGGTCCCAGCCAGATAGGATGGAAGGCCGTCGACGGCTCCTTGCGTCCAACCCACACGTGATCCTTTCGTTGCTTTTGGTTGTCGCTTCCCATCACGAACTTTGCACGAAATTTGAACCCCTACCATCACACGCGATAGCTCTACTAATGTACTTACTGACTTGCTAATTAACTAACCAATGGTCTTGTGCTCTGCTCCCTTCCTGATTTCCATCCTGATTGATTTATCAGAGGAATTGCCCAATTCTGCAAACTCCTCTCAGATCTACCTACCGAGTACCGACCAAGCAATCACTAGTTCGAAGCTCGAAGAACTCATCAGACGAGAGAAAGAGAGAGCGGAATTGCGACGAGAGGAAGGCGAAATTGAAGTCTTTTTTCTGACCTTGGGAAGGAGGCGGCGGTTTGGCGTCGTGGAGCTGGAGAGACGGGTCCTTAGCGGCGGTGGTGTACAGCGAGAGGAAGTCGTGCTCGCGCGTCGTCGCCTTGTTCCCTGCGTTGCGAGCAACACGACGACGGCTTTTGCCGAATTAGGCGACGCAGCCATGGATCCACGGCGAAAGAGAAAATCACGGACACATCTCCGCATGCTTGCATTCGATCTCACCATGCGTGCGTGTCATACCTTGGATACCCATAATTGTAGCTCGCCGATCAATCCCACCGCCTCCCCGCCGCCGCCGACTCGCCGCGATCGCTCGCCGGACCAATCATTACGCGGCGACAACGCGAGAATTCCGACGCGAGACGGCGAGAGACCCCAGCCTCCTCTCTTCCTCCTCTCTACGAGGCACACGCTTTTCTTCGCTTGGCTTGGCTTTGCTTTGCTTGGCTTCGCTTCGCCTTCTCCCCTACCATCAGCGGGCCGCGAGCCACCAGCTGCTCGTGTGAAGTTAAGCTTTATACGGCCTCGCGCGGTTAACGACGGCGTTACGTACGTGACGGCGGTTAGCGGCGCAAGCGCACGTGTCGTGGGTGGTGGTTACCCGCCACCGAGCCCCCGCGCGCGTGGCTGCGCCGTACTGTCGCGAGTCGGAGTCGGAGATTAGCAGGGTTAATCCCGAGGCGGGTGGATTAAGGCTGGCTAATTAGAGCGTGGATGACGGGTTGATTAAGACGTTAAGTACATCATCAAGGGAAGTTTATAGATGAGGGCGGCAACGGTGTCACGAACTCACGTGACGGTTGGGCGTGGGGCCCACGGGGGTGTGGGCCGGGGGAGGGGGGGAGGCACATGAGGCCGGAAAATGCGGGCATCCCATGGATGGAGACGGCGAGGGTCATGTGCTCGAGATTCGGCCAGGCCACTCCTCTCCATTTCCATACTTGCCTCCTTTTCCTCTTTATGATTCGGGGAGAAGATTTATTCAGAAAAAAAATGGAGTGTTGTTATATCATTGATCGCTTCATTCTTCATGCATGCATCTGTGTATTACCTTACGTTGTAGGAGTAATATACTACTAGTAGTACGCGGAAAATTCACACATAAGATAACATGAGACGAGATACGATGTGAGGAGCACGTAGTTGACAGCGGAACAATCTAAAGACTCACAAATGAGTAAATAAACCAATAAACATACGTAACAATTTGCTTATTCGTCGCACGAACCAGTTGATCCCAGTGGGTCCAACACTCCAACGTAATTTTAGTTGTCGTCGTTTGCCGCCGGCCGGGCTGCGTGAGTATTAGGAAAGGAATATTTTCGCCTTGCGCTTTTCGCTTTCCCCATCGGCCGTGCCGTAGAGAAGACACGGCCACGCGATCTTGTGGCTCGCAAGCTGCCGCCTCTGGCTGTGGCTCTTCGACCGCACCGCACGCACTTCCCTTCTTTCACTTTCTATCCTGTCACCACGGTAAAAAAAAATCAGTCGACGACGCATCATCAATCACCAACAAGCCCAGGGCCGCTTCACGTGGAACGTACAGATAACCTCGAGTACTGTACTACTATAGCCATATACTGCTCCGCGCCACAGAAGTGAAAAAAAAGGACCATGCATGCATGCAAAATTAACCGCACGTGGCCGGTCAGTCCACCTTCGCCTCGCCTGCTGCTCGCTGCACGGGCGCAAGATACGTAAGATCTCAGAAAGGTTAAGGTTAGTAGGCCGGTTTTGCGCGCGGTTGGAACAAAGCAGCTGTCTTGGCTTACCGGTGATTGCGCGCGGTTGGAAGCGATGACGATGCGAGCGGGCGCCCGCGGCGCGCGTGGTGGAGATGTCGCCGTGTCGGACCATTCGCGTGGACGGATCGGATGGGCGTGGCGTGGTGGGGACGTGGGGGCTCCGGTTTGGCGTGTGGGCGTGTGGCCACGGTGCCGCGCGCCTGCCTAGCACGCGTACGATCGAACGAGCTAGGCATGAGATCGACGTGGAGTAGTACTATGCTGGAGTACTAGCTAGCTTAGGTAGCCGCGTTGCAAGTTGCGAGGTGTGGGGGGCACGGGATCATATCGCGGGGCGGGGCGTGCCTACGTACGTCTACTCATGTCTACGTGCATCCGCGCGGCGCACGCGCGTGATTCTGGGAGAAGGGAAAAAGGCGGATCTGCGAGGGGGTCAGGCAGGCAGGCAGGGGCCAGGCGTCGTGTCAGCCATGTCGCGTGCGTGCCACATGGGCTCGTACGTACGCGCTCCAGTTAACTTTTCAGTCACTTTTCCTACATGAATAATGAATCGATCCGTCTGGATTTATTCGGCGCCAACAATTACTGGAACAGTTTTTGTTTACATGTTCAGGCTTGATCTCCCATGGATGGAGTGGCATCAGCTACTGTCCGGTAGAATCCACAAGACAAGAGGGATTGTTTAGAATCTACCGTACGACTTCAGATTGGCTAAGCAAGTCTTCCGTAGTGGTACTAGCAAAAGCCGCACGAGTTTCTCAATCCTCTGATAATATGATACGTACAGCTCAATGTGTGACACAGTCACAGTAATGCTCTGGCTCTCGCTATACATATGTCACCCAAAGCACTGTACCGAACTACTGATGTACACCCCACTGTGGTACACTCGTGTCGGCCCTTTTGTTTGCCTGCCTCCTGGACTGACCAAGGCCAAGCAATCGGTCCAAGCCTGCGTTAATTTCCTTTGCAAGCTCCTGTTTACAAAGGATGCCTAAGTATGAGAAAAACATATGCTACTTCCTGTAGATGTCGCCCCAAGTCATATGTCCTAGTAATACGTACTACTACTACTAGTACCTAGTATTCTTAGCATGTACTGATACATCAAGAAATATACATGAGTATTTTCTATCTGTCGATCCCTTTGGTCCATGCTTGCCATGCAGAAGGCCATAATGACGGCTCATCGAGAGGGTACGATTAATCAGTTGATGGGGAGACATGGACCCGTGCCGGGCGTGCGCGTGTGCAGGCCAGCCAGGGCGGGGGGCCGTGGCCCGGCCGGATAACGTACGGCTCCAACTGCAAGCTCCGATCGATCGATCGATCAGCAGGTACGCGTCGGCGCCGTGTCGACACAGGGCGCGCGTGGGACGCAACGGCCCGATCCCCCCGGATCACCGAGCTGACGAGGCGCCCGCGCACGCACCGCCCTTGCGCGCGCGGGGGCCCTGCCCGCCTCCTCCAAGCTCGGGCCGGCGCGCCGCGCGCGCGCGCGCGCCAGGAGAGGACCACCACGACCACCACTGCGCTGATCTGCAAACCGCCGCAGCGAGATCATGTCACTGGACGCGCTCACGTGCGCGCGCTGACACGCGCGCGCGCGCATGCACGTGCCAACAGTGCGTAGCCCGGGGGGCGCTCGCACTGTGCCTGCCGCGAGATCTGGAAAACCGAGAGGGAGGCCACGGCCCGGTCCGCGGCTGGATGGCCGGCCGGCATGCATGCATGCATGCATGCAACGGCGATCAGCGAGTGGCTAAAGATGGCATGCCATGCCATGCCCTGCCCGTGCACGTTGCACGCCACGCATGCGTGCCTCTGTCTCTGTGTCACGGAGGAGAATATATATACGCGCATTTGGCCCGTGACCTTGTTCAGCCATGGCATTGCATCAGACTTGTCCACGAAGACCGCGACCAAGACCAACAGTCCACGTACTTGCATTGATATTCCACAACGACTGGAGCTATAAACGACGGTCTTACCTTACATTGATTCTTCGCTTCTTCATTGTTGATGTCTTCTGCAAAATCAAGCCAAGTAACGAATTTTCGTAATAAAGCTAATTTTGTACTGACTTGCATGTGCAGTCAGGGACCCAATCGCACAAAATGTCCCGTTCTGTTTAGATATACCAACAGATGGGCATAGACTTTTCAGCAGGAAAAACAATCACTACTACAAAGACCTTCGCCCTGCATACGTCCACGGTGTGAACCAAACACACCAAAATGGTCGTTGTACTTTTGGCTGCGTTGTCATGTCGCGCGGAGTTCAATTAGCGCAGTACTTAATCGAAACATGTCTGAATAGAGCTTTACATCCATAATTGCATGATGCGTGCTGCATCCCACCATATGTTCGCCACTTTTCCTCCAATCTTCTCTTTTAGTCATTCGGAGTTTAACAAATGTCCCTTTGTTACTTTACATCACGATCAAGCTAAACATTGGCACCGCACACCTACGCCCTATGTGTCCTCTTGTAGAGTCAGATAATCTTTGTCATGGTGAAGACATTCGCTAGCTAACATGCATGCTAATTAACTTTGTATACTGGAACTACATAATTATTTTTTTAAGAACTGCTGCATAATTATTTGACTGGGACCGACCCAATGTATCGCATCTTCATGTATATACTGCTACAATAACAGAGCGACAAAAGGGCTGCGAGATGTATATGGAATGGGCAAAAGGAAAAGTGTGGCCAGATTATAGCATTGCTGATAGAAATCATGGAGTCACATGACCACTCCAAGCCTACTTGTCCCCTCCCTAATCAGAAAAACAAAAGGTGAGCTGATGAGACGTAGGACGCTCACGCCACACCTATCCCTCACGCACAGAAAGGCAGACAAAACCCAAGCATAAACAAAGCGCACGCACCCAGATCTGCCTCATACTCTGTCCCTCATGTTGGCTGGCTAGGAGTCACTGCTACAGAAAAGGGCTTTCTGGACGAGGCCCCCAACCGTTTTCAGGCGGGTCATAAATGGCCGCGCCTGAAAAAACCGGTCCCGAGGGGGCCGGCTGTTGAACCGCACGCGATAATAAGTTATCCCGTGCGGTCGGCTTAAGCCGACCGCACGGGATAACTTATTATCGCGTGCGGTTCAACAGCCGGCCCCCTCGGGACCGGTTAGCCGACCGCACGGGATAACTCATTATCGCGTGCGGCTTCCTTAAGCCGACCGCACGAGATAAGATTATCCCGTGCTGTCCGCTTAAGAACCCGCACGGGATAATGCTTATCCCGTGCGGTCTTCTTAAGAACCCGCACGGGATAATGATTATCCCGTGCGGTTCGTTAGGTGAACCGCACGCGATGGTGCACTATAAAACAGCTCCCACCCCCCGACAGTGCCATTTGAACTTGGTGTTTCTCTCTCCAAAAAAATGCAATTATAGGGGGGAAGGTTTTCAACTTGTATTCTTCAATTGGAATCAATACAAAAGGTACCATGTTTGATCTTCTCTTCCATTTGCTTTCACTTTTAAAAGTTTTTATTGGCTTAATGTGAAGATATTTGAATTTATTTTAACTCGGTTTCTCTCTCCAAAAATAGGCATTTTCTTTTGGTAGAGTTAAAATCTTCGATTGAAATTAATATAAAAGGTAATGTGTTCGATCATCTCCTTCATTTGCTTCCGTTTTTGTAAAATTTCATTGGTTGAATGCGAAGATATGTAAACTTGTGCGAATTGATACTTTGTGCTATATATGTATGTAATTTGTAGGTCAAATATTTTATTTTTTTGATTGAACCATTTTTTGATAGCTAATATTGTCTCCGTATTATTATTTGTTGTGAATGAGGTTTTAGTTAAAAAGTATGAATTAAGTTTAATTTGTTTATTTAGAAAACACCGGCAATATAATATTAATTAATGCTGTGAATTTTTAGATGGATCGGACATGGATGTATGAGACACGGAGAACTCATCCGGTGTTCATGAGAGAAGCATCAACATTTATTGACAAGGCTAAGACACACGCTTTGAGAGAGAGTAGGAAGGATATTTTTTGTCCATGCGTGGATTGCAAGAATCAGAAGATGTGGAAAGATCCGGATGTAATCCTGGGACACATAATTCAGCGTGGATTTGTGGAGAAATATACAGTTTGGAGTTATCACGGGGAAGTCGCCCCTCCTGTAGAGATTGGTGATATTTGGTTCGATCAGGCAGAGGATTTTATAATTGATGACATGTCTCGTCAAATGACTGGTGATTTTGGCGGCACTGGTTTTGACGCCGCAGAGGTTGATATTGATCTTGATCTTGAGGATATGTTGCGGCACGCTGAACCAGAGGTCCTAACAGAGAAAGCAAAAGATTTAAATAATTGGGAGGCGTTGCAGAAATCAACGAAAGATCTTTTGTACGATCAATCAAAGGGATGTGACATGCAGTATACAGTGTTGCATTCGGTGCTAGAACTTCTTAGATTGAAGGCCAGACACGGCTGGTCTGATACTAGTTTTAATGAATTGATGGGTCTCCTTAGAGCTATACTTCCTAAGCCTAACTTGTTACCAGCTAACACCTACCAAGCCAAGAAACTGATATGTCCATTATCACTTGGTGTGGAAAAGATCCATGCATGTATTAATCACTGTGTACTTTATCGCAATGAATACGCTGACTTGGACAAGTGTCCAACTTGTGGGGCGAGTAGGTACAAAAAGGATAACAGTGCCACCGATAGTGCTGTTGCCGAACCAAATACATTGGTTGAGCCAGGAAAAAAGATTCCGGCCATGGTGATGTGGTACTTGCCAGTGAAAGATCGCATGAAGCGATTGTTCTCGAACCCCGCCGACGCCGAGTTGATGAGATGGCATCAAGAGGGTCGGAAAACAGATGGTATGATTCGACACCCCGCCGATGCTCGACAATGGAGAAACTTTGATTCGAAGCATCCAGAATTTGCAAATGATCCGAGAAATGTAAGGTTTGCGTTGAGCACGGATGGAATGAATCCGTTTGGTGATCTAAGCAGCTCGCACAGCACTTGGCCTGTTCTGCTCACCATGTATAACCTTCCGACATGGTTATGTCAGAAGCGAAAGTATATTTTGTTGACTATCCTTATACAAGGGCCAAAACAGCCTGGCATCGATCTAGACGTGTTTCTTGAACCTTTGATAGAGGATATGCAAGAAATGTGGGAAGAGGGTGTACGATTGTTTGATGCGTACCGACAGAAGCATTTTACTCTGCGTGCTATCATATTCGTTACTATAAACGATCTACCAGCAAATTTTTCTCTCTCAGGATAGATTAAAGGAAAGACCGGATGTCTTATATGCCTGGACAACACATCGTACATATACCTGACCTCGTCAAAAAAGTTAGTTTACATGCGTCATCGTCGTTTCTTACCACAAAGCATAGGTATCGTGCGATGGCTACCTTTTTTGACAAAACTGTTGAGGAAGGTACTGCCCCCGAAGCAAAGGATGGTTCCACGGTGTTTAAGCTGACAAAAAACATAAAGGTCGTGTTCGGCAAGGGAAAGACAGCTTTAGGCAAGAGGAAGAAAGAAGTGGTAGAAAACACGCTGCCCTTCAAGAAACATTTAATCTTTTTCAAGTACCTGACGTACTGGAAAGACCTGGAGATTCGCCATGCCATCGATGTCATGCACCTCGAGAAGAACGTGTTCGACAGCACCATCGGGACTTTACTTGACATCCCAAGTAAAACAAAGGATGGGTTGAAGTCACGTAACGACCTGGTCAATTTGGGCATAAGGAAAGATCTCCACCCGATAGAGCTAACGAATGGTAAGATTGAGATTCCACCGGCATGCTACTCAATGTCACCAGAAGAGAAAAAAGCTTTCTGTCAATGTCTTCGTGGATTGAAAGTGCCGACTGGATTCTCATCGAATATCCGGAAACTAGTATCAATGAAAGATTTGTCGATTTCTGGATACAACGCTCACGACTGTCATAAGATGCTTACAGTATTCCTCCCTATCGCTATAAGGGCGGTGAAACCAGTGCACACCAAGGTAGTGATAACAAAGCTGTGCTATTTTTTTAATCGAGTTTCACAGAAAGTTTTTGATCCAGAAGAATTAGGACCCCTTCAGAAATTCGCAGTCGAGACCGCTTGCCAGCTAGAGATGTTTTTTCCTCCATCGTACTGGGACATGATGGAACATCTCATTGTTCACATTGTCCCTCAAATTATTGAACTTGGTCCTCTATACCTACATCAAATGTGGGCGTACGAGCGATACATGGCCGTTCTGAAAGGTATGTCCGTAATCGTGCTCATCCGGAGGGCTCGATGATAGAGGGTTACATAACTGAGGAGGCTGTCGAGTGTTGCCTAGATTATATGAGCGATGCCAACCCCATTGGGATACCGGTGCCTCGACATGATGGAAGGTTATCTGGGAAGGGTACTGTGGGAAGAAAATGCTTCTACGACAACGATTACAAAGCGGTATCAGATGCACACAGCAGTGTTCTTCAACAACTCGCCATCGTTGCGCCCTACATTGAGCAACACACTTCCGATATCAGAGCATGCAATCCTGGGCGATCCGACGGTTGGGTTTCGAAAGAACAGAAGAACACGTTTCCCCAGTGGCTGAAGGATCAAAAGCTACCATGTGGAGATTCAATCGAGGAAAAAACGATAGAAAGACTTGCAGCTGGCCCAACAAGCCTTGTGACCTCATGGCAAGGGTATGATATCGGAGGATATTCTTTTTACACAAACAGCAAAGATAGGAAAAGCTCAGCGCAGAACAGTGGGGTTCGTGTCGTAGCGTTGGACGCAACAGGGCAGAACAAGTCTTACTACGGGATCATACAAGAAATATGGGAACTTGACTACGGTTTAAATATTCAGATCCCTGTTCTCAGATGCCAATGGGTGAAAGACAGCATGGTAGATAAATTTGGATTTACGTGTGCTGAACGGAGTAAAATTGGACACAAAGATGATCCATGGGTCCTTGCCGAGCGTGTTGCACAGGTTTTTTACGTGAAGGATCCTTCCGATGAAAAGATGGACATTATTGTACCGGGCAACCAACACATCATTGGTATGGACAACATTCAAGACGCACGTGATTATAATCAATACGATGCCATTGAGTTATTCACAGATCTTCCTACGCGGATGAAACACATTGAGAGTGTCCTCGACGAATCAAAGTTTGCATCCGTGCGGAAGGATGTTAATCCAAAAATTATGAAACGTTAGTTTGTTTTTCGTGTACAATATGTTTTTACTAGCGAATGTATCAAACTTAATTATGGTATTACGACTGAATGTTTATAAGTATATCGAACTTATGGTATTTCTGTGGATGATCAATATGTTAATTAATTAATATGTGATCAATTGATATATTAATATGTGATCAATTTACATTGATTTGTTTTTTTTACATTGATATATTAATATTTGAACTGATATTTTTGTAGGTTTATAATTTCACGTGGAATAATTAATAAATGGAATAGTATTTACATTAATTAATAAAATTAATATGTGCATTGATATTTTTTTAGTTTTATAATTTTACATGGAGTAATTAATAAATGGAACAATTAATATGTTAGTTAATAAAATAGTATGTACATGTACATATTACTAAAATTAATATGTGCATTGATATTTTTTATAAATATAAGGGTGGCGATTATCCCGTGCGGGCGGTTACCAGTGAACGTGTGGTTTTATATGTTAATATATTAATATATGTGACGAATTTATATTGATTGAATTTTTTTACATTGATATGTTAGCATGTGCATTCATATTTGTTAAATTTTACATGGGACAATTAATAAATGGAATAATTAATATGTTAATAAATATTTTAGTATTCATATCTTTTTTAGTTTTACAGTTTTAAAATAAGGGCGTCAATTATCCCGTGCGGGCGGCTTAAGAGCCCGCACGGAAATATGTCTTTCCGTGCGGGCGGTTTAAGAGGCCCGCACGGAAAGACATATTTCCGTGCGGGCGGTTTAAGCGGCCCGCACGGAAAGATTTATTTCCGTGCGGGCGTTTTAAGCGGCTCGCACGAAAATATATCTTTGTGTGCGGGCTCTTAAGCCGCCCGCACGGGATAATTGGAACCTATATATAGTCGCGCGGGATCCCTAAAATTTTCTAAGTCCCCGACGAGTCCAGATCTCTGCCGCCAGGCTGCCGAAATTTTCTAAGCCGCCGTGCGCCGCCGCCCATCTCTGTCTCTCTCGGCGTCCTCCCGCCCGCCGGCCTCAAGCCCCCCCACCCAGATCTGTGCCCCCCCATCGCCGCCGGCCCCCGCCGCGCCGCCCATCCCCGCGCGCCGCCCTCCTCACCGACCGACCCGACCGCCGAGCGCCGACCGCCGCCGTCCCCGACGCCGCCGGCCTCACCGACGCCGCCTCCCACAGCCCCGCGCTCCGCCCTCGACCCCGACGCCTCCTCCCACCGCCCCGCGCGCCGCCCTCGACCCGGTCGCCGCCGTCCTCACCGACCGCCGACCGCCGAGCGTCGACCGCCGCCGCTCCCCGACCGCCGAGCGCCGACCGCCGCCGCTCCCCGACCGCCGAGCCTCGACCCACTAGCCGCCGCTCTCTCTCTCTCTCTCGCCGACACCGGCCTCGATCAACGCCGCCACTCAACCGACCGCCGCCTGCTGTGGTTAGTATATGTGATGTGAAGTGATGAAAAATTTGTGATGTGTGAATGTGTTATGTGAAAAATTTGTGATATGTGAATGTGTTCTGTGAAAAATTTGTGATATATGAAAAATTTGTGATATGTGAAGTGATGAAAAATTAATACATATATATATTGAATATACATATGTATACATATTGAATATACATATGTATACATATACATATATATATTGAATATACATATACATATATATAGAATATATATACATATGTATTAATTGAATATACATATACATATTGATATCATAATATATGAATATACATATACATATATATTAATATATGTATTAATTAAGCCATTTCATACATATATACATAATTAGATGTTTATTTATGTATATATGTATAATATACTTTAATATATATTTAGCATTTTTTAATATATGTATGATTTTAGCATTTTTTAATATACATAATATTTGTATTATACATAATATTAGCATTGTTTGTAAATATATGTATAATATATGTGATGTTTGTAAATTAGATGTTTATTTATGTATATATGTATAATATACTTTAATATATATTTAGCATTTTTTAATATATGTATGATTTTAGCATTTTTTAATATACATAATATTTGTATTATACATAATATTAGCATTGTTTGTAAATATATGTATAATATATGTGATGTTTAAATTTTGCTCCAAATTTTAATACTCTAAAAATGTTAATATTATGTATAATATTTCTTCCGCCTGGTATTTTAGTTAAAATAAGTTGATAATAAAATTAATTGTGTTACGACCAACCGTAGATCAAATGTCGACCGAGAAAGCTCCCTCCGATGCACCCAACGTCGAACCAACGCAAGAGGTTTCGAGCGAAGGCACATGGCAGACACCAAGTGATCCGATGTGCCATGTCGAAGTTACGCCAGCACCACCGGTTGAAGAAGACCCTGACTACATCCCTATGGAGGAAGCAGTAAGTCGAGTTGTAGTGTTATAAACTAAGCCGTCTCACTCTCGGTCGCGTTTAACTTTTTCTGATGTACGAGCAGATGAAAACAAGACGCCACACAAAAAGAAAGGCTGCCAAGTCTGCCGTAATAGCCGAAGCCGAGACGGACACGGCAACGTCCGGTCCGGTAGAAACCGACACCGGAGAAACGTCCGGTCAAAAGAGAAGACGTGCTAAGAGAAGTAAGACACAAACCCCCAAGGAGACATACTACATCACCTCTTTGAACCAGGATGGGAAACCAGTAGAGCCCAAGGTAGCAATGACTAAATTCAGCACCACCTGCGGTGTGGTGGCCAGAACGCACGGCCCTTTGAATGTAGATTCCTGGGAGCAGGTGGATGACAACATGAAGAACTTCATGTGGAACGAGTTACAGAAGTGGCTTGTCTATCCGCCTGGTTCAGAGGCTATGGGAAAAGAATTTGCCCTAAAAACGATGGCGCATCGGTGGAGGCAGTGGAAATCGGACTTGAACACTCACTACGTGCAACAGAACAAGACTCCATTCGCCGACTACGGTGGTATTACGCCCGCCGAATGGGACACCTTTGTGGCAAAGATGACTAGCCCGGAAGCCTTAGCGCGGAGGAAAAAGATGTCCGATCTAGCTAAAAGGAACAAATACCCGCACCGGTTGGGCTCGAGCGGCTACGATGGCCACGTAGAGAAGTGGCGAGCAACTGAAGAGAAGTTTGCCGCCCAAGGCAAGCCCCTGCTTGTAGATGCCCTAAAGGAAAGAAGCAAAAACTGGGTTTGGGCACGGAGCACAGGGCAAGTCACCGATGCGGGAGAGATCCAGTTCGAGGATCCGGATATCGAGCGTGTGACCAGTAGTCTTAAGGACATTGCGGAAAAAGAGAAAACAGGGGAATTCATTGCCAAGAGAGAACATGATCAACTAACAGCTGCATTAGGCAACCCTGAACATTCCGGACGAGTAAGGGGCCTATCGTCAAGGACGAGCTGGAAGGAAGGGTTTCCGGAGGAAGCTAAGGGTTATAAGAAACGGGACAGGTACAAACAGAAATTGGAAGAGAGGATAGCAAAACAAGTTGAACAACATTTCTACTCTCTTGTTGCTCAAAATCGTCAAGCCTTCCCGCACTTGTTCCAGCAATCCGAAGAACCCACAGTACAGGTGCCAAGCAGTGTCGGGTCAGTGGACACCGCACCTTATCCAGTAGACAACATAACTGGCCCGACGCCGTGCAGCCTGCTCGTGCCGATAGGAAGGGCCGGGAAGACAAAGGAGGTGGGTACAGGGCTTGCGATACCAGGGCGCCAAATTCAGAACACGCTAATCCCTGAAGAATATGCAAGGGTCCAAGTGGCCAAGGTGCATGCAGAGCATACCAGTTTAGAGATAGATATTCCAACACCGGACGGGATACAATTGCTTGGGGATGCGGTGAATCAGTTGATACTATGGCATCGACGAGATATACTGCTGGTCGGTCCATCGCCTTCAACCCCACGCCCGCCGGCTCCAAAGATAGCTGCTGCGCCTGCACCACCTTCTCCACCAGGGCAAGATTCGCCAACTAATAGGCCTGCCTCCCCACATCCCTCCTCCCCTAATCCTTTAGGTCCAGGTTCACCACATCTATCAGCCCCTGAAGTCCAAGCAGAACAACCTCCTCTGACACCACAGTCTGCATTGGCGCTACCTGAAAGGCCTCTTATGAGAAGCGCAAGTCTTCCAAGTCCGACCAAGCTTGAACCTCGTCGGCTTATCCCGACAATGATTAGGTCAACTTATGATAAGGAAAAAATGGCCGTATACGAGGAAAGGTTAGTATTCCAGGCTTTCAGGGGGAGAGCGTCGACTGACAAGAAGCAGGATGAAACTCCACATTTGTCGGATTCACAAAAATCGGTGAAAAATCAAATGGAGGACCTGCAAAACTGGACTTCCGACGAGGTGCCAACAAAGTACGTGCACGGGAAGCCGTTCCTGCCCCCGAAGCTCATGGAAGGCCTGCCTTGGGAAATGAGGCTGATGCATGACTGGTATCTGAAGGCATCTAAAAAAGGCCTGGGCATGATTACTGTGAAGGTCCCGGATAACGCTTTCACCAGTGGCCCAAATGGGATGTTGGTAATCGATTTCAACGACCTTCACGCATTATTCAAGCTGGACAAAATGGATATAAATCTCGTTGCTGCATTTTGCCTGTAAGTCATTCGTAATTAATGTCATATATTAATTCATTTGCTAACTAACTTCTGATAAATTACCCGCTTTATTACTTAGGATGCAATTCCACGCCGCTGAAAAGGCCAACCATCCAGTAGGATACATAAACCCAACAAGGGTTTGCTGGACGGAACACACGGTGAATATTCGTGCAGATTCCGCTGAGCTCAAAGGTAAAACGACGTCCGAGAAAAAAGAGGTCGTCGAAAAAATGCACAAGAAAAAGATGGTCGGCGTAGCACTGTACTTGGGCAGAGCGATGGTTGCGCACAAAGACAAAACTGTCCTCTTCGTCCCTTACGCGCTGCGGTACGTTATGATTCTTCTGTAGTACTTATGTTTTAGTACGATATCACATACAACTAACATATCTTCTTTGCAGCGATCATTACATACTTTTTCTGATATATCCACGGGACCACCTGGCCGTAGTGCTGGATCCGGCGCACTATGGCGAGGAAACATTTACAGAGTTTCTCGTTATATTAAATTTGTAAGTCCTGTTATGCACCATTTACTAAATGATGGCTATTGTACTCTCGAATACACATAATTGACTCAAATAATTGTTTTGTCTTTATAGAGCACATAGATATTACGTAGACCACGGTGGACCAATCAATAATCCACAAAAGAAGAAGCTTCTCGTGAAGACAAGATGGCCGGTAATTACATGTCTCTTGTTCCGACATTTCTTACATATACTTGTTTCACTCAAAATATTGAAGTATACAATTTTTTTCAACATAGTGTTTTAAGCAACCACCACAGACTAATTTATGCGGATACTACGTATGCGAGATGCTTAGACTCAACGGGAGATACACTACAAAGTTTGAAGAAGTAAGTCGAGAGAAAATATATTTTCACACATTATAAGATCTTTTATAACTTTCCTAACTATAACAATGTGTATTACTTCTGAAACAGATCCCGTCCGTTCCAGTTGTAGCGAACCGGTTCGACGATCGAACCATACTAAACTTGTGTGCAGATATTTGCCGCTTCATCCGCCGCGATGTTTGCAACCATTTGGGCGATTTCTACGATCCGGAGAGCCAGCTTGCGACGGAGGATACCTTCAAACGACTTAGAGAGTGGGAAAAAAAACATATGTATAGTAGCTAGCTAGTACAAATATTTCTAATTAAGGATATATTTTATGTGGTTTTTTAAACTTCTGTAAATTGCGAGACGCGATGATACGTATATTATATACATATGTGATGCATGCGTACAAATTTAATATCTTAATTCCATGAAAAAATAATTAATTACGTTCAATATTATTAATACGAGCCATGTGTATGTATACTATTACTGAGAGTGAGAGAGACGGAGAGAGAGAGGGGAGAGATAAGGTAATATATTCACATAAAATAATAAACCAACATATAAAATACTATTTTATATGCACATAAAAAAATGGGCAGATCGCTTATCCCGTGCGGTCGCGTTAAGTGGATCGCACGGAATAAGCGAATGCCGTGCGGTCCACTTAACGCGACCGCACGGGAAGATCGCTTATCCCGTGCGGTCTGCTTAAGCGGCCCGCACGGGATAATGGATCTTCCCGTGCGGTTGGACCGACCGCACGCGAAAATGGTCTTTTCCCAGACCTTTTCGCGCGTGCGGGCAGGCCTTCCGCACGGAAAGGTGCCTTTCGGCCCGCACGGAAAGGCTGTTTCTGTAGTAGTGAGTACTAGCTAGCTTGATAACTTGATTAGCCTCTCCCGCGAAAGCAACACGACGATTAAGCGACCTGGCAAATGATGATTAGTGGATATCTAAAGTACGATTAAAATGGCACCGTGACAGAGTGGAAGATTCCAAGCCGATTAAAGAAGGAACAGGGCAAAAGCCTCGTTTTTTAATGGGGTTTTCCTGTGGGGTGTACTCCAGTACTCCTCTATCCTCACCGTCGCGTAGACATTCCCACGCTCTGCGCGGCAACGAGGAACCCTATACCCAATGGAGTTTTATATTTTATTAGAAGTTAATAATGTTTTAACTTTTATATTCATAAGTCTACTGACAAACAAAAACTTTTACCCATTGGATACACGGATATAGGTTCGTTTTTTACTTACACATACCCACTAATCCGTGGATGAAAAAAAACCTAGATTGAGCATAAAACTATGAGTAATATAAGGTGATGTTTGAACCTCACGAAGATAAAGATAAAAATGAAGATAAAGTGTTTCACGTAAAACGAGATGATATTAACGTACAACTAATTAAGTTTTAATTATTACATACTTGAAAAATGAATTTATCTGATATTTTAGAACAACTTTTATATAGAAAATTTTTGCACGAAACGCACCGTTTAACAGTTTGAAAAGAGTGCCACGATAATCTTTATCCAGGAAGTTTAGAACTTCTGAATGGGGCCTAAGTCTCAATAACTACTAAATCATAGCATAAAACTCTTTTCATCTCTTAAGTATTGTTCTAGTTTAATTATATGAAATTATTATTTGATTTTTTGATTATATAATATGGTTGTAGAATTTTTTTTACTCGTCTTTGAATGCTAATGTTAATAGCATTGTTGTCGGAGAAAATATCGATGGTTTACAGTTCGAATACGGCTAATTACAGTATAAAACTATAAGTGCTACAAGTCAATTATATGGATATGGGTATCCATTGGGTATCCGTTATCCACACGAGTGTGGGTATAGAGACGATTTATACCCGTAACAGGTGTGGGTATTTAATTGAGAATATTTAGCCATCACGAACATGAGAAAGAAACCTGATGGGTATGTACCGGTTGTCATCTCTATATTGTACGTGCCGCCCGGGTTGCGTTTCTTTAACGAAAAATCAGCCTAGGGATCTGTAAATAAACCGGAAACGATTAGATAAACCAGTACTACTACTAGTCCTGCTTTTGGCAGGAGGGGATTAACTAGGGCAAACTCCCTCTAATCTCGGGCGCATCCGTTCCATGTGATCTGTAATTAGTACAGAGAAGATTAACTATGCCTCCGCCGGTTAGCGCGGGCCACGTGTAGTCGCGGGAGTGGGTGGACGGGTCACGTGACGCGCGAGAGCCCCACCAGGCCACCCCCACACCCGCCGTGGCGCCACCGCTCGCCGTGGTATGCATGTGGCCAACTCAACGCTGGTGCGCGATGGATGCCGCCACGGCGCCCACACCGACGATAGCGAGAGGGGATATGGGCTTTTCGGCCGTTCCGCTCGCGCCATGATCGAGTACGGCGCGGCACGGCGGAACGACCCGCACGAGTCGTTCTCTCTCGCGTGTCCCCGGCCTGCTCGTGCTGGTGCGGGACCGTTACTATCTCGGGGAGAACATTGGTCGCTGCATGCACGCCGGGTTTTGATTGGCCCAACATGCACCCGTAGTGCTCATTTCAAGCTGAAAAAAATGCATATCTCCGGAATATACGAAGCACTATATCTACTGCCCTCCTCAGTGGAGCATCTTCTTTTCGGAAAGCAAACATGATTCTGTTGTTACTCATGCTAGTACTACCAGTTCTATCACTAGTTTACGATTTTTTACATGTTAATCACTGTTTACACAACTCGGGTATCCAGAGGACGAGACGGTGACACGAAATCTACAGCGCGAGCGAGGTGGGTGCCGGCACGTACCTGCGCCACACGCTGCCACGCGACGTCGCTGTCGTGCCGGGGAGGAGGAGGGCAAGGCACGTGAGGACGAGAGGAGAGGAGACCCGGCGCAGCGGCTCGACCGGCCTCACGTGCGAGCCCCCCCTGACCTGAACCCGACGGCTCTCCCTTTCCGGTAGGAGTAATTTTTCGAGCCCTGGTGCCCGCGTGACAGGTGGCCGTGGCGAGAGCCCCGCGTGCGGCCGGGCCCACCCCCCGCTCCCGTTGACGGCGTCACCTGACGGCGCGCCGTGACGTGACGCCGTCTGGGCGGCGCGCGTCGTGGTCGTGCGTACCCACTCGCTCCTCTGGTGCGTGGGCCCGGTCTCCACGTGGACATAGGAGTGGACGAGGCGAACAGGGAAAGTCTCCTCGCTGCTGTGCGCAAATTTTACTGCACCGGCTGGTGTCGTGAAAAAACCCGCTTCTGCGGTTCTACTCAGCACGCGTAGCTGTGTTCGTTGCTCTTCACTTCCACCGCGCTACAGTAATTTTTTCCCGCGCACGCTTTTCAAACTGTTACACGGTGTACTTTTTTGCAAAAAGTTTCTATACAAAAGTTGTTTAAAAAAATCAAATTAATTCATTTTTGAAAAAAAAATTAGCTAATACTTAATTAATCACGCGTTAATGGATGGCTTCGTTTTCCGTGTTACTGTAGCGCGGTGGGAGTAAAGAGCAAGGAACACACATACGTTGTGGACACTGAACGGCACGTGGTCGAACGAAGGTAAGTTTTGGGTTTTGACTAGTCATGATCCAACTGTACATGCACGCCGTGTTTTTTTCCCCTCTCTCTACTTCCATTTTACACTGCCCCTTCCTTCCGTGGCCTCGTTTGTGGTGCTCGGTATGTGTAGTTTTTACCCGTGGCAGTGTTCTGCATGCATTATTGTACACCGTTCTGTATGGTCCTACGGAGAATCATCGTGCAACTACACTGTACTACAGTAGCAGCTAGGAGTAGGAGGCAGTGAATAAGCTTGCAGTCGCAGTCTGCACCTGTGGCGGTGACCGGAGCGGCAGAGCGCGAGAGACACCGTGCATGTGCCCCGCGGCCCACGCACAGCGACTCGTCGAGGCCGGCCGCCGTTGGCCCCCACCCATCCTCGGTCTTTCGGGACCCGCCGCAGTTGTGTTGCGAACCACACGTTACGTTTGATTCAGCCTCGGGCCCTCGGTCGTCTCAGAATTCAGAACGGTCACCAGTTTACATGTTGAGCCCAGCTGCCCAGGTGATACCGGGGGGGGTCAATCGAGTGAATTGTCTTAAAATTCCCGGGGATAAATTGTCTTAAAAATTTTGTGGGCCAAAAAGTTCAGTTTGTTTCGGCGGGGAGATGGGCTAATTTATCTTTTTGAGAAGGAATAAGTCTATTTCGCCTCCCTCAACTCATGCTCTTGGTTGAATCGCATCCCTCAACCATAAAACCGGATATAACATCTCCCCCAATTTCAAAAACTGGTGTAAATTAACTTCTTATGTGGTTTTGAAATTGGTTTTGTTGACGTGGCAGGTTGACTTGTCTAAGTATGCTGACGTGGTAGGTTGACTTGGTCTAACTATGCAGGTGTGGCAGCCCAGTCATCAAAGGAGTTGAAAATAGAGTGGGTCCCACATATAAGTGACAATGGTGAAAAATTAAAAGGTGGGGCCCACTTGTCAGCCCTCCCTTCTCCTTCTCTTCTTCCTCTCTTCTATTTCTCTCGCCGCAGAGGAAGAGAAGCAGCGAACAACTGCGTGTGGGTAGGTGCTCGAGGAGCGGCATGGGTGGGAGATGGAGAGCTTGATGTCCTCACCGCGGCATCCGACATCATCGAAGACCCGATCGGGAGAGCTCGTGCCAACCAGCCACACGAGGCGGCAGTGTCGGACCACCATGACTGGAATGTTGCTGCCAGCCCCGCCGCCACCAGTGGTCAACTCTGTCCGGTCCGCCGCGACCGACGAGCTCCTCAAGGTGGACCTTCTCTTCCTGCCTAGGACTCACTGGGCAGGCACGGGCACAGGTTGAGCGACGACGGGTGATCAACACACACAACGGCGCATGGGGACGGGCAGTGGGCGACGACGCAGGATGCGGTGGCCGAAGCGACGAACTCCGTGAGAGAACTAGAGTGGTGGGCCCTTGGAGGCGGGGGCCAGACGTCGGTTGCCGCCTCCATGGCCACTGCCGAGACGGAGGTGTAGAAGGCCGGGAGGGAGTGGGTGGGGTGGAGGTGGTGGTGGTGCGGGGGAAGCGCGCGGTGGTGGAAGGAGTCGGAGGAGGCAGGCAGGAGGAAGGAGGAGCGGAGGATGGTGCGCGGGAAGGTGGAAGGGATGGGTGAAGGGGGAAGGAGGAGTGGAGGTGGATGGGGATTGGGAGATGGAGGCATATAGGAAGAAGTCGTCGGGGAGGTCGTCCCACGGGGAGGAGGATGCGGCGGGGGTGGTGGCTTTGCCGGGATCAGCCATTGCGGGGTGGCAGGAGAGGGAGATCGAAGGGGAGACGAGGTGGCTGGCACAAGCAGGGACGGAGAGAAGAGCCTAGAGAAGAAGAGAAGTGTGGCAGTGGGTGTCACCGTTTTTCATTTTTATCCTTGTCACTGAAATGTGGGTCCTACAAGCTGTCAGCCAGTCAACATGGTCAAAGATGCCACGTGGGACAAAACCGTCTTTGAAACCGTTCGGGGAGTCGATTTGCAACGGTTTTGGAAGTTGGGGAATGGGTTATACCCGGTTTTGTGGTTGAGGGATGCGATTCAATCAAGGACATGAGTTAAGGGAGACGAAATAGATTTATTCCTTTTGAGAATCATAAGGGCTAATTTAGTCTAGGCCTACTTTAGGTTGAAGGCACAAAGAAATAAGTCTACTTCATGTCCCTCAGCTATACCCCGAGTTTTATTTGCGTCCCACGACAAATATGGTCCCAAGGGCCAAGGTAGTATTTGATCCAAGTTTGGCTTACGTGGCACATACGTGACTCGTTTGACTAGATCTTTGTCCCACGTGGCATTGATGTTATATTTTGTGGTAATTCTATCAAAAAATAATAATAACCTTGGGTCCATGTGTTAGTGACACCATAAAATAATAATAATAAATGGTGGGATCCATATATCAGTGACATCAAAATAGTACTCTCCTCTTTTTTCTTTTCGGTGGTGGAGTTGAAGCCGCGGCCATGGCACTCATTGTGGATGCCCTTGAGAGCTAATTCCACGCTATCCCGACTGACCCCTTCGCCAATCGGTTAAGGCTCTCGTCGAGGTGGGGCCGTGCTACCACCTACCTTGTCGTCGACTCACAATTCACGCTCCGTGCACGTCGATCTACTCCACCCTCTCCGTCTTGGCTCATCTCTATCGCTACTAGGATCTAGAGGCCGTCGGCTTGCCCGACGCTTTCTACTCTACATCCGGCGTTATCTCCTCCAATCGACCTCCATCCCGCACCCACAAAATTCCTTGTCCCTGACCTCTGCTCCGGCCCAACCTCCACCTGGGCACGTTGGTCGTTGCCCTCTCCATCCGACAGGAATCCCTCGGCCCACCAAGCCCTTTCTTCGGCGCCTGCTGTCCTCGGCCTCAACGCCTTCCGCCATCACCACCATGGTACTGCCCCGTCAAGCGTGCTTCTGTTTCTCCTTCGTTGTCAGCGACGCCTACGCCGGCCGCACTACGTTTGAGGCCACGCCACGCTCATGAGCTCTCTCTTGCTCTGGCTCCCCTTAGTCCCCGTCTTCCCATTGTTGCTCCCGCACCATCTTAGAGAAAAGGGGGGAGAGAGAAGATGGGAGGAGATTGAGGATGACATGTGGGTCGTGTTGATAACCAAATTTGGCATTAGTTTGGATTTATAGCAAGTTCTTGCCAAATTTGGAAATTATCGAGTCTTTTCCACGAAGGCCGGTCTGACCGCCGTTGTGTGGCCAGTCAGATTGGACAATGAACTGCGGTTAGACCGCAGGTGTCTAGGCGGTGTCACACCCTGGAGTTTCCCCCTTCTAGCTTTAAATTAATTAAATAAATCGCCTAAAAGAATTTGTTTAATTAACCTAGAGCAAAACCCCAATTGATAAATGCATTTAATTAAGTGGAAATGGCATGATGGAATTTTTCTTGAGTTCTCCATGTTAAAATACATTAACATGATTTTTACTGTAATTTTAAGAGCCCCAGAAGTAATTTTAACCAATTAAAAACCCTCTCCGCAATAATTAAATCCTATGAAAAATCCCTTTCCTTTTTATTTTTCTTTTTCCCCGGGCCTGCCCATCTTCTCTCCTGGCCGCCCCGCGCGCGCCTCCCCTTCCCCCCGGGCCGGTCCAAGGCCGTGGCCCGCGCCGCGCCTCTCCTTGCCGAAGTCCGCATCGCCTCCCTCCCTCTTCTGGGCCACCGACAGGTGGGGCCCACCATAACCGCCCACCTTCTCCTTCCTCCATCACCCTGCGACGCAGCCCATAACCGCCGCCGCGCACCTCCCCGCGTTGCCCACGCCACCCGCACCCACTCCCCCACTCCGCGCCACCTGTGCCGCATCGTGGAGCACGGGATTCGAAACCAAATCCTGGCTTCCTCTGTCCTCTCTCCGCTCTCCCACTCCAGCGAGAAATCCGGCCTCAACCGGCCACCCTGAGCTCCCCGGCTCCCTATAAAAACCCTCCCCGCTTTCCCTCTCTCTTTTTCCCCAATCACCGTCCGCTCTCGTGCCCTCTAGCGCCGCCGCCGCTGCCGTCTTCCCCGACTCCGGTGAAGACTCCTCTCCCTCCTCTCTCTCACACCGCCCGCTCAGCCGTCACCGCGCCGGCCGTCGCCCCGCACCACCACTCCGCGCCGCCGCGCCGCTGCCGTGGCCACCACGTGGCCGCCACGTCGGCGCCACGCGTGTGCCACATGGCACGCCGTGCGCCCGCCGGTACCGTGGACGGCGCCGCTGTCGCGTGGACGGTCACCGACAGGTGGGGCCCACCTGTCGGCGCCGCTGCCCCTTCCTCCGCTGACGTCAGCCCTTGGAATTATTGCGCAATAATTTAAATGAGAACTTTTCTGTTTATAGTAAAAACACAGTTAATCTTCTAAATTTCATAACTAATTCATTCGCACTCCGTTTGAGTCCATTCAAGTTGCAGAAAATTCATAAAAATGCTGAGAATCCATTAAAAATGGTTTTGTTCCCTGTTTCAGTAGACTTATAGCCTGTTTTCTTGTGTGTTTTGTTTTTCGTTTAAATTCCGGTATTTTCGACACTCCTGTGTACTTCGAGGTTGTTGCAGAGGTCGATCCAGCGCTACAGCAAGGCAAGTCATGCTTATCATTTGAGCATATTGTATCTAAATTACGAATGTCTTATTTTTCTCCAAATATTGTATTGTTTTATAATGTCATTTATGGGCTTAATTACCTATTGTATTCAGCCTTATGTTTCGAATATCCTGTTCCTTTGGTAGTTGTTAACAGCAGATTTTTGTAATCTACTCGGAGAGGAAAAGAAAAACCGACGCAGAGAAGATGGCTAAGTTGGAGTCGGACCAAGTCTCGTATCGGACTCGGTAAGCGTATCGGACTGGAATAAGCGCTAGCAGGAAGAGCATATCGGCCGATATGGATTCAATATGGCCATTGATTGATAGAGCCAGGAAGTTGCTAGAGTTAACATGGGCTTGGTCTGGGCTCAAGATAAGCTTCAAGGAAGTTGCCAAATAGAGATAAGGCTCGGTTTTAAGCAACTGTATCTTGTAAATCAAGTAGGTTTAGATCTAATCTGTGGCAAGAGTCTGCCGCAAAGACTTGTTTATTAAGTTGTAGATAAGATCGTGTCCTATCTGGACAATGTTGTAATCTCGGGTATTAATATCCCGGTAGTATGTACATAGAAACTCTCTCTCACACAATACAATACACAAATCAATCTACTTTCGGCGCATCGCCAACCCTCGCAAGAGGTTAACCTCGACGAGTTCTTGCTTCCCCAGAGCAGAGGTAAGAACTCGTGCCCGACGATCTACATCGTCGGGGCTAGCGTGTCGCTTTAGGCACGTTAAGCCTCGATGATGTGATCGTCGTTTATCATGCTTTGGATGATTTTTGTAAGTATATTAATTATGCTTCGCCAGCGATCTACTCGTTTTAGGGTTTATTGCCGACGGTGGTTTAATTATTATGCTTAGTTAAATCTTTCAATGCGTCTACCATCCCCAAAAGCGATTGACGACTTGATTGTCTTTGTGTTAAGTCTCAATTCACACTTTGAGTTGCTATCGACCTTAGTTCTGTTTTGAGATCTAACCTAAAGCCTGTTTTCGATCATAATTAAGGATAGCGCCGGGGTTTCAGCCGGTCTTATCTAATACATGTAATTACCATAATGTTTTTATATGTATTTGCCACTTGTATGAGTAGATTGATAAATATAAATGCATTTGTTATAGGTTATTCTTTAGGGTTTGCCTGTGATCAATATATTTATATAAGTCAATTGGTTTATACAAGTCTGCATTAGAGTATTAGCTAGTGTATTTATCTCTTTTACCCCTCATCGGCCAATGCTGCTAATTGACATTAACATGTTGATAAAGGCCGATGAGATTAGATCTATATTCTGATTTTATTTATCACAGTTACAAGTGAGCCTATATAGCTTTGTCTTATCGGCTAGGTCATGACAATGCGGCATCGGCCTATTGGCCGATCGGCCATTGTTTACTTACACGGTTTGCTTGTTTATCTTGTTAATTGCAGATCAAATGAACTGGCACGCCCTATATGCACCTAGGTAAGACTTTGGACCTGCACTAGAGTTAAGCAGATCTCCCAGGCCGCCGTGGAAATGTGGAACCCGTTTGGTCGTGAGGCGGGTCTAAATTCTACGCCAACACGCTTTTGGCACGCCCAGTGGGACCTCAAGAACGCAAGTTTCGCGACAACAAGAAGACCACTGCAGGATGTCAAAGCAGAGTGAGATCTCCGAGGAGAACGTCGTCTCTATGACCGTCGACTAGCTCAACGAAGAGCAGAAAGCTGAGATGGACAAGCTGGTCGAGCAATTCCAAAATATGTACCTGCAGACGTACTCTAGGACTCGGCAAGGCACCCTCATTCAGAAATCCAAGGTGGTAATGCCGAGCCCTGGAGATGGAGCCAGCACGTCGGCGGCGGCAGCGGCATACGACCACACCGTCAAGAACGAAGAAAACGGTGCGCCGACGTTGCAAGACCGCATCGACTCCGCAGTTCATTCTGCACTAGTCAACCAGTCTGGGATCCTGGTGAACACATTGACCAATACGATCAAATCAATCTTAGATGGTTCCATTCATCAGTACAAGCCTCAAGGGCCGATTTTCTTGCCAGAAAACAAGTTCCCTGCTTATCGGACTTTGAGGATCGATCTGAGCATGGCTCCACAGCCGACGGCACCGATCCCACCTCCATCGGCCCAACCAGCATCAACCTTGCCGCTGGTCCTCACCAGGCAAACGGGAGGAAGCCCCCAGCACATCACGGAGGAACAATATGCACAGTGGACGAAGGGAAAACAACTGGTGGTCGAGCCGATGCAGCAAGTTCCAGTCAACCCGCCATCGGCCGGACAACCTCAATTCCCTATGTCTGGTATCCCTCCGCAACTAGCTGCTTACAACGCGCCGCAAGGCTACCAGCAGTACACCGCAGGGCAGTACGACGCACAAAATTTAAATCATCACTTCCAACCGTACTCCCCCAGGCAATATCGGGCAGAGGGCCTGCAGCAGTCTTACCACCAGGAGCTCCCACATCAGCCCGTAGGATACTGGGCCGACATGATAGCCGAGGTGATGCGAGATCAATTCGGCTTGAAGCCCAAGGAGAGTTCTACAGTGTATCGGCACCCGTATCCCGAGGAGTTCGACAGAGTGCCACTGCCGAGCCGATACAAGATCCCGGACTTCTCCAAATTTTCGGGACAAGATAGCGTCTCTACATACAAGCATGTAAGTCGATTCCTAGCACAGTGTGGAGAGGCATCGGCCATAGAGGCGTTAAGGGTGAGATTTTTCCCTCTGTCTTTGTCAGGGTCAGCATTTACATGGTTTTCCTCTTTACCCTGCAATTCCATCAGAGGATGAATAGATCTAGAGAAGCAGTTTCACAGATACTTTTACAACGGCGTACAAGAAATGAAACTGTCTGATCTCACTGCCATTAGGCAACGGGTTGATGAATCGGTCCCAAAATACATTCAAAGATTCAGGGACTGTTAACACCAGCATTTGGTAAGCCCCGAAGTCCTCATCGGCCCAGGATCTATATCGCCTCAAGGTTGGTATCGGCCTAGAGTCTTATATCGGCAGATGGGGGTTATCTTAAACTAACCACCAACAGCAGTCGGATTCTTGTTAGATTCGGGAAGATCTTATCCAGAGAAGACCGAGTTCAAGAAGGATGCGGCTTGTATCTTTTAATTAGGGAGAGTTTGTTAGTTTTCTGTTTTATCTTTAGGAAAGTGTGTTAGTATCCGGCAAGGACTTTATTTGTTTTCTTTTATCTTTAGGAAAGTTTGAGTCTTAATTTGTTAGGATCTTTGTTGGTCTATGGGTATAAATATGTAAGCCCAAGGTTAATGTAAAATCATCTCACGATCAATACAACTTCGGCGCATCGCCACTCTTTACTTTTCACTTCGGCACATCGCCACTCTTTACTTTTCGTCTTCTTCGACTAGTTCATGCCCTTCCCGCGAGGGGTAAGTCTTGTTATGGTTGCCTGCGCTGTCGGGGCTAGGGCTTCAACGTTCTGATCTCGTCAACGTAAGCACCTACTATCATATATCTTAGTCAATCTGGTTTGGCTTCTCGATTTAGTCTTATCGGCTGAGATTCTCTTTAGGGTTTACGCCGGTATCGACTAAATCGCCTCGCTAGATTAGATTGGCTAAGGTATCCACCACCCCGAAAATCAGTCGAAGGCTTGATTGTCTAGATCTTGCGTTTCTTTTCATACTTAGTGCCGCTAAGTCGTGATTAGAACCGTAATCTCTAGCCTGCTTATCGATTGCCAATAAGGGTTTCACCGGGGTTTCAGCCGGTGAGTTATCTGGACGTTGCATCGGCCCAAGAGTTTTACATATAGATTGGATCTGGCCGATGACAACAGAGTATTTATTGTTTATCTGCTTATTGAGAATTTATGCCATCGGACCTTCGGTCGATGTGTGCTTTAATCTCCATATCAATGTTTATTTTATCATATATTTGGATTATGTTATATCACATTGCTATATCATCATGTCATCGGCTGGTATCGGCGTCGGCTGAAACTGTGCCATCGGCCGATTGGTTGTTTTGGCTATCGGCCTATCGGCCGATACGTTTTTGCCCTATCGGCCTATCGGCCGATAGACTTTCTGTTCTGCTATTTTGCATATCTTGTCAGTGACAGGATCAAACTGACTGGCACGCCCGCGCTTCATCAATTTTAGGACCTGCACTGGAGCTAAGCAGATCTCCCAGGCCTTTGTGTGTCCGCACGCCGGATCCTCATCGGCGGTATGGATTCGGCGTCAACAGGGACATAAGGAACAGGTGTTACAGCCTCAGTTTGACCGATTCTCAACTGGCCGATTTGGCGTTCCAAGGATTACTGGGGCCGATACGAGAGAGGTTCTCATCTCAGGAATTTGACAGCCTAACTCAGCTAGCACAACGGGTATCGGCTCATGAACAAAGATTCCAAGAGGCGAAGAAGTTCGCAAAGAAGATCAATACAGTCTATCAGTACGCCTCCGATGAAGATGATGAAGAAGATGTCGATGTCGATCTGGCTGAGTGGGCCCGGATGAAGAAGCCGATAACATGCCAGTGGGCCAAGAAGGGCGACAAGGACGATAAGTACGACTTCGACATCAACAAGGCCGACAAAATATTTGACTTGCTCCTGCAAGAAAAGCAGATTCAGCTGCCAGTAGGTCATATACTGCCATCGGCTGAGGAAATCAAGAAGAGAAGATATTGCAAATGGCACAACACATATTCCCATCACACTAATGAATGCAAGATTTTCCGACAACAGATTCAATCGGCCATCGAGCAAGGCAGGATCAAGATTGATGAAGCCAAGCGGCCGATGAAAAAAGAAGGACACCCGTTTCCAGTCAACATGGTGCGGGCAGACAGGGCCGACGGCAATAGCCATCGGACTGGCAAGCGACCTCATCAGACCTCAGAGGGCCTGATTAGAAAATACCAGCGACGGCAGGAAGAACAAGCACAAGACTACGCCGATCAAGACAACTCTTACGACCCTCATTGGGAGTGCGAGTTTTTCCGGTTCTGCTGGAACGAAGGGTTGAGGTTGCCATCAATCCAAGAGTGCCCTGCATGTAATGATGTAGAAGACTCCCACCAGGGCAGCTCGAGCAAACAAGTGCATCGGCCGTACAAGCAGAGAAAGTCTGTACATGAAAGACTAGGGCCGATGCACCATGATCGTCGGACTGAGCACGACAAGCAAATCCAGAACCCCCAATGGTGCCCAAGAGACGTGTTTAGCAAGACACAAAAACGGCGGGTTCAGAGATTGAGAAGGAAGGAACAGATCCAGGAGCAGCAGGCGACAATAGCCCATCGGCCCACCAACACCAAGATGGAGTGGAGAATAAAATTTACAGTCGTCAAGGATGATGAGGGCACCTTCAAAATCAACTCGAGCTCCTGCGTCTGTAAAAGGTAAAGGTATAGCATTGGCTTCTGTTAATATGGTTTTCATATTGCCAGCAGAATACAGCGTGTAGACAGCCGATGAGGCGGTAGCCGACGATGAGCAATCCTCGGCTAAGCTACAGTTGTCGCCAAATCAAGCCGTGTTCGACAAGCCAGTCGATGCCAGCCACAGGCACCTCCGGCCATTATACATCAAGGGATTCGTCAATGGGCAGCCGATGACGAAGATGCTGGTCGATGGCGGCGCGGCAGTGAACTTAATGCCGTATACAACCTTCAGGAAGCTTGGAAAAGTACCTGAAGACCTCATCAAGACCAACATGATGCTTAAAGACTTTGGCGGCAACGCATCCGAGGCGAAGTGGGTGCTAAACGTGGAGCTCACCGTGGGCAACAAGACGATACCCACCACCTTTTTTGTCTTTGATGGAAAGGGTTCCTACAGCCTGTTGTTGGGATGAGATTGGATCCACGCAAATTGTTGCGTCCCGTCAACAATGCATCAGTGCCTCATACAATGGCAAGGGGACCAAGTCAAGATCGTGCAGGCTGATCGATCAGTCCACGTGGCCAATGCGGATCTCACAGTTTGGGAGATGGAGGGAATCGATTGCCTGTCTGGACGAGTTTGGGAGACCGATTTCCTCAAAGTAACTGATTGTGACATCGAGACGATAGACGATCAAGACAAACAGTTGCTTTAACAAAGATGTGCCATCCACTGCCCAAGTTGAGCAAGCTAGTCCCTACACAGATAATGCGGTGGATGAATTAGATGGAAAATTAGGACAAGGCTTTACGTCAGCCGATCAACTCGAGGAGGTTGATATAGGATCAGGTGATAGACCTAGGCCGACGTATGTAAGTGCTAACCTGTCAAGGGAATATAATAATAATTTGATAAATCTTTTGAAAGAATTCATATACTGTTTTGCATGGGAATATCATGAGATGCCTGGGTTAAGCGGATCGATTGTAGAACATCGGTTACCTATCAAATCAAGCTATCGGCCGTTTAAACAAGCTCCTAGGAGGTTTAAGGCTGATATGCACGAAGCTATCAAAGCAGAGATTACAAGACTTTACGACGCCAATTTCATCAAACCCTGCCGATACGCGGAGTGGGTGTCTAATATAGTTTCAGTGTTGAAGAAAAACGGCAAACTGAGGGTGTGTATCGACTTTAGAGACTTGAACAAAGCGACACCAAAAGATGAGTACCCTATGCTGTTGGCCGATTTGCTGGTTGATGCCGTATCTGGACACAAGATCATCAGCTTTATGGATGGGAATGCAGGCTACAACCAGTTTCATGGCCGAAGAAGACATCCACAAGACAGCCTTCAGATGCCCGGGGGCAATCGGCCTATACGAGTGGGTTGTTATGACTTTCGGTTTGAAAAATGCTGGAGCTACCTATCAGAGAGTTATGAATTATATTTTTCATGATCTTATTGGCTCGCTGATTGAGGTTTACATCGATGACGTTGTCGTGAAGTCCAAAGAGTATGATATGCACTTGGCCGATTTACGCAAAGTACTGGAAAGGGCGAGGAAATATGGTTTAAAGATGAACCCTAACAAATGTGCTTTTGGCGTGTCGGCCGGACAGTTTTTAGGTTTTTTGGTCCATGAAAGAGGAATTGAGATTACACAAAAGAACATTGATGCTATAAAAAATATCAAGCCTCCAACTAACAAGACCAAGTTACAATCTCTGCTCGGCAAGATCAACTTTGTCCGACATTTTATATCAAACCTGTCAGGCAGGATAGAGTCGTTCACTCCATTGTTAAAGATAAAGGATGATCAAGAGTTCGTATGGGCTGATAAGCAACAAAAAGCGTTGGACGACATCAAGGAATATTTAAGTTCCCCTCCAGTTCTAATTCCTCCGTGGAAAGGGGTTCCATTCAGGCTGTACCTATCGGCCGATGAGAAGTCCATCGGCTCAGTTTTAGTTCAAGACATTGATGGCAAAGAAAGAGCTATTTTTTACCTCAATAGGAGGTTGTTAGATGCTGAAACAATGTACACGTCAGCGGAGAAATTATGTCTATGCTTATATTTTTCATGTACTAAATTAAGGCATTATTTACTTTCCAATGAGTGCATTGTGGTAAGTAAGGCCGATGTGATGAAATACATGTTATCGGCCCCTATTTTAAAAGGGAGAATTGGAAAGTGGATTTTTGTCTTAACAGAGTTTGACCTCAGATATCAATCGGCCAAAGCAATTAAAGGACAAGCCCTGACCGATTTCATTGTTCAACACAGAGACGATTCAATTGCATATGCAGACATTGTGCCATGGACACTATATTTTGAGGGATCTGTTTGCAGACATGGATGCGGTATCGGCCTGGTCATTATATCCCCTCGGGGGGCAAGCTTTGAGTTTGCCTTTACTATCAAGCCCTATTATACTAACAATCAAGCAGAGTATGAGGCGGTTCTTAAAGGTTTGTAGTTATTACAAGAGGTCGAGGCCGATTCCGTAGAGATCATTGGTGATTCACAGCTGGTAATCAATCAACTTTCTGGGGTGTATGACTGCAAGAATGATATTCTCAGAGTTTACAATGAGGAGTGCAAGGAGTTGCTACAAGTTTTCAAGATTATGACGATGAGGCATATACCCAAGAAGCAGAACTTCGAGGCCAATGATTTAGCTCAGGGGGCATCAGGATACAGGCCGATGGCCAAAGATGTTCCGATTCAGATTGCTGCCGTGGATGCCGATGACTGGAGGTTTGCTATCATTGATTATTTGAAAAACTTTTCCCAGTCGGCGTCGCGACAGATGAAATACAAAGTCTTACATTACGTCTTGTTAGATGATAATCTATACTATCAGACGATTGATGGTGTCTTGTTTAAGTGCCTAAGTCTAGAGGAGGCCAAAGTTGTTATGAGCGAGGTGCATGAAGGGATTTGTGGAACTCATCAATCGGCCCATAAAATGAAATGGCTTTTGAAACGCGTTGGGTATTTTTGGCCAACCATGCTTGAGGATTGTTTCAAATATTACAAAGGATGTCAAGATTGTCAAAAGTTTGAAGCAATTCAGAGAGCACCGGCATCGACTATGCATCCAATCATAAAGCCATGGCTGTTTCGAGGATGGGGTATAGACATGATCAGACAAATCAATCCACCATCAAGTAAAGGACACAAGTATATCCTAGTGGCTACAGACTACTTCACCAAGTGGGTCGAGGTCATCCCTCTTAAGAAGGTTGATTCCAAGAATGCAATTCAGTTTGTCAAAGAACATATTATATATTGGTTTGGATTACCACAAACATTGACTACAGATCAGGGATCAATTTTTGTGTCCGATGAGTTTGTGCAGTTTGCCGACAGCATGGGCATCATGTTGCTAAATTCTTCTCCATATTATGCACAAGCTAATGAGCAGGCAGAAGCTTCTAATAAGACTTTAATCAAATTGATCAAGAAAAAAATCGACGAACAGCCGAGGTAGTGGCATACCACGCTGGCCGATTCCCTTTGGGCGTATCGGATGGCTTGTCATGGTGCAATTCAAGTGCCGCCGTATCAGCTGGTTTATGGACATGAAGTTATGCTGCCATGGGAAACCAACATCGGCTCAAGAAGGATTGCTTTGCAAGACGACTTGACAGCCGATGAGTACCACAATCTTATGGTTGATGAGTTAGATGATTTGGCACATGTCCGATTGCGGGCCTTAGAGAAAATCAAGCGAGATAAAGATAGAGTTGCTCGTCATTATAACAAAAAAAGTTGTTGCCAAGTCATTTGAAGAGGAGGATCTTGTTTGGAAATTGATATTGCCGATTGGTTCCAAAGATAATAAATTCAGCAAGTGGTTACCTAATTGGGAAGGTCCTTTTCAGATTCAATGTGTTTCTCGCAATGCTTATCTGCTCAAAGGATTAGATGGAGAAATTTATGGAAAAGCTCTTAATGGCAAATACTTAAAGAAATATTATCCTAGTGTCTGGATCGATTCATGATCGGCTTGCCAGCCGATTTATGATAATAGCCGATGTGGTACACATCGTCTTTAGATGGCCGATATGCATTATCGCCCTTAGTTCAAATTTAACAACATGAGCCCTCATCTTCCAAAATTTGGGGGGCATATATATATACACAAGCAAGGTTATCTTTCGAGATTTCTCAAGTTTACTAGATCGAAATTTTGTAGACTTCAAAAAAATTTCTTTTCAAATGTTCGTTCGGCGGCATCTACCCACTCCCTACAGTGGCGCATCTCCTGGTGCCACCGCGGGTTGCACATAACGTGCTCAAGGTGTGGCGGCGTGATTCTACGTCAACAAGTCTCACTTTTGTTTTTGCCACACAAGCACCTAGTCAGTATGGGTGGACCCGGGTCAACCTGCTATGTTAGTAAAACCAGCCATCTATACGTCTCAGGACCTCATTTAATCTAGTTTTATAATATGAGGGTTTAAGATTTCTGGTATCGTGGTTTAGTGATGTGATTTAAACTCGGAGTAAAAATGAGAGATGCAAAGTAGACTTATTCGAGGGCACAAACAGTAAAGATAGGCCCATAAATAGATGGGGTATTGCGATGGCGATCTAGAAATTACTCAATTTACATGACAATCCGATAGATTGCGTGTATGAATTAGATACGCTCATGGTCCCTTGGACCAGGCCGAGCCAAAGAAAAGCCTATTTTTCTTTCTCTGGACAAAGAATGGCTAAGCTAGCGTAGGGTGTAGGACTCACCAAACCGTTCCCAAGAGAAAAAAAAACTATTGACTCCAGACAAACCGGATTGAGTTTTGTTAAATATTTAAATTTTAGTTTGAACTTTTTAAACTTGCCTAGGAAACTGAGTGATTCGTATTCTCGAACCGGCTTGGAAAATCTGGTTTTGTGAGAACCAGGCATGTTTTCGTCTGTTCTTTAAACCCTGTCAAGAAACACTTATGGGTTTCAGATTCTGTGTCGAGCTGCCTATGATCCATTTTTACATGTGAATATAATAAGTTCTCTTTACAGTTGTAAGCATAACAAGTAAATTTGAATGGCCCTGTTCGACAACCATCGGCAATTTTGAATCGTTGCATTCGCAGCCGCGGTTGAAGAATGCCATCCGAACACGGCCAATAAGAAAAAAGGAATTCGTAGGGAGAGGCTCGATCTCCAGTTGACCCGTTCCACTTGAGAGATGGGGAGGGGCAGGCTTCGATCTCACCCGTAAAACACACAGTGCTCAGTGCTCAACCAGTTCTAACAGGACTGTTCCCTCTGTTGCACGCAGGTCGCACAAAAGCACGGTTCGTACTCGTACTCCGGTTTGGTGGCTCGATCGCTCGCTCGATAATTATCGCCGTGACCAGCTGCCGGGGGTCGGTGTCCCGGCCCGTGAAAGGCGTTAATGTCTCCCATGTGCACGGCGCCATCGCGACCTTCGTAACGTCGCACCTAACGCACCCCATGCCACGTACGAACCGGGCCGGCCGGATGCAAGGTATTGGCTCTTATCCTAACTAATCCACCCACTCACCACGTGATCGGTCGTCGATGCTGAGAGTGAGAGTGATCATTGCTCGATTTGTGCGTTACGTGCGCAAGCTCTCGGGGCAATGGATTAGGAACAAAGTAATCCGTGTTTAACGCCTTTGTTCTGTTAATTTCTTACTCTTTTTTTTTGAGAACTCATTATATTAAACATTAAAAGCACAAAACGTGCAGAAGAGATACATCTTCAGTTGCCCAGGAGGCAGATAGGATAATTTGTTCAGTTGGACAAGTAGTATGTTGACAAACATGATTAATATTTTGACAGCTTGCTCTAGGTAAAGTAGCCTTGGAATTTTGACAGCTTGCTGTAGGTAATCTGTCATTTTGTTCATTTCTCTTGGAATTCATTTACAATTAATTGGAGGTCCACCTGAAATTTGATGCATCTTCGATAACAGAGGCAGAAGGCTCCAGTGATAAGCTTGATTCACATAATTTGGTTGTCGGAGATAACCAGTTGCTGATTATCTGAAAGAAATACTGGGTTCTGGATATGAAGCTTTTGACAAATAAAATTGCTAGTTTAAAACCTGAAAGTTCTGCTTGAGTTGGAGAAATGTAAATAGTAGATTTAGCTTGAACAAAGATAGCTTTATGAGTAAAAGAGTCATGAATAAAGATACCAAAACCTGACTGATTATCTTTTCAAGAAGCATCAACATAACATCTATTCCCTAGTAACAGACTGATCTATCGAGGTAAAAGGAACACCTTCTTTAACTGAAAAACTTTCTTCTGATCTTCCAGATTTAGAACACCGATGAAATTATTAGACATAGCATTTGCTGCATTGCAGACTTGCATAGGCTCTCATTCTTTCTTTTTAAAATACTGATCATTTCTAGTTCAAATAAATCAAAGAGTAATAGTAATCTTCTGAAGGATGTTATCAGTTTTAACCAAATGTTAATTTCTTACTACTCTTATCATTACCTCGGCGCTGTCAGATCGGTCCCTTGCTTTTGGAAAGCTCGAGCTGTGCCGCCTGCCGGAGGACGACCGACCAACAGTACATGCATATCATCTCAAATTACTTGATTTCACCATTTTTTTTCCTCGGTGGAGACAAATCGCCGGGGAACCAGTCTAGCGCGTACGTAGCGCCGCATATATCCTTCTTCCCAGCTGCGTGGCGCACGGCACAAATCCGCCTAGTGGTGGAGCCACCTCCCGGGCAGATCGTCATTATCGTCTTTACTGTGAATAGCTGTCAATATCTATCAAAATTAATCGGTCATTAAAAAAACACTATACTACTCGTCCGGGTTTAACTATGCCGCTAGCTCCGTCACTAAATCCGCCCTGTGCCATCGGCTCCCGGAGTGGTGGAGCCATTCCACCGCTCCAAGACTCCACGTCGCGGGTCGTATAGGTGAAATTTTTGGCCGTCCTTGCGCGTGTAGGTGCCGAAATGCCGAATCGATCGGTAGCTGCAGGTGGAGGCGTAGCATCTATGCCATATGCCACGCGCCCCCCTCGGCACATGGCAACATATATCGATCGGCTTCGCATTGGTTGGTTGGTTGGTTTGCTTGCTTGGTTGATCCATCGATCGCTTCCGTGGACTCGGAGCAAAGCAAAGCACATCTCGACACGATTGATTAATTATGGAGCGGTGGCCTTGGCATCCCATGTGGTTTAACTGGTTATGCATGCGAACAGATAACGAACCGAGCGAGGGATTGGCTGGATGTCGTTGTTCACTAAGCGCTCCTCGGTGTGTGAGCCTAACTGCCTAATCCGTCCATGTCGATCGGCCGCTGCTCTAATTACGACGACTTGATACTTTAATATCGTGTTACTAGCTTGCACCCGAATCATCCGATCGATGCTGTTCAGCTGGTCTCGTGTGCTGTTGGATTGAATACGCAGGCGTCTAGCTCTGTGAAAACCGGGCCGTGACGGCACGGCACGACGCTCAATTTATTCTTGACCGCATCGATCGGTTGTTTGCCTCCTTCCACCCGGCACCCGCCGGTTACGGCCCTTTTGCTTCCTGGCGGGTTTCATGTGACGCATAATAACTTATCCCCGTTTTTTTTCCTTTTTACAATTGCAAGTCAGATGCACATGAACATCGCAACACACTTAACATCATATTTATACATCCATCCGTTGAAGTGAGCGTAACTCAACTGGTTAGATTCTTTGTGATGAAACCAGCCTACCTGAGTTCAAATTCTAGATTTGACACGGATTCTCGCATTTACGGCTAATGTATGCCAGCTCAGTCTTTCGGAGAGGATGAGTGTGCGCGCGTTATGAGTACACTGACACTAGTACGTCACCGTGTCTATGTCAATATGCATATTTTTGTTTTGCAAACATGAATTTGGTTTCGTTCTAATATTAGCATTCTCAAAATGGTCATGTTATCATATTTTTGGAATACGTGTAAGCTTTGTGTATCTTTCTAATATTAAGGAGGAAATTTACCGCCAATTAACCATCGTGTCTATGTCAGTATGCGTATTTTTGTTTTGCAAACATGAATTTGGTTTCGTTCTCATATTAGCATTCTCAAAATGGTAATTTTATCATTTTTTCGGAATACGTGTAAGCTTTGTGTATCTTTGTAATATTAAGGAGGAACTTTACCACCAATTAAAAAAAAGAAAAAGTACTAGCTGTGAGCATGTGACAAGAGTACCTTTGGTGGTAGTGATTTATAAGGCCTACTATCAGTAGGAAAAAATTATATTGCCAACAGTTAAGCTACATAGTAAATAGATATAATCCATTAGATTGGAAAAGATAAATGATGTACCATTGTACCTACTGATAAAAGGTTAAGGGCCCTTTGAAATAGAGAATCGGCAAATAATTTTATTTCTTGAGGTCCCATTGATTCATAGGAAGAAAATAGAAAATTTTTTACAGGATTGCATTCCTATGTCAGTTCTATAGAAAAATAAGCAAGATGCAAAAACCCTTTGAATTTTTTAATCTTTTTTGTGGTGCAATCAAAGGTTTCTCTACTTTTTTGTGTGTTTTTTTTCAAGTTCCTATAGGATAAAAAACATGATATTTTGATATCTGCATTTTCTCTATTCTGCGTTTCAAAGATGACTTAAGCTGTGTTCGTTTGTTAGTGTTTATAATTTACCTATCTTATTCTCCGGTCCAAAGTTGCTGCTTAATTAGGGGCCAGGAAGTGGTGGAGTGGGCCACATGCCGGCGCATGAATGGCGATTTGCCAAGTGCCTGTAGTAGCTAGCTTCACTGTTTCCTTTAATACCAACTGATTCTCTTGGCACTAAAATGATCGATTCCGGCAGGTAGATCTGTCTCGGCTTTCGCGGACAGCCCTGCACGTTCTTTGCTCATCGGGCAACTGAAAGCATGTCTTTTCTTTTAGCGTGGTGTGATTTCTCTTACCCTCACTACTTAAAAAAGCTTTTTTCATATAATTAAAATCTATTTTTGCATGTAGATGAATTGCCCATCTACCCACTATCTACGAAAATCACTATTTTTATATGCGGATGACTCACCCACACGCAAAAATTCAATTTTCACGTGCAGGTGCTTACGTCGTCCACACGCAAAAATAAAAATCCGAAAAAAAAATCCCCCAAAATCAAAACTCGAAACCCTAGCTAAGGTGCGGTCTGCCGGCCGCGACCGCTCGTCGTTGTCGCCATTGCCCTCGCCTCCCCTGCCGGGCTCCTCCTCTCACTGCTGTCGTCGCCGGATCCGCACAGGGGACGGCCGCTGCCACCGAATCCACGCTAGGGATGGTCGTTGCCATTGGATCCACGTGAGGAAGGGCCTCGCCGTTGTCGCCATCGCCCCTTGCCTTCTCCATGGGCTCGAGATCCACCCCTCCTAAGCTCAGAGGAAGTTGCTTTTGCCTGGGGCCAAGGACGATGAATCTGCCCCTCCCGAGCCCGAAGGAAGCCGCTCCCGCACGTGGCCGGCTGCTCCCGAGCCTGTTGCCGTCACTCCTGCCCGCAGTCAGCCTCTCTTAAGCCCACCACCGCTGCTCCCGAGCCCGTTGCCACTACTCAGGAGAGAAGTGGTCGGATAGATGAGGATAAGAATAAAGGAGAGAGAACGAGGGAGGAGTAGATAAGAATGAGGGAGTGGGTAGATTTTTAAGGTGGAGGAAGGTTGGCTGGACTTTTCGAAGGCGGACCTCTTAACAGGCTCGCATACGAAAATAGATTTATTTTTGCATATAGGCTTGTTAAGAGGCTCATCTGTTAAAATATATTTTCGTATGCGGGTCTTTTAAGGAGTTGTATCCAAAAATGCATGTCATTTTTTGCAAACGCGTTCAGTTATGGTCCGCCTATAATTTATAGGGGTCCTCATACAGAAAGATCATTTACTTAGTAGTGACTTTCAAACCTCACACATCAATTATAGAGTGTACTTTGTAGCTGTAATTTCATTTGGCCATATTTGATTCAGATTATAGAACGGATTATTATCATACTTTATCATTTTTTCACAGACCTATCAATTTGATACAAGAAGAAATTAAATATTTCAATAAACTTGATAAATAATTTAAGGCAAGTGGTCTAAATAATACAGTAGAAAAAAGTTTTTTTAAAACATAGCGAAACAAATAATCCGAAAAATAAACTAAAAGAAAGCTGAAAATGCGTTAGTGTGCATATGGTATGGTATGTACTGTCAGTATTACGAGCGATGAATTTGTTTTCTTCTTTCGTTCTGAAAATGAAAAAGTAGGATGTCAAGGTGTTTCAATTGGTTCTATATAATGTATGGTGCGTCCACGAAAAAACTAATGTTTTACCTATGTATAGTCCTTTTCTGCACAGAAAAACAACTTTCTCACTGAAGTCGTCAATCGTGTTAAATTATACTACCTTTTGCATCACTTCTCAGGCCTCAGGGTGCCGGAGCCTATAGAGCGGAAGAAACTAACGGCATATACTGTGCATACGGCAAGCGTCCAAATATCAGGTGGTTGAAATGGACAAGCCGATCGAGAACAACTGATCAGGAATTCAGGACGGCAATAGTCAAGTCAATTATGTGGATGTCATTGTAGATTTACATCTGCATTGACGTAGAATGGACCAATCGAGTAGGTGCAGGCCTGATCAGATTACTCGGTCAGCTACGCCGATTCAAGGTGCGTGTATACAGTTGGTCAAATTGATGAGTGCTGTATGTACGTGTACGTAGCTTACGTCTACATCTTTGATTTATCACACACTCTTGAGCGAGAACGCGAGAGACGACAAAGTTGACATAAGTACAGGGGTCTATTAGCATCAACGACCAGCCGTGGCTGCTGAATGCTGCTACGATGTACACCCTCCATCTTATAAAAACCTCCGTCGTCTTATAAAAAGTTTAATTCTAACTATGAATCTGAATACATATAGGTTTAAGTTAGTAATTAGGATTAAATATTTTTAAGGACGAAAAGAGTAACGTGCTGTTGACGCCAAATCCGTACCGCCGAAGAGGATCCGGCGCGCGGACACACGAAGGCCTGGGAGATCTGCTTAGCTTCAGTGCAGGTCCTAAAATTGATGAAGCGCAGGCGTGCCAGTCAGTTTGATCCTGCCACTGACAAGATATGCAACATAGCATAACAGAAGGTCTATCGGCCGATAGGCCGACAGGGCAAAAACGTATCGGCCAATAGGCCGATAGCCAAAACAACCGATCAGCCGATGGGCCGATGGCACAATTCCAACCGATGTACTGAACAAACATCTATATAGAGACGATCGGCTGACGATAACATGATGATGTAGCAATGTGATATAGCATAATCCAAATATAAAATAAACATTGATCTGAAGATTAAAGTACACATCGGCCGGAGGTCCGATGGCATAAACTCTCAATAAACAGATAAACAATAAATACTCTGTTGTCATCGGCCTGATCCAATCTATATGTAGAACTCTTGGGCCGATGCAACGTCCAGATAACTCACCGGCTGAAACCCCGATGAAACCCTTATTGGCAGCCAACAAGCAAGCTAGAGATTACGGTTCTAATCACGACTTAGTAAGTCAAACCGAACTAATATAGCACTAAGTATGAAAAGAAACGCAAGATCTAGACAATCAAGCCCTTAACTGATTTTCATGGTGGTGGATACCTTAGCCAATCTAATCTAGCAAAGCGATTTAGTTGATACCGTCATAAACCCTAAAGCGAATCTCGGCCGATAAGACTAAATCAAGAAGCCGAACCAGATTGACTAAGATATATGATAATATGTGCTTACGTTGTTGAGATCAGAACGTCGAAGCCCTAGTCCCGACAACGCAGGCAGCCATAACGAGACTTACCCCTCGCGAGAAGGGCATGAACTTGCTGAAGAAGACGAAAAGTAAAGGTTGGCGATGCGCCGAAATTGATTGATCGTGTGATAAAAATTACATGAACTACGGGCTTACATATTTATACCCATAGGCTAACAAAAATCCTAACAGAATACGACTCAAACTTTCCTAGAGATAAAAGGAAACAGATAAAGTCCTTATTGGACACTAAACACACTTTCCTAAAGATAAGAAGAAAACTAACAAACTTATCCTAATTAACAGATACAAGCCGCATCCTCCTTAAATTCGGTCTTCTCTGGATAAGATCTTCCCGAATCTAACAAGAATCCGACTGCTATTGGTGGTTAGTTTAAAATAACCCCCATCAACCGATGTAGAACTCTAGGCCGATACTAGCTTCGAGCCAATATAGATCCTGGGCCGATGAGGATTTCGGGGCTTACCAAATTCTGGTGTTAACACGTGCTAAAGCAGTTTTGCATCACATCGCATCGCAGCTGTGGGAACGATTATAAGCCGTCATCATTTTGCTCAGGTGGATTATAAACCGTAATAAATTGTCATCAATCAAAAAACATTTTATAAAGGAAATCACTTAAAAATAATTTATAAATAAAACTTATATATATGTGTTCTTTGTAATTTAAAAACAAGTACTAAAAATAAATTACAATAAAAATACCCTCAAAACTAACTCTAAGACAAAAATTTTGGCTAGGACTTATAAACAAACTGAAGGGTAAACAATGGGAGTACCTTTTACCATAATAGTTCAATTCTTAAATCTTTTACCATAAATGAGTTTTTTTTAAGAATGATCGCCAAAGAGGTTTTATTAGGGTTAATTTGATTGGAGCCAATTATTTCAGTATCAATATTAAAGTTTAGTACTGCCAAATTTAGGCTGTCTTCGACAGTAGAGGATTGGGATAAAAACTCACTCTTTCTTCGCTTGCACGCTTCGTGAATTGATAATGCCTTTTTTTACAAGAAATTTTTATAGGAAAGTTCTTTTAAAAAAATTATATTAATCCATTTTTAAATTTAAAAATAATTAAAATTTAATTAATTAAGCGTTAATGGATCATCTTGTTTTGCGTATCTTCTTTGTCATATGGGCAAAGATTTGTATTGAAATAAATATCCATAGATATTATTAAAGTTGTTAAAATTTTAGTATAGCAAAACTTGACCTAATTTGAATAAGCCCTATATCCACGAATAAGCACTTGAAAATAATATTAAGAAGGGCATGTATCCGGTAAAAATCATTAAATAAATGATAACCCATGAATACTGGACTAAAAGTTCAGTAAATTCATGAAAAATTTAGATAGAGGTAGCCATGAAATATATTCTTAGCAAATCTCAAGTTCAAACTCAATTTTATTTGAGAGTAAAAAACCAAATTTTAGATGAATAGTAACATAACATAGTTCACTTGAATTTTTTTCTCTCAAATAAAATTGAGTTTGGACTTAAGATTTGATATGGATGTATTTCATGACTATACTTATCTCTACTAAATTTTTTTCATAAATTTATATAACTCTTAGATCTGATTTTTACTGGTAGATATTTTCCATATTAAGAAATGTAAATAATAGTACTGACATGTATGAAATCCACAACAACATTCATAGCTACTACTTTTGTCCTAAAATAAATTTATTTTTCACATATCTCATACATACCAATTTAAAAAAAAAAATAATACTCTCATTTTATTCAGTCTCAATGTAACTATTTATTATTTTATTTATTTTAATGCAACTATTCTTTATTTTTATAAATTTTGATACAACGATTTATTTAAAAATAAACTTATCGAGAACAAATAAAAAAAAGTTAAAAATAAACTGAGACGGAGGAAGTGCTAGTCAGGCACGTGCCGGAGTATCACTCAAACACTGTGCGTCTGTGAGTGCCCAGGGAGACTCTCCCCAATCAAAGCACGGGCACGGCCCTACCTCACCGTCCTCCGTTGCGTGAACCAGCATGCTGCTGCCGGATTTCCTCGCTGCCGCCCCCATCGCCGGCAGCTTCGCGCGGGCGACGCGGTGGCTTCTCACCGCGCACCGCGGGGTGAGCGGCCGGCGCCACCCGCGCCCGCTTCCACGTGGGCCCCCACGGGCGGTGCGGTGCAGTCACCGGCCACTCTTCGGGCGCCACGTGGCCCAATGGCAGGATGGGACGGACGCTGCCATGTGGTTCCCCACCACGCGCGGTTCTAGAGGCTTCCGGGTCCCGATCCCGACGCAAGCAGCAGACCCCGTTAATATAATTAATTTTGCAATCGTCTTCTCTTTTCTTTTTCTGTCAGAGAAAGTAACTGGGAGACGCTTTTTTTTTTTCATTGCTCGCGGCCCAGGAAAGTATCGGGAATTCAGGATCGCTTTTGCATAAAAGGACGCCCAAGAATCCCTTTTCGTGGACAAGGACTATACGATGTTTTTCCCTTGTTTCAAATTAGTACACTTTTTCCATAATTTCTGTTGAGTGGGTTTGATGAGCCATGGGATTGTGCATCACTGATTAGGATTTAGGAGTGAGGAGACTGTGGTTGGACTTGACATGTGTCCACATCTGTGATAAATAAGGATTAGATTTGCTTTAATTTCATGCCACGTCTATGATTCGCAGTACTCGTATTCTAGGTGTCTTGTAGTTTAACAAGAGGTTTTTTATTGAACGGTAAGGTACCTTGTACTTTTTTAATATTTTTAGTTTTCATTCATGACTTTGTTTAACTTCTAATAATCAATATTATAAAAATATCTATTTTTTAAAAAATAGAACTTGCATTAATTTTGTTCGACGATTGCTTTTGGACATGTTTTTCTCTATTTAATGGGAACCAATCGCTTATGTCAGTAGTCTAATAAATAGATTACTCCAACATAATGCAATAGGTTTTTCAGTATTTTTGGCTAGTATATTTGCCTCTTGAATACTTTTATTTCTATGGTGAAAGACAAAAAGAAAAAAGAAAAAAGGTGACAACATTATTCACCTTTACAATATCAAAGGGTTGGCTGTGTTCGTTGGTTGTTGTTGGGAACTAATTACTTCCTCACGCTAAATGGAGCAACTCATTAGCACATAATTAATTAAATATTAGTTTTTGATAAATAGATCAATATGATTTTTTAAAACAACTTTTTTAAAAAAACACTGTTTAGTAGTTTGGAAAGCGTGTACGTGAAAAATAAGAGATGTGAGTTGGAAACTTCAACAAAAGAACTCAGTCTAATTATATTAAACATCCTATGAAAACCTAGGCTAGAAGGGTGAATTAAACAATACCAATAGTTTGCAAAATTGTAGACTAAATAGACAAAACTAAAACTTAAAATGAGCAACCATGATAATTAATAAACTATATCCAGATTTGGATCACCCCGTGTTTTAGTTCGAGGTGTATGTATGAGGAAGGTTGTTTTCCTGAACTGGCAAAACAATATGAAGAAGTTTGGAAAAACTTTAACTGCATAACTTAAATTCATCTGTGTTGTTTTAAGGAACGTCCTTGATAAATTTGAAAGAATGATAAGAGATCACATCACGTACAACAAATATAGTGTGAGTCCAATATATCCACTTATCAATCTAAAAATATATGCCTCATTATTCATAAACTTTAAATGTTAATTGCATTTTTGAGAGAAAAATTAGTGGTCTTCACTAAAATGTTGCTAGCTTTCAACCTACAAAAGTGAAGCATAACACTCTAACTTGCGATACAATTCAAGATATTTTTTTTGCAAGAAAAATATCCAATCCTTCTAACCATATCTCCCCAAGGATTAAAAACATCACACTTGATCAATCCAAAGAAGCTTACCTCTCATTTTTCTTGGCCGTGCACGACCCTGCAGTTTCGTTTTGCAACATAAGCAACGTCGTTGCGACGTGCAATGCAAGTGGAGCTCTTTTTGTCGTGATCCCAGGGGGCAAGGACCATTCCATTAAATAGAGAAATCATGGAGGGTCTTATCGTAAAAGTTCAAGGCTATAAGATGGCGCCAAGGGGGGCTCGCCTTAACCACGGTTTAGATTAACCCGTCACCTAGGACCTCTTCGAGTTAGTGCAGAGGCCAAGGGAGAAAAAAGAAAAAAAACTAAAAAAGAGAAAAGGACAGACGCATCGCGCCACCGCGGCGGGAGAGGTGTACGGCGCACCGGCCGGCCGTCCGATCTGCGCCGGCGACGCGTCCCCTCGTCGGATCCCCGCCGCCGGAGGTGGACGAGGCGGCGCTCCGGCCATTTCCCCGCCCGCGAGCTCCCAGATCCGTCCCGCTGGTGAGTCCTGCCTGCGACTCCTGCCCTCCTCCTCCACTCGGCTTGTGTGCTGGGACGATGGATGCCACGGTGTGCGAGGCTAGCGGGCAGCGGGATGGAGATGTCGGGATTTTTTTTTTGGACTTTTTGTGTTCGGATGAGTACTGCTTTGATGGATGTGAGTTCCTGCGAGAGATTCCGTCCTGTTCTGTTCTCGAGTTTCGGTTTAGCGTGTGATCGCAGTTCTCAAGCCGCTGTCTGAGGATTTTGCCGGTGAACGGTGCAGGATTTGCGAATGTTCGGGAATCGTGCGTAGTTTTTGTGATTTCTGAATTACTTTTTGGTTTTGGTCAATTGAAATGCGTGTGATTTGGTTATCGTCTAATCACTTCAGAATATGTTAGATTCAAGTGCGGTTCACTCCCTCTCTAAATTTTAATGCATCTTTCTCGTTATTCATGTATCGATTTTTCGCGCCGAGTTGTAGGAGTGAGCTGGTTCGTGAGAGTTTTTTGGATTTGTTTTTGTGAGTTCGTATTTTGTCGTTTTACATGAAGTGTGAACAAGTTGATGTAGCAGAGAAGAGGAGAATTTCTAGGATCGAATTTTGACTGATTTTGTTTTTAATTCTGTGTACGGGAAATCGATTTGCTGTGTGCTGGGGGTATTTATTAAATTGAGCTGTGTAGCTTTTCCAGAGATAATCTCCTTTAATCTATCCTAGTTCACTCATGGTTGTATGGGATTTAATTTAAATCTATCTGCTGCACCCGTAGTGATTGAGATTATTTTAGGTGATAAGTGTTTCGTATTAAGTTCGTATTGCTTTACAGACTTATACCAAATGAAAATCACTTGTTTCTACCGTGTGGTTTACTGATATAATATGACCTGCTTTCATCAGAACC